>JARHVA010004492.1:0-700000 GCA_037957365.1 Torreya grandis
TGTTGATGATATTCATGGCTTCCACTATTTTTAGTTGTATATTGGTTTTATGATTTCTAATACTTAGTCATTTTAACATCTTTTACATAAAGGAAATAATGATTTTTGACTATTATTTTAAATTAGGCATTCAACAAATAAACATTTCTCACTTGGAATAATAAAAATTCCATTTGGGGGTTTTGGGGGTCAAAAGACCAATAGATACATATTTGTTTTAACAAACACCATTGGGTCTCTTGGTGAGATCATAAGGTTATGTTTTACATGCATTATTCCCCTTTGTGACTTTAATTGGGAAATTATTAAAACATATAACTATGTTTTAGGTTCAAATGATTGTTTGTGTTTTAAAATTAAAAATGATTGTGTGTAATTATGTTGTTTTGGTCAACCATTTGAATGAGTTTTTAGTATTTTAATTTTTGGTTGAGGATTCACATTTTTGTACCATGAGTTACATGGAGATTAGGGGAGTTATAATTGGAATTTTGGGATCAAATGGTGGCAATAAGTCTTAGCGGTAAATAAATGCAATGAAATTTTCTCTAGATTTTGGTGAGTAACTAGCATTTTTTATGAAATTTGGAGACTCAAATTTTAAATCCAATAGAAATTTCAAAATGGAAGTTATAAATTATAGTGTAATAATGATAATAAGAATAAATTGGAAGAGAGGGATGATGTATTTTGAAGAGAATGAAGGAAAAAGAGGAAATTTAAACTCATAAAGGGATTTTATTCTATTTTGCTTGTTAAAAATACAAGTAAGTTTTGTATTTTCTTTATTATTTTATTTAATAATGGAATATTTATTATTTTAAATAAAACTTAGCTTGCTATAGTTCATCAAATAAAAAACCCTAGATAAATTTGGAAATTGGATAAATATTATACTTCAAATCAGGTAGCGATCTTTTGTGGGTTTTATTTTGCAAGCAAAAGAAAAGATATTAATTTGATTACTTGGATGTGTGAGGGTTTAAAATAAAAATAAACTTTGTGTCTCTTTTTTTTTGCATTTATCTTACATTAAACAAATATATTAGGCTCTCATGATGTCTTTAGAATGGATTATTGCATTGAAATATAGTTATTCTTATCATATTTGATTGTATGAGGGTGTTTTCATGAAAATATATTTCATGGGTCTTGTTATTAACACTTTTAATTACATTGAGATAACTCATTTGGTTTTCTCTCAATTGTATGACATTTTTGGGAAAATGGTAATATAGAATAAAAAACTAGATTTTTCTTGAAGTTATGTTTTTGTTATTAAATGTATCAAGGCAAACTTGTAGGTGGAAAAAACGTCCACCTAAAGGCTTGTATTTGATTTTTAAAGCTTAATATATATATGTTAAAATCACTCTTTGTTTTCATAAAAAAAGAGTAAAAATAATACAAACCTGTAGGTGGCCAATTGACCACCTACAAGTCTATATTTCAGTCATTAAAATCACTATGTAAATGGTATTCATAAATTATTCTTTATTTGTTTAAAACCAAATTTTATAGTGGTAATATATATTTTAAATACTTATTTCAAAGTCACGTTTTGGTGTGGAAACTTAGATCTACTTTAGTTAGTTTGGAAACCATAATCTTATGAACTACCTTACATTGTAATATTCTTGGCCTATTTATTACTTATTAAACCTACTTTTTCAATTATAAGTATTCATGAATTGATTATGTATTTATTATGAAATTCATAGATTAATTATTATTTAATAAAACAACTTTTGAAAATAGTGGTATTCGTGGCTTGGTTATTTTAAAATAGGTAAATTGTAGACTAACTTATTATTTATTGAAACTACTTTGAAATGTGGTTTGCATGAATGGTTATTGTTTGTTAAACTATAAAAGGATGTGTTATGACAACCTCACATACTATTTAACCAAGATTATGGTGTAATTTTATATCCATTCCTTTCTATTTAGTGAATTATTCTAAAAATAAGCATGTGGATGGTCAATGACCACCTACAAGCCTGTTTACCCCAATATAATTAGATTTTTTCAATTTTGATAAAAATTTAAAATGGGAATTAGTTGAAGAAAATTTTATTTTTCTCAATATGGATTATTATTGGGTACTAAAAATTAAATAAAATAATGGGAATCTTTGTTTGATTCATTTGTATTATCTTTTGACTCGTAAGGTGTGAATATTACTTTGTTATATATAGTTGTACTTTCCCAAGTAAACTGGATTAAATTTATATAATTATGAAACTCAACGTATATGAGTGAATGAGATACAATTATTGTATGTAACCAAGTATGGATAAAAAATCTTTCTTGTATTAAATATGTATTTCCATAATGATCATTTCATAGTAATTATTATGAGTTAATAACAATGTTTTTACCAGTTATAACTTTGAATGAAATTAAAATTTATTTTCTGATGTTTTATAGTTATGTGAACATTAAATAGACTAACTATAATTTATTTGGTGTAATTTATTTGTTCCTCACATTAAGGGATGGTGAGTGATGAAGAGGAGGCCCTTTCTAAATATCACTCATCATCAATTATCATGAAGAATAGGGATTTTTATGCTTTTAGTAGAGAGTAGGGTTTTAGTGAATAAGTCCCAACTTCATTTGAAGTTTGAACTATAATAAAATCTCTAACCAAATTAATTTTATAGCTATATACATTTTTTGTTCATTGTATTATCTAGTTTGCATGCATGTGTGAAGTCATATTAGATAGAAGATAATTTCCATGTATGTGATAGTGATAGTATTTACATTATTTTGGATGTGTTCTCAATGTTTGCATCTCCATTATCTTCCCCTCTATGAAGTTAAGGACCACTCCCAATGGGGAGGTGTGTGAGGGATCATCGACCTATGGATAGAGGAAAAGTGCAAAGATGATTCTCTCCCTCTCTATAATTACATATGAATAATTTTTTTATTACTCATGGCTATTGTATAAATTAATGAGTTGTTGTATAAAGCTCCATTGTACTATTATAGTATGTATAGTGGTATATGTCATCAATTTTATATTCATAATTTGTTTATTGAATGTATACAGTAGTGGGTGTAACATTCAATTATGGATAAAATATTATATTATAAATCTAGTTCATTTGAAAATAGTACTTATTGGTATATTAGATATGAAATTACTATTTACAATTCATGCACTATGTCCTCCTCATATGAGTTATTGATTATGAGAATTATTATAATTATTATACTTAATAAGTGGATTAATTAGCATCTATTATTACTACACTTTTAATTTCAACATATTACATTCAATTGTATATAGTGTGTGAGTTATAAGCCAATGCTAGAATCCATTTGTATATGTGGCAAATTAATTATCTAAAAAAATTGTAATTTTTTTTTATAGTTGAACCTAGAGAGGTTTTAATAGACAATGTTTTTTCCAATACATAATAATTATTTTTAGACACATTCCTATTTATAATTTTATTAGCCATATAAGATACACATTCCTCCAACTCAATTATTTTTTGTTGCAATTCAGCTTGTGTATTGTTTATTATGTATTATAACCTTTTGACATGAATTTTCTTTTATTCTAGATAATTCTTGAGAGAATAATTTTCTTCACCCTATAATTTTAGTTTTGCTTACAATTGAACAATATTTTCTTCAAACGCAATCAACTTTTCTTGCATGTTTCCTATCATAGTGTATTTTTATTCTACACATTTCCTAAGAGATAATTTTGATAAGTCATCTTACTCTTATTCACCATAATACCACTCAATATGTTTATTATTGGTTTAAGGTTTTGACTTGACCCTTCCCTCATTTTTTTCATGATCTATTAATATCTACATGACACAGGGGTGTATTATCTCCTCATATGCACCAATTTTCCTTTCCCTCACAATTTTTTTTATGTCTTAAGTAAATTAGCTTGCATAATTTGCTTTTTTATTTTTTTAATAGTACCTATTACTAGAATAACATTTGTATAAAATACACTAGGTGTTTCTTTTGAAAAACATATCTTCTTATCATATCAACAGTCTCACCCCATGGAGAGCATAGCTTTCTATTAAAATACCCCTAAGATGGTGTTATTTCCCTCTTATTCCTCCTTGTTATCAAACACCTCATAAATTACCTTAGTGAATTTATCTTTCCTAACCCTCTTAAATTTTATGCATAAATTGTCCTTGTCATTAGATAATTTTATAGCTTCAACAATGTTGTATTCAAACACTATAATGTTGACTCCTTCCACCTCTATCTTACTATCTTCATAATCTTCATTTATAATGGGGATGTATTTTCATATGAAATGGTGCACCTCATTTTCATTTGAATCTATATAAATCATGCAAAATTCATATAAACAAACCCTAATTAACACATCATTTAGTTTTTTAAAATTATGAATTAATTCCCTACCATCTTCTTCCTATCTGATTGCAAGTAGCCATCTTTGCCTTTTCCTAGCACTTCTTTCATTCCTCAACTACACTACTTGGGAGATTTATTCCATTTATGTATTCTTCCCCTTCCATCTTCCTAATGATTGGATTATTTACACAATAAAGGCTTTATTCTCAAGGCAATATCTCAAATGTTTATTTGATAGCTTGGTATTCACATTTATAGAATCTTCATGTGAGAAGGTAGATTAATATCTGATTTAATTTATATTATATCATAAAAAGTACATTTTCTACTTTTGTATTTGTAGATCAGCTAATATTTACTTATTATTTCACATGAGTATGCTACATACCACTTGAATGTTTAGATAAAAATGTATTATCCTATCGATGAATATATTATTTTTCAATAGGTAAATGTGTCTTTTGTATGATACATTATATTAAGAATCATATAATCATGTATGTACCTACTAATGAATACATTTTTTAGTGGTAGGTGAATAAATTTTGTCTAATACATTTTAGTGAAATCATATACTTATGTGTTTACCTACCAGTGAATAATATACTAATAACATTTTGTCAAATGCATTTTAGTGAAACCATATATTTATGTATTCATCTACTGATGAATAATATATGTATTAGCTTATTATTCAATAGTAGGTGAATACATTTTTCCTTTGATATATTCTAGTGAAATCATATAATTATGTATTCACTTGATAAATAATATATTATTATCTAGTAGACAAATGCATGTGATCTAATACTTATGTATTATCCTGATAACAACATGTATTCATCTAATAGATAACAGTATAAAAATTCACTAGTAGGCTAATATATATTATGACTGGATACTTATGTATCCACCTACAGGTGAATACATAAGTACTTTATAATTTTTAATACCACTCATGTGTGTTTAATTCATAAATTATTAATACCACTCACTGAGGCTTAAGTCATAACTAATAATCAATTAATGATGCCACCATAATTTACTAATACAACAAAAACCCTTGACCTTAGTAGGTCACCATAATTCTTAAAGACTAAATAATAAGGAAAGAAGGTATTATAACCATTGTCATTTTTTAGCCATTGACATGAAGTCATTATAGTCATAGATTGAATCATCTTGAAATAATTCCATTGAAAGGGTTTAGGGGTGGATCTAGGCAACAAAGGAGCCAAATAAAGTCAAAGTTGATGAATAAAATGTGAAAAATTCGTTAGACGTGAAAATTTTCATCACCACCCATCAATAGCCTAAGGATTCACCAATATCACGAAAATGGTAGGATTTTTATATGGTTCATAATTATGCTTTAGGTTATAAGGACTAGATTAAATAATTTGTACTTAATACTCTAACTACTACTAGGGTTTCCCAATTGATAAACATGTCAATATGTGTCCTTAAAGATGACCAACTAAATCTAATGGTGGATAATTACTTGAAAGATCATGCCATAGTAAAATATGAATCTATTACCTTAGAAATTACCCATCATTTATTTAATAAGGTATTTAATTTACCCAATAATGGAAATGACATTATGGAGGTCCATGTGGGTCTTGATACCAAGGAGAATGTTAGGTTAAAAGATTTTATGGGTTTGCCTAATGAAAGCAATAAAAATAAATGGTAGAGTGTTGAGTGTTTACAAAGTAACATGGTAAAATAAAATTCTAAATTTTCACTTTCAAATTTATTTATGACTAAAAAGAATATAGAAATTTCCATGTGGATGCTTGTGTATGTTGTGAAAATTATGAAAGGGGAAAAATTAAACTAGGCATCATATGTTTGTAAGAGATTCAATCAACAATTGCATAAAATTTATCACCAAGGGCATGAGATTTTTTTACTTGTTCTCATTATGCAAGTTTTTAAACTATTTACTTTAGTGTGATTTTATGGAGAGAGAAAATCCTACAACACCTTCAATGTTCAAGCTGAATCAAAATGTTGGTATGCCTACAAATGAATAGTTGAAGAGAAATTTTGATGCAATGAGTGTGAGAATATTAGATAAAAATATTTTTTTTAATGTGTAGGAAAAAAAAAAATTTTGAAAATAAATAGAAATGTGATTTTTGTAATATGTTTCTTAAGGTGATTGATGAAGTTTTTGAAAAGGATAAATAAGAAAGTGAATGTTATCCCTTTGATGACAAACTAGATGTATATTTTCTCAAACATTTAGAGGGTTCTTTGGGAGAATCAGAGGCTAAAACTATGAGTGGTGATGAAAATCCATGTCAAGACTTTTTAGATGATTTGGGTGGTTTTTAAATTTTTGATTTTCTAAAGGATGTCAAAGTTCCTACCCAAATATTGCACACAAATTAGTTAAGTGTCACCTATATTGAGTGAATTTATAGGTAAGTTACATATCATTGATTTAGGGATTAATGAATGACATAATTTAGAGGAAGTAAATCCTCTTATAATTGAAAATAAAGTATTCAAATGTAAATATTAACTCATGGTGTAAGCCATATATATTATAAACCTATGTATATAAAATGGTGAATAATGCTCTGAGGTTAAAATGTGGTGTTCATGATCTGAACATTGATCATATGAAAGGAAAAAAATCACTTTGTTAGTTAATTTTATCCATATTGATTGTGATAGTAGTTTTGAAATATTTAAAGCTTTAAAGGATAGATGTGAGGGGTCCAGTGTATACCAAACTGTGTTTACTATTCCAAATTTATGGTGGAGTGATCCAATCACACCCATAATAAAAAATTGAATGACTCAATCATGTCTATCCAAAAAAATTACATGAAATCCATGGCATATAATAATTATTATACTTTTATTATTGAGGACCTAAAAGTTGTTGAGAAGGAGAAATAAGAGTTGAATATAATGAATGAATATTTGAAGATAAATAATAATGATTTGAGAAAAAAACAAAGTATTGAAAAGAAGGTTACAAATCAGTCTAGTTTGATACAAAGAGTTACTTTCAGTGTGACATAATACAAGGGTTTGAGTTCAATTTTTTAACTTTAATTTAAAAGTTCACAAACACATTGGCATTACAAGAAGATACCATGAAAAAAATTAAGGAATTTGAATAGTTAAAGGGAAACCATAATGTTGATGCTAGTATATTTGATCTTGAACCAACTAATTCACATATGGTTGATTTAATAAACTTTTAGCATTAAAATGTGGAAATGTTTAGTACTCTTTAATTTGCCATTCCATGTCATTCACATGGTATTCGTTTAAACTACATTATGACACATCTAGAACAAAACTATAAGGATCAAGATAATTCAAAGTTTAATTTGTTCAACAAGAGTAAAGTGAAATGGAAGCTAAGAAGGGGGTAGAGTAGAGTGAAATGGGAGTTGAGAAGGGAGTAGATAAATAGGATGTGGTGAAAAGTAGTGATGAGGTGTGTTAGGATACATGTGATGTTTCAAACTTATGATGTTATGATGTTAATTTTTTATGTTATGTTTAATTTAAGCAGAGTAATTTTTTGTTGATTTATGATGTACTTGGCCAGGGTTTATGTGATGTGCTTGGCCAAGGTTTATGTTATGTTTCATTTTATGAGTGCTACTTATTTTTTAAAATTTGATGTACTTGGCCAAGGTTTATATGATATACCTGGACAAGTTTTATGTTATGTTTCATTTGATGAGATTGTTACTTGTTAACTTTTGATGTACCTGGCCAAGGATTATGTTACATTTCATTTGATGAAATTGATACTTAGTTGTTAAATTTTTATGTACCTGGACAAGATTTATGTGATGTATCTCATTAATATTTATTTTTGTTTCAGTTAATGAAAGTGATACTTAATTGTTAGCTTATGATTTACCTAGCTAGGGTTTATGTGATGTACCTAGCTATGGTTTATGTTATGTTTAATTTGATGAAAGTGTTACTTTTTAATTGTTAATTGTTAAATTATTACTCTTACTCAAATTTTTAATGATACTTGATTACTCTATGATGTTCCCTTTTTAATAGAATTGTATTATGTGATTTTTCTTCGTAAAGGCACTGCATGTTCTTTTGTTTATTAATGCATTGCATTTGTATATTATGGTTATTTTTAAGTATGTTATTGATTTATGCTTAAGTTATTTACTTTTTTTTTAACTTATCTTGAGTCCTAATTTATCCTAAAATAAAGAGTCATGTAACATGTTTCAGTCCCATATTATAAAAATTAACTTGAATCACTCATTTTTTCATCCAAATTTATTTATTAACATGAATTATGCATTTTGATTCCAAATGTATGTCTCAGAGTGATAATTTCTTGTTGAATTTTGATGTATCTAACTAGGGTTTATGTGATGTACCTAGCCAAGGCTTATGTTATATTTCATTAGATGAGTGTGCTACTTGTTAACTTTTGATGTACCTAGATAGGGTTATTTTATGCTTTATTTGATGAAATTGATACTTATTTGCTAATATTTGATGTGATTTCTTGGGTTTATGTGTTGTACTTGGCTATGGTTTATGTATTATTTCATTTTATGAAAGTATTACTTGTTAACTTTTGATGTACTTGCCTAGGGTTTATGTCTTGTACTTAGATATGATCTATGTTATGTTTCATTTGATGAAAGTGATACTTGTTAATTATTAATTTTTATTAGTTATAAGGATTAATCTTTCTTTTAAATAATACCCATTATTCTATGATGTTTTATTTTTAATAGTTTTATATTATGTGATTTTGATTCTTAAGGACACTAGATGTTTGGTAGTTTATTAATGCATTGCATTTGTGTATTATAGTGTGTGTTAAGTATATTATTGATTTATGCATGAATTACTTACTTAATTCTTCTTACTCATCTTGAGTCCTAATTTATCCCAAAATAAGAGTCACATAATAATGTTATCCCTATATTGTAGTCATTAACTTAACCATTCATTTTTTCATCCAAATGTAATCATTAAAATTAATTATGTTTTTTGCTTCAAAATGTATGTCTCATAAAAAAATAATCATAGATAGTAATAAATTTTCAATCACCATAAAACATACAATGAGTCTATGTTACCATTTATCATACAGTGGTTCATCCCTAGCCTTAGATGCATCTTGTATCTTTGGTGTTTTTCTTTTTCTACTAGGTAGAGACTCATTTCTTTGATGTGCCTTCCTTTACCTAATCTTTAAACATGTATTTGTTCAATTTCAATCATTGGTGTTGGGTTTTTATTTTCCCTCGGATGCATTCCATGTTCTAGTATTAGTGGTATTGACAACAAATCTAACTCCCTCAATTTCTTTTGTTTGACCAATCTCCCTCATCTCATTTTTTGGAGATGATAAAAGTGAGGTAAAAAAATGGAAAATTAAAATAATATTGATAAAACTACTCAAAATTTTACTTAAAATAAAACATTGTTACTAGCTTACTATTCGATTAAACATTTTGATGAAATAGTAACTTTTGATGTTCTTTATCCTCCTTGATTTTCTACTTCTTCCAAAAATAGTGTGATCTAAGATGGGCCTATTCACAAATCTTAATTATGGGTCTTGTTCTTTGAAGATAATGAGTTAATTTTATTGGTGAACTTAATGATTTCTTACCCTATTTTTCCCATGACTTAAAGACTTGTTTCATTGTTTTAGCTTCAACACCGTGGAAATGGGATACCAACTTCATTGCCCTATTCATTATAATTTTTCCTAGAGTCTTCTCATTTTCAACCCTAAGTTGGGTTTTAATGTTTCAATAGAAGAAATTTATTTTCACCATCATTTTAAATATACCTTCTGATTTAATGACCAACTTGAATAATTTTCTCTCATCTCATTAACTAGATAATTTTATCATGCTCAAATGTATTTATGTGATCCAAAGGAGTGGTTCTTCCTCCACCAGACTTGGTATTTAAGTTTTTCATCTCCTAATGTTTATGTTCCATAACCTCATTCCTTAACCAACCCAATATAAAGGGATGAACTATCTTCATCATTTATAAGGCATGGGTTCTTTGAACATGCATTTAAGGGACCATCTCTTCTCCTAGACATGAAGAACATAACCAAATCCACCCAGTGTTTAGGTTTCCAATCTTGTGAATGAATACCCAATTAAAATTATTTTTGTCTACAAGATATAAATCATCATAAACCCAAAAAACAATATTTTACATATTTTTCCTCATTAAATTATTGTGGTATCATCTCTTATATATGGTTGTAACTGTAACATGTGTAAATGTTTATAACACTGCCATATTTTCACAAGATTTATATACTTGTGTTCATTTGGAAGGCCTTCAATTTCCTAGTTAAAAAAATAGGGAATGATTTCCCAAATGAAGTCACTAATTGACATGAAAATGGCATTCATAAAAAAAATATTATATATTTTACAAACCTTTAAAATACTTTCATGCTGAATGAGAATCCTATCAGAAATAGAACCATTTGATTGACCATAGTTAAGATCTTTGTTATCTTAACCTTTATAATAGTACAGGTGCCCCAATTTACATGAAATCCCCTTTTTTCTATTTCATCCCAGATCATAATAAATTTATATTTTTCATGCTTCTTTGATGGATGTTTCTTGTCATAATTGTGTGTTATCTTTTGAATGTCATGAAGCATCTTCACAGTACTTCGAAGACTAGCATGGTAAGAAAAATTAAAAAAAATGGTCATCATCCTAAGAGTAAACTGTAAATGACATTTTATATAAAATAATTCAAAGACGAGTTTAATGTTTGATATATTTTTGTATTTTATGTCAAATTAAATGAATAGTGTGATATGTAAGGTACTTTTTCATCATTGATTATATTAACATTATATTTATTCATAAATTATTAATTCACAACCACTGAATGATGGGTTAACATCTATAATATACTATTCAAACCAATATTCTAACTATTTTCTTATATCCAACTCAGGGTTCACTTCCTACTAGTCATGTAATGCATTGTGAATAAAATAAGATAAAACATTAACAATACTTATCAAAGTAAAAATTATTATTTTTAAATGTATTAAGGAAATTTCCTAGAGAAAGTTTGGTGTCTTTAAATATAGCTTGGAAATAGTGTGGAAAGTATCACCATCAATTATAGCAGGATTATTTTTAAACATATGCATGTCTTTATTTAGGATTGTGTACCATGGACATAATTCATTTCCCATAACTAAAACTTTATTATTGCATATTAGATTTGTTATATCCAATTAATCATGGCATTCATACAATCTAAAATTGACAACCTTATCATCAAGCATCTTAATACCATTTTTACAAAGCAAACATAATTGATTCATTATGTTATTTAAATCTTAAATATCAACAACATGGGTTAAAAAATGTTTATACTCCTCATTCACATCAAATTTTCCTAGGATTATATAAGACATCATACCATTATATTGTAGTAGTTCAATCAATATCTCAGACACCTTTCTACCTCTATCACAATAGATGAGAGAATAAATACCAAGTTTGAAAGTAACTTCATCAACTCTTGATCCAATTATTTTCTCATATGAATCAACCATAAAATATGCATACACATTTACATCCTTAACTTTGACACCTATTATTTGTTTGGTCCCATCCCATATTCACAACTTCATCTCATCATAAATTTAGGTTGCATTAACCCTATGAAGTAATACATGAGTGTCGATGTGTTTTATATACGTTAAGGTATTATGGGACATGCTTGATTCACCAAACATAGATGTTAATAGATTAGGATTAAATTCAATGTGGATCTCATCCATAAAAATTGATCAATTTTTTTCCAACAATATATCAAAGTGCACAATCATGTTTATCATTGTAGATCTTTCATCATAATTCTTACTTATGTATTACCCCATTGCACCAATAATATCATTTTCATCCACATCATCACTAGATTTTTGAGAGAACTATGACCTTACCTCCCTAAATAATTTATTTACCTTCATAATTTAATTATATTACCAACCTAAACCTTAATTTAGGTTTATAAAGCATTTCCTTGATCATCTATTTTGTGACCTACTTTTCTTTTTTTCAATTACTTAAAGTACATTTTTTTCACATGTGACATTGGATTGGCTACCTTAAATTTGCACTAAAGGTTGAACAATTTGAGTAATCATATTTTATTCACTATTAGAGTATGTGTTATGAATTTTTTCTTCTAAATGTGCATTAATTGTATATTTTTCCACATCTTATGTAAATAAAATTTGATAGCCAAATTGCTTGAGATAAGCATCCATATTTATAGTTTGATAACCTACCATGTAAGGATTTTTATGGACTTCCATGTTTAATGTATTTTGATGTATTATCATGAAGGGAGTTTGATGACCTACCATAAAGTGAGTTTGATGGCATTCCATATTGATGAATGGAGTTTGATGTCTTGCCATCATGAAGGGAGTATGATGGCCTACCATGTTGAAAAGAGTTTGAGTGAAATTCATATCAATATTATTTAATGGGTTCCTCCCATTTGGGTGTTTAAAAAAACTCTCAAACATTATATTATAATTTTTTGATGATAGTGGCATTCTAAAATTAGTATCCAAGTTTTTTTAATCAATATTATTTTTTTGTTGATAGGCAACATGAGCACCATAGGAAAAATGGTTGTTTTTTCTCTAGTTTGAGTGTATTATAGTTAAATATTTCTTTTTGTTAATATTATAAGATGAAAAAAATAAATCCTATATCTTTCTCTTTTTTGCAGAGGAATGTGTGATGTTGGTTGATTTGTAAAATCTTCCATTGTAGAGAAACTAAATAAAATAAATTAAACCCAATTGTATGAAAAAATAAATAAAAAATATATGAGTGGTAAGGTAATTAAAGGTAAAAAAATATAATAATATTGTTCTTGTATTAGTTGATAGGAAAACATAAATGATAGTGAATTTATATTAGCTGATAGGTGAACATAAAGATAAATTCATTCATGTGTTTTTGTATTTGACAATCAGTGAACATAAATGACAATGTATTTATATTAGTCGATCAACTAGAATAAATAAGTGTACTTATACTATCATATTACTAAACATAACTGAGAGTGTGCTTGTAATAGCCTATCGATGAACATAAATCATAGTGTTCTTGCATTAGCTAAGCAGCTAGCATAAATGATAATGAAAAATGTTTTTTTTGAAACTCACAACTGCTAAATAAAATATGTGAGAACAAATATTTGGTAAGGGGTTTTGAAACATTTACCATGGAATATATACTAATTATGTGGAGTGAGGTATCTGACATAGAAAAGTGAGTATTTTGAGTGAAGATCTACTAATTGTCTAACATGATTGGTGAACAATAAGGATAACTTCTAAGAAATTAAGATAATTATATTTTGTCTAAAATAATTGATATGTAATTTACCCACCATAAGTTTAAATTGGTTTTTTGATAGGATATTATAATGTATGCATCATATAATAATTAGGAAATCATTAGGTATGTATCAATTAAATCTCATGTTAGTATTGAGTAAAATTGAGTTAGTATTGAGTATCATCAGTGTCTATCTAAAATATTGAAACATGTGCTACATTACAATCTCATTTTTAAATTTAACAAGTGATTACCAAGTGTTTATTATGATATACAAAATTTTCTCTTCTATAATAGGATTTATGATTTTGAAGTAAAATTATAAAAATTTTAACTACTAAACTCAACCTTAACCCACCTCTAACCCAATATTAGCTGATAGCTTTAATTATTTTTGGTTGAGTGGGGTTATTTAATAAAAAAATGTAACATGAAAGATAATTATATTTAATGAAATAAAATTCTTCAACCAATTTTTTAAAATAATCTTTTACAAATAATGTTCACAATAGGATGGGTGATACATTTGGCTTATTTATTATGAAGAAGGAGATCGATTATTGATCCTGACCCATACATGTTGATTTTGACTTCGAAGGGTAAGATTTAATATTTAGAATTTTTCACGTCCATATAAATTATTGGAAATATTTTTAGTGATTAATTAAAAAAAATTAGGTGTAAGATAACAAATTAGAAGGTATGGGCCCATACAAGTACTTAGGATAGATTGAGGTGGTTAAATAGGACTAATTTAAGTTCTTAATTTAATTAAAGTAAAAATTGGCCAAAATTAACAATATCACGTATTCATGACCAAATTTGAGTGTATCAGGCCCCCCTAACCCCCAATATATAAATTAAATTAAGAGATTAATAATATCTATACTTGAGTGTATACGACACAATTTGCTTTTAGGAGAAAGCTCCAATCATGAAAGGTGTTCCATAGTTATTCTTAAAATGATATAAAATTAATTTAATGTCCAAATGTGAAATTAAAAATTGACATATAACATGAATTTAAAAATATTTTAAATAACAAAGAAGGAGTAAACTTGTATGTGTGAAAATTATGTTGCTCTTGTAACTTTTAGTAGAGAATGTGTTTTCTTGAAGAATTGGAGAATCGGTGCTTCTCATGAAGCATTTAGAGAGATTTGGTTCATTTTTTGAACCATGTTAAATTGAGGGTGATGAAACCCAAATTTAAAATGAACATGTAAATAAAATAAAACTAATTGAGGCACACATAAACCTCAATTTATGATGTTGGTATGTATAACCTCAATATGGAAACAAGTTGGAATCCACAATAGATTTTTAAGCTATAATATTGGAGGTCGTTGAATCTCTAAGCTATGCACTATGTACTTTAACTGAATCAACCATTATAAATAGAAAATATATTCAATTATAACTTTTATCCTTAGTTCTTGTATTCATGATCAAAAGAGAATGGATGACATCCATCCCACTACCGTGAATAAAAATAGTAAGTGGTAATGAAAGTGTGACATGAATTAGTCTCATGTCCCCTAAATTTGAAAATTAGTATAGTGTGCATGAATTTGTATCATGCCCACATGTGATAAATTTAAATTTTGTAATTGTATGTAGATGTAAATTTTTCAACTTATGTTTGAATTTTATGCACCTATACCTATGCATGTATACCCAAAATGTGTGAATATATACACATTATTGTAATGTGAGTACATATGCCCCATAATAGATAACAATAACTAAATTTTAAACTATTTTAATTTTAATTTTGTACCCAAAACAAATTTATGCTCATTGAGGCTTATCTCTATATGAAAATCCTACTAAAATTTCTCCCTTTTGAGTGAGGTATGTGTCCTAAAAGTAAATCATATCAAAATAAAATTTAAATGTATCATTTATATGAAGATGTAATCATTTAATATTTTAGCGTATGTGGAAAGGTATGTCATAATATTAAGATATGTATCATTCAAATCATGGATGTAACATATGAAGCAAGGCCTAAAGTGTTGAATCTAGATAAATGTATTAATGAAGCTCATAGTAGTAGCTGTAATAGGATAAGAATAAAAAATAGCTAGTATATGATATAGATCATGGAACTCATCAAACTCAAGAAGATAAATAAGAACACAAACACAAAAGGCACAATGTAAAATAATAAAGCCAAGGGATACATACAAGGGACATATTCAAATGTCACATAAGAAAAGAGCACATACAAGGCCAAAGGATAAAAGCAATGGACATGTTTAAATGTCACACATATCAAACAATGATCTCATAAAGAATATCACTAAATTTGCACACAAGGGCCAAGTTCCATATACACAAGACAAAAAATTCTAATCTACTATGTAAAGTGATATCATCAAAGGAGCATAAAATTAGGATTATAGTCTACATCATGTATATGTAATGTGATGATATCCTAGAAATAACATATATATGTACACAATGTCAGATAGAGATGTTATCAAGACATTTTTAAAGCATATATATCTCTATATAGTATAGGATCTATAGACTTGAAACACCTATAAATATTTTAACCTTTGGATACAATGCCCCTAGCATGGCATGTTTGTTATGTAGAGGTAAGTCCAGCACTAAGTCAATGTAAAATGTGTATATCATGCATAACACTCATAAATACCAGTGAAATGCATGTGCGATAGGAAAGAGTATGTTTTCTACCAATAATTAGATAAATAACATATGAAAATGATGTAAAATAAATGTCTAATCATGCTCATGCCCTAATTTTGGATTTTCAGAATATTTTGAATGTTTTGATATTTTTCAAATATTTTAATTTTTTATAATTTTGAAACAAAAACAAAAGAGACTAAAAAATGAAACCATGGGTTGGAAAGTAGAAGAAATGGGAGGGATATAAACAATCCACAATATATGTTGATGTAAAGTACGTACTAAAACTAATGGCATAGCAATGTATGTGAAAAATTCCCCCAATATATATATGTGAATTGTAGCTTAAATTCATGTAGTGTATAGGATAGGGATGAGATAAAATGATTGTACATATTTATATCATCAAAGACACATTTGTCAAAGTATATAATGTGCATGTATGATCAATATAGTAGACAAAGGAAATATTTTAAATGAATGATTATGTTTTTTAAACCTAAACCAAGTATAGTATCAAAAAATTGAATTATTAAGGCTATGTTTGCTTAATTTTTTATTTGATTATGTAAAATTTTATAGGTCAGTATCAACTAGTTTATGATAATAGTAATAGTCAATCTTGATTGTTTCTATTTGATATTGTTTATGATGTAAAATATAACCTACTCTATTCATAATGTGAAAACAACATGTTAAATGGCATATGATGGAAAAATGAGATCATCATTATGGATTGTTCATATCTAGAAAGTGAAAATGAAGATCCAACAATCCAAAAAGACACAAAGATCCAAGGGATAGAAGATTGACCAAATTGATCACATTTGTAAAAGTAGAATAAAATAAGGCTTGAGCAAATAATGAGTTATGTATAGTAGATTATGTGGTGAAATAATCTAATGAATTACTCCATTTGGGAGTAAGAAATGTGCATAATATGGATCCTTATGAGTGATTGAATTATGTGTTAAACCACCACTTCAGTTGGGATTCTAATATGTAGGTCATGTATTGAATAAGGGAATGACCCTTTTTCATGAGAAAGTAAAGGTATGTCATCATGCATGTTCATCATATATTGAATCTTTCATTATATCATTATTTGAAAAATTATTGATTTGATTTATTTCATCTTCATCACTGTGTTACCAATCCTCAGGATTTTCATAATCATAATCATCCTCTTGGTCATGGAATTGTGACATGCCACTCTGATAATATTTTGTATTTGTATATAAAAAATAAAAAACACCATATATTAGAATTAACCTATTGAATTTTTGTTACTCTTAAGTATATTCATCATTTATAGGATCTTCCATCTCATTCTAAACTAGATAAGAATCATGTACAACTACTTGAATTAGGAAGGTAAGTAGTTTTGCTTTAACTTATTAATTTTAAGATGTACATATATATTTGGATTTATATTATTCCTCTATGCATGAATTAGATATGATTTTTGAAGCCTTATAAACCACATTTATACCATTAATATTTTTAGAAACATATTACTTTTGAAATTCCTTTACACGATAAACCCTTTCATAAGGATACTTTATTGATTATCTTGAATATATTTTGAAACTTTTATAAATGTTATTTTAGTAACTTATCTTTATAAATTTGTGATCTTTCCTTATTTAATGGTACCATTTGTAATTATAATTTTTATAGCCTTATTTTTTATTCTTGTTCCATTTATAACTTTTCTTGTTCTTTTTATAACTTTTCTTGTTCTAATTTTATCATTTGTCACCTTTCTTGTTCTAAATTTATTCTTTGTTATTTTTTTACTTTTTCCTTAGGAGATACAATCATAGGGTTTCATGATTGATTTATCTATTATAAGATCACCATTATCAATGATACATTGGATTTTATTCTAAAAATCTTAACAATTATGCATATAATGCCCATGCATCTATTATATCAACAATAGTATTTTTGATCTCCTTAGAGGATGCATAGGAGGTAATGTGATCAACTTATTTCAAAGAATTTCTATTATAATCTCACATGAACTCATATTAGCTTTTTGTATACTTTTTGAATCAATAGTTGTATTTTGATTTTGAATCCATACTTGAGATGATATAGTTTGAGGCACAAAATATTTAAATGGAGATGTAGATATATGATTATCACTAGAATTCTTTAGATTATTTGTATATGTGAGATTATTTTAAAGTGATGTGATGAATTTCTTTTAAAATTATTCTATTGACTTTCACATAGTGATTATTTGATCTTCAAAGGCTTTACAAGCACAAGCCTTAGGTAATTTTGATTGAATATGCATAAAAACACCATCAAGAGGATGTATGAGAGGTGGAAGGGTTTAAGGAAGGACATGTTGGTTACCTTTATTTTCCACTATATGGTGAGTCACTTTGAATTCCATAGACATAGAAGATGTATTATGACTGATTACAACCTGGATTTTATTATACATTGGTTTTCCCTAATTTATTGTATGATTATTCAAGATATTGGATATTTCTAGCTGACACCATGTAATTAGAATAATCATTACTTGAATTATAAAGTATACAACAAGAACAACCCATTGTTTTATCAGATTTGGGATTAAGAGAGTTTTAATCCTATTTATGACAAACTACTATGTAAAATTAGAATTTAAAAAAAACCATGAGTATTTATAATTTTGAATTTTATAAATATATAAATATATTAAAAAGGTAAATAAAAAAGACAAGTTACTTAGTTGTAACTTAGACAATGTGAGACTATGTATGTGACTATAGAATCAACTATGTGATTTTGTCAAATGGTTATGAATTGGGAATAGAGCTTTGCATCTACTTGGGATAAGGTTGAATTATCTATACTAGTTTGTGTCACACTAATGTTTTTAGGGTATGTTGGCATCTGGTAGGTTTTTTCCCCCAGTGAAAAAATGGGTCTATGTGCCTTCACCTTTATGTATGATCAGAGTCATGTGATTCATTATAAAAACCATTATGTAACTTATTCACTTGTAACCTAGCTCAATAGACCATGAGGAATAAATGGGATAAAATAGGAAAAATGGGTTAGTGGATAAATTTGTGCCTAACCTCAACTCCCCCTATGTTGAGTGTTACCTACACACCAATACTTTGAAGTGGGATCAAACTCCATATAATTTTTCCATGTTATAGTGGTGTGTGTGAAATATTGTTGCAATACTATACCATGGTGTAATCATGTTCTTATAAAATTACTTATGACCTTTGAGGTGTATGTAGACTTAGCTTAGGACTACTAGGGTTATGTGGACTCAAAATTGGGAAGAATAGATGTTTTCCTTTCAATGTGTAGTTAGATGTTCCTATTGAACAATGGTTAGAAAATGTGGCTTTATAGTGATATTTTTGTAAATTTCTCAAATGGGACTTGATAAATATGAAAGATGACCCATTAATTAAATTTTAATTTAGGTAAACAACCATTATTTTAAAGGACACAATTAATTGAATCAAACACTATTGGTAAGTAGGATAGTCTTGAAAGAGTGGTCTTATCTAAGAAATAGAGACAACTAAGTTGGAAGTGCAAGTTAGTCTGATAGTGAGTTTAGGTTGTTTGGAATGGTGAATAATAATATTCAAAATTAAAATTCACTTAGAGGTAAGGGTCATCCATATAGAAATAGAGGAATGGTGGCCTAGAGATGTAGAATTGGGATGAGCTAAGTGTGTAAAAGGTTGATTATAAGTGCACTATTTTATAAATAAATGTTAATTATAATGACTTCATTTTCCTCCCTTATTCTAATAATGCAGAAAAGTGAAATTTCTAGAGTAAACTAAATAGAGTTATAGCTAAACTTACATATGAAGAATAATTTTGAATGTAGGCTACACATTTAACTTTGCTTCATATGAACCTACAATGAAACATGTATAAACCAATCCTTACTTAAGATGAAAATATGAAATCAAAGACAATAAACTTATAGATTAAATAACAAGGAATGAATACACTTGTTTAGGTACATGAACCATTGTGTTTTCTATCATAAAATTAATGACTAGAGAGGGTAGGACCCTTGGATATTTGTGTGTTGAAATACTTGGATTGGATTATGCATGCCCAAATCCTCATTGGAAGGAGAGTGTGATTAATAACTCAAGGTGTTATCGACTCCATCATTACATAACCAAGGTAGTGTTTAACCCTAAATTTTAAATTTATGGGGTTATAAGGTTAAGAATATAGAAATAGTTCAAACACAAGGGTGAAAAACTAATATAGCCAATTAATATAAAACTTAGATAAACAATATTCTAAATTTATACAACTAAGATTTTTTTAAAAATTAAATTAAAATTAATGAAATATTTTTCAATAAATAATAAATAATGGTATTTATTTATTTTACTATGTGCATGTAGATTTGGACTAGAAATATGTGTAAATTATGTAGCATCATT
Organism: Torreya grandis; assembly: GCA_037957365.1. NCBI lineage: Eukaryota > Viridiplantae > Streptophyta > Pinopsida > Cupressales > Taxaceae > Torreya > Torreya grandis. The sequence goes on from JARHVA010004492.1 coordinate 20,873, forward strand.
AATCTAACCAAATGTCAAATTTTATAACGTGTACTTTTGTAGCCATGGACACTACCATCAACACTAGTGTCTGACTATGATGCAAGCGTCTAGTGTAGAATAATGACTAGATCTAGATGTGAAAAAAAATTTTGTTTTGTGTTTTATACCATATTTTTATTAATATATTTAGATCTAAGATATATGTTATTACTTTTAATTTATTGATCAAATCCTAGCTCTTCACCCTTTTTCACCCTTGGAATGGGTTTGATAAAAAATAAGTTAGTGGGATCATGGTGTCTAGTTATCCCCTCCAAGGAGGGCCTCAAACTTATTTAGCTATCCCCTATGTGGGAAAGTGTGTGTATAGGGGTGTAATTTATTATATGAATATGCATGTAGTTTTCTCACTTGTAACTTGACAAATGTCACTCATGGGATACTTTTTGAATGTTTCAAACATATAATGTGACTACTCCTATGCTTGATATGAAAATAGGGATGAATAGGGTAGAATAGATTAATTTTATAGTTGATTGATTTATCTTTAGTAGGTCTTTGCTTGGTATTTTATAAATGAGTAATGAGAAGGCTTAGAGTTGTATTTATACCACACCTTATGAAAATATCTCATGGTAGGATTTCATAAGATAAATAATTTGACCCATAGGTTTTGAAACATTTTTAATTTGGATGAATTTTGGAAATTAGACACTAGATAAGGATCCAGACAATATTATCGATGATGGTGTCCCTTAGTAGATGGCAGCGTCTAAAGAGATAAAAAATAGGTACTGATCTAAAATTTATAATGAAGGATGTTTATAAAGTTTTAATACTTTTATGTAGTACATGAGACTTGGGTTATTAGAACAATATGAATCAAAATAATAGATAAGCATTTAAGCACAATAAGATGTTGAATGTGAGCCTTTTTTTATTATAGAGGTCTAGAGTTGAAGGGTTGAACCCTAATTGATATTTTTTAAATGTATAAGACTAAGATGTGATAAATATTTATTTTTAGTATCTACATTCCCCCTTGTAATGCATAAGGATCAAATTGATAGGTTATAGGAAATAAATGTGTACCTGGTGTGTACAACACACCTTACCTTTGCTTGAACCCACTTTGAGTGATTTATTAGTGTATGATCTATAACCAAGAGCATGTTAAAATATAAATTAGAGCATATAATCTAAAATTTAAAATAATTCAAATGCTTGAAAATAAAAAGAGCAAGGAAAGAGTACACATGTGTGTCGATGTAGCCATGTTGCATCTTGATGTTTCGTCTTGGTAAAGATGTTTCCTTATGAAGCATTGGAAATGGTAAATGTTCAGACCTAAACCTTGGAGATTTGAAGAGCAGGATTGGAAAGGTATTATTCCCCCAATCCAATATAAGGATGAGTTGTGACATGGTCATTGAGATCATTATATCTCAATCACACAACTCAAATGTGAATATATATAATTTAGTGATGGTGAGTGATTCAATCACTTCAACCTATAACATGAACCAATTATTGGAGTAGAAAAAGGCTCGATAATAATACATCTTAGTGTAATTTGTGTATCCTAATGAGTAGTATAATTGGTAAGTTTTATAATTATTGGTGTAATAATATGGCATATGAAGCTATAATATGTCTGAGTTAGAGTATATTTTACATACATCTACAAAAATTATTTTAAATCTATGTAAGATTGGTGCAATGTATAGGATTTTGATTCAAGTATATATCTAAATAATGAAATTGAACTGGATATTGTGCAAGTGTCGAATTCATGTCTTAATGACAAGCTACCATTTAAATATATAGTTACTAGGTATGTGTATAAGTACAGAGGTCATGTTTTTATGAAACATCCCTACTAAAATGTATAAATACAAAGAAAGTATATAAGTGTGGATGCCATGCCTTTGTGACATGCCCCCATTAAAATCTAAAATATATGAAAATGTGGAAGTTATGCTTCTATGAAATGCCCCCATTAATATGCCCCCAATTTTAAGGTGAGGAAACTATAATTTTGAAGGTACCTTACCTTAAAATGATAAATTATTTATATAATTTATTTATGAATCATGTATCATATAGGGATAACATGTTGGAGTAGATATATCAATTAGGATCATAGCATGTTTATCACATCAATTCCTAAGATGCATGATATAAATCATGGTAATGTCTAGAGAGTAATAGTACAAGCTCAACAAAAATTCAAGCACACACAAAAGAGCACTCAATGTAATGTAAAGGAATGGTCTAAGGATACCTCAGACAAGGGGCATGTTCAAATGTTACACAATAAAAAAGTATGACATATTTAAATTCAACTCAACATGGAATGATATATTCAAATTTTGAAGAAACATACAATGGCATAGAGTCCAATAGGCAAGGAACATATTCAAATGTTCCACAAGTAAGATAATAACAATCAATGTAATAAACACAAGGAAGTGATGATGTGAATAAATGAAGTATAAGCAACCAACATGCGAATATTATACTAGTCCCTTCATATATGTGCTAGCAATAAATGTTATTGTGTATAGCATATCAAGTACATTGTGAAAAATCTAGGCATGGATATATACATGTGTAAGCATTAATATATAAGCTCAAACATGAAAATGTGTAAATGATCATAGAGGATATGTAACCTTTATCAATCATGATCAAATAAGGTATATGCCCCCAACATACTATTTAATGAGGGTAGAAGAGATATCCAACATTTGGAAGTGCATATACCATGTGTCTAGGTATGCTTGTATCACACTCAAAGATGAATGAAACATATGTTTATATATAGGAATAAAATTATATGTTATCTACTAACATAAATAAAAAAACATGGATGTCAAAGAGTTAATAAAATTTAGGAATGTTGAATATTTTTAAATTTTTGAATTTATTTGAATGTTTTTTTTATTTTTTTAATATTTTATAGTTTTAGTTTTTTGGAATATTTTAAAGGAAAATGCTATCCTATGATCCTATCCAAGGGATGCTCATAGGTAGCTCCAATATCAAAATATGTTATATGAAACTAGTGATACTACCAATAAGCATGCGTAGGTGTCATATTTGGACCTCTAGAATCTATGGTATCCAATGTATGTGTAATAGGACTCTATGATCATGAAGAAAAAATAGGATTAGTGGTTTGTTGCTCTAGGTAACTGAGTATGTCATGTAGGAGTAAATGAAGATTCCATGGAATCCACTATGTGTCTCTAGTACAAAGGCCTCTCCTCTCAAGTATGGACCATCTAAGAAAGTGAATTTATTGTTTCTAACACTTTCATGGAGGATTAACCTTATTAGTTTTGATATTTAGTTGTCTTGGAATAAACTTCTCTTATTCAAGTGGATGTTCATATGGAATTCCAAAAATTGTGATAGAAAACTGCTTAAGAGGTTTTGTGTGTAAAAGTGCACCAATAGTCCCATTTAATGGGTTCCCATAATGTGATGGATTAGGATGTTCATTTTATTCCATTTACACTTCTATATCTTTCTTATAATTATCTTGTAAAGGATTGTTATTTACTTTCTAATTTTGGTGCTCACCGGGTTGTAAACCTGAATTCTTTGGAAAACCATCAAAGGTGATTTTATGGTCATCAATAATATAGTGAATCTTATGCCTCAAGATGTAACTTTTTTTCATGGATTTCCTAGGGCCTTGGTTATAGTCACAATATGAAATATCATCATATATTTTTGGTAGAGGTCAACTCATATTAACCTCAATAGGGGGAGGGAGAGATATGAGATGTCACTCCATAAACTTCAAGAAAAATTTAGAGACTCAGGTAATCATTTAAAATGTATCTTATTTGCATTAGATAAGATGATTTGATTAGGTATATATGATATTATATTAATCAATGTGTTGGCTTTCATTTTAACCTTTGCATCCATATTTAAATGAACAGATATTGGAATACGTAAAAGAAAGCAGTGTTCATTAGGATGTTGATGTGGTAAAATTTTCAAGGGAAACATTATTCTTGGTCCATTTTATGGATTTCAACAAAAAGGCCACATATATTGGCTCTATAGCACTTGGAAAGGTTGTCATATTCAATGTGCTTCAAAGGATACCTATATATTGCATTGATTTGTGTAATAAATCAAAAACTGAAATTTTACCAATAGCATCATTAGAATGGTTGGAAATAATATATGTCAATGAGACATGTTGCATGTATTCCATTTAATTTATTTTATAATTAGTTTTAATTTATATTGATAAGGGAAAGTTTCCATCAATGTTATCCTTTGAGGGCAAATTTTACGATCAAAAGTAATAAGATTTGCATTATGGATTTATTTTTTCATAATATATACAAAGGAAGATAATGTTATGTCACTTGGTACTTGGGTTTTGTATAATGATTCATAGAATATATCTTAATAAATAATTGATTATTTTACAAAGTCTAGAATTGATATCTTGGTAAGTATATTGATTGACTACTCAACAAGATTATGTTCCTTATATTTGATTACCAATTTATGTGCAATAGGAATTTGTTGCATAGGTTTCATATCATTACAAGAAGATTTTTAAAAAGTAGGTTTATGTTTATATTATTTTAAAACACTCTCTTTATATTTACCAAATTTGTTATTTTGCTTGATTTTATCTTTTATTGATTTACTAATGTATGGAGTATAACAAGTAAATACTATCATCATATAGTGTGCTATGAAGTAAATAATATATTTATCCATATTTAACATGATTATAGAAAAGAAAATGTGATTTTTGAATTTTAAAAACTTTGAAAATTAGAAATAAAAATTCATGAAAACACTAAATTAGGAAACCCTAGGTCAAAGTAAGGTTTTGAAACCAAAGGTCAGGTTCACCAAATGTTTAACCCTAAATTTTATAATATGTGGGGTTATATGGTTAATAATATAGAAATAGTTCAAACATAAGGGTGATAAACTAATCTATAGTAGGCCAATTAATAGAAAACTCATATAAACAATATTTTGAATTTATATAACTGAGATTGCTAAAAATAGTCAAGTATAGCTATTGAAAGATATTGTGATAAATAAGAAACAATGGTACTTATTCAATTTATTATGTACAAGAAAATGTGGACTAGAAACATGTATATAGTATGCAAGATTGGTATTCTAGACCAATCATCAGATTTTAGAAATTATAATTTTATAGCCACAGACTCTACCTTTGGATCTAGACATTACCATATATGCTAATGTCTAATTATGATACAAGTGTCCAGTATGGAATAATGAGTAGATATATATGTTACCAACTTTGTTTTTATAAATTCTATGTTGCCTTTCAATTAATATATTCAAATATGGGATATAGGCTATCACTATTTATTGATTGATCAAAACCTAGATCTTCACCTTTTTTCACCCTTAGAATGAGGTTGTTGAAAATGGGTTAGTGGGATCATGATGTAGAGCTGCCCCAAATACCCCTCTATCAATGGGTGTTTCCTACATAGCCAATTTTCCAAAGAAGGCCTCAAACTTATGTAGTTCTCCCTTATAATGGAAATTGTGTGCACAATGGTGAAATATACTAGATGAAGATGCATGTAGTGGTTTAGTTTGTAATTTGAAAAATATCACTCATGGGTTGTTCTTTGAATTTTTTTAGAGCTATAATGTGACTACTCTTATACTTGATATGAAAATAAAGATGAATAAGGCATAATAGATTGATTCTATAATTAATTTAAATAGCTTTAGTAGGTGTTTTCTTGGTATTTGTTAGATGAGGAATCAGAAGGATTAGACTTGTATTTATACCACACCTTTTGAAAATATCTCAAGGTAAGGTTTAATAAAACAAATAGGCTAACCCATAGGTACTTTTAGTAATTGGACACTAGATAAGGATTTGGAAACTATCATCAATGTTAGTGTCCCTCTATGGTTGATAGTGTCTAGAGGGATATAAAATAGGTGTTGATCTAGAACTGATAGTGAAGTATGTTTAAAGGTTTTAAGCTTTTTGTGCAGTACATGAGATATAGGTCATCAAAATAATATGGATTAGACAAAGAGATAAGCATTTAGGCATAGTGAGATGGTGAATATGGCTTTTGGTATCAGGGAGGTATATAATTGAAGGTTAGATCCTTGATTGATATTTTTTAAATGTACAAGACTAAGATGCTATAAATATTTAGTTTTAGTATTTAAAAGTAGTAGAGTAGCTTATATTCCCTATATGAATTCCAATAGATCCTTATGGTGAAAAAATAGTGCAAAAAGGTGAATCAAATGATACATATGGAATAAGATTTATTTATTATGTAAAATTGGTATGAAATTGGTCAAAAATGATGTGAAATAGTTTGACTTACGTCTGGTGTATACAACATAGATAATGGCATGAGTTTCCATTCCTTTTTATGGAAAACTAGTGCAAAACTGAATAAAAGAAGTGACCATGTGTCGTGCACAAGCCCCAAATCTTATATCTAAGCATATATATTTTATAAATAAGTAAATATGAATTAATTTTATCATCAAAAACCTATGTGATAACTTGGAATACATATCATGCATGATGCCCCCAATCTTAGCAAAATGTGAGACAAACTTGAGTATAAACCTATAAATTATTTTTGAGCAATACCAAAATTGATTTGTAGACTAAGTGAAATTTTGATCATTCTACAAAATATTATTTTTAACTTATAGGATGATATCACATTGTTATGTATATGGTCAGATTGTGCTCCTATCCAAATGTAGTGTTGTTGTCTAACACTGCTTTTTGAGAAAATTTTGGGTATGAATTGTGATGAACTAAGTAAACTTCACCTTTTTTTATCTGCCTAGTTGGTTTTTTCAACTTAATCCTTAATACAAGCCACTATGTATGTGCCCTCTTTTTAGGTGATTTTTGAAGTATACATAATAAGTCAGATCAAAATAAGAAAGTTATAATATTGATTATATATTTAAATGAATAGTAATGATAACATTGGAGATCATGGCTATTGAAACCCAGGCAGAGGCTGTGGTTAGTGATATAGCTGAGCCTGAGGAGGAGATGGTGGTATCTCCCCCAGCTTTGGAGGATCATTCTAAGAGTCAAACTGGGTTTGATTCTCACAAGGATTTTATGCCTGCTGGAATCCTAAGATCATTGTCTTCTGAGGCATGGGTTGCTGAGGCAGCTAAGGTAGAGGAAGGTTGGACAGTAGTAAAGAGAAAGAAGTCTAATCCTTTGGTCCCTCCTCTAGTTATGAACCTTCAGTCATGCAAAAAAAATAAAAATCGTAACTATAAAGACTCATCTTAAGTACCATTTTGTTGACTGGTTTTTTGGGGTAAGTAAACTGGTCGCTTTTCTGGTTTACTGGTTACTGGTTTGGGAGGTTGTTTAGCTTGTTGTTCTAGTTGGTTAACTTTTAGATCAGTGTTTTGATAGCTGTGTTTATTGGTCATATTTATTGGTAGCAGGTCCCTGTAAAACCTGGTTTCAGTTCTTTTCTGTAATCTGGTTCTTTTGTTAACCTGATTGTGCTAAATGGTTTATCTTTCACCTTGTTGTATAGGGTTTTGGGGTCCCTTCAAAACCTATTTTTACCTTAATCTAAAACATTGGAGATCATGGAACCATCATAGATAAACTGAATAATATAGTAACATAGGATGCATGTATAACCAAGCATACATAGTGTCATGTCAAACTAGATGTTATCAATGAGAAATGAAGTGAAATAATAATCATATACTGAGTAATTAAAACTAATATAGATTAAATTGAGGAGGTTTCAGGATTTCCATCATGGCATATAAATATTGGGAAGATGCATGGTATACATCATAGCATCTAAAAGTTTGGAAGATGTATGATGTCCATCATGGCATCAAAAATTTTAGAAAACAAAGCAAATAATAGCATATAAGAGTCATGTCCATGATGTACACACATAAAGAGTATATGCAAAAGTACACAAGTCATGCAAGAATAAGGCCAAGGGAGCACATACAAGGGGCATGTTTAAATATCACTCATAGACATAGAAGCATTCAATAAGGCTTAGAGCCACAAACAAGTGTCATAACTTCACTTGTCATAACTTTTAAACTATGGTTTATTACTTTTGGCATTAATATTATTTAATATTTTCATGTTGTTCTAATTATGTTATCATTGCATGGATGTTATTTGATACTTGTTTATGTAGTATTGGATTCTAAAATAATTATGTGGTGATACCATATCTTATTGCATATATTTAGTATTTATATTCAATTTTTATAATCAAATACAACATTCTATTCAGTATTTATTCAATTGATTATCCAAATATGTTCATAAGATTTGGATAGACTGGATACTCATAATGTCATCTTTTATGACTACAAGTACTATTATTGAGCAAGGCTTGATTTTGGAGTTAGGTTGACAAGTTTAGATACATGGAAGTGGGTTATTGTTGAATTGATAGTAAAAATTAAGACATAAGTTTCCCAAATAACCATAGTGGAGTGTTAGTTTAACTTCATCTTGTTTTATTGATTCATGTTCTTGATTTGTGTGATTAATATATTTCTAATTGCTTTTAATTTGATTGATCATTTAGTCACTTTTGACTGCTCTTGTTATTTTTGATTTATCCATATTTTAGGTGGGTTTTCTATGTTGGATCAAGCTTAACTTACCTTGTATGTTAAATCAAATGGAAAGAAGGTTTGGATAGACTTAGTTTCATTAGATCTCTACATAACTACAAATGGAGTTGTTTGTCCTTGACGATCTCTTTTCAATGTTAGTTTGTTTTCACTTTGGAAACCTTTGAGGTCTTTCTCTTTTACTTTGAGCTTGGTTTGTTTATTTGTTAGTATTATTTTTTTTCTAGAGAGACACTTTAGGGTCATTATTGGCTAGGTGCTAGTATGTTAATTATTGGTCACTTGGACCTTATACCCTTAAAGCATTGGATTGCCTTTGATAATCAATGGCATTTGCATAAAAATCTTTTACATGGTAATGACTTTAGGGTTGACTTAGGTTTTGGTTTTATTTTGGTTGTAAATTATTTGAGTGTTTTTTGGTTTTTCATGGAGGTTTCATGAAGCTTGGAGACTAGCAGTAACCCTAACTACTACCATGAAGCTTAATGGAACTAGTCTACCATCACTTAAACCATAGAAATTGATGACTCAAGTGGGAAATGTTTTTGGTGTTGAATACTAGATGTGTTTCTATTTTTATCTGGGGGAAAGTGGAGACATGGGGGAACACGAAGTTATTATCTCCATTATGTTTCTTCATAGTTTGAGCTATTCTTGTGGGAAGTGGTAAACTATTGAAGGTTTTTTTGAGCCATATTTTCACAATAGGGAGGACTAAAAAATACTCACATTATTTGGAAAAAGAGGGGGGGATAAGAAAATAAAATGGTAGAACTATAGTGTTCTCTATTATGGAAGGATGAGGTAAAAACCCATCATTTTCTGTGAATTAAGTAATTAAAATGATTGATTTTCTATACATGGGTGAAGAAAATCAGTTTTAAATTTGTTGCATTGTGTTTATTTTATTTATTTTGAAGCAATGTGCTTGTTTTGGAAACTAGGTTGATGTGAGTTTATTCAATGGATTTTTATCTTTTTTGGGTTATATTTTTTATCCAAACCCTAGTTTTAAAAAAATGAACACTAAGTTTTGTGGTCGGGTTATGGTATAACCTAAAAAGGTATTAACCATCCCAAGGATTAACCTTAGGGTTCAAACTTGTGTTTTAAGTGATTGGATCTCTTTCTTGATTGTATGTTGTTTGGTTTAAAACTCTTTCATGATGCCACTAACCTATGAACTTGACTCTGCCATCAATTTCATGGTTGGGGGTAGTTATGGCCACCTATGAAGGGATCATAAGGTTGGACCAAATGGGTTTTGACTCATTATTAGTTGGTTAGACCCCTAATTATTTAAATAATGTGATCATGATAATGTATTTGGTTACATAGTAGTATTAGAATGATGGAATGAAGATTATGTATTTGGGTTTTTTGTATATGCATTATGCATTACTATAATTGTTATATATAGTGATTCCATTCAAATAGATGTATGGCATTTAAGCAATGAGGAAAGTTTTAATTTAAGCTGTGTTATATAAATCTATTACCATTTGAATCATTCTCATTAAATATAAATGTGTGTGTGTGTGTGTCTTTGGTTCAAGTATTTAAAATGATTATGTGGTACTAGTTAACGATTTTTAACCTCAACATAAGGTGGACTGAAATGTCAACAAAGTTTAGGTGTAAGATAATCATGATGGTAAAACTAATAATAATTATGTGTTGAATGGTTTTGTAGATTAATGAGAGCTTCTAAATTTATATTTTATTTATGTAATAGTTACAATAAGTTGATTTCAAACAATATTAGATATTATTGAAGTATTATGTGTCTTTTGTATTTTGTAAAATCAATGTGGTCATTTCTCTGTGGTTTTATAACATGTTCTCTTTCATATCAATTTTTATTATATTTGACTTGATAACAAATTGAGATAATTATTCATATAATCTATAGATTTTTTCTATGTTTAACAATAATTGTGTTGTTATTAGGTATGGAGTTAAATCATAAATTAAATTGGTTATTGCTTATTTATTGTGTTATTTTTATTCATAAACCCTTCCTAAAAGTAAAATTTAGTCTTTGATATAACCTATGACATTTGATTTTGGATTAAAACTTATTGATGGAAAATATATAAATAGTTGACTTAATAAAAGGGATGTGAAAGGATAAATGGTTCATAATGTCTATGTTTCCTAATAAGGTGGGTGAATTTCTTAGGAAATCTATTTGGGAATCTAACAAAATTTACTTTTGTAATTTTGAATTATCTCATTAAGGGAACTATTTGGGTTCCACTCATATTTATTTTTTAATTAACTTGTTCATTTTTAATTATAATGATGACTTCATCCTTGAAGACACCTAAGTTGCATCATGGTGGAAAATTTGATAATAGTTCCCTTTTGTTTGGATTAATAAACATGGTTGTTGATAATTGTTTCTTGCTTGAATTCATGTCAATAAGAATGCCACCTCTTTGTATTCTAGTTAAATTCAGTTCTTATATTATGAATTTAATAATTTTTAATGTATAATTTGATGCTTGTATTGATTAAAGAAGAGGTGGGAAACTAGTTAAGTAGTGAATTTGTTTATTTGGACTCTATGATCATCAAACTAGAGATGTTTGTAAAAGGAACATCTCATGTTCATGGAGTGTCTTTTTTTTATAATTTAATATGTTACATTATTTTTAATTATTTAACTATAATTTCATTGCTTATAACACAAACATGAGGATGGTTATTAGAGGTGCAATTATGGTGGTGCCCTAAATAAAATTCATTTAAAAGATATGAATGCTAAGGCATATGAATACAGTAACTTATTTATAATATGTATTAATGAGATGGAGCATTGTATGTTAGAGTTGTTCGGGAAATATGTTATGACCCTAGTACCAAATGTAATTGATTTGATTGGGTAACATATTGTAAAAGTTTTTACTATTGCCTTTTGATCATGAATTATTGGATTATTATGCTAGTGGTATTTTGTTTTAACTACATGAGTACTATGTATGATGTATATAAGTGATCAAGCGTTAATCTCTTGGTTAGTGGGTTATGTCACTTAATTCATGTGGATATGATGTATTTTGATTTTGAAACTGGGTTTATATTAAAGTCAATTTTTATTATAAAAATGGAATAAACACATGTTAAATTGTCTTTTATTATTAAAATATAACTATGAGGACATTCTTACCATTTCAGTTTTTGGGTTCAAATTAACCATGTTATTAATTTAGAAGGAATATAGTAAAATCAAGATTATTCTTTAAAGCATAGAACTAACTACAAATTAATCTTCTAAAAAATAAGAACTCTTTATGAATGAGTTTTGTATAGTTTATCTTATGAGAAATATGACTTGTGCATGTATATTTAGGTCAAAATTTATAATTGTGCATTAGTATACTTCTACGTCATAATCTTTATATATCATGAGGGATTGAACTCTTTCTTATAGGGCATACTTAAGAAGATCTATTCATAAAGGATTTGAATATTTGTGAACCTCTTTTTGATATTAAATGAGGATAAGCCTAAATATTATTATATACTAGTTATTCCTCAAGATCTTGCAGTTATTTTAAATAATCTATTGTTATCTTTAAAAAAATTGGGTTTGCTACAATGGTATCAGAGTGGAAGTTTAATGCTCTATGGAACTATGGGAGAAACATTTTGATTTATACCCTGCCTTTAACCTTGAACTTTTAAACTCCTCAAGATGGTCAAAACAAGATCAATAAGAAGAATCAATGTCAACACCAACTAGGGTGACCCTATTCTTAGAAGGGGCATAGGTTAAAATTTGGGTAGAGATAATTATGATGGCCCTCCTCCTGTTAACAACACTAATAGCAACAATGAAATTCCTAATGTTAATGCAGCTAGGGGTAACTCCACTGATAAGTATGAATAAGTATTGAATGTTATTTTAACAGCCCTAAATTCCATTCAAAGTAAAATGGAAACCTAGTAACAGGGGCTTAATAGTCTTGAGCATGTTCCATAATAATAACTATGTGATTTGGGTAATGCGAAAAGGGAGGATTAACTACTCTAAGAATAACCTTTGGTGGTAGTGGATCAAATCATTAAGGGGATTAAAAATCTTCCTTACCTACTGTATTTGGTGAAGATACCAGTGATGCAGTCGATGTTTGGTTGGTTCAATTGTAAAAGTATTTTGATGTACACAATATGCCTTCTAATCTAAAATCTTAGGTGGCATCATATCAGTTGGTTTGTGTTGTCTTATGATGGAATCATCTCTATATATTAGAAGAATATTATCCTATGACTCTCACTTTGGATATTTTTGTAAGGCAAATCTGGAATAGGTACTTAAGTGATAATTTCAAGGAATAAAAAATTACTAATTTTTAATTGTTAAAATAAGAGAATATGATGGTCATTGAATATGATGATAAATTTCTAAATCTACTATGTCACGTAAACTACATACATGATAAAGAGACTAAAGTGACCAAGTTCAAACTTGGAGTGAAATAAATATCAATGCATGGCATCAATATAACAATTCCTAAAGCCTTGGTGGTTGATATAAAATCTACTCACAGGGCATAAGAGAAGGAAAATTTTCATCAAAAAGTAAGGGAATATTTTAAAAAGAATAAATTATAGATTAAATATAAAAATCTCTCCCCTCTCATAAAATTTTCAAGAAATCATATCTGAATATGAGATTTACTTGAATTAATAGTGGTTTTGCTAAGTTATAAGGGCATAATAATAATTTTAAGGACCAAAACGCACTTAATTATAGGTCAAATAGATAAAAACTAGACCTAAGATAACCAATGTGGGTTAGTAACAGGGGCTAATTTTATTCTTCTTACACTTGTTAGAGATATCCAATGTTAGAAATGTGGTAACAACCACTACTAGAAGAATTATCCCAAGCTAAAACTTGGAGAATTAGCCAACCATAGAGTCTATGGAGTAGTGGATAACCATAATGGTGATTTTCAAGCAACTCTAATTAAAACCAAAGGTATGTTATCTAGTCTTGATATTTCTATGTTAGTTGCTTCTGGTGCTACATATAGTTTTGTTTCACCTATTGTAGTAATCAAGTGTAGATTAAAACTTGCTAGATTCAGAGAAGGTTAGGAGGTTGACATCGATACAATCAAAATAATGTTGACCTACATGTGTTTAGAATAGGCTAAACTAGACTTAGGTGTCTTTAAAACTAAATTAAACCTATTTATAGCTCCTTTGGGATATTATGATTTAATCATTAGAATGTATTGGTTTAAGGCTCACCACTAAATACTTGATTTATTTGGTAAAACAATTCAATACAATTATGATTTCTATAAAATCATGGTAGTGCAAGGCATTCAAAGGCCTAAGGCACACAAATTGATTTCAACCTTGCATCTAAAAAAGGTGGTACATAAAGAATACAAGTTCTATGTAGTTTGAATTTATAAATCATCTAAAAAAGAGGAAGACACTTTCTAGTAATTTCCTCTTTTGAGGGAATTTAAAGTTGTGTTTCCTAGAAAATTGCCTAGACTTCCACCTAAAAGGGAGTTTAATTTTTCAATCGATATCATGTCAAGGGTTGCACCTACCTCTAAGACTCCCTATAAAATGAATTTGGATGATCTATATGAATTAATATTTTATCTATAATAACTTTTGAAAAATGAAAGTATAAAGCCAAGCATTTCTCCTTGGGGTGCTCTGGTTGTATTTGTGAAGAAGGATGAAACCTTTAGACTTTATGAGGACTGTTATATAATTAACAAATTTATGATAAAAATTTCTTATCCTTTACCAAGTATAGATAATCTATTTGAAAAAATGAAAGGAGTAGTTATCTTCTCCAAAGTTGATTTAAGATCAGGCTATCATCAGCTAAGAATCAATGAGGAAGACATTCATAAAACTACTTTTAGGACCCATTATGGTCATTATGACATCACTGTGATGCCTTTTGTGCTAATTAATGCACCAGATACATTTTTAAACTTAATGAATAATGTTTTTAGATATTATCTAGACAAGTTTGTGTTGATTTTTCTTGATGATATTCTGATTTATTCTATCAATATATCAAAACATAAACAATGCTAGAATTTGGTTTTGTGGAGACTAAGGTAGCATAAATTATATTATAAGTTGTTCAAATGTTCCTTTTTTAGCTTGAAATTAAGTATTTTAGGCCCATTATTTATAAATATGGTATTATTGTTGATCTATCCAAAATCAAAGTAATACAGGAGTGGCCTGCTCCTACTAATGTACATGAAGTACATAGTTTCATGGGCTTATCTAACTATTACCACTGATTTATGGAAAATGTTTCTAGCATATTCAATCCCATCACTTATTTACAGCATAAAGGCAAAAAAAAAAAATTGGTCACTCCTTTACGAAGAGGCATATTATAAACTTAAATTTTTTCTTACTAAAATACCAATACTTGTCATACCTAACCCAAATGGCAATTTTGAGGTTTGGGTAGATGCCTCCAAGGAAGAATTTGATGGAATTTTTACCTAAGATAGAAAATTGGTGGCTTATGAGTCATGAAAACTCAAAGAGCATGAAAATAAATATCCTACACATGATATGGATATTGTTTTCATAGTGCATGAATTAAAATAGTGGAAAATTTTACTATTGGCAAAACATTTTAAGCTAAAATCTGATCACCACAATTTGGAACATATATTTCCCCAAAATAACTTGAAATCACATGATCGTAAATGGGTGGAATTTTTAACCCTCATATGGACATTTCATATGTTAAGGGAAAGTAAAATTGTGTTGTTGATGCACTCAACTGATGTATGTACCTTGTTACCATTTCTATAAGCAAATCTGATTTTAGAAGTGTTGTAATAAAACAACTTTTATATTATTATTTCCATGAGGTAATATTAGTTTTAGCTAATGATTTTGTAGTAAATTCTTTTGATGAATTTCTTATGGAAAAATATGGTTTAATTAGGCATAAAAATCAAATTTATATACCTATATCTGAGAACTTTCATAGTCAATTTTTGAAATAAGTGCACATGGTACCTCATTTTCTCACCCCAAGTGTCATGAAGATGACACATGAGCTAAAAATATACTACTTCTAGCATAGAATTAAACTTGATGCATCAAAATTTATCTAAATGTCTAGAATGCTAATGAGTAAAGGTTAAGTATCTCCATCCTGAGGATTTGTTAAACCACATGAAGTGCATAAAGATAAATGGGTTGTAATTTCACTTAATTTTATCTCTAGGATGCCTAAATCCCACAAAAAACACAATATTATTCTAGTAGTAATCGATAAAGTGACTGAGTTTGATCATTTCATTATTGGAAATCTAATAGATGATGTTTTCACGTTTGTATAAATATATGTTAAATAATTTTTATGGTTGCATGGCATGTCAAAAGTAATAATTTTAGATAGGGATAAGCTATTTACATCAATGTTTTGGTGAACTTTGATTGCAGCCTTTAGAAATAATTTAAACTTCAATTTTACATACCATACATAAATGGATGGTTAATAAAAAATGAGTAATAGAAGACATGTTTTAAATATATGTCATGGTTCAATAGTCCAAGTGGGAAACTATCTTCATTTTGTTGAGTTTTCTTACAATAATACTTATCATTCTATGACTAAGATGGCTCCTTTTGAATCCCTGTATGGGTGAATGTGTAGAACTCCTCTTGGTTGTGATAGGTTAGAAAATATGTTTGTTTATGACCCTAATATGCTTCAATATTATTATAAACAAATGACACTTATTAGGAAAAGTTTGAAAAATTGTCATTGATAGGTAGAAGAGCTTTGTAGATCAAAAAAGATCACCTCATGAATTATATTCTATTGGGAAAAAATGGAAGCACACAATTGATTACCAAGCAACTTAATATGCGGAAATTAACCAAAATCAACAAGTAACTAGAATTCAAAAATAACACAAAATATGAGAGACAATACACAACTTGTATTAAAACTCTTCCATAAGGAAATACAACAAAGAAGGCTACCACAGTTCTTCTTCCTTACACACCTCTAGGGCTCCCACACCTCTAGGGCATAAACAGTAAATCTTCCCTCAAAGCTCTCTCTCTTAGGTCCCAGCACACAACTCAAACACAGAGTTGGTGTTCACCTCCAACCAGCTAGTATCCACTACTGCCAGTTCACTTGTGCTCCACGCACTCCACAAGTGCTCCACACACTCCACAAGTACACAATCATACTTCAAGTAGATCTCCCCTAAACTTGCAACAACCTGCACCTCAAACGATCTTACTTATCAAAGGATCTTCCTTGCCTTCCTCTTTGCTCTCTTTCTGAGTACACACTGTACTCCAAGTAGATCCTACCTGATCCTGCTCTCTATTATGTTTCTATCCTCCCTGATCTTGCACACCTACAAATCAATCTAGTTCTGCACACCTGCAAACCTAGATCATGCACACACATACACCTGTAGATCAATGATCTTACTTACCATGTAGATCTCCTAATGTAGCCATGCACACCTGCTGACCAAGATCCTACACAATTGAAGAACCCTTTTGATTCTCCAAAACCAGCACCCACACTTGGCACTGATGTGGAACTAGGAAGAACACCCTTGCTCACTTCACACACAAAAGGAGCTAACTTTGCTCAACTCAAACTAGAACACCTTACAATACAACCAATGAGTCTCTTAAATAGATCTCATGCAAACAATAATTAGACACCTAATTACAATAATTAGATCCATATCTTCTAGTCTAAATTTAGTTCTTGACATGCAAACACTTGGTTCATTAACTAACTGCCCGTAACACTCACAGCTCAAACCACACAGGTGACCGACATTGGTCCCTATCTACTTGGGGGTGCCGACACTGGCTGAATTCTGAACGACATCGATTGTCTTCCTCTCTATACCCTGCTGACGTCGGTTGGCCTGACCAACACTGGTGACTATGACAATAGCAAACTCTCTGCAACCTCCTCACCTGTTTGCATTAGTGAAGCTTTTAGCTCCACAACCTAACAATCTCCCACTTGGAGATAAACAGTTGCACTGTACCTATACCTGTACCCCATCTAATGTATCTCTCGACTTGTATCCCTCTTCAAGATCAATCCTAAAGACAACCCACCAAATAACCTGTGGTGCACCTCCTATCATCTGAGTACCCTACCACATCCGAACCTACAAACCCATGTAGTGAAGTCCTGACCCTACATAGCATGAATCTCTGCTACTGGTCCTTCTCAAATACCTAAGAACCCACTTCTTCGAATTGGCTCCTAACTCTCTGACAGCTCCCACTGCTTGGGAAAACTCAGGTCTATACCAAACCTCATGTGATTTCAGACACTAAACTATCCAGCCCTTAGTGTGCTCTGGTTTTGCATCTTGCGTAATGAACCTCGCCAAAACCTGATTCACATTAGCTCCCACTGGAGACAAAATCAACCTATGATCTTCCATGTCTCCCATGCCAAAGAATTTTGCTGCTCTAAATTCTTCATAGCAAACCACTAAAGTAATCTTACCCTTAGCTCAGCAAAACCATGTATGTACAAACCTGCTAGCAAACATACCATCAACATACAGTAACAGGATAATGTCATGACCATCATCCACTTGGTAAGACAAACCATAGTAGTTACCCAGACATTGATGAAAGCCATGCTTTGTCATCCACCTGTCAAACCTTGTACCACTATCTTGTAGCTTCCTCAAGACCATATGACCTGGTCTTCCATCTCACGTGTCTGTTCACTCTATTCTTCAACTAAGGTATCCATTCATCTCTGTGCTTTCATACTGGCTGGCAGCCCTACCAAATCTCTCGCTCGATTCTGCATCATATTCCTACCACACTCCCACTATTTCCTAGATCCTTCCTACTCTGTAGTAAGCAATGAGTATAAAGAAGAGGAACCACCTTCAGTCCTCCATATGGGCATTTGAGACTCCTTGATAGCTTGTTGTCAGCCTAAAATTTGTTACAATGACCGACCTTAGTCACTACACAGTCTGCATCTGACCAATGTTGGTTTCCATGCACCTATCCTAACTACCAACTCTGCCATCGTCAGTGTCCCTATTGCCTATGTCAATCCTCCTGATCGACGTTAGTCTTACCTATTGCTGATGTCAGTCCTCCTGATCGATGTCGATCTTACCCTGCTTGATATCATCAGCTTCAGTTTGCACATGACCGACATCGACACATGTCTGTTTGATGCCAATTCCTCCTGACCGATGTTGGTACCTGTGTTCACCTGTGAGTGATAACCTTTTATCCATGAGCTCCTTTAAATCAAAACCCATGTCCAAATTGCCCTGCTCAGAAGTATCCAGCCCCATCCACTGGTCTCTGTCTGTCATCTCCTCCAAGAACACCAAGGCTTTCTAGTTCTTAAGCCTGTCAAACACATCTGACTTCCTCTTAAGAACATGCATCTCCTTCTTACTCATGTGACCAAGCCTCCAAAGCCACGTCTCCATAATAGAAGAAGAATCAGTAATATAAGCAAGTAGATAAAGAGTACCTGCTTTCTTACCACCAGCTAATTCAAGTGCATCCATTGTGAGAGTTCTTGTGCATCTCTCATCACCCAACCTTCCTGAAGAAATTAGCCACATCTCCAAGCCTGGGACCTGCATGACCTCCTTCAACACCCATGTGTTGGCCGCTTGCAATTTTAGCTTCACTTCCCCTTTGCAAATTCTTTGGCAAGGCTCACCAGCTCCTCTACCTGGGGCTACATGGAAAGAGGCAACAGAATCTATTAAACAAGATTTAACTTTATCCAAGAAACCTCCCAGAGCATCCTGTGCAACAACACCTACAACATCTGCATCTTCAATTCCTTTATGTTGATCTGCTACCAACCAACAATATTCTTTTCCCTGCTCTTTCTTTCCATAGGATCGTAAGTGACCATTCATGCTTTTCAATTCCTCCATTCTTAGCTTACTTTCATCTGCCATTGCTCTACTCCCACTCAATCAAAAACCCCTGAGAGTGACCTATAACCAAACACAAAACTTGCTCCCTGCAACCTTAGCTCTGATACCACTTGTTGGGAAAAAATGGAAGCACATAATTGATTACCAAGCAACTTAATATGCAAAAATTAACCAGAATCAACAAGTAACTAGAATTTAGAAATAACACAGAATATGAGAGACAATACACAACTTGTATTAAAACTCTTCCAGAAGGAAATACAACAAAGAAGGCTGCCACAGTTCTTCTTTCTTACACACCTCTAGGGCTCCCACGCCTCTAGGGCATAAACAGTAAATCTTCCCTCAAATCTCTCTCTCTTAGGTCCCAACACACAACTCAAACATAGAGTTGGTGTTCACCTCCAAGCAGCCAGTTCCACTACTGCTAGTACACCTGTGCTCCATGCACTCCACAAGTGCTCCACACACTCCACAAGTACACAATCATACTTCAAGTAGATCTCCCCTGAACCTATAACAACCTGCACCTCAAACAATCTTACTTATGGAAGGATCTTCCTTGCCTTCCTCTTTGCTCTCTTTCTGAGTACACACTGTACTCCAAGTAGATCCTACCTAATCCTACTCTCTGTTGTGTTTCTATCCTCCCTGATCTTGCACACCTGCAAATCAATCTAGTTCTTCACACCTGTAAACCTGGATCATGCACACACATACACCTACAGATCAATGATCTTACTTACCATGTAGATCTCCTAACATAGCCATGCACACCTACTGACCAAGATCCTACACAACTGAAGAACCCTTTTGATTCTCCAAAACTAGCACCCACACTTGGCACTGTTGTGGAACTAGGAGGAACACCCTTGCTCACTTCACACATAGAAGGAGCTAACTTTGCTCAACTCAAACTAGAACACCTTATAATACAACCAATGAGTCTCTTAAATAGATCTCATGCAAACAATAATTATACACCTAATTACAATAATTAGACCCACAGCTTCTAGTCTAAATTTAGCTCTTGACATGTAAACACTTGGTTCATTAACTAACTGCCCATAACACTCATAGCTCAAACCACACAGGTGATCGATGTCAGTCCCTGTCTGCCTGGGGGTGCCGACGCCGGCCGACTTCTGACTGACGTCAGTTGTCTTCCTGTCTGTACCCTGCCAACGTCAATTGGCCTGACCGACACTAGTGACTGTGACAACAAAAAACTCTCTGCAACCTCCTCACCTGTTTGCATCAATAAAGCTTTTAGCTCCACAACCTAACAATCTCCCACTTGGAGATAAATAGATGCACTGTACCTATACTTGTACCCCGTCTAATCTATTTCCTAGCTTGTATCCCTCTTCAAGATCAATCTTGAAGACAACCCACCACACAACATGTGGTGCACCTCCTGTCATCTGAGTACCATGCCACATCTGAACCTACAAACCCATGTAGTGAAGTCCTAACCCTGCGTAGCATAAATCCCTACTGCTAGTCCTTCTCAAATACCTGAGAACCCACTTCCCCAAATTGGCTCCTAACTCTCTAATAGCTCTCACTACTTGGGAAAACTCAGGGCTATACCAGACCTCATGTGATTTCAGACACTGAACTATCCAGCCCTTAGTGTGCTCCAGTTTTGCATCCTACGTAATGAACCTTGCCAACCCCTGATTAACATCAGCTCCCACTGGAGACAAAATCAACCTGTAATCTTCCATGTCTCCCATGCCAAAGAATTTTGCTGCTCCAAATTCTTCATAGCAAACCACTAAAGTAATCTTACCCTTAGCTCAGCAAAACCCTATATGTACAAACCTACTAGCAAACATACCATCCACATATAGTAACAGGATAATGTCATGACCATCATCCACCTGGTAAGACAAACCACAGTAGTTACCCTGACATTGACTAAAGCCATGCTTTGTCATCCACCTGTCAAACCCTATACCACTATCTTGTAGCTTCCTCAAGACCATATGACTTGGTCTTCTGTCTCACGTGTCTGTTCACTCTATTCTTCAACTAAGGTATCCATTCGTCTCCATTATCTATTCTGCAACACTACCCAAAGCCATTTGTGTAGTCATTGGGATGGCTCTTTTTTAAGAGGGAGAGGATGTCATGACTCAACTTGTCATAACTTTTTAAACTATGAATTATTAATATTTTCAATAATATTGTTTGATATTTACAAGTTGTTTTGATTATGTTATCAATGCATGGATTTGATTTGATACTTGTTTATGCAGTATTACAATCTAAAATAATTATGTGGCAATACAATATCTTATTACATATATTTAGTAATTATATTCATTTGTTATAATAATTTATAATAATCTATTCAATTATTATTCAGTTGATTATCCAAATATGTTCATAAGTTTTAGACTGAGCAGATAATGTTGATGTCATCTTTTGTGACTGTAGGTAGTATTATTGAGCTAGGCTTAATCATGGAGTTAAGTTGATAGGTTTTAACATATGGAATTCAATTGTTGAATTGATAGTAAAAAATAAGATATTAATTTTCCAAAGAACCATAGTGGGGTGTTCATTTGAATTTGTCTTATTTTATTGAGTTGTGTTCTTTATTTGCATTATTAATCTCTTTCTGATCACTTTCAATTTGATGTTCATTTAATAAATTTTTACTGATCATTATATTTTTAATTTAGCCATATTTTAGATAGATTATCTTTGTTGTATTGGTATTTACTTACCTTATATGTTAAATCAAATTGTAATAAGGGTTAGATAGACTTGGTGTCATTGGATAGCTACATAATTGTAAATGGAGTTACTTGTCCTTGGTAAGTGTATCTCTTTCTAGTGTTGGTTTTTTGTCACTTTAGAGACCTATGAGGTCTTACTCTTTTGATTTGAGATTGATTTTGTTTATTTTTTACTATTATTTGGAGATCCACCTTGGGGTCATTGTTAGATAGGTGTTATTATGTTAATGATTAGTCACTTGGACCTTAGACCCTCAAATCATAAGATTACCTTTAGTAATCAATGGAATTAGCATGACAACATTTTTCATGGCAATGACTTTAATATTAACTTAGGTTTTGGTTTTCATTCAATTGTATTCAAGTATTTGAGTGTTTTTGGTTTTGCGTGGAAGCTTTAAAAAGCTTGGTGACTATCATTAACCCTAACTGTCACCATGAAGCATAAGTAAACTAGTTTACCATTAATTAAACCATAGAACATGATGGCTTAGTTGGGGAATTTTTTTGGCATTGAAGTCTTATTGTTCTACCATTTTTCTCAAGGAAAAGTGGAGACATGATGGAACATAGAGTTATTGTCTCCATTATGTTTCTTCACAACTTGATATATTCTAGTGGGAAGTGGCAAACCATGAGAGGGTATTTTGAGCCATATTTACACAAGAGGGAGGACTAAAAAACACACATAAGGTATGTTGTAAAAAATGGGGATAGGGTGGATAATGAAATAAAGGTATAGAGCTATGGTGTTCTCTATTCTATAAGGATGAATTAAAAACTGACCATTATCTATGAAGCAAGTACATAAAATGATTGATTTTATATACATGGGTGAAGGAAAGAGTTTTAAATTTTTTACATTATTTTTATTATTTTTTATTTAAAGCAATGTACTTATTTTGGGTATTATGTTGATCTAATTTCATTAAATGGATTTTTGTCTTTTTTGGGTTATATGTTTTAGCCAAACCCTAGTTTAAAAAAAATGAACACTAAGTTTCATGGTCATTATGGTATAACCTAAAGAGGTGTTAACCATGCCAAGGATTAATATTAGGGTTTTACCTTGTGTTTTTAAGTTTATGGAGATCTTTATTGACTATATGTTGTGTGGTTCAAAAACTCTTGTGTTATGCCACTAATCTACAAACTTAGCTTTACCATAAAGTTGATGGTTGGGGTGGTTAGGGCTCATAAGGTTGGATGAATGAGCTTTGTCTAACCCTAATTATTTAAATAAAATGATCATGATAGTTTACTTGGTTGCATGGTATTATTGGAATGAATCTTATGTTTTTAGGTTTCTTGTAGATGAATTATGCATTATTATAATTGTTAGATATAGTGACTCTATTCAAATGGATGTATGGAATTTAAATAATGTGAAAAGTTTTAGTCTAAGTTGTATTCTATGAATCTATTACATTTGTAATCATTCTTTATATATATATATATATATATATATATATATATATATATATATATATATATATATATATATATATCATGATTCAAATGGTAATAGATTGAATCATTCTTGATGTGTGTGTGTGTGTGTGTGTGTGTCTTTGACTCAAATATTTAAAATGATTATGTGGTACTAGTTAACTGTTTTCAACCTCTACATAGGTTAGACTATAGTGTCAATGAAATCTAGGTGTAAGATACTCATGATGGTAAAATTGATAATAATTATGTATTTAATGGTTTCATAGATTAATGAGAATTTCAAAATCTATATTTTATTTATTTAATATTTATAAGAAGTTGATTTTGAATAAAATTATATCATGTTGAAGGATTGTGTGTATCTTGTGAATTTTATGGAATCAATGTGGTTGTTTCTCTATGGTATTAGAGCATGTTCACTTCCATGTCAATTTTTATTTTGCTTGGTTTGGTTAGTACAAAGTGATTGTTTCTACACTCTATAAGATTCTTGTAGTTGATTATAGGAAGGTTATTTTATGTGTTTAATGTTATGATCTTAAGTGTTTGGCTTTGGTGACTAGATTGTGTTTCCTTTCACTGATAGTGAACTTAGGAATGGTTAAGGAATACATATTCAATTTGCTTAAATATGCATTATGTAGTTAATGGAATGGTTCACTTATGAGTCATTAATGGCATTATGAATTGATATTTTCATTGTAGTATGGTGTGCATTATTATAATAAGTAAAATATATGGTAATATATATGTTGCATACAAGGGTAAGAAGTGTTTGGTTTGAAGGTAAGTGTGATGGTAATTAATAACTTGAAATATGATTATGTTTGGTTTCTTCACTTTTATATGTCTCTTGTATGATTATATAGATTCTTTGAGGCAATATCATTAGATTTGTGTAAGGAATTACTAAACTTAATGTTGGAAAATGCATACTTTTAAGGTTTTAATCTTTATATGGTTTGATAAAAAAATTCAAATAATTATTTATATACGCTAGAGATGTTTGTTATATGTAACCATAATCATGTCATTTTTAGGTATAGATTTAAAGCATTAAATAAATTGGTTATTTCTTAATTTTTGTGTTATTGTTATTTATAAACTCTTCCTAGAAATAAATATAGTCTTTGATATGACCTATAACATTTGATTTTGGTATCTAAATAGTTCATTTAAGAAAAGAGATATGAATGGATAAATGGTTCATAATGTCTATGTTTCCTTATAAGGTGGTGAATTACTTAGGAAATCTATTTGGGACTCTAATAGAATTCAGTTTTGTAATTTTGAATTATCTCATTAAGGGAATTATTTGGGTTATAGTCATATTTATTTTGTAATTAATTTGTTTATTTTTGTGATAATGATTGCTTCATTCTTGACAACACCTAAGTTATGTCATGGTGGAAAATTTAATAATGGTTCCCTTTTGTTTGGATTAATAAACATGGTTGTTTATAATTGTCTATTACTTTAATTCATATCATTAATAATGCCACCATCTAATGGTAATGAGACTCTTTATGTTTTGATTAAATATAGCTATTATATTATGAATTTCATGTTGGTTAATTTATAATGTGATGCTTGTGTTGAATAGAGAAGTAGAAAACTAGTTAAGTAGTGAATTTGTTTATTTTGACTCCATGATCATCGAACTAGAGATATGTGTAAAAAGAACCTCTCACATTCATGAAGATTCATTATTTTATATTTTAATAAGTTGTGTTATTTCTAGTTCTTTAACTCAAATCTAATTACTTGGCATTTAAACATGAGGATGGTTCTTAGAGGTGCAACAATGATGGTGCCCTAAATAGAATTCATATAAAAGAGTTGAATGCTAAGGCATATGAATATAGTAACTCATTTTTAAGATGTATTAATGAGATGGAACATTGTATGTTAGATATATTAGGGAAATATGTTATGACCCTAGTGTCAAATGTAGTTGATTCAATTGGGTAGCATCGTGTGGAAGTTTTTATTATTATATTTTGATCTTGAATTTTTGGATTATATGTCAATGGTATTTTATTTAAAATGCATTGGTACTACATATGATGTATGTAAGTGATCAAGTTTTAATATCTTGGTTAGTGGGTTATGTCACTTAAGTTATGTGGATGTGATGAATTGTGATTTTAAAATTGATTTTATATTAAAGTCAAGTTTATTTCAAAAATGGAATGAATACATGTTTGATTATCTTTTATTATTTAAATAGAAGTATGAGGACATTCTTACCATTTCAATTATTGGGTTCAAATTAATCATGCTATTAATTTAGAAGGAATATAGTATAATCAAGATCATTATTTAAAGCCTAGAACTAGATATAAACCACTCTTCCTTGAAATAATAACTCTTTATGAGTGAGTTTTGTTTAGCCTATCCTATGAGAAAGATGAATTGTACATGTATATTTAGGTCATAATCTATAGTGTACATTAGTATATTTATACATCTTAAACTTAATATATTATGAGGGATTGAACACTTTCTTTTAAGATCTACTCATAAAGACCCATTCATATAGGATTTGAATATTTTCAAACCTTTTTTTTATCATAGTTGAGGATAATTTTGAATATTGTTATAGACTAGTTAATTTATCAAGCTCTTGTAATTATTTAAATAATATTTACCTATATTTTTAAAAAAAATTAGGTTCACTATAATGGTATCAAAAAGGAGGATTAAATCTCTAGGTAACTCTGGGAGAAATATTTTGATATATATCTTTCCTTAACCTTGAAATTTTGAACTCCTCGGGATGGTTAAAAAAGATCAAGAGGAAGAATCAATATCAATGCCAACAAAGGTGACCCTAATCTTGGAAGGGATATAGGTATAAATTGGGGTAAAGGACATGGTGCTTATAACATTAATAATCAAGCTGACCTTCCTCTTGTTAATAACACTAGTACAAACAATGAAATTCCTAATGCTAACATAGCTATGGGTAATTCCACTGATAAGTATGAAGAAGTCTTTAATGGGATTTTAATAGCTCTTAATTTTATTAAAATTAAAATGGAAACATAGAAATGCAAGATTAATAATCTTGAGCATGTTCCATAAGAATAATTGTGTGAGTTGGGTAATGAACAAAGGGAGGATCAAGTGTTCCAAGAATAACCCTTAGAGGTAGTATATCCAATCATTAAGGAACTTTAAAATCTTCACCAACCTACCTTCTCTGGTGAAGAGATCAATGATGTAGTCGATGCTTGGTTGGTTCACCTATAAAAGTATTTTAATCTACACAATATGCCTTCCAATTTAAAAGCTAGGGTGGAATCATATCATCTTGTTTATTTTTTTGCTTTATGGTAGAATCATCTCTATGCATTAGAAGGATATTAGCCCATGACTCTCACTTGGGATATTTTTGAAAGGAAATTTTGGAATAGGTACTTGAGTTCCAATTTTGAGGAACAAAAATTATTCCCTACTATGGGATTGGGCATGAGCTAAGTGTGTAAAATTGTTGATCACAAGTGCATTATTTTTGCAATAAATTTTATCTTTAGTGACAATGCATATATATCTATTATATGATGTCAATAATGAATAACCAACCACTCCAAGAGATATGTTATATATTTTTAAAATATAAAAGAGTTTTTTCATTAAAATGGTAGCTAGACAAAACCTAGAAAATAGTTTGAAAATAGGTACACCATTAGTTCATTAGGTTGATATTACTAAAAATATTAAATTATAATTTTTAAAAAATCCATATATTATTTTGACCAAAAAAAAGTTTTTTATTCTCTGAATATGACTAAGTGAAACCTCTAATGATTTTTAAAATATATTTGTTTTGATTCAAAAATCAATGAATCAAATAATAACCCTAAAAGAGGAAACCTTAATAGAAAATCAAAAAGCAAAGGCTCAAAAATAAAGGTTCAAGTTAACCAATATGTTTTATCACAATTTGGAATTAATTTTGTGTATTAATATAATTTATATAAAATGAAGAGAAGGATAGTAAATGTTGTAAATGACTTGTAACTAGCAAAATGAAAGTAAAGGTATTAAAATAGTCAAGATTGAACGAATAAAATAAGTTAACTATGAAAAATATAAGAAGAATTAGTTTTTTTCCTATAGGTTGACTGTGTGTGATTGAGAGATGAATATAACTAATCAAATCATTCTAATTAAGAGCATGTAACTAAAATAGAGTTATCATTATTTTGGGATAGAATTGACTTAAAAAGTTTAAGATTGACTGCCACTACTATTTTATGTGGGTTGATCTTGACCTACACAAAAAGTTAGGAAATTAATGGCAAATTCATTTATGTGTACTTGAAATATGCCTATGTTCATAAATTTTGCCTTCAACTATGCTTAATGACCTACAAATGACTTTTCCAAAGTTGAAACCCTACTAGGGATTGCAATAACTGAAAACCAACAAAAAGAAAGGGTGGAGTGTAATGGGTTGAGCTTACCCCAGTCATCTATGTGATGATTAAATGTTTTTTTATGTATCCAATTCTCCAAGGAGGTAATTCAATCCCACATATTCTCCCACTTAGAGTGTTTAGTGTGATAGTGCTTCTTTCACAACATGTATGCATCTAGAGATGGATTGAATACTTGATAATGCTATGCTTAACTTAGATATAATAAGCTATTGACTTAGCTAAGGGATACTTTAAATGAATATAATCAAATTTGTAAAGAATATGGAAGCTTTACCTAGTGTTAAATAATGTAAGTTTTCTCAATAATAAAATTTACAAGTAGTAAAATAGGTGACTTAGATGTACATTTATAGAAATCTAAAATGAGTAAACCTCATGCTACATATCCTAAAATACAAACCAACATATAAGGGAGGGTATAATTTTTTTTTAAGAGTATTTGATGTGAAAGGGGTAAGGTCAACCCATGAAGAAGATATTGATTGCCAATCTTGACCCATACAGGTCGATTCTAACTTGGAAGGGTAAGATTTAATATTTGGAATTTGACATTGCCATATAGATGTTTAAGGAATTTTTTAGTGATTAAAAAAATTTATGTAGGTCTAAAATAAAACATTATAAGGGATGAGTCCAAATAAGTACTTAGGATAGAGTGAGGTCATGAAATAGGACCAATTTATGTGCTCAAGTCAATTAAATTAAAAGTGGTCCAAAACTAGCATTATCAAGTATACATGACCAAATTTGAGAGTCTACAGTATCTTTCAAAACCTTTGAATAAAATTAGTTGATATATTCATGCATAGTTTTTCACATAAAATTTATGAAATGACATAAGGTTATATATTTTACATTTTTTTCAATTGGTTTAAAAAATGCAGAGGTGTGTATTTTGTATATTTTGGTCTACATCAATTTTCTAAAGTTTTAAACTGTCAGTTACATGAAAATAGTAATAAGGTATTTTCAACAAAGATAAGATAGAAGATTTTGAGTTTTGAAAGTCTTGGTGATAAGAGTGGAAATTAATGTTTCAAAATTTGGTTCAGTTGTGATGTTATTAATAAATGACTCACAAGTTTTTTACAAAAGTGTTTTTGGTGACAGTGTTTTGTTTTACTTGGATTCAAATTGGTTTCCTATTTTAAATCATCTTAGTACAGTTGTTATTTCATATGGTACTCTAATGATTTTAACTCATTCAAATCTTTTACATTATAAAAATATTTTCATAAAGGCTAGAACTCTACAATAATGAATTAAAAGTATCTCATATATTTTTCCTTTTTATTATATAGACATAAAATGTCTAGTTGGACTCTTGGATATGATAGTTAGGTAGGAAATAATCTATGGAATAGAGGTATCAAATAAAAAAATAATGGGTTACCTACTTAGGGTAATTACCAAGGCAAATATTTTAGGTTTGAAATGACTACTAGTGTGTTTACATGAAGTTTGAATCATGACACTCATGTCTCCTTGAAATTTAATGCTCATGACCCTAATTTTTTGAATGTTTTGAATATGTTTTCTATATATAATTTTACTTCTTATAGTGGGATTTTTTCCTACAAAGGTAATTGGTAGTCTCACCCAATTTGACGTGGTTTTTCAACCCCTTCCTCCCAAATGTTTACTACACACAATGAGATGCACATGCAAGTTGATCCTATGCCACCAAATGTAAAGATACCCCATTATAATACTACTCAATCCATTATTGTTGTTTCTCCTAATAATATTTCTTCTTCCGGATGTAAACATACTAGTATCCCTTCACACATGCCTTTAGTTACGCATGTTCTAAAGAGGATCAAGTTAGAGGTGGATGATGAATCTAGAGGCATCACTAGAGTGGAATTCCCTATGACACCTCTTAAGCATATTGAATATCAAACTGAGTGTGTGGAACATTTGATATACTTGGTTTTAGATGATGAGTTATATTTTTCTTGGTAATATGTGACATTTTAAACTAGTTATTTTTAGTTTTTATCAGACTATTTATAGCATACTTGTTACTTTTCCATTTGGTTTTTATTAGATAGTCATTAGTTTTGTTATATTTTTTATATGGATCATGTTATTTGTTTCATTTGTTCTACTTTAGATGATACTTGGGTTTTAAATATTTTAATCATTTGCAACAAATATTTGATTTTAGTATAATTTTCAATATTAGTTTAGTAATCAATATTTTTGCTTGTAACAGTAATGAATGATATGTGTTGAAATTATTGTTTTATCATTTCTTGAAGATAGATATTGATAAATTTAAATATTTGAGATTAATTACTTTAGATTAATCATTTATGGTTACTTGAATCACATAATGATTTATAATTTTAATTAATTAGTTATAAATGATCCCCCACCCATTAGAAAGTTGTCTTGTCTTATTAAAATATTATTATGTTTTAAGTCTTAATAAAGTTCACTTTTGAATTAAGATAAGTTCATTTTATGATCTTATGTAAAAAGGTCTAATTAAATAGTTAACTTTAATAAAGTTATTTAAATTAACTAAATATTAGTTATAGCTTAAACTTATAACTAACTTTCAAATCAAGACCTTTAAAGGACTTGAAGACATCATTCAAAGGCATAAACATACACAAGTAAAAAATCTCTTCTAGTTCAACTTTCATATTGTATTTTCTCTTCTAAGATAAGTCTTTGAGAGTAAGTGTTACCTATAGGAATACTGCACTACACATTATCTGATGGTAAAGTGTATAGATTAGTACATTCAGGTAAATCTAAGTTGATTATTTGATTTATAAATTTATTATCTAAATATGGTCAATATATTGGCCTTTTAATGACTGAAAAATGATACAATCATATGAGTTGATTAAATTTTTACTTCATCCAAAGGATGAAGAATACTTCACACATTGTGTGATAGTTTACTAAATTTGCATTGTTTTTCAGTTATACTCTCATAAATTATGGGAATCAATTATGAATTGTATTGTTTCTCAATAAAATCAATCTCTTCTCTTTTCAAATCTGAATTCACTCATTGTGCTTATTGTGTTACTTTTATTTTATAGTTTTCTTTTCATTTAACTTAGACTCTCTTTATTATATATATTTATTTTATTATATTATTCTAGTTTATTTCATTATCTTTTGCTTAGTCTCTAGTTTCTTTATCATGTTATTTATTTATATGTAACTAGTTATCTTTCTTTCATTTTTTTAGTATATTTCCTTGGTTTTTTACATAACCTTAACTTCAATAGATTTAATAACTAATCATTTTCTAATCCAATAATTTCTAATTTTACTAATCTCTAATATTTAATTATTATTTTTCTCTTGCTTGTTTAGTTTAGCTTTATTTCTTTGTTGTTCTATTTTCTTGGTTCTTTTCTGATTTTCCTTTCTTCTTGAAAATTATACATGAAAGCATATTCTAAAAAAATAAACTGATCATAAATAATTTTCTCAAAGAGAGAACCTTGATTCATTTATTTCAAAGCATTCAATCCTCTAAGAGATTGTATTTTTAATAGGCTTTACTTTGTCAAACATGATTGATAACAAATAAATTTTTAAATCTAATATTTGGTTATTTGAACTCCAAAGCTTGATAATTATGATAACTTTATAGTGAGTCATTATTTGACTTTGATAATCTAATTTTATTTCTATTATGTCTTAAAAATTTTAATAATATCCTTTACTTTAAGTAATTTTGATTCCTCAAAATTTGGTTAAGTCTTGAATGTTTCTTAGCCTTTTAAAATATCCTTTTACAACTTTTAAACTATTTTTTTAGTATTATGTCTATATGATTAGACTAGTACATTTTGACCTTGGACTTCACAATATGTGAGTGAGTATATTAGTTAACATTACATTTTCAATTATCAACAGACTGTCATGGTGCAAATATTTTCACTTGAACCATTATCTATTAGAACACTATGTATAGGCTATAAATCAACGTATGTATAAAAAATGACGTATACTTAGAATCATCATCCACAATCTCGTTATCACTAAATGTAATTATTTATCATTGTAAAAATATATGTATACTAGTAATACCATGTAATAGATGTTCATATATCAGTGGATAAGGATATGTACTATAATTCATATGTACCTTAGGGTTAGCCTTAGTTTCTATTACCGCCTGGTTAGGAAAGGGATCAAAAATTATTTTCAATTTTTCATTTTCATTAGACAATGAACTTGATCATTAATAGGTGGACTCATATCATTAATACTAGTAGAGTTATTATCAATGAGATACTAAATATTATGCCTTAGTAAAAAACATCTATTTGTAATGTGCCCCCCCCCCGAATATATGGTAATGACAATATGCATTATTGTCACATCCATTAGGTGGATGCCTATTCATATCAATTTATTTTATGGGATCTAGATATATAATTTTTCACTCAAGTAACATATACAATAGCTTATCAAGACCTTGAGATAATTATGAAAATTGCCTCCTTTATGGAGCTGATGAGACAGTCGATTAATATGTTATGATACTACGTTAACTATTGTCTTTGCCTCATTATTATTATCATTTATTTTAGCATTTTAACTTGATTTGTTTTGAAAATTTATAGTTGAATTAGTTGGAGTATTAACCACATACTTTAACTTATTCATGAATATGAGCTTAACATTGAAATCCCTAAATGTATAACATAACTCATCAAATGATTTGAATCTCTTCAACATAATATACTCATAGAGAGGGGAAATTAAATTTTTTTTAATATATCTTGTAATGCATTTTCATCCATGAGATTTTTTATCTTAGAAATCATGTTTTTGTATTAAACCACATAGTCATTAATTGGTTCATTGGATCCTTGTTAAAGCTTTGTAGTTTTGTCATAAGGCAATTTCTCATTGATAGTGATTGCAAAATGTGCTCAAAATTTATTATCAAAAGGAATAAATACATAAATGGATCAGAATAGGAGGTCATATAGCTAAAACAAAGAATAATACTTAACAATTTATGGAAATAACCAAGTCAATAACTTGTCATTAGAGGCATAGTCAAAACATGTTTCTTGAAAGGCTCTTAGGTGTTGTTTTGGATCACCTTTACCATCATATAATGTAAACTTAGAAGCTATGAAATCTATAGGTAATTAATAAGTTAAATATTTTGGGTTAATGGATTTTGATGCAATACATGAGAATCAGTCAAAGCACCTTACTTTAACTACAACACCTTAGCCTGTAGATCTATAATAGACTACATGAGGAATTGTGTATTATGAATGGATGATGATATAAATGAGTAGTGATCCTAAGAGATACATATTTCTATTTTTTAGGGATGGTTAGTTAACTTTGAGTAAAAAAATTTATTGGCATCACACCTTGGGTGAGCATCACATGTGTAAATATAGGTGTAAACATAGAACTAATAGAAGTGGTAGTATTATTTTGAACACATATTATAGAGATAATACCTCTAAAAGGTTGATGGATATCATTGAAGGTTTGTGGCTCATATGTGCTAACCATAGGCTTTTTTACATTTTTTACCTCTAATATTACCTTCAAGACTTGACCCAAACCATCAAGTTACTGATGAGTTCAATGTCAAAATGAAGCTAATTATTTAACTTGATTAGGATCTACCCCATTAAGATCATCAGCATGAATTCTATTTTAGTATTCATTGTTATCTTGATTAATTTCTCTATATTAGGAATTTCATCATTTAAAATGTGGTTTTTGATTCTAAATGCTCATTATTAACATATGTATTAAGAGAATAAGAAGAATAATTAATGAGAATTTCAATTATTTTAAACATTTTAATTTGAATTAAATCAATTTTATTATGTTCAATTTCAAATCCACTTAACCTAACACTTCACCTAAGAGGGACAAAGGAACTACCCTTCTTAGATGGCATAGAATAAGATTATGAAAATATATAGTATGATAGGGCCAAGGTGTAAGATATTTATTGCCTTAATGTATGGGGAACTTAAAAATCATATCTAAAACCATAAGACAAAAATATGAAAACCCTAAAAAGGATTAATCTCTAAGGTAAAACCTAAGGATATATGTTCTCAATATAAGAATCAAGTTCACCAATATGTTTTAACTTATTTTAGATTAACATATATAAATAAGATAGAAATTTTTAATATTTAGATAGTTTAAAATATGTCTAAATTAAACTAATCTAAATGGTACAAGTTGTAGATACTAAAATATGGTATTATATACTTGAAAATGTTAGTTTCGATCTATCTTCATTCCACATGACTTGTGTGTACATATATGATTCTTATTCACCATTATCTCACATTCACATGCTTTCCATGGGTCTGACCCTCCCTAGTTGTTATCAATCACCTAGAAGAATTTTCTAGTCTATGCCAAACAAGTCAATTATCATACTTAGACATCTCTAAATCATCAAATTAATTTTCTTGTCTCCAAGGCAAAAATGTCAGACCTAGACAAGAATAGAATTTAGTACCATCTAAACCTAATGGTTTTATCCCATTCCAAACAATAATCACATTTATAATTTAAATCATTCTTATGGGTCAGCCTATATGTTTCTCATACATTGGTGAGAGAAGGTACCCAAAAATTCTCATAGAAATGGATAATAGGTCTAATCCTATATTTTTATATAACACTCATCAAGGAAACATATATACACTTTGGTACATTTAAAAGGATTTCCATGTTCTTTATAATTTATCACTCAATTATCAAGAATAAGGCTTATCCAAGTTTAAAGTACCTCAAACCCAATCTAATTTTTTTTCCAAGTGTCAAAAGATAGATCATAGATTGCATGCATTAAATAAGAGTTATCACACACATACACCTAACAGGGAGAAGTACATACTATTTAAATTCCATTTTTAGAGAATTAGATATGTCGATAATGCTCAACCATTTAATGGGGAGTGTTTGGGTTCAGATCAACTCACCTTCTTTCCCTTTTTTATTCCTAAACCTAATATCAAAAGTGGACCTAAAGTTTCAAGATAAGGAGACAGATTTATGGGTATTGTGTACACAGTCATACTTGAAGATCACACACATAAACAAAAGATAATCAATCATATTAATTTGTATTAGAATATAGATCAATATTCACAAAAATAAAACTATCAGGTTCAATCATTATCATAATACAATACCAACCAAAGGCTGACATTATTGTCCAAGTGTGGCTAGAACTCTAGTTTTTTATCTACGAGACTTATAGTCCAATTTTCTACCTTTTATGCCATTTACATTCAATAATAAATTTGCATAGTTTAGTAAACTATTAAATATCTTATCCCTCTTAATACTTTCCATAATAAGTGAGTGCAAGTGTAAAATTAGGTTATGCCTTTTACACTTGAATTTATGCTTAATTCTAAATAATGTACAAAATCATATCTCATTAAAATTCATTAATAAAAATAAGGTAAAAGATATTGGTGAACCTAATTTGAATAGGGAGTATTTTCAAGGCCATTTAGTGTCATTAAACCTCAGTTATGCTACTCATGTAATTAATTTTGCAAAAATATTATAACCATAAAATGAAATATGGGAGACACATATTGGGTTCACAGAGTAATACCTAGGCCATTAAGGGCAGTAAATCTCAATTATATTACTCTTTTAAAAATTAATCAACCACTAGATACAAACTTATAGATTTAAGGGTGCTCTATTCTAGGTACTGTTGTTGCTTACATAATACACTCCATTTTTAGTCTAAAAATGAGGACCCTCTTTTTAATTTGGAGTCTAATCTTATACTTCAATTATTCCATTATGGTCACTTAATTCAAGTCTAAACTACATTAATTCAAATATATAAATTTTCACAATTATACTAAGTCATTCTATTTGCTTGCTTGTGTTTTGAAATGCATTTTACAGCTTCTTTTTAGACTATTTTGCCTTAGATTTGTGCAAATTATCTACTTGTTTCAAAGGTTTTGGTTTTTTTTCTTGATAAATTAAATCTATTTCTAATTCTTGTTGATTCAAAATGGCTAAATGTTTACAATATTTAATTTTTAATTGTCACTTTCATATAAATGGATTAAATATAGTCTAAAATCAAGAAAAATGGCTTAGTCTATGTATTGCTTCATTTAATACTTAGTCACTTTTCATCTTTTGCCTTAGCCATTTACTTTAAAATTTATTAATTATTGGATCTTAAATTAAATAATATTGACCAAGCTCCTTTTTTTTACTCCTAGGTGTTTAAATGCATCTCAGCACCACCTAGTGATTTTCTATGGCTCCCAATGACCTAAATCTATCCAAAGGGTCTTTTGGCACTTAGTTGATTTTATAAAAGGTTACCCAACATCAAGCATCAATATCTTTGTAGTCTCATATGCATTAAATGGTACTTGACACTTTTATTATTCCACATGCTGATATTTCATGGCTATTAGTGGCTCCAACCCATTTGAAAAAGTGTTTTGACACTTTGTCAATTTTGCACTTTTTCTCAGAGCCATGTGTCACATTTTTGCTCAGCATGACTTAGCTAATTCCATAAAATTTGCTTTCAATCACATGGCACCTTTCTACTTCTTCAAAATACTTATTCTATTCTTATATTTTTCCTAGAACCATGTGTGGACCTCTCGATGGTCTTGGGCCTATTTAAAATTCTTTTAAGACTTAGTTAATTTTATCCAGCTTGCCTAGTAGGACAATGACATCAACAACACTCTGGGATAGAAGGTCAATGAGATGATGTCACATGGCATAATCTTGATGCTCTATTATCCCAAATATGTCCATACAAATGCAATGCCTTTGGGATAGTGGTTTATCATGATGATTCCATATGGAATCATCCCATTATTTTGTTATCTTAGAGATGTTTGTATAGAGCAAGGAACCTCTAGGCTACTAGGTGAGTGGGATGATGCCACATTGTAAAATCCCATTATTTTTTTATCTTTTGGTATTCTATGTAAACCCAATAATTATTTTAGATCTTGGGAAAGTGATATGTTATCACGTGGTGAAATCCCAATGCTTCACAACCCCATAGTACTTTATGTAAGTAGAGAAACATGTTAGGATAGTGGGTGAGTGAGATTGTGATGCATGGAAAAATCTCACTTCACCATGGAATGAATAGTCAACATGTACTTAAATCTTAAACCAAGTAATGTAAGAGTGAGGAGAAGCCACATGGGAGGAAACCCATTGAAGCTAAGGACATGTAGGTTATGTAGCTAACAAAGCATGAATCTAAAGTTGATAGCTCATCTACCCATCCAAAATATTAGGAGAGTGAGAAGGCTACCAAGTGGAAAAGTGGGACCCACATAAGCAAATCCAATCATTTAGTAAAGTAAAATAATAGACAAAATATGTGGTAGTGACCCACCAGAGCAAAGGATATGATGGAGATGCTACCACCAAGGCACGAGTTTCAAGTTGATGACCCGTCTACCTATCAAAATTATTAGAGGTTAAGAATCAACTACATGTTTTATTTGAATTGTATAATCAATTATAGCATGATCCCAAATGGAAAAATTATTGAGGAGGTGACCCTGGTCATGAAGAAGATGAAAATAATGAGCAGGGCATAAAATAAAAACTCGGCCTTAAAGAGGCAAGGCAATTGATTGCATAGAGATGTGGGTTGCTAGCAATCACAATATAGTCCTAATGGCTTTTAGTTCCTAAAATTCAATTGAGGCATGGTTTAATTATATAAATTCTATTCATTTCTTTCGTCTATTAGATATCTCAAGATGCCCCCTCAATCATATTCTTCTAATCATGATGATGATTATTTGTAATTGTCCCATTAGTAGGAAATTTTGATTGAGTTTGAACTCCTTATGCCTGCATGTATATGTAAGATCAAATTGTCATTGTAATAAGATTTGGTATTTTTTAGGACTAAGAGAGTTATCCTTAGGTTATTCTTTTAGGATTAGATGAGATTATGCCTAACTAGATCCTTTTAGCTTAGAACTTACAGTAGTGGACCAGTCATTTTCATTCATGATTTTCCTTGATTTTTAGATTAGTTTTTTGAGTCAAGGTTATTTGGAAGCTAAGTATATATCTCACTAATTATTTTATGAATCCCAAATGATCCTTAATAGAAACATATTTAATCTAAAATCTTTGTCATGTGATAAACTTGGTATGTGCATGTATGTGTCAACTTTGTTTTCCTCTTTGACTTTTCTACTTTACTCCATAGACTCTTTTACCATCCTTATTTGGAGTTATGCTAAGTCTGGCTCAACTAATAATTATTTTATGTAAATATTTGCCTACTTAGTAGAGCCATGTTCGCTGACATTAGATAATGGGCTCTTTTTCTTTATCCTTGTCTCTCTCTTTTTTCCTTTGTTATCAGTCTATTAATTTAGATTAGTTTAGTTTCTAAGTGAAAGTCTAATTTTAATGTTTATCTTGATTTCATGCTCTTATATATTTCTCATTTATGTATTTTTGAACTCATAATCAATAGACATTTTCATTTTGAATCAGTTGCTTATTCATTGTTAGATCATTATGTTAGTTTACTAGGAATGAGCTCTTCTCATTTAATGCATATGAAATAGCCTAAAATACACACCAAATACCCTTGATATGTTATGGTCACAATGAGCAAACCGGGTTACCCTATGTACCAAGACCTAGTAACCAAGACCTTGAGAATATTTTTTCACACAAGACTCATTTTAGGAGAGGGAGGGATTAACAACCCCTACCCAAGTTAGCAAGTCAAAATACCTCACAATAGGTACTATTGAATGTGTTTTTAAAATATAAAATTTTAATAGTATATATGTACATAACATGCTTCATTCCCCATGAATTTGTGCCAAGGTGTTATAGAATGTTATGCATATACATGATTTTTGTGTCAAATTTGAGAACTTGTATCCCATGATCCTTTAAAATGTGTGTATATGCATTGCATATTCCCCTAAATGTGTTTAAATATATGAATGTCTTTTAAAATTTAACTTTTGTTCCTATAAAATTATGTGGATCTCCATGGAATATGCACCCAAGTGTATTTGAATATGTGAATATTTGAAAACCTATAACTCATGTCCCATATATGATATATGAACAACTCTATAATATATAAATCTTTTAAACTATAACAAAATATAAATTTTATGGTCATGGAGGCTTAATTTTATACTATAAGCCCACTAATATTCCCCCTTTTTGAGATGAGAGATGTAGCATGCTAGTCACTCATCTAAATAGAAAAAGTTGACTATATCATGTTATGTATAAAGATGTCATCATGTATAATCATGTCAACATATGGAGAATATGTCATCATAGTAATTAATATGTCATCAAATCATGTAAAAAACATATTTTTCAAGGCATATAAGTGTCATACGAAGATTTATATAGTTGTTATGCACGTAGTAGTAACCATCACTGATATAAACACTGAATAAGTATACGTAGTAAAAGGTGCATGATATTTAGCATGCATAAATTAAATTTCCCCATATAACCATCACTGATATGGATCATGATACCCTTAAACTTATAAAACCCAACAAGCTCAATAGATAATGTCATGTCTGTGATGCACATAATAAAATCCCACATAATAGCACTTAATGTCACACATAAGGAAAAGGGTTAGATATAAAGGACAATAAATGTTTCACACAAAAGGCCAAGGGTTTAACACAATGGACAACTAGATGTCATAAATAAGGTCAAGGGATGCATACAATATACAAGCAATTATTAGCCTATTATAAAAGAAAATCATTATCAATGAAACATAGAACAAGTAAAGTATTCTACACAATCAAATTATGTCAATGTCACATCATAGTAAAGCAATGTAGTCATGAAATATAACATTATATAATGTATTATTAATAACAATAAATGTCTAGGTAATCAATATAGTTAAATATGATAAATAGAAAAGTCATAGAAAGATATAACATGTATATATGTAACTTATGTAATAAGATGTCCCTAGCATTAGCATGGCCCCTAAGTATAATAATATCCAACATATATGTATCCATGCATCATGTATATTTGGATGCCCTAAATGTCACTCATGTATACTATGAAATTCATGTGCATATGAAAAAATATATGTAATCTACGAAACATGTAATAAATAACATTTATGAAAAATGTAACAAATAATCATGTCATTCTTAGATCCTAATTTTTTATTTTTTGATTCTTTGAATGTTTTTATATTTTTTATTTTTTATTTTTTTGGTATTTTAAAAATATTTTCTTAATACATGTTCATAAATTAGTCAGGGATTTATCTTATCAAATTATGGACTTACCTTTTTACACAAATTTATACTTGATCGCCTGCAATTCTCTACATGGTTCGACAAGAGGAACCATTCTCCAAGTACTTATTTTGAAAGCACAACTATCCAATTCTTCAACATTAAATCATCATCTCCAATGAGATATAGAGCAAAAAATTTCACTGACTTATAGGTGTATTATTTCCTTACATTTAAGTTTTAAATTTTTAGTTAATTCATTTTCAATTTTAATTTTATGGACATTGATTACTACATATTCATTGCAGGTTCCTAGAGCATGATACAAATCCCAAACATCTCCCAAACATAATGTGTGTTTTACACATTCAAGTACATCTCTTTAGCTTTTTACTCTAGTATTTTTACTGCATTTCAATACTAGAATAAAATGGGGGCATTTTTAAATACTAAAATATGGTAATAGATGCTTGGTAATGTCAATTTTGACCTATATTCATCTTACATGATTTGTGCATACATATATAGATCTTAATTGCCATTCTCTCATATCCACATGCTTTTTATAGGTTCAAACCTCCCTATTTTTTATCAAATTCCCTAATTTATGCCAAAGCAGTCAATTATCATACTTATGCATCTCTATATCATCATATCAGTATTCTTATATCCTATATAGAATCATTAGAATCAAACGGTACTAGAATTTTAGTATCATCTAAACCTTACGATTTTTTCCCACACCAAACAATGGTCATATTTCATTCCTATCATTTAGCTCATACATTTCATATTTGGTGGCATGATAAGGTACATAATGAATCACATATAAATATAAAATAGGTCTAATCTTATTTCCCTATCTAGTACTCATCAAGAAAACATATATGTACTTATGGACATTTAAAGGGATTGCCCTATTCTTTCTAATTTACTAATTAGTCAAAGTAGTAGGTCTTAGTTGATTTTGAATCACTTTAAATATAAGAAAATTTTGTCATTTTCCAAGTGTCAAAAGCTAGATCACAAGTTTTATACATTGAACAAGCACTATTACAGACATACATCTAACAAGGAGAACTACATGTAGTTTGACTTCCCTCTTTGAAATATTAGATATGTAAGAAGTACTCAAATATTAAATGGGGATTGGTTGGGGTCATATCAACCCACCTTTTTCCACTTTTGTAGGCATAAACCAAGTGTTAAAAGTTGTC
The DNA here is from genome assembly GCA_037957365.1 of Torreya grandis. NCBI lineage: Eukaryota > Viridiplantae > Streptophyta > Pinopsida > Cupressales > Taxaceae > Torreya > Torreya grandis. Next base: position 62,643 of record JARHVA010004492.1, read on the forward strand.
CTAAGGTTTTAAGAGAAGGATAAATATTTTAGAGTATCATGAGCATAGTCAGACCTCAAAATCATAGACACAGATGAAAGAGAAGGAAGTGTTGTAGACACATTAATATGGGCATAGGTACTTTAAAATGCTAATTTTTAACACATTATAAACCATCTGACTTGAGTAAAAAAACATGACCCTTATTTTTCATTCCTCTAATCCATATATCTATATGTAGTCTTGACCCTTTGTCTATCATTACTACTATACAAAATTTTAATTATCAAATGCTCAAGCTATCTAGAATTACATTCAAAATATATATAATAGAGGAAAATTATCCTTGATCCTTCTTGACAATTACATTATAGGTGGATAGGATCACAATGCACTCTTATTCATTTATAGTAGTCTCATCCCATGCCAAATAATGATTACTTTCCAAAATTCTAAACATTCTTTTGGGTCTTCCTACATGTTTCACATGTTTAGCTAAAGGAAATTGTAAAAAAAAAATCTATAAATACATGTCAAGTTTCACTCATTAGAACCAATTTTAATTCACTTGCTTCAAGATTTTGAAATTTTACACATTAATTAAATGTGATTTATTCTTTCTAAATTCAAGATCACTCACAAGGAGTGGCCATAAGTCATGTCAAGAGATTTTTGAAGCAATTCAAGAGCTATCATTCTCAAGTGTCAAATCTATATTCTAGTTGTATACACAAATCATAATTTCACATTCACTCTAGGTGGAAAAAATACATAGGCTTGATTTCCCTCCTTGGATTATTGGATATGTAAGCAATAGTCAATCATCAAGGAATTTATTGAAGTCATCTCAACCCATTACACTCCTATATTTTATTACAATGTTTTCAAGCTATTAAAGTGCCTTAAGGGTTTCAAAGATAAGAGAATATAAATAATAATTTATACATGGAAAAATCTTAATTGTGATATCTTATACTTATTTTCATCCATAGGCATATAAGGTGCAACAACCAATTATTTGGCATAGTCAACCGAGACAAATCTATAGTTAGCAGACTCGAGCTCACTAGATCATTATCCACTTATATTAGCCATGTCTAGAAATATATTGTGCTTATGCCATTGATTTTTCATTGTTATAATTTTTCCTTATCTATATTTTCTTGTCAACATCTTGGCGTACTCAAATGGTACAAGTCTGGAGTCAACAAATTGGAACACACTGTGTTACCATGCACTTATAGAGAACCTATCCAGATTCTATATTTTATTCCTGATTTTGATCTTTAGCCTATGTAGTTAAATATTGATTTAATTTTCAATGCAAATAGTCAGAACAATCAACATAAATTTAATGTTATTTTTTATTTAACATTAAAATGCTAAAAATGAATAAAATATTGAAACTTGATTTAAATCTAAAAAACATATCTAAGTGTTAAATATGTAATTTACATAATTTGAAATGAGATAAATAAATTAAATTGAAAAATAGATATGCAAACTAGGCCTAATATTAAAGTATGTTAACTTTGTAGGTTGATTGTTGTTGTAAATTGATAGTAAATACCCATGATTTATATTTCAAATGAAACCAATAATTCAAAATGTGTTAGGACAAAGTTGCACTAAGAGGACAGGACACCATTAAAGCCTTATTTTTTTACTAAATCCACATCTTGGTTGACTATGTGATTAATTTTATGATCTATGTGTGTGCACCTATCTGTGAGGGTTTACTATTTGACTATGTGTCCCTATTTATTACATGGAAAACCTAAAAAATATAAATCCTGGCTCATGCACAATAAACTAAATAGAAACCAAATGCCAAAATAAAGGAATATGTCTATGTAAATAGTTGAGCTATATTGTAAAAAAACAATGTAATCTGAGTGTTTCATGCATATCTCAAAAGGACCTTAGTTTGATATACTTCTCCCTCCTAAAGTGAGTGTGTGAGTCTTGACTTTGATATATGAATGCAACTAGATATGTTGCTTTGAATGCTTGATAATGAGCTCCATTGACTTACAATAAAATGACTTTAGACTTAGCCTATAACTTTTATAATGTATCAAAATTGAAATTGGAAATAATAGTGTTCTTTTACTTAGTGTGCAATATAATTGCCAAGTGATTGTTAGATGTGTTTGGAGAAGCCTTTATATTATTATATAACGGAATAATTTGAATATTATACTAATCAACCTTGATAAAAGTGTGGGAGGATTAGAAATAAACCTCTCTAATTTAAAAACTATTGGAGTGTGGGGGATAAGGTCGCACTAGTGGACAAGGATAGAGTGTGACCCTATCTAACCTAGTGCGATATTATCCCAGAAAGACATATTCTATTAGAACTCGTCTAACATGAGTTTTTAAGAAAAATAAGCATGTTTGAGTGATGTTTTGAGTAGTCTCAAGATAGTTTCTAGAATAGTGAATGCTCCCATAGATATTTCAAGTTAATGGACTATAAATGGATTAAGTAGGGTAAGGATGTAAATATTAAACATTATCAAGAACTTAATGATTGATTTTGAGTATCTAAATTTTCCCCCACTTTATTATAGTGATGCAATGAGATAAAATTGCTAGAGTAAAGTAGATTTGAAATTAAGTGTATATACACACTTTATTTTGATGTGAAGGTTGATCCTACAATATGTCTTAATGCAAATCCTGCAACAATGTCACTAAAATTAATTATTTTCCATATTTAAAAATTAAAATTCTAAAACTTGAAATTTGAAATTTGAAAAGAGATCAAGGAAAGTATACACCTAAAAGAGTATGAAATTTAATTAATCTATAACTTTAAGGTGGAGAAGTGTGTGTGGACCTTTGTTAAGGTAGTTGTAAAAATGTTGAAACCAATGGTGAATTGAGAATGATCAAGTCTCAATTTAAAAACCAATGAAATTCCTTGTTTTAGCAAGATTGTATGCTCCAAATCTCATTTGAATATGTATAATACTCTATAAAATTATTGAAGGGTAGAATCATAAAATGTGGCTCACTACTTTGCAATTTAAAGAAGGGGTGGAACTACCAAATGTGGCTCGTTAAATATAAAAATTACAATCATATATGTTAAGTGTCATTAGCCTCAAACATCACCCACTTTAAAAATGAGCCAAATTAAATTGTTGCAAATGAATCTAGATTTAACTTGAAACTTTACAACTTTTAAACTTGAGAAATTTGAAATTACCAAGTAGTATCTTGAACATGAATTAATACCATGCCTCTTGTACTACACTAAATTGATATTGAATTCCATTTGAATTTTTAACATTTGAAACTTTCAATTGTTTGAAAAATGTAACTTGTAAATATAGGAATGAGTGCATATGCTTGGCATATGCCCCCATGATCTAAAAGTGTTGAATCATATTTGAAATATGAAAACTATATTTTATCATAAAATTGAAATTTGTTGTTCATAAGGCTTGAATTATCAAGGCAATGCCATTGTGATGCCCCCTTTTTGAGATGAGAGTCATACTCTGTAAGTCACTTATCTCAAAATAAGGCATATATGAAAGATAACATCATGTATTAAAACTTTGAGCATTTGAATTATATTGCATAATAATTTTGAATTTAGTATTGAATTGTATATAAAAACATGTGTTGGATAGATATAACATTGAATCACATAATCAATATGTGCATAATATGTATCATGGCACCAAAGTAAGAGTAAAACATAGAAGTAATATATGATATAAATCATGGCACCATAGTAACAAATAATGAAGATACAAGCAATGTCATATAATGTAATGAAATTTTCATATAATATCATGCATAAGACCCAAATTCCATATACAAGGGACATGTGAATATCTCATAAACACACAAGGCCAATGGTCACACACAGATGCTATAAAAAATATATTCAATTAATAACATGTATATATTGTACACATAAGACCAAGGGCCACACATAATAAGTAAGGAAGTCCTAACTTATTATATATTAAAGTAAAAGGAATATTAAAGTAAATGAGACTAGTCTATATCAACCATATGTATCCATGTCATTGATAGAAAATAGCATTTTCATGTAACATAATGTAAAGTATGAGTGATTAGCAAAACATTTGAATGATTTGTTGCTCAGCATGATAGAAATGTTATAGATAGATACAACTTGTTGAAATGTTCATGGAGAATAAAGAGATGACCCCAACTTAGCAAGGTTTTTGGGTAAAAATGGAAGCCCGATATCAAATAACCATGTAATAGTATGTATTGTATCACACTCAAACACCTCATGAAAAACATTATGTATTAAAAAATGAGTTTTTTTATCTACCTAACATATAATAAATAACATATGTAAATAATTAAGCTAGAAACATAATAAAAATCCTTAGAGGTCCTAATTTTACTTTTATTTTTTTGACAAATATGAATTTTTTTATATCTTGCCAAATTTAAAAAATTTAAATTTTGAAATATTTGAAGTGAGTTTTTTCTTGGGAAAAGTGCTAAGAATCAAGTCTTTTAAAAGAGAATAAATGGGATGGATTCAAACAATATGTAACAAGGTGATAAAGTAATGATGTGGTAAGAAGGAAGGAAATGTAGCATAAATGATTGATATCGATAAGAATGTACATGCCTTAAATGGGCAAGTAACTATGTGTGTTCATGTAGGATGTAGGAGTAAATATATATAATCATGTAAGTGCAAAGGGATCCATAACATGATAGATATAAAATATTAATCAAGTGTATCTCCGTAAATAATAAGAATTAAAAGGATTATATAATAGTTATGTTAAATTGTTCGAATCAGTTTGAGAATTAGTAGAGAAAGTGCCCAAAGTGAAAAATAAAGCTAAGGGTTAGAAACATGCTTGTAATGGAGATAGAAGAACTAGAAATGAAATAAACTAAAAAAATATGCACAAATTAAAGTTTAAGTATCTAACCAATTACATGATTATAGGAGAGTCCCCATGGAGTTTTTGTATAAAGGGTATATCCACCTACTTTATTTTGTGATATGCCCCCAATTGGAATAGGATGTTGTTGTGTAGAGATATTTTATCCATTATATTATATTATATTATAGGTTTTTTATGATACATATCAACCATAACTATATTATATATCCTTTTCGGAGTAGGATTTTCAATGTGCTCTTATGTTGTGATTATATTCACTTTTGAAATGGTGATAATTTCACTATCTTTCTGAAATGTTAGAGAATCATAATTAGTACTCAATGAATCTCCCATTAATCTTTGCCATGATCTTCTAAGGATTTAATTGTATTACTCTATAATAGCATCAATGTGTAATAATTTTGAACATGATTTAGGACTAAGAGTGATTAGTAAAGTAATATCTAATAAAATCTACATTGCATGTATTAGCTTTTTGTAAGTGAATAATTGCAATGTCAGTGCATTGTTTACCATCTATAACTAGTTTCATATCAAAAGGCTCTAAATAGTATACACGTTGATTTATTTTCTATATTTTGACCTTATTTTTATGATTAACCTTAGATATTGACACATTCTTTGATATTCCTTTATTAAAAAATCATTTTTTTAAACTATCTTGCCCTTGCTTTGGTAATTGTACCTCTGAATATTGCTTTATGTGAGTCTTTAATTACTCTTTTTTAACGTTTTCCTTGGGAGATGTGATCATTGTGCTGGAGTCAACTGATGTGATATATAATTTTAGTTTTTTGAAGTATTTTTTAGATCCATTTGATTTGAAATGAAAGTCTTGCCCTTATTTTGTACACAACAAATATCTTTATATTCCCCCACTCCAATAAATGTAAATAAATAATGAGATAACTATCCATATTCATCAATTGGATTAAAATTTAACTTTAATAATTTATCATTTATAATTTCATGTGCATCCTCATCATCACCACTATATTAATCCTTGATTTGACAAAAGGAATCTTTATAATTGACCAGTAGTTGTAGTTCCATATGAGGCTCTTCTACTTTTGTAAGAACTGACATTGTTGTTTATGGTCTTTGATATAATATTATATTTGTGTATAAATTTGTAATTTTTGTATAGATTCCTTGGTAGGTTCCTCTAGTTTCTCATGAATTTGAGTAAGATTTGGATTATCATTTACCTTAATTAATTCACCCACTTCATAAGTATGTATTTATGCCATTGGAATTGGTTACTTGGGTGATATGATAGAGACCTTGTTAGTTTTTAATTATGTCATTTTACAATATCAAACAGTTCCATCATTGGCTAGAATTATATACTCATGTGTGCCTTGTAAAAATTTTATGCATCTATAGAATGTAGAAGGTATAACTTTCATTGCATGAATTCAAGGCTGACCCAAGAGGAGATTATAGTTTAATTGATTAGGTATGAATTAAAAAATAATACATACCATTTTAGGATATAGTAGTGTAGACATTGAAATTTAATCTATGAATGCTTGATAAAATGTGTCATTGACATATTTACCTTGCTTGGTCAATTAACCATTCTAATAACCCATAATCTCTAAGAAATCTTTAAAAGTCTTGAAATTACTAAGAACATCTTCCAAAATTCCCTATTTCATTCCTATTATTACCTATTCATCAGATAAGTTATCATCTCTCTTGTTTTATAAGCCTCTATTATTTAATACAAGCTCTCACTATGTATATAGGATTATACTGCACACCTATCCAATAGTGAAAACTTATCTCCCATGCTCTAATGGATATATTTTAAAAATTACATACTTACTAATGGGTTTCCCATGCATATAAATATGTTAATTATAAATAAAATTCAAAATATCTATCTATAAAATCACATCAATGGTCACACTTGAAAGGACCTATCACTCTCTTACAAGACACTTATATTTTTTAAGTAAAAATCCCTAATGCAATTTTGTAACAAATTTATAGTCCTTTTCCATGTCTACCATTATTTATTATAGGTTCCCTTTCCAAGCATTCTAATATAATTTTCTAGTTGCATTCATATGATCTTACTTAAAGGAATAACTACATCAGCCTAAGGCCTTGTAGGTTATATAAGTAACACTCAGTTAACAGGGGTTTTTTTAGGATAGCTCAGCCATTCCCACTTCCCCCATTTTCCCTCTTTTGCATTTGATATCTTTTTTAATGCTTGTTTAGGATAAGATTTCTATTTTTATATAACTTTCACACATTAACTCAAGATTTGTATAGAAACAAATCACACATATATGTAGGTGAACAGACCTAGATTTTTAAATCTAGTGTACAATCTAACATGACACAGTCACCATATACAAAAAACACATCGTACTCTTACCTACCTCATTTAGACTTGTTTCAATAGATAATGATCCATTATTTTGTAATACATATGTTTTTTCAAGTCTTTTCAAATAGTCACAGTCCACAAAAAATTAATACAATCTGAAATAATTGGTTGCAAGGATAATTCTCTAACCTTAACCCTAGTTTCTATTTTTAACAAATTTTAAAATTCTATATATCTCTATATTTTATTGTATTCTATCTTATATATCATCCTAGATCAAATTTCAATAGTTTACATTTCCATTTAGAGATAATTGCAATTCATAATTAATTCTAGTGTAAACATTTTGATGAACTCGCTTTAGTTAGAACACTACTTGTTTGTTGATTTTTGGCTTAGGGTTTCAGTTTAATTTTTTAAATTAATCACACCAAAATAATAAATTATTCAACTTATATAGTATCTATAGCATAATTATTTATATTTTTTAACTTTGTATTAATCCAAAACTTAAAAAAATTATCTCATAACCTTGGATAAATACTGACATAAAGGCTCTTTCTTTCGACTTTGGGTTGAATTTTGTTGTTTTTTTCTATTAAAAACTTATTTTTATTTATCTTTTCTTATTTTTTCTAGCATTTTTCAAACTAATTGGTGAATATCATGAATGGTTGTGTTTTTTTGTTTATAGGAATCACGGCATGAGGGGTTTTACTCAAATACTCATAGCCATAGTATAACACTAAACATGGAATTTAGCTTCCTTGTACCTCACAATATATCAAAAATACTTAGGATCCCCTTGTTTACACTAATAGGAAGCCTTTTTTATCGATCTAATTTATGGTGCACCTAAGAGGAGTGAATCACCTAGAGAAGTTACTCTCAACTTACCCTTAAAACTAAGGTTAGTGGCCTATAGGCATGGTTCTACCTATGTAGTTAGTATTTTAAAACATTGGGATAAAATTAATCAATGAACAAGAAAGTATATCTAAGAGCCTATAAATCATTGAAACCCTTGCCTAGATCACCATTTATAATTGATTTTTATTTGCACTATCTTTATAGCTATTAGATTTTCTTGTTTAATTTTCATATTCATCATGGTCTTAGCATATACATGTTTCTCTTATGTATTACATTGCATCATGAAGTTCCTTATAGCATCTTACATTTATTTTTAATATGTTATTCAATATATCTTTTCATGGGTCAAATCTAAAGTAATTAAATAAGTTATCTCTCATGATTTACCTCTTTCTCTTGATCCAAATGATTGTTCTACCTCATATTTTTATCCTCTTTCTCCTATATTTTTTATTAAATATTGAATGACTTGGAAATAATATAAAGCTGATGTTATGCATTTATCCTTACATAATGTCTTAGTTCCCACCCATCATCCTCTTGAAGGGCAGATCATGGCCCTTATTTCTAAATTTGACAACCAAGCTAATCATGTCGATATTCATGATTATACTCATAAAAATCCTTAAACTATTAATTCATTATTATATGTTACTCAAGATGAACTTAATAAATCAACTTCTACATGTACTTTTAATGTTGTTACTTCTATCATTGAATCTATCCATATTTCTACACCCTTAGTCACTTCTACACCTTTATCTCTTGACTTAGGAACTTCTCCAACTTTCCTCCAGTTATCCATGCCTATACCTATTCATTATACCTACACCCATCCCATTACTACAACCACTATTTCTCTAGATCAAGCCCTTCTCATATTGCAAGTTAAGCTAGATAATATTGAGCAAACCATTTCTCATGCTAGTGCTTATTTGGATTCTTTTACCTTATTTCATAACCCTTGAGCTCCTCAAATTGCATCATATCCTCTTCTAGTTGGTTTTGTGGCTTATAAGCTTTCTCTTTATGAAATCAAAAGTGATCCTACCTAGCATTTGTGTGCCTTCCATGTAGCTTATCTAAATTATGTAGAGAATGGCATATTATTAACCAATCTCATTCCACAAAATATCACATATTATCTTCTTATATGGTTTTATTATATTCCTTTCCAATAATTTACAACTTTCAATCCTTTAAAAAATCATTTTTTGGCATATTTTCTATCAATATAGGTGATAAATTATCCTACACTCATAGTACAAAGCTCAATTAAGGTCCAAATGAGATAATTAGTGATTATGTTCTAAGATAAAAGACCATGATAGCCAAAATGACAAATCAAATGGTTGATAATGAGATTCAATATATTTTACTCAAATCTTGCTTACTCCTCTTCAAGAGTCTATCATGTTCGATAAGTTAAAATCCTTTGATGAACTATGCCATATAGTTAAATAACATGAGGTCAAGTTGATTACATTGAATAAGCTCAAGTATAGCTCTAATGATCCTTCTACTTCAACAATCAACTTTCAAGGCAAGCCTAATTATAAGATAAAAACTAATGAAAGCAAAAATGAGGTTAAAGTTATAGCTAATGCTATATCATAACCACCACAAAAAATTCAACTAAAAACTCCATCAAGGAGGAAATTTTCAAGGTTGCCTTTACCTCATGTTTTATTACAAAATATCCTTGAGTGTCATCTAATTACACTTCCTCCACCATTGGAAGTAGATATATCTATACCTTAATCTAGAAGCTTTGATAAAAAAGGATTTTGTGATTATTATAGATGTGTTAGACATTCCATTAATAGTTGTATGAATCTCAAGCACAAAATTTAAGATCTCATTGATGAGAACATTATTTACATTGGTTCACCTAGAGAACACAATAAAATGAAAATGAAAGTTGAAAATGTATAAAGTGCCTTTTCCAAATAATGAAGCAAAATATAATAAGAAAAATTTTGAAGTCTATTAGGCATATAATGTTAATCCTCCTCCATATTCATATGGGCATCCACTTTATATAATCATTGGTATAGTTACAAGTAAGCTAGAATAATGCCCATTTATTACATTTGATGAGTTTAAAATTGTTGATCATGATTTTGATAGATATGCATTATTAATTATAGAATATGTTTACATGCAACAAATCCATAGTGTTATGATAGATAATGGATCAAGTGAATATGTGTGCACCATAACACCTCTACAGTATCTTGGGTATATAGCGTAAGATATATAACATACATCTAGAGTTGTGAAAGCATATGATGGTCATGCATAAGATAGTATTAGATATAACATATTACATTTACAAGTGGGTCTCTCATGTTTCCCATTCCTTTCTCAGTGTTCCCAAGCACCGATGTCTTTGATATATTATTAGGGAGACCTTGGTTACAAAAAATCAAAGCAGATACTTATATAATTCACAAATGTCTAAAGTATATTCATGATTATCAATTCATTAAAATTTCAAGCATTCAATATGAATATATTATGGAACCAATGGTACTTGTTCCTACTCCAAAATAGCTGGTTGGCACATTTATTAGGGAAACTAGTAATGAATTAGTTTATACAACTATTCAAGATCATGATTCATATTCAAATAGGCATATTCCAAACTTAGTTTTTACACCTATTTATGAGCATAAACACATTTTAGTTTTTTCACCTATTTATGAGCCTACGGATATTATATTTTTTCCATATATTCTTGAGAATAATATGGTTACACATGAGCATGATCACTTAGATATAAAAATCAAGATATCTAATCCAATTCCTAAAAAGTCACCTAGCAAAGGTATTTATCTCATACAACATTATAGGTTATTCAAAGGGCTCTTACAAAAGTACAAGTCATTAAATCATCCCCTCCCATATATGAGGATACATGTTTAGATATAAATATATGATTAGTGATTTAGAAGGTTACTTTGTAGAGCATGAATCTTCTTCAAATTCAAAATCTTCTACACTTGGCACTTCTTTTCTTGCACAAGAGCTTTCTTCTTATTAAAGAGTTGGATACATTTATGAGCATCCTATAGATGAGATCATTGGTTGGACACATTATTTTTTCCATTCCCAAACTCCTATTTGGGTTAATGCCCTTGATTAACTTCCTTGTATAGTACCTAATTTTACATAGCTTATTTACTCTTTACTTTTTGTTTCTTATTATTCAATACCTAGTCCAAATTTTTTTAGCCCTTGGCTCTATTTTTAATTTTGGGGAACTTTTTCCCTTGTTTTATTCAACCCAATACAACTATCTTACTAATATTTCACTAAAAATCCCTCATGACAACTAATTTTCTCATTATTACACATATATACATGCTCTATCTTACACTTGCACTTGCATGGTTGAATCTATCTACTTTTACATGGGGTCATATAGCCCTGTTTGCCATTTTACTATACTACATATACACCTAATTAGGTGAATTTTACTTGCCTTATTTCTTTTTGTGCTATGTTTTAGCACCTTGATAAGGGTTTTTTGAATATCCGCCTCCTCCTTCCATTTTTAAAACCTTGTTGCTTACCTGATTTTTCAAAAAAAATTCAACTTTCACTTAGGCACATTTTACTTTTCAAATATGGAAAAAATATAATAAGATTCATCTATTCTAAAAAGTAAAAATAAATAAAAATATTTGAAAAAATCTAAAATTAGGACCTATAATCATATTCTAATATTGTTAGATTACACCTTTTCATATGTCATTTATCTTTATGTTCAGTGTATAAAATATTTCATTAACCTTTCAATACACAATGCTTCTCATAAGGTATATGAGTGTGAAATAGGAAATATTTTTACATAATTAGGAAATAATCATACACATAAGAAGTTGTCTTGATCAAAAATTTCTTTATTCAGTCAATTTGGATAAAGTCACACCAGATAGACAAAAACACACTATGCACTTGTCCTCCTAATGCAGACCTATCCCTCTACATTTTAAATCTTTTTTTCTAAATGAAACATAGTCATAGGAACCTCTTATATAGATTTTAATCACAAAATATAATGTATATTTAGATATCAATTAAATTTCAAGCTAAGACATATTTTTACATAGTTTCAATGTTAGGCCAACCTTTTACTTAACAACCTTGTTGAGTGTGCGCATATCATCATTCTATATGAATGATTTTATAATTTTTATCTATCCACAACCTCTCTTCCATGTTCAATTATAACAAAAATAAATGTCTCATTTTCATTCATACTTTACATGTGTCATGATGAATATGTTAATTGCTAACATGAACATGAATATATATGATCCTAATATGGTAGATTTGTTTTCTCTATATTTTCTTCATTACATAACATTATTCAACTTGCTTGCTTATTGAATGTATCCCCTTGGGTATGTTTAACCTACACCCTCTTGCTTATATGGTGTCATGTGTGTGTGGTCTTTTACCTTCTCAATTTGTATGGCATTTACATATCGATTGTATTCAACATTTGGGCCATATGTGTGACATTTTATGCAAACTTTTGAACTCTATGCAACATGTTACATGTCCCTTGTATGTGGCCTTTGGGCCTTATTACATGAAATTGTGTGAATTTTCTTACATGTTCATTATTTTTTATTACACTACCATAATTATTATAATGCACTACTACATATTTATTAAATAGATATATGGTTCCATGATATGTAACATGCACATACTACTTATGTGCTTCGATTTTTTATTTTTCAAAAATACTATGTTTACATTACATATTCAAACACTTTAAAGTTACTTAAATGATTCATACATTGATTTAATTATATATTTTAATTACATGGTGAAATTAAACATACAAGGTCTTCATATGCTTCAATGTTACATCTCTAAGATTCTAATTCAATTCAAATATGCAACATGTTATTACATGATTGTATTTATCATGAATGCTCTCAATTTTTCTTTTGAGATAAGTGATTTGTAAGAAATATCCCTAATCTCAAAAGTGGGGAATCATAATGGGATTATATCCAATCTTTCTCAAGAAAAACATTGTACATTTAACATTTTATAGTATGAAAAAATCAGAATTTTCAAATTATTAGGGCATTCAGCTTGTTTATGCACTTCACTCTGACATCTACTTGTTTTCAATTAGAAGTGATACCCTTGTGAGAAAGTGTTTTATTTACCACTCCTAATGAAACAATATAATATATCCTAAGTTTGGGTGACTTTGAAAATGAGAGAATATCTAGATAGAGGGTTGGTTCCCTTGATGCATTCACTAAAATTTGAACATAAAGCTACTACTATTGGTTTTTAGCTATGAAAAGGGTGAAAGGGGTATTGTTTACAATGGAATTGAAATGAAAACTTGGAATAAAGGTGATTCATCAATGTGTATGACCGCTTATGATTGTAAATGACACTATTAGGAAGGGAAGAAGCTTTCACACATTCTCTTCACTTCAGTTATGACTTCTACAATAGTGTTTCACAAGAATGACTTGACAAACTCACTCTTTGCATGGAAGGAATGAAAAGGAATTGAATTCACATCCAATGATTAGATTAATATTTATATTGACACTTAATATGACATATATAACTCAAATATATTGTATGAATGTATAAAAACTAGACAATGACATAGGAAAACTAATGCTTCACAATGTTATATCAATGGCAAACACCATACACTTCACCAAAATCTAAAAATAGAGGAAAATAACTTCTTATTTCTTCAAGAGGTGAATAAAAAATTTCAAAACCTTTCAGGATGGCCAAAATCAAAAGAGTGATAATAACATTCTTTAAATAAGAGTACAAATAGAAAATCAAATGATGGGGAGACAAAGTAACCCCAAAGTAAGGGTGTGAACTTGGTCTTCAAAACCCCTCAAGTGATTCATACTACTTCCTCAAATATCTCCTTTCATTAATGTCCTTAGGGTGGAATAGAGGTAGAGTATCATGTGTTAATGAATATTTAAAATGTCTTTATCATTTATTGGTCAAGCTTGACCACTTTTAAGGTTGTAAATCCTTGTTTGACCAACCTATATACTAGCTCATATGTCTTTGTTAAATAATAAGCCCTCCTCCTTGAAAATATGACTTTAAGATTTCATTAATTATCAATTGAAATATTATTCTAATACATTCATCATGTCTCTCCACCTTACTTGGTCTATTATAAACCCATTGATGTTTGTTTGACCCTTTTAACATTTTAAGAATAAGAAGGAAAGAGGGTCTAGTTAGGAGTTTTATAGACCTTTTCAACCTTTGGAACATTATTTGAAACTAAAATTGACCTATTCATACTTTATTAGGTGTGTTATGGAGATATAATCATCAATAAATCATTTTTAAATGTTTTTATGCATCTATTTAGTGCTTTGATCACGTGACTCCATGAGCAAAGAGGTGAAGGAGAGAGAAAATTGGCTTTTACATTGAACTAGGAAAAATACCTCCATAAAAGGCTTCCCAACATCAATTAAGACATGAAAAAATTCAATTTGATTCATCATACACTCAAAATATGTCATTTTGCTCCATTTGCTTGCTAAATCACCCATTCCTTATAGCCTTAAAAATTGGTAAAGCTCATTGTCCAAAAGAATGTACGGATCATCTTGGAAAAATGAGAGAATTTTTTAGTACATAATATCCCCTTACATCTTCATACAAAATTTTATGATCCAAATTCAATATTATGTACCTTTTTCTATCATTTCTCCCTTTGATTAAGCCTAATTAGGCCTCCTAGGCCTAGAAAGAGAAATTTGGCCCAAATGACCACCCAGACATGTAAAACTATCCAAAAGTGTTTATTAAATTTACATATCCTAATACCATCCTCCATGCCAGATTATAAGTTCTAGAATATTATGTAGTTGGGTGAACCATGAAATGGCCATTGGCAAGCCTATATGTTTTTGCATGCTAGAGGTGTTATTTGAGAGGTTTTTCTTGAAACTTGTAGGTTTTTATGATTTAAAATGACTTGATAATACCTGTAATACCATTAAAAAACTCATCCCTTTAGATTTATGTTCTTCTATTACACTCTCAAGCTTTCAACATGGATCCTTGGCTTGTAAAACTGAGTTCTCTCACCTGTTGAGCTAATGGCCAAATTACAAGGTTGTGTAACTCTTTGAGAGAACCATATAAGAGTTTTAATGATAATTAAACATATATTAAGGACCCATAAACATATTCAAATGTTTTATAGATCATTACACAATCTATACCCTCACAAACAAGCTAAAAACTACCTATTCTACCCTGTACCATATAATATTATACCTACACATGTGAATAAACACCTAGAAGTGAAACTCAATAGAATTTTTAAAATCATTAGGATAATTTTTAATTCAAACCATATAATTTTGAGCCATTATAAATCATATCTCTTCAATTGGGTTAGTTGAAGGGTTTAAGGAGGGTTTTAAGGGGTTTATGCTCTTAACAATGGTTCATAAAGGGTAAGGGTCATTTAAAAAATCAATAATAATAAATTATGATATGTAGAACCATATAAAATATAATTTGGACTTTATTTCCCATGTAAAACTTCATGCAAGATCTGAGCAAACAAAGTTACCTCTTTAAGCTCATTCTCAAACAAAATAGGGTTTTGTCACCTTTTGATGATTATTCATGAGTTGCAAGACTAAAAGACCAAACCAACTATAGAATTTTTAAGTATATAACTGATTTAAACACCTTAATAAATCACCATAAATCCTTTTCAACTAGTTCTAATCTTTTCAAATTTGCCTCTCAGCTAGTGACTGTGTATGACAAGGTCGAGAAAGGCCATTTTGGGTCTTGAGACCTAAAAATCCATTTTCACATCAAATAAAGAATTTAATTGTGTTTTTAATAATCCATGAAATTATATTAAATTATCCTCAAGATAACTGAACTCTCAAATAGGTCTAAAACCTTGATCTTCTCCATTAGGGGTTTTGGTGCAAAATGAATTGTTGACCCTAAGGGTCTATAAACTCAGTTTCCTCCTCCAACACTAGATCAAAACTTGATGAAGGTATTTTTTGAGGTAATATACACTCCCTAATTATCATTATTTAAAATTATAGTGATACAAATATGTTATCATCTCTTTGTTTGTGAGACTGTGAGTCACTTAAAAAACTATGTTAGACTATATATGTTGACTGAGTTTTACCCCTTTGGATATGATATTCATAGGAATTTAAATGTAAATAGGTTAGATTAACACTCTTATATCATTAAAATTCATCTTGAAAATTCTTATAACCATATCATCTATGACCCTTGTCTTCATTCATAACTATGTCCTTGATTGCATGTATGCCTATACTCATTGTAGGTGTGAACTTTGGCTTATTTAGAGAAAATAGGTGACTGCAACAAGACTTTTAAAGGTATATGACATGTATTTATAGGATTTATTACCTGGTAAATGTATCCAAACTCCTCAAACCTCTCTTTTCTCTACTCATACTCCCTCATGCACTATAGTAACCTAACTGTGTCTTAACCTTATTTGACTTTAGGTTTTAGTTAAGCTTGATTCTAAGTTTATCTAAGATATCTTCTTATTTTAAAGGCTATTAATGAACTTATATAAACCTTAGAAACTCATATGTATTGATAGGCTGTTTTTCATTACCAAACTCAAACCCACCATTGCACTCTTAAAATCTCACTATCATAATAGCTTTGTTAGGCCTACAAGATGGCTACAGGTCACTTTGCTTGATTATAGGTGCATATTTGCCTTTAGAATTCATGAGAGATCTTCATGTTTTCAAATTATCTTATGATTTTAGATCTAACTCCACAATATTGTATGCATCTATCTGATCATCCATCTAACTACTCATTAGACCTTTGCACTCTTTGACATCCATTATCCTTCAAGCTCAGTAAAATTCATCTCTAATTAGTTGGTTGTAGGTGGTGTTTTGAAGTTCAAAACCTCTTGATTGAGAATGAGGACAACATAGGTATTTGAACATCCATATTATCTTTATCCATAACATAAGTTCATGCAACCTTGCATCACCCTCATGAATGATAAAAGTTCACTTTTGCATTGAATTTTGATTGTATTTTCACCTATATGGCTATAGGTAGTGATTTTAGTTTTTAGTGGACTGTAGATTGTAAAAATTTGACTCACCTAGTTTATTTTTCCAAATATTCCAAGGTTATAATAATTGATAACATTATAACTCTTAGACCAAAAAACCATTCCACTTACCTTCATGGATTTGAACATGATACTTTCTTTAAATAACCCCTTTGACTAGACTATTATAGGTGCCTATTTAGCTCACTCTACGGACTGTAGGTGAACATATGACATAGCTTATGATATGATAAATATGATTCCAAAAACATTGAAGGAGTTAAGGTCAGCTTGCATCAACTTGAAGAGGCATCCAAAATCTTGATAAACATGGAGACCAAAACACATGTTATTACCTTAATAACTATTAACTTACTTTAAACTCTATGAAACATTATTTTAAAAGGATTTATTTTATGAATTTGATGTACCTTGGAAACCTTATGAGCACTCTCATATATTCAATCAATTTAGACCCCCCTAAAAGTTCATCTATTATCTCAAAAAAACCTTTTTGAGAAGCACATAGTCTTTAAGAGGTTTTTAAAATTGGTAATACAATCATATATAGTCTTGATTATGTTATTTAGGCATTTGAAGCTCCCAATAGATCCACCTACTCTATTGAACTCAGGAAACTAGTCACTTTTAAGAACTTATAAACATTAATAAATAACTTCCTACTTATCCAATCAAAATTCTTCATCTTCGCTACTCCTCATAGCTTTTATCACCTGCCATGATGTCTATCTAGCTTATTTATTAGGCCTACAAGAGAGATTTTGAGCTTTGAGAGAGCATAGTCCTAAGACCTCAAATGAAATATCCTTTAAAGGTAAATTTAGACCTTCTAATCTTTTATAATCCCTTCAAAATCATGATAACCTCACTAAAATACTCTCACACACTAAGAATCTCATTAGACCAACAACTATACCTTGTTGAAGGACTAATCTCACTCATGATACTTCAAGGAAGACCCTCCTCAAGATGAAGTTACCTAAAAATTTTGTTGTTATTAATAAGGTTTATTTTAACTAAAACATGATCTTGAAGCCTTTTAATATGAATGTGTTCAACTAATATATCAAACATGCTTGAAAACTACCAAATCTCAAGTTCAAGATAGTTAACCAGTTTCTTATCAAAAGACCCCTTATCAAGGAAAAGTATCTAATAATTAAAACATGAAAAAGGTCCTATTTTACATTTAAATAATCCTCATATAATCATTTTTCTCCATCTACCTCTAAAGTGAAGAAACAAAGACAAACATGGACCTTGTTTGGATGACTAGGTCATAATGACCCCCTTACACTCTTAGTGATTATTCATAATGATGAGGGAATGAATATGAAAATAAATACCATTAAATTTAATTTCATTGGGTTCCCTATAATTTCCAAAGATATTTGTACTTGACTCTCTCTTTCCTACCTATATTGAGCAAAAATTGATGGCCTTCTTAGAGCTACCAAGGAGGTCGATATGAGAGATAAGTCAGTTTTCTTCATTTTATCACCTAAAAATCATTATAAATTGTGTATTTGACCTTTTTAGGAACAAATAAGGTCATTAATATGCCTTAAGGTCAATTTCACCTTGAAAAACTATATGGATAACCTCAAAATAGGCCTTTTTAGCACTAAAGCTACCAAAATTATATGAGAAACCTTTTTAAAATGCTATAAAATGTATCCATTGTACCTTTTCATATATGAAAAAGTAAACCATGTTATTATTCTAATATTATACTACCATTAACATGCAAAACATGCTCCAAATCTATAAAGTGAACCAAAATGCAGTCAACTAGGTTATAAAGTTAGTCAAACATATCACCAACTAGTTTGATTCATTATTAATCATGTCATGACCTTAAAATAAGGTATGAGGCCTATTAAGATGTTCTTTACTCTTTTCATCACTTGAAACAACCTTAAATTGGTCAAAAGGTGGCTAGACAAGCACCTGGTCATGATGATCAAAACCTTAAACTCATCAAATCTACCTTAAAATCTGATAATAAAGGTTTAAGATGAAATTTTCAAAGACACAACAAGGACAACTTACTAATTAATATGGTAAACAAAATGACAATAAAATTTTTAATTGGTAGGGGTGACATTTTTACCTATGAGATTAAAATTGTCAATAGTTTGGTGACTCAACTAGGAAGTATGCATGTTATACCTGAGAACCAGACCATTGAATCTATTTTAGCCTCATAAGATCACTCTTACATTATGAAATGAACACTAATAGATCTAATACATGACTAAAAGACTCTTGACTTGAAACATGACAACTTTTCTCCTCTAAAACAAGGAAAGAAAATACACAAAATAAGGCAAACTGACTAACAAGACAAATGTGCAAGCAAAGCACATATTTTGAATAAAAAATAAGCAAACTAATGTTTTAAGATATAAATTAGAGGAAAAAAATTAAAATAACTACGTATAAAGGACTTATCTCTCAATAGCAATGTTTCAAATGTATCCCATTGACTAGTATTGGAAGTTCCTCACCATACATCTTTGCAAGTTGAAAATCATTGTGGGATTTGTAGTTGGAGATTATGTATGGGACATTCCAAAGGGTGTTAAAATTGGTGTGCCTTCCTAGTTTATATTTTTCCTCATCCCACTTAATAACCAAATCTCTTCTTTGAAACTCCTTGAAGAAGCTTCTTTGTCAAAAGCTCTCTTCACTTGTGTTTGGTGAATTTCCATGGCTAGTATATATTGATTTATAATCTCTTATAGCTCCATAATCTCAGGATACCTTAATTCCATTGGTTCATTCTCCAAAAAATCCATCTGGTGTATTAGTTCTAAAGCAAGAAACTCAAGATAAATGGGTAACCTTGACTCCTTACCATAAACAAAATTGTATGGTGAATTCGCTATAGATTTTTGTAAGTGATTCTATCATCCCATAGAGTTGATTTTAACTTAAAATGCCATAATCTTTTATTATCTTTAATAGTTCTTATTATAATCTTTAACATGTTCTTGTTGGTAGACTTAGCAAGGCCATTACCTTGTGGGTAGTAGTTTGATGAAGTGTTGAGTTATACACCATGTTAAGCATCCCATTGACTGATATTAGCTCCCACAAAATCCATGGAATTGTCTAAAATGATGGTGGACGGAACCCCAAATATTGTAAGTAAACCTTCATAAAAATCTAAAACATTGGTTTCATTTACTTCCTTTAAAGCTACTGTCTCTATCCATATAGTGAAGTAATTTGTGGCAATAAGGATCCAATTATGACCCAATATTGAAGGTGGGTTAACAATTCTAATGAAGTCTAGACCCCATTGGACAAAATGTTGATCCACTGAAATTGGTTGGAGAGGTAAGGATGCAAGTCTTAATTTTTTTCAAACATGGCACATTGCTTTCATTTTCTAACGCAAGCATGATAATAATTGAATATACTTGGCTAATATTACCCACATCTCATGATATTAATAGTTGTATGTCATGCAGAGAAATGTCCTCAACTTTCTCCATCATGGAACTCTTTAAGCAACCTTTCTGTTTGGCTTGGTTTTATGCATCTTAATAACATACCATTGATGTCTTTCTTGAAAATCACACCATTAACAAGGATAAAATGGATGGAATTAAATATAAAACACCTTCTCCTTGATTTAATTAAGTTAAGAGGATTGAAACCATCTTGAATATAACTTACCAAGTTATAAAACTAGCTTGAAGATGAGGTATGATCAACTGCAACTTCTTCACCATTCAGCACTAAAATTACCTCCTTATTCTCTTGAAAGCCTTGGGCTAGATGTTCACATAATCCTTTATATATAATCAGTTTTATGACCTTTATTTCAACATCATACTCCATTACTCTTGTTATCCATCCTACCCTCTTCTTATTTATATCCTTGTTCAACAAGAACTCCTTGATACTTGGATGAGTAACCATTAAATGTATCATTTTATTAGATAACAATTGTATAAACTTATTAAGAGATATGATTATTGAAAAAACATGCTTCTCTACATAAGTATACCTTATCTCATATTCCTCCATGCCCTGACTGAAGAAAGCTATTGGCTGCTCCAAAGCTTCTTGATTTTGTTGCATGAGAATACCTGAAATGGTGTCCACATTAGCATATATATAAGATGAATTATTTTTAAAAATTAGGTTTTATAAGGGTAATATCACTAGTTATTACTTTATTTACATCTTAAAAACTCATCATACCCTCCTTATACTAGATTAAAATTTGACTCTTTTTAAGCATGGTTGTATGTGGCTTTGCCAAAGTTGTAAAATTTTAAATATATCTCCTTATGAAATTGATTTTGCCTAGAAATATTTGTAATACCTTTTTTATGCTTAGTTAAAGATAGATAAAGAATGGATTCTATTTATTTAGGATAAATTCTTAAACTATGTTTTGAAAACACATGTCCAATAGGTTTACCTTCATGTACCAAGAAGACATATTTATTAGGGTTAAGAGATACCCCAATTTTCCTACATATTTCAAACACTTCATTGAGATGAACCATGTGTTCACTTTCACTCTTTGAAAACATTGTAATATCCTCTAGTTAGATAAGAACAAAATTATTGATAAGACCTTGGAATGACATATACATGACTCTCTAAAAGCTTGCTCCAACATTAGACAACTTGAATGGCATTTTCCTATAGGCAAAGGTCCCTCACTTGGTATTTAAGGTTGTCTTAAAATAATCTCCCTTCTTAAGTAAAATTTCATTGTATCCACTATACCCATATAGCAATGAAAATATCTCTGAACTAGCTACCATCTATAATATTTTCTCCATGGATGGCAATGGGTAATGATACTTCAGAGAAGCCTTATTTAAATCATGAAAATCTACACAAAGTCTGATTTCACCATTTTTCTTCCTCACTAGAACAAGGTTTGCTATCCAAGTAGAGTGATTGATTGTGAAAATGATGGTTGATTCAATGAGCTTATGAAGATCAATTCTCATTGAAGATTCAAGTTTTGTATTGATGGGTCTTTGCCTTTATCTAACTAGTTTGGATTCAGATTCTAGCTCAATGGTGTGTTGAGCTAAAATTGGATCAAATCCATTAAAATCACTATATTTTGATATAAATAAATCAATAAATCTCCTACATAAATTAAAGAATGATTATTTTTGTGAAGGAGTACATACTTTACCCAAATTAAGACTCTTTCTAGCCATTATCTTAATATTGGCATAGTGCTCTTCCTTGGTTGACAATGAAGACTTCTCTCTCCTCATCTCATCATCTCTAATTAAGATGTTTTCAAGAGTGACTAGACCTTTGGGAAGCTTGTTGGACTTAAGTTGAGCAATCTGATCCCCATACCACTACAATATCTTTGACTGATTCCTAGAAGATAATTCAACCTCATCTTGCAAGAATATAACAATCTAATTATCATCCTCAAAGACTTTCTAGTTCTCATGGCTGTAAATAATGGAAGGCCTCATAACAACTTTGATATGTGACTAATTTTTCTCACTCCTCACATTAGCTGGAATACTAAATTGAGCTCCTATGGTAGTCAATCTATCTACATGTTTATTATTTTCTCTTAGCAGTATCTAAATGTTAAAAGACTAAAAACCTTATATTAAGTCCCAAACTCTATGATTTTAAGATATAATCAATGTATTATTACATACATTAATTCCTCTCACCTAGTGAACTACAAGTTAACTATCACCAAAAACCTATAAATAATTTGATTCCCATCTTCCTAGCCCACTACAAACTATCTATTATAGCCTCATATTCTATAAATTTATTGGAAAAAGCAAACTAAAATTTAATGGTAAAAAGATACCTTTCTTCTATATGTGATATCAACATCATTCGATCCCTATTACTATGTTTGTTCCTTGACCTATCAAAGTAGAGCTGCCAAAGACCATATTTAGACTCATCTTCCTTCACCATGGCTAGAATTTGTGCATCATTTTCATGAACATAATAGACACCAATCCCTTCCTCTTCAATAATTTTTTATATATCATGTTCATTTAATTTTTAATCCCATTCATTAAGTAAAATATCAACTCCCTCAAGAGGTGAATTAACTTCCACCTCACTAGCTTCTAGCACCTCATCTGATATAACACAATTTGTGTTCACCACACTTGGAATGTAAGTCTCTAAGTGAAAATGTGCAAGGGGATTAGAGTGAATAGTTACCTTTTTCCCATACCTTGTTCTGAACATCAAATATTTCTAATCATCTGACAAGTATCCATCATTCTTTGAGGTGAAGTCTCTAGACAAACACATGGCAAAATAAGGAGGCAAATCCACCACCACTACATCTTGTTGAATAGTAACATTTGGGAAAGAATTCAATGTTAGTTTTAGGTCTCTTATCATAAAAATTATCTTTTTTGATGATCCATATAGCTACAATACCCCTTTGGTGTTTCGCTCATACACTAAAATAAGCTTTTCTGCAATTTTCTTAGGCATGACAGTATTACTAGCTTCGTTGTCCACCATACAATTGTGAACTAAAGTATCAACAACAATCAAAGAGAGATAAAAGGGAGGTGTTTTTATTTATTTTACCTCATATTTTCTCATGTTTACCTCTTTGTGTACTTTCTTCAATTTTCATCTCGTTGGTTGATCTGGATTTGCCAAAAATATACTCTCTTTCCCAATTGGTTTTGGTGATAACTTAAAAGATGAAAGTCCTCAACTCAGTTATAATGGCGCATGAGAATATTCATTCACTTCTCAAATCCAACACTGAGGGGTTCTTAATGAAAGTGGATATAGCTAAAGCATACGACAGGGTGGATTGGCATTTCCTTTCTAAAAGCCTTATTGCCTTTGGCTTTGAACAAAGAGTGGTTGATATTATCAAACAGTTGATATCTACTACATCTATAGTTGTGTTGGTAAATGGGACCTCGTCTCATTTTTTCAATCTGTCTAGGGGATTAAGACAAGGGGATCCTATATCCCCTATTCTGTTTATTATCATGGCAGATAGTATGGGACGATACCTTGGGGACTTGGTTCATAGAAGCCAGTATAAAGGTCTGAGACCCTCTTCGCATCCTTTAATTTGCTCCCATGGTCAATTTGTGGACGATACTATTTTCATGGGACATTCTGAAGTTACTGAAGAAAGAACTCTTAAGGAAGCAATTAATCTGTACACCTCTGCCTCTGGACAACTAATAAACTGGAATAAAAGTGTAGTTTTCTTTACTAATACCCCTATTTATAGACAGAACAAAATTGCTAGAATTCTTGATTGCTCTATAGGCTCTTTTCCTTCCATATACCTTGGTCTCCCTTTTGGATTGAAAGCCCCTAAAGCTTTTTGGGAAGGTCTTATTAATAAATTTAGTAAGAAGCTAGCAGGATGGAAAGGCTGTCTTCTTAGCCAAGGTGGAAAGTTAACTCTCCTCAAAGCTACTCTTCAAAGTATACCTACGTATGCTTTGAGTCTTTTCAAAATCCCCTCTAAATTTTTTGAGGCAATTGAAAAAATCCAAAGAAACTTTCTTTGGTCAGGTTCTGAGGAGAAAAGGAGAATGCCTCTTATTGCATGGGATAACATTTGCAAACTGGTTAAGGATGGTGGACTTGGTATAAGGAAAATAAGAAGTATGAACACTGCCCTTTTAGCTAAACAGGGATGGAGGGTCTATCAGGGAAATAAAGAATGGAGTAAAATATGGAAGCATAAGTATTTATTTAAGGCACAGTCACTTCATGACTTCTTTACTTCTCCAAATATTTCTCATCCGTCTGCTATTTGGGGGGCAGTCCAGGGAACAAAACATGTTCTTAAAGAAGGAAGTTCATGGAAAGTAGGTAATGGTAAAAAGGTGAAATTCTAGGAAGATATTTGGGTAAGAGGTAAACCCTTACAGGAAGAAATCCAAGATAAAGATGTTATAGAAAGATGTAAACAAAGAGTGGGCATAATGGTTAATAAATACTGGCAGAACAACACCTGGGTAAACCTCACTGACTATGATCAAGATCTCAAGGATATTCAATTATCCCTAAATGCTATATCCCTATATCCTAATCAAGAAGATAAAATTGTTTGGTATCAGGAGCCAAGTGGACAGTTTAAAGTCTCTTCCATCTTCATCTCCAAGGGAAATGGCAGAAAACTGTTATGGACAAGAGCCTGGATTAAGGGGCTCATTCCTAAAATCAAGTTCTTTTTCTGGACCCTTCTCCAAAATAAAATTTTGACTCTGGATAATTTACAGAAACGCGGAATCAATATTGTTAACAGGTGTATTCTGTGTAAGAGAGACCTTGAAGATAGAGATCATCTGTTTGTGAATTGTTCCTTCACTCAGCTTGTTTGGAAGGAGGTTCTCAATCTGTGGGGCATTACATGGATTCACCAAAAAAATGTTGAACTTTCTCTCAAAATCTGGTATTGCCCTTCAAAGAATCCTGAAGTTCTCTTCTTATGGAAAATTACTCTTCCCCATATCTGGTGGGGAATATGGAAGGAAAGAAATAACCAATTATTCAGAAACAAAGAGCTCCCTGGATGGGTGGTTGGCCAGAACATCATTAGAGCTCTAAAGGAAAATTTTTCTTCTCAAAAAAATCTAAGCTCTAATCTCAATGTGGATAATCCCCTGAGGAAGGATTTTATTCTCGATAAACCTGATAACCCTAGATCAGGGGTTACTTGGATTAGTCCACCTCAAGATTGGATTAAGGGTAACTTTGACGGTGCAGCAAAAGGGAACCCGGGGAATGTTGGTTGTGGTGGTGTCCTGAGAAACCATGTGGGAATGGTTATTGATGCTATCACAATTCCCATTGATATATCTAACTGCCACATTACCGAAGCTACAGCTGCCCTCCAGACCCTTAAATTAGCTGTGGACTCGGGATATTCCAAATTGTGGCTTGAAGGGGACTCTTTGAATGTTATAAATATCCTTAATAATAAGAATACTGCGTCCTGGACCATAGAGGATAAGGTAAAGGAGATGAAAACTCTTTTGAATAAATTTGAAGAAATAAAAATCACCCATACCTACCATGAAGCCAATGGTGTTGCAGAAAGGGAGAACCCCGTAAACAGGGGCCCAAGAGTTGTGCAGAATGGAGAGAGAAACATCAAGTTTGGAGAATTTTGCAGAAAGGAAATGTTATGAGCTACATGGAAAGACTCCACGGCTCTAAACCGCAAATCATGATGGCCTTCTTCAAAAATTGGTCTGACGACAGGGTCACCTTGCATGGTATAACTATAAATTTAACTGAGGATTTTCTTGTTGAGGTTACAGGGTTGCCAATGGAAGGACTCAAATTTTAAAAGCAGACCAGCATTTCGAACGAGGCATTTTGTAAGTTCCCCAAAATGGATGAGGAGGAGCAGAAGTTGGTCAAAAATGGGGATTTTTATGAGCTGGACCAGATTAAAAGGATTTGGAGGGATGTCATAAGCTGTATAAGGAAGTACTTCATCCTAGATGGAAGAAGCAAATGAGTGCATAAGTTCCATTTTGTCTTCCTCAACCACTTCAGGCATAAGGTTAGCTTGTCTTTTCCTTTCTATCTTTGCTACTCCCTGATTCAAAGCCTTTATGCTCATAGGAAAAAGGATTTGTGCCCTATTCTTCATGAAGGCCTTATTCTGCTTATTAAAGGCTATTGCAAGAATAGGGCACTGGTTAAGTATCCCAAATAGGGGAAAAATAAGTTGCCAGGGAATAAAAAGAATGAAAATGTAAGCAGAAGAGGAAAAATTAAGACCCCTAATCCTAATAAACAGAATGTAGAAGAAGAAAGGGGTCGGGAGAGAATTGAAGAACCCGAGGAGGAAAAATCGGAGGAAGAAGATGGAACTGAGAGCTGGGACACCAACTCTAGTAATGATGAAGAAGGATCTAAGGAAATTGAAAAAGATAAAGTCAATACAGAGGAGGATTTTGCTACCAGAACATAAGAGACAGAGGAAAACCAGAAAGTGGCGAAGGATGACATTGTCCAGGAAGATCCTGGTGAGGACCCAACTTCTAAGAATGAAAAGGAAATCTCTGTCCAGGAAGATATTCAAAACATGGAGATGGAAATTCAAGATGGAATCAATGAGCGGGAACAAAAGAGTCAAGAAGACTTCTTTGAAGAAGCTAGGAATAGCCTCAATAAAAAGTCTGAGGATTGGAGAGGGAAGAATCAGAATGATGAAAAATAGACTCCTATGACTTGGGTTAACTGTAAAGCTGAGTCTTCTTCCCAATTAGATTCCTGGTTGTGTAGGGAGATCATTGATCTCAAGAGAAAAGTGGAAACTTTGGAAGATTCTCAGAAAGCTACTTGGAACAAAGTAAACAACATGGAAAATTAGTTAAGCAAGATCCCTGTCAAGCTCAAAGCTTACGAAAACAACCTCTGGGAACTAATAAAGGACAACAAAAAGAAAATGGAGGAAGTAACGTCCAACATTTGTGCAGCTGCTATCAATATAGGTAAACGAGCCAATGAGGAGACCAAAGCACTAGAGGGTCCCAGCAAAAGGACAAGGTAAAGTTACAGAAAGAAAGATACACAAAAAGGAGCTTTGCTGGAGGTTACCACCCAGGAAACTGATTTGAAAGGAAAAGAAGCCATGAACTTGATACTGGAACTAGATGAATAATCTGGTCCTTCTTGTTGGTTAAGAAACTGGTACTGATCTTTGTTCTCCTTTTGTTAGCTTTTGTTTGTTGTACCACCAGATTTTTGTTTTTGGGTTTTGACCGGATGTGTCACTTATGGCTTCAGGACCATTTAAAACCTATTTTTGCTACCTCACTATAGTGTTTTTTAGGCATTGCCTGTGGGCTTAGTTGTTCTTATTTTGCTCTCTATTAAAGGGTTTCGGGGCCCCTTCAAAACCTGCTTTTATCTCAATCTAAAACTTAAAAGATGAAAGTTCTCATATTAGCATGTATTTTTTCCCTAGCATTTCTAAAGAAACCCAAATGATCATGATAACATTATACCTATTAATATGATCTACAATAATCTAAGGAGTTGCACTTACCTTTGGATACACTTTTTGAACAATTAGTTGATATTAAACTTGTGGTACTTGATGAGACTTGACAACCTCTATGTTATATTGTTTTGTGGTGTAGGGGCATAAAATTGAGTATTGAAATTATTATTAATAATAAGAGGCATACTTGTAATATTAATAACCCCTTAAATCCCTTAAATTTCTCCCTTATTCACTCTATTTATAGTTTTAACCTAACTACTTGGCGTACTAGAATCACCAACTTGATTCAAGGCTACATGGTCATCAAATTGCCAATTCACAAAAGTGGAATCCAGTTGCCCTTGTCTATTATTCCCCTTATCTTTTTTTTACATACCTTTAATATATTTCCCCTCTTTAATGTAAACCTCTTCTTGAGTCATTTAAGGCTTCACCATGGATTGGTTCATCAAAGCTTGATTTTGCATATCATTCTAATTTCATGGATGCTAACCTAAATTTGGCATCATGTTATTTTGAATTGGCATGGAAACAATACCTTTAGATAATAAAGGAGTATTTGGATCAACTATTTCATATGGCTTATCCTATGTGATACTTCCTTGAGCTTGATAATAAGGTCTCTATTCTCTAAAGCCTTGATAGGGGAATCTATTATCTTTGAAAGGCTGATAGGTAGGTTGATTAGGCACTTGATAAGTCTTATTTTCTTGGTATTGTTGCCTTTTTAGTTAGACAATCTCATTCCTAAAGGACTACAACATTATTTTGAGCTCTCCAATCTCATTTGATTGGATAGGAAGGGCTAAAATTTGTGCTTAGGGGCTAAAATGGGAGCCATAGGAGGAGTCTGAGGGGTTGGTATTGGTTATATTTCTTAGGAAAAAGGCATAGGAGGTCTAGGTGCTAATTTTATAGCCTGTATCAAACTATTCTCTGCTCTTATTACTAGTTTGTATACATATGGTAAGGTAATGCCACCCATTGATTAGATCATGACACTAATGTCTAAATTAAGAGCTCTTACATAATATAAGAAGGCATAATCTAGAGATGCCATGATCATTAGAGGTATCCTAGTCCATGTTTCTTGGAATTTGAGGTTAAAGTTAGTCATGAACTCATGAGGATCCCTCTTAATGGTGGTAAGTTATTCAACCAAGGATAGGTGATCAGATTTATCCTCAAACTACCTACAAAAGGCTGTACCTAATTCATCTTATGAAGCAATATAATTCAAAAGGAGGTTTCTATACCATTTTAGTGATTTTCCTTTAAAATAAGAAGCAAGTAGTTTAATAACCACATTCTCCTAAACAACATTATGGATTGAACAAATGTTGGCAACATCCGTGATCTAATCAATAGGCATGGTTTGATCTTCTCCTAAGAATAAAGGAATGTTATTAAGAGCTAATGTTGGTATATCATCATACTAGGAAAGATTCAGTGGGCTTCCTCTATTAAAAAAGACAAACACTTAATTTATAACTACCATCTAGATAGTAAGATTTTCACTATATAGAAAAATGGGTTGACTAGGGGATAGAAATAACTTTCTAGGATACGGGTTTGTCTTTATAAATCTTGTCATTTTATAATAATTAGAAGGAAACTTAATGAATTCAAAAGTAATACCTTTATTGGATGATCTTGTGTTAACCTTTGGCATGAAATTTGTGATAGAATGTTGCTAATAATGTTATTACTCTAAGGAATACTCTAGTTTAAATGATGATGAGTGTCCTATATTAATGAAAATTCTTTTCTTTAGCTCTAAACATTAGCTTTATCAAGTAGTATGTGTCCCATCAAGAATGCCAAAAACTATTGACAATCAAGAGTGTTACCCTTGTGAGAAAGTGTGTTGTTTCCCTCTCCTACTAAAACAATGGAATGTCTCCTAAGTGTGGGTGACTATGGAAATGATAGAATCTCTAGATAGATGTTTGTTTCCCTTGATGCACTCATTAAAACTTGATCTTAAACTTACTACTTTTCATTTTTTACTAAGAAAAGGGTGAAAGGGATACTATTTGTAATGGAATTGAAATAAAAACTTGGAATAAAGGTGATGCACCAATGTGTATGACCACTTATGCTTATAAATGAAACTATTAATAAGGGAATAAGCTTGCACACATTCTCTTCACTTTAGGTATGACTTCTATAATACTGTTTCACAAGGACTTGATAAACTCACTATTTGTATGGAAGGAATGAAAAGGAATTGAATTCACATTCAATGCCTAGATGAAGATTGATCTTGACATTAATATGAATTTTAGAACTCAAATATACTATATTAAGTTACAAAAACTAGACATTAACCTAGGAAAACCAATGCTTCATAATGTTATATCAATAGCAAACACCATACACTTCACCAAAATCTAAAAATAGAGGAAAAGAGCTTCTTATTTATTTAAGAGGTGAATATAAAATTTGGAAGCCTTTAAGGATAGTCAAAATCAAAAGAGTGATAATAACATTCTATAAATAAGAGTGCAAATATAAAATCAAATGATGGGGAGACAAAACAGCCCCAAAGTAGGGATGTCAAATTGGTCTTTAAAACCCCTCAAGTGCTATGTAGTAATTCCTTAAATATCTCCTTTAATTCATGTCCTTAGGGTGGCATATAGGTAAATTATCATGTGTTAAGGAATATTTAAAATGCATTCATCATTGATTGGTCAATCTTGATCACTTCCAAGGTGCCTAAATCCTTGCTTGACTACCCTATATACTAGCTCATATGTCTTTGTTGAAGAATAAGTCCTCCTTGAAATGGGACTATAAGTCTTAATTAATTTTATATTAAAATATTTTTATAATACATTAATGATGTATCTCAAACTCACTTGGATTTTTATAAAATCATTGATGCTCATTTGACCCTTTCAACATGTTAGGCGTAGGAAAGGAGGGTCTAGTTAGAAGTATTATAAACCTTTTTAACCTTTGAAAACTTATTTACAAATGAAATTGACTTATTCATACTTTATCAAGAGTATTATGGAGATATAAACATCAATAAATTCTTTTTAAATGTTTATATGCATCCATTTAGTGATTTGATCACTTAACTCCATGAGCAAAGAGACGTAGGAGAGAGAGAATTGGTTTTTGCACTGAACCAATAAAAATCCCTACATGAAAGGATTTTAAACATCAACTAGAACCTTAAAAAGTGAAATTGGATCCATTATACCCTCTAAAATATTCCATTTTGCTCCACTTGCTTGATAAAGCACTCATTCTTTATAACCCTAAAAACTAGTAAACTTCCTTGTCAAAAATAATGTACGATTTATCTTAGAAAATTGAGAACATTTTTTAGTACCCTTTATCCCCTTATAGATTCAAACAAAATTTCATGATCCAACTCTAAGAGGAAGTATCTTTTTCTGTCATTTCTCTCTCTAATCAAGCTTAATTAGACCTCGTAGGCTTAGAAAGAGAAATTTGGCCCAAATGACCTCCCAAAAGTGTGAAATTGGATAAAGTTATTTGATTCACTTTACCTGGCCTAATACCATCCTCCATGCCGAATTTCAAGTTCTAGAATGTTGTGTAGATGGGCAAACCATGAAATGGCCATTGGCAAGCCTATATACTTTTACATACTTGAGGCGTTATTTGAGAGGATTTTCATGAAAATTGTAAGTTTTGATGACTAAAAATGACTTTATAAAACCTTTAAAACCCTTAAACAACTCATCCCATGAGATTTATGTCTTATTTCACTCTCAAACCTTGAACGTGGATTCTTGGCTTGTAAAATTGAGCTCTCTCACCTATTGAGCTAGTGGCCAACTTGAAGGGGTTGTGTAACTATTTAATAGAAATGTAGAATATTTTTAATGATCATTAAGCATATATTAATTCCCAATAAACATATTAAAATGTTTTATATATTGCTTCACAGTCTATACCCTCACAAATAAGCTAAAAATTACTTATTCTACCCTGTACCATAGGGAATTGTACCTACACATGTGAACAAACACTTAGAAGTGAAGCTCAAGAGAGTTTTGAACATCATCAAGACCATTTTTAAGTCAAACCTTATCATTTGGAGTCATTATAAATCATATCAAAATTGGGTTAGTTGAATGGTTTAAGGAGGGTTTTAAGGGGTTTATGTTCTTAATAATGGTTCATAAAGGACAAGGGTCCTTTAAAAAAACCAATGCCAAGAATTTTTGGTAGGGGGACCCCTCTAAAATATCCTATGGGCTTGAGTTCCCATGTAAAACTTCATGTACTATCTAAGCAAACAAATTTACCTCTTCAAGCTCCTTCTCAAACAAAATAAGGTTTTATCAGCTTTTGATGATTGTTTATGCAGTTGTAAGACTAAAATACCAAACCAACTCTAGAATGTTTACATATATTACCCTCTTAAACACTTCAATAAACTTAAATTCACCATAAATCCTCTATAACTAGTTATAATATTTTCAAATTTGTCTCTAGACTGTTGACTATGTATGATAAGGTTAAGAAAGGCCATTTTGGGTCTTAAGACCTCAAATTCCATTTTTAAATCAAATAAAAAATTTAAACATGTTTTTAATGGAAATATATTCCATTCACACTCTCAATTTATTCAATGAACTGAGAGTGTGAATGGAATCTATTTAAAGCTTATTGACCCTAAAGATCTATAAACTAGGTTTCCTCCAACACTAGATCACAACTTGATGAATGTCTTATTTTAGGTCATATACACTCAATCATTATCATAATTTCAACTTATATTGATACAAACATGATATCCTCTCTTTGTTTATGAGTGAGACTAGAATCACTTAAAGGACTGTGTTAGATTGTGTTTGTTGACTGAGTTCTACCCCTTTGGATATGATCTTCATAGGTATTTCAATGGAAATATATTCCATTCACAATCTTAGTTAATTCAAATTCATCACTAACATTCTCCTAACCATCTCATCTATGACCTTTATCTTTATTCACAACTACATTCTTGACAACCTATATGCCTATACTAGTTGTAGGTGTGAACTTTGGCTTATTTGGGAAAATAGGTGACTGCAGCAAGACTTTGAAAGTTCTATAACATGGATTTAGAAAATTTAGTACTAAAGGTATCCAAACTCCTTAAACCTCTTAATTATCTACTCATACTCCCTCATGCATTATAGAAACTTGATTGTGTCTTGACCTTATTTGACTGTAGGTTTCAGTTAAGGCTTGATTGTAGGTTTCTCTAATATATCTTCTTATTTGAAATGTTCTTAATGACCTTATATCAACCTTTAAAAATATTATGTATTTATTAATTTAATATCCATACCATACTCAAACCCACCATTGCACTCTTAAAATCTTATTGTCCTTATAGCTATGTTAGGCCTATAAGCTAGTTGTAAGTCACTTTGCTTGACTGTAGGTGCATATTTGCCTAAATAATTCATGAGAGATATTCATGTTTTAAAATAATATTGTAATTTTAGATCCAACTCCATAAGATTCTATGCATCTTCTTGATCATCCATCTAACCTGCTTCTTATACCTTTGTACTCTTTCATGTCCATTATCCTTCAAGCTCCATAAAACTCATCTCTAATTAGTTGGTTATAGATGGTGTTTTGAAGTTCAAAACCTCTTGATTGAGAATAAGGACAACATAGGTTTTTTAACATCCATATTGTCTTCATCCATTACATAATTTCATGCAACTTTGCATCTCTCTCATGAATGACATAATTTCACTTTTGTATTGAAGTTTGATTATATTTTCACCTATATGGTTATAGGTAGTGATTTTAGTGTTTAGTGGATTGTATATTGCAAAAATACACCCCACCCAGTTTATTTCTCCCAAGATTCCAAGGTGATAATCATTGATATCATTAAAACTCTTAGACTTGAAAACCAATTGACCTACCTTCATGGATTTGAACATGATACTTTCTTAAAATAGCCCCTTTGATTGGACTACTATAGGGGCCTATTTAGCTCACTGTACAAACTGTAGGTGAACATGAGACATATATTATGATATGACAAATATGATGTCAAAACCATTTAATGAGTTAAGGTCACCTTTCATCAACTTTAAGAGGCATTCAAAATCTTGATAAACATGGAGACCAAAGCACATGTTCTTACCTTAATAACTGCTAACTTGCCTTCAACTCTACCAAAAAGTGTTTTAAGAGGTATTTTTTTATGAATTTGATGTACATTAGAGACCTTGTGAGCACTCTCATCTCTTAAATCAACTTAGACCACCCTGAAAGTTCATCTATAATCTCAAAAACACATTTTTTAGAAGCACACAATCTTTAAGAGGTTTCTAAAATTGGAAATATAGTCAAACACAATCTTGACTATGTTATTTAGGCATTTGATGCTCTCAATAGATCTACCTACTCTCTTTAACTCATTAAACTAATCACTTTGAAGAGTTCATAAACATTGAGAAACAACTTCCTACTTCTCCAAGAAAGCTTCTTCATATTCATGACTCCTCATAGCTTCTATCACCTATCATGATGTCCATCTAGCTTTCTCATTAGGCCTATAAGAGATATTTTGAGCTTTGAGAGATCATAGTGTAAAAATCTAATTCCTAACACCTTTGTGTTTAAATTATCAATCTTACTTGAATTGTAATCATAATTTAGGCCAAATCACTTAAATATGCTAAATAATTCAAGCTTGTCATATACAAGTGTTGATTTAGGCTAGTGTATCCCTAAATGGAGCAATTAATTTTATGTGATTCCTTACTTTTATCAAATCATTTTGATTTAAAATGATGATTTTGCATTTTTGTGCTCTAGATCACTCCTTTCTTCTAATTCATAAGCATACATCATGTGCCTATGTTATTTTGTGTCAGCAACATCTTAAATGGGATACTAATTTGTATGCAATGAACATCACCTTCTAATTCCTCTCCAATCAAATTATAACCTAGTAATATGATATTCTGACCAACTTGATTAAATTATGCACCAATTTATAAAGAATTGCACTAAAATTGATTAATATTACTTAGGCAAATTAAACTAAATTAGGAGCTTAAGTAAAAATTCCATAATATTTATTGAATATTTATTTATTAGAAATTGATTCCTATTAACTACATCATCAAATGACATGATAAATTGGGTGGTATCCATAATCCATAAATTCAATAAATATCAATTTTATGGGATCCCATGCCTCTTTAATGCCTCTTCCTCCTAAATATTTATGAGGGTATTTATGGATTAATTATGCAATATTAGATTAATTCATGGCCACACATCTTCATCTTGAGATGGATAGTCATGGTTGATCCTGATCAAATCTAAAATCCTATAAATACAAGGGCCAAGACCACTTTTATTAAGCTTAATTTGTGTAAACTTATAATGCAGAATTCTCTTCATAAGTCATTTATGTAGTTTGATAATGTTTTATTTTTAATAGGATAGCTTCATTTATAGGCATAGAATTGATTTTATTTCATGAGCTTATATTATAAATGGTGATCTTGATATGATGGAAAAGCTTAGAATCCATCGTTGACAAAGACAAGAACACCAAATCAAGGGAAAAAACACATTTTGAGCTACTTATGGATGATGGAAATCTCTTGGAAAGATAATATATGTTTTCATTCTTTCATTGAGTTCTTAATTGTCATTTGCACACCATGTTGAATATGTTGGTGTAGATTTTTAGTTCTTTATACATTTTTTTTGTTTGTCATGACTAATACTTGATCTATCCATATTTTTAATCCATCTCTACATCTTGACATGCTCGGTGAGACAAGAAACATCCATTAAAGCAAGGAAGACATTTTGGCAATCTTAGATTTCCATTAAAGTCATTAAAAAATCCTTTAACATCAATTTTTAGCTTGTTTTTCCCATGTTTTTAACATTTTTTGTTGATACATAGGTCACATAGTTATCGATGTCAATTATGATTAACTGGCATTGGTCAAGGTAAACTGACATCAGTCAAGTTAAACTAGCATCAGTTAGGTTACAAGGGAAAACATGTCTAAAAATTTGCATTTACAGAGATTTTCTCAAGTTTGTAGTTTTCAAATTGAGTTTTAAAATATCTAATCTACACATTTATCCATGATCTGGAAGTCTATTTTTAGACATTTTATCTTAACATTGTGTTAACAAGTTTTTATGATAAATCATTTTTGCCTAAAGGTTCACAAGTGACCATTATTGGTCATTTTCATTCAACCACAGTTCATTTTATTACTGGCATCAGTATTACTAAAATTGACATTGATCATTATTGATCGACGTCAATCTTTGTGTGTAGAAAATAGAGAACCTAAGAGCAAGAAATACAAACTTGCTTGTTTCATTCTTGATTATTCTTCAAAGTTAAACAAGACTCTAACTTTTCTTATAGGACTCACAAGTAAAAGTGATTATTTTGAGCATAATTAAGTCTTTTTTCCTTCCTTTTGGTATTTAAATGGAACCTAGATGAGCATGATCTAAATCTTGAACCTTCCCTTTGGTGTTTAAAAAGAAATTAGATGGCTTATTTGATTATTTTGTAAATGTTTTTCAATTTTTTTTCAAACTAAGGCCAAGGGGCTAAGAGCTTCACTTAACATTTCAATTTGGTGTTATAAAACACAACATTCACTTAAAATTTTGAAAATATCTTGAATTGTTGTTTTATGTAAATCATATATCATTTGCTTTTTAGATTATTTGAACAAATTGAATTGCATGTGTATGCTCTCCCCCCGTCCCCTTTAGGGAAATTGGGTGACCAAAATCACCTTTCATTGTGATTGTTCCTTTGTTCAAGGTGTGAAAATAAAGTTGTCTAGGCTCTCCCCAAAACCCATATGGTTTAGGTGATCTAAAAATAACCTCTAAAGCCTTTTCACTTAAATCATTTTATTTTATGCAATGCAATTGGCTTGTGGAGGGAAGATCATCACCTCTTCATGAGTTCTTTAGGGAATATTTGACCCAACATTTCGCCTCCTAGCATTGACTTCAACCCTCTCCATAGGGGGTATATAAATTTGGATCACCCCATTGGGATGGTGGTTTAAGAGGTTAAACCATCTCCATTAGTGGCTAACCAACTTGAAACATATGATTGATCAGGACATCACACTAAACTAATTAATTGATGGATGTAGTGGTTGTGAAAGGTACAAGAACTTTTCACAATAAGATGATTAACATGGATCCAATTTTCATGTTACATCCCTTGTGTTAGCCACACGTGGGACCATCTAGACGATCATAAATTCTAAGTTTTAGACAACCCAACTTACTGTGGAGTATTAATGATGCAGGGTGTGCTCGAAGGTCCATGTCACTTTATTATATCTTGGGGGAAGTGAGGTGTAAAATACCCTACCAATTAATGCACTTTTTTTTATGAATACTTAAAATTCCTCCCAAGTGCATGTATAAAGATGGATTTCAACAATACAAAGCAGCCTTATCAGTTTAGGGCTTAAGAAAATTAATTAATTATATTTGTCTTTGTCTTTACTTACTTGTTCTTTATTTGAGTCAAATATTGATTGTAAACAAATGTCATAACCAAACACATTGTCCACCATTCTTTGAACAAGGAGGCATTACACTGGTCAAATCTAAATCATCTCTGCCTTGTTCAAATCTTCATCTCAAACATTGTGTTTATTTGTCTAATTAGCACAATTATGTTTCCCATTTGAGTCTAAACCAATTCCAAAAATATTTAAGTCCTTCATTGATAATTTAGATTTAGAATTGTACTTTTATAAGTTCTAGGTTAACGTGTTAAATTGTTTTACCATTTCCACTTGACTTGAGTTAACTTGGGTTCAATTTCCCGTTTGGATTGAAGGACATTTATAGACTCATTATCATTTGATCATTGGTGAACTTAGGTCATATGGTGTATCACTCACACTCTAAATTATAGAACACATTTTATTCTACCTCCTATTACCATGTGGTGGCATTGTGCTACCCATTTAGTTCTAGTTTTATACTCATGAATTATTGCATGCTTTCACATCTTGAGTTTCTTGGTTTTTTTCACCTTCCTAATCCAAAGGGATTTCTTCTAGTTTCCTAGTATCAATTTGTTGAATTTGAACTAACTTTTATGGTATTGATATATCTTAAAAATCTACATTTTAGTGTATTGGTTTACACTCTAGGTTTTTGAGTTATCATACCCTCTTTCGATTTATCTAATTTCAACCCTACTCAAGGTTGAGTAATTTC
Organism: Torreya grandis; assembly: GCA_037957365.1. NCBI lineage: Eukaryota > Viridiplantae > Streptophyta > Pinopsida > Cupressales > Taxaceae > Torreya > Torreya grandis. The sequence continues at coordinate 101,180 of JARHVA010004492.1, forward strand.
ATGAACATATTCTTTAATTGTGTGTGGTACTATGCCACCATTCTTTTTATTATAGTCTCTTTGGTACATTATCACTTATTTAGAGAAAGATCAAAACACATACCTTATTTAAAGGTTTGTAAAACATATTCCAAATCTTGACAAACATGGAGAATAAATATTTTAGACATGACTCAAAAGCACACTCATAGTGGGGTCTCTTATGGCCCTATCTATGAGATGGATCACTTTTATGATGGTTAATACAATTCCATGATCTTTGAGGATATTTCCACAATTGTAGGATCTGAGAAAGATTATTTAGAATACCAACCCCAATAAGATAGATATAAATCCCTCCTAAGGTTGATCAAATATGGTGCTAAGTTACCCTCAAATTTTCCTATGGAATAGTTACATACCTTGGTTAGAGAAGGAGAGAAATAACAAGAACAATCCTTTGCAAACATTTCACAAATGAACATACCTTCTTATATCAAAGGTAAGGAAGTACTTATAGAGTAAAAACCAACAACTGATCAAGATATTATCAACAATAGTGAGAAAATAAGTCAAAGATATGAGTACTAGCTTATCACAGACTTGATTGACTCTCTAATTATTACGTCAATCCATAATGACACTTCCAAGGAACAAGGGAATGTGGTTGAACCAACACAAACTCTAGTTGAGAACATAAAAACAATGGACCAAAATGTCTCAATATAATAACCTAAACCCCAAGAGGTTCTGCAACATGCTTTGCTATACACAAAGCATACATTTTTCAACCATCAAGAACCTCTTATTCCTTTGTAGAACCAAAGATCAAAACATTCAATATGCATTGAATAAATTATACAAAATAATTTGTCTAGTTCATCTCAACTAACATGTATATTTGTGAATATACCACTAACTCCCCAAAATCAATAGAACATGTATAATTCAAGATAGTCAAATTCAGGGAATGTTTACCAATCCAAGACTCAACATCTTAATCAACTCTAGGAGTGAACCAAAACCAAGTCATGGATCGAAGGGTGTACACCCTCACAAATCCATGCAATAATAAGGAGACATACCACTCTAACAATAGGGGCACATTCCACCACAAAGCAACACTAGAGGCACATTCCACCCCAATATAATTATGTTCTACCCATAAATGCACCAAACATGTAAGAGTGGAACTCTATGAAGGAGATTTTAGCATGATTGGAGACCAATAATAGAGTTAAGAAGTATAAATTTGATGAGATATGTCCATATTCATTTGATTTGTCTATTCTCCAAGTTCCCTTTTCATCTCATTTTGAGGCACTTAAATTCAACAAAAATAAAGGAAAGGGTGACCTTCGTGAACACATTCAAGAATTTTTTGTATTATGCCAAGAGGTTGCTTATAGTAGTGTGTATTTAATTTGATTGTTCTTGTGAAGTTTAGTGGGGCAAGATTTAGATTGGCTACTTAAGCTAGCCAAGGGATCAATTGTAGATTGGAATAATTTATCTGAAAAGTTCATTAACCATTTATCATACAACATTGACCATGAATTGACCATTGTTGACTTGTGCAAAGCCAAATAATGTGATGGATAAAGCTTCATTGCATATCTATAGAGGTGGAGAGAATTAGTGGGTCACTTTCAACATAATTTTTTAGAAAAATGGTTAGTAGACATTTTTTCATAGAACTTACATCACAAGGACATGCATAATATACAAATTGCTTGTGCTAACTCATTTGAAGATATTACAGATAAAGGGGTGCAGATTGAGAAGGATCTTATTTCCAAGGGCCTTGTCAAGATTTTCATGTAAGGTCAAACATCAAATTAAACCCAATCACCAATTCAAATGGTTGTGCAAGAAAAACCTAAGGGTTTCAACAAGAACAAGAACATGGTATGGAATGGAATCATTGAAACAAGACATGTATAAATGGTGCAAGCCCCAATGGCCCCAAATGTAAAAATTAGCTCCCCCTAATCCACTAGACAATTTATAAAGATAACCTTAATGGAAGACATTCCATAATCAATTCAAATTCTCCAACGAATTAGGAGAACCAATTGAAATAGTGTTTTAAAAGCTCATAGCAAATAACCTAATTGTATGGCTAGTACCAAGGCCATTCTTTACAGATCAACTAAAGCCAAATTGGTACAAAGAGAATGAATGGTGCAATTTTCATCCTGTTGTTGGTCATGGTGCATATGATTATGTCTAATTATGGAACCTTATTGAATATTTGATCAAGAGTGGTGAAGTTGAGATCCAGCTTACTCCCCAGGACACTAATCAAGATATGGGCATCTACAAAGATCCCTTTCCTTGACATAATCAATAGTAGCCACCAAAGAATAATCAAAACCAAGGATAGAACCAGAGGTAGAATTAGAACCAACATCAAGGTCAAAATAATCAACATGATCATAATTAGAATCATAATACCCATACTAATAACTTGGGTTACAAAAACATGCCTAACGACTATAACAATACCATGGGACACATTTTTACACACCACATTACCACTATTACTATCAAATCTCATGAACCATCTCATGTTCTTCATAGTGTGGGACCCATTATTATAGGGTCAACACCTTCTCCTACTAGTAACACCATGTCAAGGTCACTCAATTCTATTATGACTCTATTTGCATGGGTTACTATTTATAGACAACATCCTTCCTCTAATTATAATGACTCCTCATCAACTCAAAATTACTCCATTGCAATTAGACACCTATGAGTCACCCTCCAAGGCCCTTTGCCATCATCTTATAATTATAATATCTCTTTGCCAGCTCTAGGTTATGCAGTCACAACTATATGCTCGTGAGTTACCCATCAGGGCCCTTTGCCCTCTTCTTCCATATAACCCAATGTGAACATTGTGCCTTTAGATCTAAAGCCAAATATTGTGCCAGCCAAGGCTAAGTTGTCTCATCCTAATGTTTAAAAGACTTATATTCTATCAAACCAACTGATTAAAACCCCAATGTATATTTCCATTTTGGATCTCTTGTATATGTCTGAGGTCCATAGAACTATTTTAAATGACCTTTTTCAATAATCCACTATTCCCAATGATATAAATCTTGAATAGTTCTAAAACCTTGTGGGACATTTATCTTCATTTCATCAAGTAATATTTAATCAAAAAGACATGTCCACACTTAGTCTAAACCATAATAACCCATGGTATATTGAGGTAATCATTGAAACCCATAAGATCAAGTGGGTTCTTATAGACAATAGTTTGGGGCTAAACATAGTGTCCCTCAATCTAGTATAGAGATTAGGATACACTGTGAAGGACATCCAACCAAAGATGATCACCATAAAGGCTTATAATAATGTTGAGAGGGAGTCTTTTGGTATCATTTATTTGCCAGTCATTATTGGATTTGTTTCCCACCACACATTATTACATATTATGGACATTGAGCTTCCTTATAACATACTTCTTGGTCAGCTTTGGATCCATGAAGTATAGGTCATTCCATCTACCGTACATCAATGCCTTAAGTTTGTCCATGATGGGATCAAGGTTACTATTCCCACCAATCAACAACCTTATCAGTATTGCAAACATCTAGAGGCTGAGTTTTATAATTATAACTATTGTCCAACATATGAATTCATTACAAAGAAGAACAAGGCAATAGTTTCACATCCATCACCATCCAATTATATCAACCCACTGACCTTGCTTCCACTTTGGTTGATCCATTTCTCATAGCTCTTTCAAAATAGGTTGTGATATAAGAGGTGGGAATTTACACATACCATCTCAAGGACAACTTCCATGTTGCAAAGTTTCCAAAGTATCCTAAAACATTTGGTAAACCCAAACCATCCAAAATCCTTAACAAACCCAACTTGATCTAATAATATAAGAAGAAATAGTGGAAACTAACTATGGTAATTGTACTTACTACACCAAAATAGGATCAAGAGGATTTCACTAAGGGAGGTTGGTTATATTCTAATAGAATTGCTAATTGCATTCAAAATTCAAAATATCATATCCTTAATTGGATCATGGACCATTTTGATTATATAAGAAGTGGCCTTGGATAATGAGCCCAAGAAATCCTATAATCTTTGTCAGTTAGTACCTAATTTAATTCATGGTCTCAAATTTATACTAATTGGGGGTGATCCCATAACTTATGATAGTGATTCTTCTAAATCAACTAGTGATGAGACTCATGATAGCAACACAGCATCCCATTATAGCCTTTTTAACAAGCTTGTTGACTCAGATTTATTTAACTAAAACACCATTATGACCATAACACCTATTGTTTCTATTGTATATTCCCTTACTAAAGTAGAACTTTATTGTTCCCTATGCCTTCACCATATTGAACTCATTGATTAGGACCAACAAAATTTAGTCATATACCTTGATGACTTTTCAAATGAAGAATAAATTATAGATTACATGGTCCTAAGAGATGGATTACCCATTGGCAATCAAAAATAAGGCTTTGATTTTTCATTAGATTTTTTTGCCTACTTTGGAGATCAGGCAAAATTTTTAGGTCATAATAAATATAAAACATCAATATCTTCTAGTGAAAACCTCTTTGAGGTACTCATTGATCAAGGAAAAAGTAAAGAAAAGGATAAGTCCTCAAGTGAAAACATGTTTTAGGTGCTCTTAGAAGGGAAAGGTTGCTCATCCCCTAAGGATGTAGAAGGTCCATCAATTCCTAACTCTATATCTAGTACAAGCATCTCTTCAAAATAGCAAAAAATGTTTGAGCATCTCACTCTCGAGTTTATAGAGGTTTTTGCTACTTGGCCACTACCTAAAATGCTAGATTCAATTCATCACACTATCCAAAGATTTGGTAAGAAGAGCAAGAATCTATGGTAGAATAATATGATCATGATCACACCTTGCCTAAAATTATAGAATATGGATCCACACTGCTTATGGAAAACACAAAAAAAGTGAACCTAGGAACATAAGATGATCCCAAAATCGTTTATCTTGAATCTTCCCTTATTGAAGTAGAAAATGAACACATTATATCCATTCTGAAGGATTATATTGACATCTTTGCATGGACATACTCTGACATGCCATGCTTATACCGTAATTTGGTTTTGTATCACCTTATTGTCCATCTTGATGCTAAGTTAATGAAACAAAAATTGAGGAAGATGCATCTACGCATCGCCCTATTGGTTAAATCAAAACTTGAGAAGTTACTAAGAATAGGCTTCATTAGACTATTGGATTATCCTGAATGGATATCAAACATAGTTCTAGTCAAAAAAAATCCATATGGTATATGTCTTTATACTAATTTCAAAGATATCAACAAAGCATACCCCAAAGATGATTTTCCTCTACCCAACATCGACATGATTATCAACTCTATTGTTAGGTACGAGATGACGTCCCTCATGGACATATTTTTTAGATACAATAAAATCAAGATATGCCAAAAAGATTAATACAAGACTACATTCACCACTCTGTGGGGAACATTTTGTTATGAAGTCATGCCATGTGGCTTGAAAAACACTAGAGCCACATATTGAGGCTTCATGAATATAAAGTTTACCTGAATCCTAAGAAGTGTGTCTTTGGAATCACTTCAAGGAAATTGTTAGGTTTTATTGTATCAAAATAGGGATCAAAGTCAACCCTACTAAGGTCAAGGCCATTGTAGAAATGCCTCCACCTTCAAGTCTTAAATAACTATAAATATTGTAAGGAAAAATCTAATTTATACACATGTTCATTTCTCAATTAGTAGATAAGTGCCACCTATTTACACATCTCTTGAAGAAAGGGGTCACATTTTAATGGGATGAATATTGTCAGATAACATTTGTTAATCTCAAGACATATTTGGCTAATCTACCAGTTTTGAGACTACTAACACTTGGAAGACAACTGCTTATTTACATATCAGTAATTGAGCATGCACTGGGGACACTTTTAGCCCAACATGATGATCAAGGTAAAGAACATGTAATATATTATTTAAGTTACACATTGGTGTTTCATAAACATAATTATATGCCAATTAATAAGGTGTGTTTATCTATGGTGTTTGACACCCAAAAGGTGTGACATTATATGTTGAACAATAAAACTATTGTCATCGCTAAGGTGGATCCTCTCAAATTATTATTATCCATGGCAGCTCTCTAAAGATGCAAGGAAAAATGAGTTATGCTCCTAAGTGAATTAGACATTGAGTATTAGAATCAAAAAGCTATTAAGGGTTAGGTTATTCTTGATCAACTTGCATAAACCCCTATTATAGACATTCAAATTTAACATTCTAGATGACTCTATCATGATAGTGAAAGAAATGCAGCCTGAACCAGAATAATGGAAATTATATTTTGATGGTTTTTTCACTTCTCATGGATCTAGAGCTAGTATGTTGTTGATTACACTACAAGGGTATTTTATACCTAAAGTGTTCTGTATTAATATTAATTATACCAATAATATGGTCGATTATGAGGTACTTATTTCAGGACTTCATATTACCATTTGATGGAATATTCAACACTTAATGGTCTATGATGATTCCCAATTGATCATCAATAAAACCACTAATCAGTATCAAACTAGTGATGAAAAACTTTTTCCTTACAAGAAAATTTTGGATAATCTCAAAGTTCATTTTAAATCTATACATTTTGAACAAATACCAAAGGCCAGCAATAGATCTACCAATGTAATGGAAATGATTGGGTCCATGATATAGATTAATGGTAGTGCTAAAGAGTATCAATTTTTGATTGAAAATCTTATATAGCCTACACATATTATGCCAAATTTAGAAAGGATATGAGTCATTACTAGTCCCAATCCCACACTTGAACTACCTTGGTTTCAAGATTTTTATAATTATTTCCATGATCATGTCTTCCCACCTAACTTATCCAATAATCGAAAGAAACTATTCCTTCACCATTTATCATGTTATACCCTCCTTGGAAACATGATTTATCATAAAGGCTATGATAGAATGATTCTTTCTTATTTATCTTTAGGAGGATCCAAGCTAGGTTGACGGAGGTTCATGAAGGAATGTGCGAGGCCCACACCAATGGTTTAGTCTTAGTAAAGAAGCTCATCATCACAAGATATTATTGGCCAAAAATGGAGATATATGCTTGAAATTATGTGAGGAATTGTGTTTTTTGTTAGCAACATGGAAATTTGATACATATACCTTCCTTACCACTGTAGTCGATCACAACACCTTGGTCGTTCTATACTTGGGGCCTCAATCTCATCAAGAAAATAAACCCAACATCTTTAGATAGCCATAAGAAAATTTTAACTACTATCAAGTACTTTAGTAAGTAGATCGAGGCCATTCCTCTCACTTATGTTACTAGTTAACCAAATTCATTCATTACCATATCATCTATCAATATGGCATCCTAGCTCACATTATATCTGATAATGGCAGATCTTTTTTAAATAGAGATGTAAAAGACCTTTGTGAAAAATTCAAAATTAAGCACAAGAAATATACTCCATATAACTTGAAAGGTATTGGATAATCTAAGGCATCAAACAAGACCACTATAGCCATTTTAAAGAATATTGTCAAAAATGTTGGATGTGATTGGCACTTGCAAATCTTTCCTACCCTTTGGGCTTATCAAACCAATCATTGAACCCCTATAGGAGACACTCCATACTCCCTTGTTTATGGCACATAAGCTATTATCCTGATTGAGATTGAGTTTCCTTCATTACGAGTATCTTTGGAGCATATTGAAGATGATGAAAAATACAAAGTATCAAGGTTGCAAGAACTAGAATTTATTGATGGTAAGCATTTGGTTGCACTAGAAAACTTGCAAACCTATCCGAATAGATTATAGAGAAGCTATAATAATCACATTCTCCCTCAAGATTTTGAGATTGTGGTCTTGAAAGAGAATAAGAAGAACATGAACATTTAATGCAATAAAAAAGGTAAGTTCCAACCTAATTAGTTGGTACCATATGTTATCATGGTGAACTATAGATCAGGGGCATTTAGACTGGCTATTACAAATGGCAAATAACTTCTAAAACCCATGAACATTATGCACCTGAAGACGTTTTATGCTTGACATCTTTAAACCATTGTCTACAAGACCCCTTAATTAGGGGTAACTTGTGTTGAAGTAATTTTATCCTACTTTTATATCCTAGACCATCCTCTCATGGACCATATTTTTTTAATCTACCCTGGACCATTCTTTCAAGAACCATCTTATTTTCACGACTCTAAATAGTGAAATTTTTGGAACATTGACACTTTAAACACATTTTATCCTACCTTGGATCATCCTATCTTGGACCATATTCTTTTTGGACCATTCTCTTTGAGAACCTCATTCTTTATCCCACCTAGGACCATTCTCTTCAAGAACCACATTCTTTTTATGTCTTGTCCTACTGTAACATGACCAATTTTATCCCTTAACCAATTATGAAATTAAATATGACTCAGAGGCATTATGAACACATCAAAGCTAGTTATACAAAGTAGATAATCATGGATCATATTTTTTAGCTTCTTCTACAAATAAGTGAACATAGATACTGTAGTGTATGGTTCGCCTACTACATGGTTCTTCATATTTTATCTCATGCTATATATTGTTCTATTTATTTTGATATTGTTTTAGTAGACATTTTTTGCCTTATCAAGACCTCACTCTCACCAATTTATGATCATGTGCTATTGCATTTAGCTTAGCTATTATTGGAACTTCTACTCTTGTATGAATATCTGCTTGATTAGATGGTTCCCCCTGTATATATTTTATCCCAAAAACATTATAAAATGCTTCATAAAATTAAAAAAAATTATTTTATAATTTTATAAATTTTCATCTCATGCTCTTTCCATTTTACAAGTAATCATCCCACGCGCTTTCCATTTTGCAATACTAATTTCACTTGTCCCACTAGCTTTCCATTTTGTTAGACCACTTTCATCTTTCCCATTTCTTATAAAACATTAATCAAGTTTTCTATTCATTTCAGCAGAGTGCCCTTATTTTGGTATGGTCATGTGCAGAATCACTCTTTGATTCACCAGCTTCAGTCAGTTTGAGGATCGGACATATATTGAGGGAGATATTAATATTTGATTGATTTAATCAAATATTAATTATTTGGTCTAATTTTAAATTAGATATTAATTAATTATTAATTATTAATTATTTGGTCTAATTTTAAGACCCTAATTCTAATTTAAGAATTGGTCTAATTTTAAGATCCTAATTCTAATTTAAGAAGCCCAAGTTCTAATTTGAGGAATTCTAATTTAAGAACCCCAAGTTCTAATTTGAGGAAATCTAATTTTAGCAAGCACACCTTTGGAGGGTATAAGGGGTTCTCATGGGAGAGAGTTTGTATTCATGCATTGATTATTGATTATAGATTTTGAAGAATTCTTCTGTGAAGACTGAGCCAAGGGCTCTAGGATTCCATTGCAGTGGAGAACGTCAACTCTTCATTGTGTGCAATTTAGAGGCTGTGAGATATCAACTGATTTATTGCCAAATTGAGAGATAGCTTCATACAGAAGTTATCACAGAGGTACAGATTTGAGAGATAACTTCACACAGAAGTTATCACAGATATTTCAAGTATTTATTTCTTTATGTTTTAATTCAATAAATTATACAAATAGAGATCTTCTGTATTAGAGCCACATATCTTCAGATCTAGGGTTGAAAATAGACAGGTTGTGCTTAATTGGCAGCCGTACGAAGTTCGTACAGGTCCTTACAGATCCACGCAGACACCAACCTCAGCAGATAGAGATCCCTAGTGACCGACATCAGCCGACTGAAGACCGACGTTGGCAGAGAAGGACCGACAGTGACCGACGTCGGTAGTATATCGACCAACGTCGGTGACTGTGTGTTCGACACAGCAGGTTGAGACAAAATTTCTGGATTCAAGCTCAATTTCTAGATTTGCAAAGCCAGGGTTTTCAAGACTGTATTTCATATTCTTTATATGCATAAGAGAGGACTGTAATTGTAATTGTCTAGAAGAATAAGTGATAAGATCTGTGATTTGCTATTAAGAGACTATATTATTGTTATCTTTTGAATTTATTCAATAGAAATTGTATCTTTGTTAAGAGCTTTTGTGTTTCTATATTCCCTATTTGAAGGGGATATCACAGTGGTATCAGAACTTTTGCTTAGGAAAAGGAGCCCCTAAGAAAGGGACATCACAGTGGTATCAGAGCTTTTGCTTAGGAAAAGGAGCCCCTAAGAAAGGGACATCACAGTGGTATCAGAGCTTTTGCTTAGGAAAAGGAGCCCCTAAGAAAGGGACATCAGAGTGGTATCAGAGCTTTTGATGGAAAAAAGGAGCCCTTAAGTAAGGGACATCATAGTGGTATCAGAGCCAAATTCCTGCCATCTTGTTGAGTAGATCAGAGCTGATGTCCTGCCATCCTGTTGGGTAGTTTGGTTATCAGTATGGCTTTAACAGGTGACCAAGATTTGGAAGAAAGAATGCACAATGCAAAGAAGAAATTAGATAATCCATTTCAGCAAGCAGATGACATTCTAAAAACTTTAGAGGAGTTAGAAACTTATTTAGGCAAGGTTAATCAGTCAAATACTTATGATATGCAAATAGTGTTATCTCCAGCGTTTGGTTCGTTGGTGAGGCCCCGATTATTGAGACATCATGATGAGGTGGTAAGACTTACAACTCTCTCTTGCATTAGTGAAATCATGAGGATAATAGCTGGATTTAATTTTTATGATGATCGGATTATGAGAGAGGTACTTCACGCCATGGTAAAAAGCTTCAAAAAGTTGGATGACATTAGAGACCCTCATTTCTCAAAGAGGGCAAGATTACTTGAAACATTTGCAAGGTATGGATTTGAAAACATTATGATGTTAGTAGGTTGTATTGGTGACATTCACAGGATGTTTAAAATATTTTGGAATATTTTAGATGAGTTTCATTCCAGTGATGTATCAGCATCAATGCACTCTATCATGTTCACAATCTTGTTTGAGGAGGAGGATAAAATTTCTAAACTTTTGGCAGAAGATTTATGGTATGTCTGGACAAAAGAGAAGAATGTCTCACCTAGAGCCGGTATGTGGTTAAAGAGTTTAATTGATAGGCCTAAGGATCGTAGTACTTTCCCTATGACATGCAGAAACTTGAATGAGGAATTTGGTAGACATGTTGATCCAGTACAGGGAGACATTAACACATCTTCAGGTAATGATTTATCTTCACAAGTAGGAGCAGTTGAGGATGTTGTGGATGAGCTTTGTCTTAAGGTGAGTTCAGCTCAAGTGTTAGACAGTGAGGATGAGTCTGATGCTTGCATTCAAAGTGTGGAGGTATACTCAGAGGATTTAGGAGTACCTGATTCTATGAGTTTGAGATACCAGTGGAGTCGAGTCTCTAGATTGATTCTTCTCACACATATGATAGTGTGGTACCATTCGTTGTGCCACCTTTATAGAGGGATCAGTTATGGGATGGATTGACACCATCTTTTGTAGATGGAATTCACAGTTGCCAATTACACAGCCTACAGTATCGACACACCCAGGGCAGTTGTGATTTCAGAGATTGGTTGAGTTGCATTCACTAGTTTGATTGTGGATTCCTCTTTGTTCTACTTTTGATGATATTGTAGGTACTTGCATTGATTTACAGTAGTGCAGAGCGTAACTAAATTTGGGATCCAGGTGGATCGAGTAGTTCATTATTCTGAGATTGCTTGGGGATAAGCAATTTTTGGAGGGGCGGATTGTCATGTCCCCTTTTTTTGTGGACATTGACAGACTTGATGATTAGCCTATTATGTGACCTTCGTAGGCTGATAAGATGGATAGAGGGTCATGATGGAGCTTGGCTTGGCTTCGATTAGCAAAATTCCTATAGTTGGCTTTCATTCGGGTTATTTTAGACACATTTGCATGAGCTCCTATTTTTTAGGGATATTTGACATGCAGCGGAGTGCCCTTATTTTGGTATGGTCATGTGCAGAATCACTCTCTGATTCACCAGCTTCAGTCAATTTGAGGATCGGACATATATTGAGGGAGATATTAATATTTGATTGATTTAATCAAATATTAATTATTTGGTCTAATTTTAAATTAGATATTAATTAATTATTAATTATTAATTATTTGGTCTAATTTTAAGACCCTAATTCTAATTTAAGAATTGGTCTAATTTTAAGATCCTAATTCTAATTTAAGAAGCCCAAGTTCTAATTTGAGGAATTCTAATTTAAGAACCCCAAGTTCTAATTTGAGGAAATCTAATTTTAGCAAGCACACCTTTGGAGGGTATAAGGGGTTCTCATGGGAGAGAGTTTGTATTCATGCATTGATTATTTATTATTGATTTTGAAGAATTCTTCTGTGAAGACTGAGCCAAGGGTTCTAGGATTCCATTGTAGTGGAGAACGTCAACTTTTCATTGTGTGTGATTTAGAGGCTGTGAGATATCAATTAATTTATTGCCAAATTGAGAGATAGCTTCATACAGAAGTTATCACAGAGGTATAGATTTGAGAGATAACTTCACACAGAAGTTATCACAGATATTTCAGGTATTTATTTCTTTATGTTTTGATTCAATAAATTATATAGATAGAGATATTTTGTATTAGAGCCACATATCTTCAGATCTAGGGTTGAAAACAAATAGGTTGTGCTTAATTAGCAGCCATATGAAGTTCATACAGGTCTGTACAGATCCACGCAGACACCGACCTCAGCAGACAGAGATCCCCAGTGATCGACATCAGCCGACTGAAGACCGACGTCGGTAGAGAAGGACCAACAGTGACCGATGTCGGCAGTATATCGACCAACGCCAGTGACTGTGTGTTCGACATAGCAGGCCGAGACAAAATTTCCAAATTCAAGCTCAATTTCTAGATTTGCAAAGCCAGGGTTTTCAAGACTGTATTTCATATTCTTTATATGCATAAGAGAGGACTGTAATTGTAATCGTCTAGAAGAATAAGTGATAAGATCTGTGATTTGCTATTGAGAGACTATATTATTGTTATCTTCTGAATTTATTCAATAGAAATTGTATCTTTGTTCAGGGCTTTTATGTTTCTATATTCCCTATTTGAAGGGGATATCACAGTGGTATCAGAGCTTTTGCTTAGGAAAAGGAGCCCCTAAGAAAGGGACATCACAGTGGTATTAGAGCTTTTGCTTAGGAAAAGGAGCCCCTAAGAAAGGGACATCACAGTGGTATCAAAGCTTTTGATGGAAAAAAGGAGCCCCTAAGTAAGGGACGTCACAAATTGATTACTTTTGTATAAGCAACTAAACACAAAATTGAAACCAGAAGTAATAAGTAACTAGAAATCAGAAACAACAAATAATAAGAGATACAAGAAACAACCAATCTATATTAAACTCTTCTAGAAGGAAATACAATGAATAAATCTCTCTCTCCTCACACCTTGTAGATGTACAGTAATTCTCCCTCAAGAGTTCTCTCTCTCTCAATCAATTACAATCAACTCAATTACTGTCATTATGTACATGCTATGAGGATCTAACCCTACTATATAGTATACTACAATACTAGGGTTCATGAGCCATGCATTCACCACCCTTAGATCCACCTCTTAAATCAAAGGCTCAAATCTGTTCTCCTAAAAATAGAAATTTTAGAAATGCACAGAAGTCAGTGTCGGTCTAATGATGACCGATGTCGATCGACCCCTAATAGATGTCAGTCGACCCCTAGCCGATGTCAGTTGGTTTTGACCGATGCCAGTTACTGTGTAAGCCCAACAACCTCCACATTAGCTCATTAGTGAAGCTTTTAGCTCCACAACTCAACAATCTCCCACTTGGAGATAAACAGCTGCACCTATACCTATACAGCAACATCCTCTAAACATTTCTAGCTTGTTTCTCCCTCTTCAAGTTCAATCTTGAAGACCAATAAAAGTTGAATGAAGATTCAACTTCTCCTTTGTTACTGGCTTTGTTAACATATCAGCAAGGTTCTTATCTGTATGGATCTTTTTCAGCTTTAACTGTCCATCCTCCAATACATGTCTAATGAAGTGGTACCTAAGTTGTATATGTTTGGTTCTTGAATGAAAGGCTGAATTCTTTGCCAAATAAATTACACTTTGACTATCACTATATAATCTACAACTCTCTTGCTCCTTTCCCAACTCTTCCATGAACTGAGTCATCCAAATCATTTCCTTGCTAGCCTCTGTGACTGCAATGTATTATGCCTTTGTAGTAGACAAGGCAACAACCTTCTACAACTTTGAAATCCAGCTAATCGTCATTCCACCAACAGTGAACACATATCATGTGGTGCTTCTCATACCATCCAAGTCACCCGCCATATCTGAATCTACATACCCATGTAGAGAAGTGTTTGACCCTCCATAGCATAAATGCCTACTGCTGGTCCCTCTCAGATATCGGAGAATCCACTGAACTGCTTTCCAGTGTTCTTTTCCTAGATTGGCCATAAACTTGCTGACAACTCTCACTGCTTGGGCAATATCTGGTCTAGTACATAAAATTGCATACATCAACTCCCAACTACTAAAGCATATGAAACTCTACTCATGTACTCAACTTCATCATGTGATTTAGGACACTATTTTTTGCTCAACTTGAAGTGTCTAGCCATAGGTGTGCTTACCGGTTTTGCATCCTACATATTTAACCTCTCCAACACCTTATTCACATAATCCTCTTGAGACAAAATCAAACTATGATTTTTCCTATCTCTCTTAATACTCATGCCAAGGATTTTCTTTGTTGCTCTTAAATCCTTCATGGTAAATGTGTGAGCTAATTTTACCTTAAGCTCAATAATTTCCTGCATGTGTGAACCTACAACAAGCATATCATCTACATACAGTAATAGAATAATATAACTACCATTATCCAATCTATTAAAATAAACACAATGGTTAGATTTATATTTACTAAAGCCATGCTCTATCATAAATCTGTCAAACCTTAAATACCATTGTCTTGGAGCTTGCTTAAGACCATATAAGCTTTTCTTCAACTTGCACAAAAGTTTCTCCTTACCTTTGACATCAAAACCTTCCAAATGATCCATATATATCTCTTCATCCAAATCTCCATGAAGAAATGTTGTCTTAACATCAAGCTGCTCAAGATGCAAATCCTCAATAGCAACTAAAGACAATACAGTCCGAATAGAAGTCATCTTTACTATAGGAGAAAAAAATTCACCAAAATCAATACCTATTTTTTGTGCAAATCCCTTTACTACCAACCTGGCCTTATGTCTCATTTGTCCATTCTCTCCTTCCTTTAACTTGTATACCCATTTGTTTTTAGTGCTTTTTTCCAGATGGTAACTCAACCAAATCCCACGTATAGTTCTCTTCCAAGGAATCAATTTCCTCATTCATGCCATGCTCCCACTATTTCTTAGATTTTACATACATTGCCTCATCAAAAAAATTTAGTTCTCCACCATCATTGAGCAACAAGTAGTATAAAGAAGGGAAATAACAAATTAGAGGTTTACTTACCCTTTCAGACCTCCTTATGGGTGTTTGAGACTCATTTATAGCTTGTTGTCTGCCCAAATTTTCTTCTGACAGTGACCGATCCCGGTCATCTATGATCGATGTCGGTCTACACCTGAATGATGTCAATTCCTCTTGATCGATGTTGGTCTCCACCTGACCAATGTCGATCTCTATGTTTTTCTATGAGTGATGATTTTTACCTGCAAGCTCATTTTGGATCATAACCTCTTCCAAATCAAGATTGCCCTGCTCAGAATTATTTAGCCTTTTGAGATGATCACTATACATCACCTTCTCATTGAAAACTACATCATAACTTCTAATAATTTTGTTAGTTTCTAAATTCTATAACTGGAATATGAAATCTCTAAAACCATAACCAATGAAAGTGCACCGCATAGAATTAGCATCCAGCTTCTTTCTATTTTCTTTATCCATGTCCACAAAAGCTTGTGAACCAAAAACTCTAAGAAATGAAAGATCTACCTTTTTACCTATCCAAGCCTCTTCTAGAATTCCACCATCCAGTGCAGTAGAAGGTCCTCTATTAATTAGGTAAATCATAGTATCTATAGCTTCTACCCAAAACTATAAGGGCAAACCAGCATACAACCTCATACTCCGTGCACGCTCCATTATTGTTCTATTCATCCTTTCAACAACTCCATTTTGCTGAGATGTCCTTGGAACCATCCTTTCCCTACGTATTCCACTCATAGAATAGTAACTATTGAATTTATTGCTACAGTACTCACCACCATTGTCAAATCTAAGGCACTTCAATCTCAAACCTGTTTCATTCTCAACCAAAGCTTTCTATTTCTTAAATGTGTCAAAAACATCAGATTTCCTTTTTATGCAATAAACCCATACCTTTCTTGTAGCATCATCAATGAAAGAAACATAATACTGTGATCCTCCAATAGAAGCTACCTGAGCTGGTCCCCACACATCTGTGTGAACAAGCTCCAACTTGTGCTTCTTCTTTGTTGACCCAATTTTGAGAAACCTCACTTTCTTCTGTTTCATAAAAATACAATGCTCACAGAAATCTAGATCTATGCTTTTCAAATCTGAAAGCTTACCTTTTGACTTAAGAACATTTATTCCCTTATCACTCATGTGACCAAGCCTACAGTGCCACAACTTTGCATCTACATCTGAAGTAGATAAAACAAAAGGAGAATAATCAGTAATACAAGTAGATAGATAAAGTGTACCTACTCTCTTACCTTTTGTTGATATAAGTGCACCCTTGGAAACTTTCTAAGATTCAGCTGTGAGAGTTACTGTGCAACCCTCATCACCCAACTTTCCTACAAAAATTAGGTTCCTCTTCAAGATGGGTACATGCATGACATCCTTCAACACCCATGTGTTGCCATTCTGCAATTTTAGCTGCACTTTTTCTTTGCCAACAATTTTACAAGGCTCATCATCCACTAAATAAAATTTTCCAAAATCTCCATGGACATAATCATTGAAAAATTGTCTATTTGGGGTTGCATGGAAAGAGGCACCAAAATCTAAAACCCATGATTCTACTTTATTATCCAAAGAAAATATAAGAGCATCCTGTGCAACAATACCTGCAACTTTTGCTTCTTTATTACCTTCATGCTGATTTTCTCTGTTATCCTTCAACCAACAATTTGCATGCCCTTTCTTTCCACAATTCCAATAGGTTATTCTTCCATTTCTAGATTTGGATCTACTTCCCATCTTTGAACTTGATTTCCCTTGCTTGCCCTTCTCTCTTTACCTTCCCCTACTTTCAACACTTAAAGCATTACCTGATGTTTCCCTTGTGCTTTTCCTACAAAATTCTTCATTCAAGATTACACTAACAACATCATCAACTTTCAAGATATTTGAAGCAGATGCAGTATTACTAACTGCCATTACCAAACTATGCCAACTTTCAAGTAAAGAGCATAAGATTAAGAGAGCCTTAATTTCATCATCAAAAACTATTTTGACTAAATTTAACTGATTTACTATTGTATGGAAATCATTAAGATGACTAGATATAGATCCACCTTCTTGCATTTGCAAATTAAATAATTGCTTCATAAGATATACCTTATTCGAAGCTGAGGGTTTTTCATATAAATTTTCTAGAGTATCCATTAACTCTACCAATGTCTTTGCCTGTGATAAGTTGGAAAACACAGAAGCTGCCAGGCTCAACCTTATAGATCTAAGAGCCTTTCTATCAAGAACATTCCATTCTTCATCTTTCATATCTGTGGGCTTTCTTGAAACCCCACCCAACGGTAAATACAAATCTTTCTGATATAGATAATCTTTAATCTACATCCTCCAAAATTGATAATTCTTGCCATTAAATTTCTCCATTTTTAGTTTACTTTCTTTTGCCATTGCTTTGCTCCCACTCAATCAAAAACCCCTGTGAGTGAATTCTGTAATCAACAAACACTAACACACTCTGATACCAATTGTTAGGATCTTAGAGTATAATTGATTACTTTTGTATAAGCAACTAAACATAGAATTGAAACCAGAAGTAATAAGTAACTAGAAATCAGAAACAGTAAATAATAGGAGATACAAGAAACAACCAATCTATATTAAACTCTTTCATAAGGAAATACAATGAAAAAATCTCTCCCTCCTCACACCTCATAGATGTACAGTAATTCTCCCTCAAGAGTTCTCTCTCTCTCTCTCTCAATCAATTACAATCAACTCAATTACTGAAATTGTGTACATGTTATGAGGATCTAACCCTACTATATAGTATACTACAACACTAAGGTTCATGAGCCATGCATTCACCACCCTTAGATCCACCTCTTAAATCAAAGGCTCAAATTAGTTCTCCTAAAAATAGAAATTATGGAAATGCACAGAAGTTGGTGTCAGTCTGAAGATGACCAATGCCAGTCGACCCCTAACCGATGTCGGTCAACCCTTAACTGATGTCGGTTGGTTCTAACTGATGCCGGTTACTGTGTAAGCCCAAGAACCTCCACATTAGCTCATTAATGAACCTTTTAGCTCCCCAACTCAACACATGAATCTTCTTTTCTTCTAATTCCAAACTCTATGGATTGTTTCCCTCATTCTAGTAATATTTTAGTGTGTAACTTATCTCAGGATTGATCAATTTCAAAGCACGTAGCTTGCACCCTAGCTTTGGGTGTGTTCAAAGTGTGTCACTTCTATTTTTGGATTATATCCTTATCTTTCCCCCCATCCTTGGGGCCCTTTTTATTCCAATTGTATTTTGATCATTGATAGAATCAACACATGCAAGTATTAGCTCATCTAAATTTAATTTATTCCATGGGTTAATCTCATTTTCTCTTTCTTTTCAAGAGTCCATTCTTATCATTCATCCTAGTATGTCCTCTTAAGGGGGCATCATGGGTCATTTCCATTTTCTTATTGACAACTATATTATTTGAAAAAATGTTGTTGCACCTGAATATCTCACCACACCTTTTTAAATAGGGGCAAGATGTAGACATCCAATTCCTAACACCTTTGTGTTGAAATTAACAATTTTACTTAAATGCATTATTTAGGCTAAAATCACTTAAATGTGCTAAATCGTTAGAGCTTGTCGTATATAAGTTCTTATTTAGGCTAATGTATTCCTAAATGAGGCAATACATTTTATGTGATTCCTAACTTTTCTCAAATCATTTTGAATGATGATTTCACATTTTGGTACTCTAGACCACTCTTTTCTTCTAATTTATAAGCACACATCACGTGCCTTTGTTATTTTATGTCAACAAAATTCTAAATGGGATATCGGACCATATGTAACTAACATTTCCTTTTAATTCTTATTCATTCAAATTATGACCCAATTATATGTAATTCTAACTAGTTTGATTAAATTGTGCACCAATTTCCAAATAATTGCACTAAAATTGATTAATTTTACTTAGGCAAATTAAACCAAATTATAAGATTAAGTAAAAATTCCATAGAAGTTATTGAATATTTCTTTGTTGTAAATTGATTCCTTTAACTACATCATCAAATGGCATGATCAATGGGGTGGCATATATAAGCCATAAATGCAACAAATATCAAGTTTATGGGTTCTTATACCTCTTTAATGCTTCTTCCTCCCAAATATTTATGATGATATTTATGTAATAATTATGCAATATTGGATTAATTCATGGCCACACATCTTCATCTTGATATGAATGGTCATGTTTGATCATGATCAAATCCAAAATACTCTAAACAGAAGGGCCAAGACCACTTTAATTAAGCTTAATTTGTGTAAATTTATAATGTAAAATTATCTCCACAAGTCATTTGTGTAGTTTGATAATGATTTATTTGAAATAAGATAGCTTCATTAATAGGCATAGAATTAATTTCATATCAAGAGCATAGATTATACATGATGATCTTAAGATGATGGAGGAGCTTAAAACCCATTGTTGACAAAGACAAGAACACCAAATCAAGGGGAAAAACATGTTTTGAGCCACTTATGGATGATGGGAAGCTCTTATGAAGGTAATGTATGTTTAATTTATTTTATTGAGTTTTAAATTGTCATTTTCACACCTCATTGAATTGGTTGGCTTATATTGTTAGTTATTTATGCATTTCTTGTGTTCTTCATGACTAATGCTTAATCTAACCATCTTTTTAATCCATATCTACACATAGTCCTAAGACCTCAAATGGAATGTACTACAAAGGTAAATTCAAACTTTATCATATTTTAAAATCCCTTAAAAATCATGATAACCGCACTAATATACTCTCACACACTGAGAATCTCATTAGAAACTCAATTGTACCTTATGGAAAGACCAATCTCACTCATGATACTTCAAGGAAGACCCTCCTCAAGATGAAGGTACCTAAAAATTTTACTTTGATGAAAGAGGTGTCTTGTATCTGAAACGTGACCTTGAAACATTTGAAGATGAATACATTCAATTGATAAATCAAACATGCTTAAAAACTACCACATCTCAAGTTCAAGATAGTTAACCAGTTTCCCATCAAAAGACCCCTTATCAAGGAAAAATAACTAATGATTCCAACATTAAAAATGTCCTATTTGACTCTAAAATAATCCCATATAACAATTTTTATCCATCAAGATCTGAAGTGAAAAAATGGAGACAAACTTGGACCCTATCTAGATGACTAAGTCATAGTGACCCCCTTACACTCTTAGCGATTGTTTATAAATATGGTGGAATGAACCTAAAAAATAATTACACTAAATTGAATTTAATTAAGGTACCTATGATTTCCAAATATCTTTGGACCAAATTCTCTCTCTCTTGCTTATATTGAGCAAAAATTGATGGCCTTCCTAAAGCTGCCCAGGAGGTTGATATGAGAGATAAGCTAGTTTTCTTCATTTTGACACCTAAAACTCCTTAAAAATCATGGATTTAAATTTTTCATGAAAAAAGAAGATTTTAAAGATGTTTTAAGGTTAATTTCACCTTGAATAACTATATAGATAGCCTCAAAATAAACTTTTTTGCACTAAAATTACCAAAATCACTTGATAAACATGATGAAACTACTTAAAAATGTATCCATTATGCATTTTCAGGCCTAAAAAATTAAACCATGCCTTTATTTTTATATTATACTACCATTAAAAATCAAAACCTACTTCTATAATCCACAAAGTGACCCAAAATGCAGTCACCTAGGTTATGAAGTTAGTCATGTTGAGGTATAGTGTGAAACATTATTATTGTTAGTTAGAATATAACATTAATAGATTTATTAATAGTTTTGTGTGT
This sequence comes from Torreya grandis, assembly GCA_037957365.1. Classification (NCBI taxonomy): domain Eukaryota; kingdom Viridiplantae; phylum Streptophyta; class Pinopsida; order Cupressales; family Taxaceae; genus Torreya; species Torreya grandis. The sequence goes on from JARHVA010004492.1 coordinate 122,523, forward strand.
AAATATATGGATAATATGATAATATATTATATTATCACATATAGGTTTGGTATTGGGTGTTTCATAGGTGAGATTTTATAGGGATATGCGAATCCCTAATTATAGGAGTCGGAGTCTTATATATGTGTAAGTGAGTTTGAATGAAATATATAGTATGTTTAAAATATGTTTGTTGTATGTGTACTAGCTTCTTTATTCCAATATGTTATTTTTTTAATCTTTCACAAATTCTATGTATCCCCATCATCTGGTACTAGAGTAGGTGAGATGGTGGAAGATTAAGCCATTTAGAAGGGCAGTTGTATTGTTCTTCACCCCTTATTAATGAAAGATTAATTCTTAGGAACCTCTATGCAAATCCACCTAACTTATCTATCATTGCACCTATTTTTTATTTGTATCAAATTAGTGTGACAATATCATATTCTATAGCATTGGTTGAGAGATCAATTTTCTCAAAATTCTTCTACATCTTTACTTCATGTTATTTCTAAATTGTTAGAGTGTTGGATTACAAATCCAAGAGTTAGTTTTGAACAATGAGTTTCAGGGATTTACCATTGTAGTGGTGATTTATATTGTCTACAAAATAAATATATGTTGATTTATTGCTTAGCTTGATAGTAATTACATCATCTTTTTTTGCATTTTGTTTTACCATTTTAATCTAATTTTAGAAACACAATAGTAGCCTCTTGACAAAGAAATCTCCTGTAATGCCACCCAATTTTCCTCTATGTAACTTAACTACCTACTCTATGATCATCATATAGTGAATGTTTGACACTAGCTACCATCAACCTCAAACTCAAACAATTATGTGTGCATCATTATGTTCCTCTGAGATTATCAATAGCTCTACATCGATTCCATAGACTCACTTTAGTTTTCCAACCCAATGACATATATTCTTTGATCAGAGCTTGATGCCTAAAACTTTTTAGTGATAGCTCATAGAATATATATATTTCACCCACCTTCCATTTGGCCATCCACTACCAAATTTCATTGAAGACTCGTAGTTGTCTCACCTAGAAGGATTCGATATAGTTTTATGAAGAATCAATTTGCCACGGTCAATACCTTCATATACTTTGGTCATCATATTTCTCTCTTGTTATATCATGTTTTTTTATAGTTAAATATTGTGTTATGTATTTTTGTTTAGACTTACTTTTGTAAAACAAAAAACTCCAAGTACCTGAGTCAATAGATAATTTTTTATTTAGTTATTTAGTTATCCAATTATCATATGGTTTAGTTATAGGTCGATAGTAAAATTTTATGATTATGATTAAATAATGTCTATTATTTAGTAGACCTTTATCATGAGTCAATTTTAGTATTATGTTATTAAGTGATCTTTTCAAGTCATTATTCAAAGTATGTCTTATATAAAGTCATTATGGGTTCATTTTATTTTAGAGAATATCAAGTTAATGTTAATTAGTTTTTATTTAAATATATTTGTAATATTGTTAGGTTGTGGAGCTAAAAGCTTCACCATATGCAGACATGGAGGAGTTGCTGAGTGTCATAATCACTAGCGTCAGTCAGGCCAACCAATGTCAGTTAGGGGTGAACAGGAAGGAAACTGACATCGACAGGAGTCAGCCGATGTCGGTCATCTCCAGGCAGACAGGGACCGATGTCGGTCGCCTGTGCGGTTCCAGAACTGTTCATTGCACGAACAGTTAGTTTGTTGAACCGATTGTTTGCATGTAAAGGCTATTTTTGGTCTTGAGTTGTGAGTCTAATTATTGTAAATTAGAATTCTAAGTTATTATTTAGTGTGGGATCTATTTATAGACCCATTGACATGTATTGTAATTAAGGATTAAGGAAAGGAAGAGATCCTTCCAATTGTAAGAACAGTTGATCTACAAGTGGTAGCAAGATCAGGGAGAAGTTCTACATGGTAAGTAAGATCATTTGAGTTACAGGTTGTTGCAGGTTCATGGGAGATCTACTTAAAGTACTTTGAGTACTTGTGTAATGGTAGGGTTATTACTGACTAGTTGGAGGTGAACACCAACTCTATGTTTGAGTTGTGTGTTGGGACCATTTTTGGTAGGAGAATAAACTCTTGAGGAAAAGAGATCTGTACATCTGAGAGGTGTGGAAGATTGTGGCATCTTCATTGTATTTCTTTCTGGCATGAGTATTAATACAATATTGTGTATTGTCTCTCATATTTTGTGTCATTTGTGAATTCTAGTTACTTGTTCATTCTAGTATAATTCTGTGTTTAGTTGCTTATACAAGGTAATCATATGTACTCTTATTGAGGAGTTGGATCCTGACAAGTGATATCAGAGCCAGGTTTTTTGTTCTAGGTGCCTAACAAGTGGTATCATAGCTTTTGGTTGGGTTACTAACAGGTGTTTCAGATCTGGTTAGTGTGTGTTGATTACAGGTCACTCACAGGGGTTTCTATTTGAGTGGGAGTATAGCAATGGTAGAAGAAAGTAAGCTATGAATGGAGAAGTTTAATGGCAAGAACTATCAATTATGGAGGATGTAGATTGAAGATTATTGTATCAAAAGGATTTTTACTTACCGTTGGGTGGGGTTGCATGCAAGCCCATGGATATGAAGGATGAAGAATGGGAGGTTCTTGATCGGAAGGCTTTGGGATCTATAAGGTTGAGCCTTGCATCGTCTATGATTTCCAACTTATCTCAGGCTAAGATAATGGTAGAGTTGATGGAATCTTTGGCAAATTTATATGAAAAACCCTCAACTTTGAATAAGGTATTTCTTATGAAGCAATTATTTAATTTGCAAATGTTGGAAGGTGAATCTGTACATAGTCATCTTAGTGATTTCCATGGTTTGGTAAACTAATTAAGTTCAGTCAATATTATTTTTGATGATGAAATTAAGGCTCTCTTAATATTATGCTCATTACCTAAAAGTTGGGAGAGTTTGGTAATGGCAGTTAGTAATATTGCGTCTGCTTCAAAAATCTTAAAAGTGGATGATGTTGTGAGTGTAATCTTGAATGAAGAAATTCGCAAGAAAAACACAGGTGAATCATCAGGGAATGCTTTGAGTGTTGAAAGTAGGGGAAGGCAAAGAGAGAAGATCGAGCATGGGAGATCAAGGTCCAAGATAGGTAGGAGATCCAAGTCCAGGTATGGCAGAATAACCTGCTAGAAATGTGGAAAGAAAGGGCATGTAAAGAGAGATTGTAGGTCAGTTGAAGATCAGCATGAAGGACATGAAGAAGTAGATGTTGCAGATATTGTTGCATAGGATGCTCTGGTATATTCTTTGGATAAAGTAGAATCTTAGGTTTTAGATTTTGATGCCTCTTTCCATGCATCCCCAAATAGGGAATTTTTTCATGAGTATGTCCAGGGAGACATTGGAGAAATTTATTTAGGGGATGGTAAGCCTTGTCAAATGGTTGGCAAAGGGAAAGTGAAGCTAAAATTACAGACGGGTAACACATTGGTGTTGAAGGACGTCATGCATATCCCAGTCCTGAAGCGGAATTTGATTTCTGTTGGAAAGTTGGGTGATGAGGGTTGCACAATAACTCTCATGGTGGACTCTTGGAAGGTTACCAAGGGTGCACTTGTTTTAGCAAGAGGTAAGAAAGTAGGTACACTTTATCTATCTACTTGTATTACTGATTCTCCTTCTGGTTTATCTACTTCAACTATAGATTTGAAGATGTGGCTTAATAGGCTTGGTCACATGAATAAGAAGGGGATGCATGTTCTTGAGTCAAAGGGGATGCTTTTAGATTTGAAAATCATGGATCGAGATTTCTGTAAACAAAGGAAGAAAGTGACGTTTCTTGAGGAATCTGATGTTTGTGACAAGAATAGAAAAGTCTTAGTTTTTAAGGAGAAGATGACAGACAGATATCAACGTAAGGGGATAAAGAATTTTGAGCAGAGCAAGGTTGATATGGACAAGGTTTTGATCCAAAAGGAGCTCAGGTAGAAGTCATCGCTCACAAGTAAAACACAGAGACTGACATCGGTTAGAAAATTGGCATTGGCATCCAGACAGGGACTGACATCGGCTATGTGCAGCCTGACATCGATGACTCTGGATAGGTAAACACTGGCATCGGTTAGGGAGAATCGACATTAGCAATGAGGCAGTCACATAGAACTAACATCAGTCGGGTGTAGACTGAGATGTGACTAGCATCAGTCATTGAGACAGATTTTGGGTGGACAGCAAGCTGTCAAAGAGTCTCAAGCACTCATATGGAGGACTTAAAGGTTATGTAAGCATCATTTCCCTTCTTTACACTACTTGTTTTTCACTAATGATCAAGAACTAGGAAGTTATTAAAGAAGCAGAGCAGGTAGATCCAAGAAACAGTGGGAGCTTGGCATGGATGAAGGATGTGATTCCTTGGAGAAGAACCAAATGGGAGTTTTTTTGGTGGAGTTGTCAGTTGGAAGAAAGCACTGAGAGACAAATGGATGTTCAGGATAAAGAAGAGTAGGAATGGACATGTTAGACGAAAGGCCAGGGTATATGGTCTTGAGTAAGCTATAGGATAATGGAGGTTTAACCATTGTGTTTCTCTTTACCAACTTGGATAATATTAGCTACATTATCCTGTTACTGTATTGTGTGCTTATTGCAGGGTTATATATACAGAGAGTTGTTGAACTAAAGGTAAAGTTAGTTTAGAGGTGTGTCATGAAGAATCTAGGAGCAGCAAGATTCTTTGGCATGAGTGTGTTCTAAGGACATGGAAGGTCACAGGTTGATTTTGTCTCTAGATGATTGTGTGAAACTGGTTAGCACGCCGATGGTTGGATAGTTCTATGAATAGTGTCTTGATTCACATAATGAGGTTAAGTGCATGGTATGTACTAGACCTAAGATTTCCCAAGTAGTGGGAGTTGTCAGCAAGTTTGGAGTCACTGGAGGGTAGTTCAGTGGATTCTCAAGTATCTGAGAGGGACCGGCAGCAGGTCGACATGCTAAGCAGGGTCAAGTTCTTTTCTACATGGGTTTGTAGATGTAGATGTGGCAAGGTGATTTGGATGATAGGAGGTGCACCACAGGATTTAGGGTGGTTGGTCTTTAAGAGTGATCTTGAAGAGGGATACAATGCCAAGAAACAAACTAGATGATGTACAAGTACAGGTATAGGTGTAGCTATTTATCTCCAGGTGGGAGATTGTTAGGTTGTGGAGATAAAAGCTTCATCATATGCAGAGATGGAGGAGTTGCTGAGTGTCACAGTCACTGGCATCGGTCAAGCCAATTGACGTCAGTCAGGGGTGAACAAGAAGGAAACTAACATCGACAGGAGTCAGCTGACGTCGGTCATCTCTAGGCAGACAGGGACTGATGTCGGTCACCTGTGCGGTTCCAAAACTATTTGTTGCACGAACAGTTAGTTTGTTGAACTAATTGTTTGCATATAAAGGCTATTTTTGGTCTTGAGTTACGAGTCTAATTATTGTAAATTAGAAGTCTAAGTTATTATTTAGTGTGGGATATATTTATAGACCCATTGGCATGTATTGTAATTAAGGATTAAGGAAAGGAAGAGATCCTTCCAATTGTAAGAATAGTTGATCTACAGGTGGCAGCAAGATCAGGGAGAAGTTTTACATGGTAAGTAAGATCATTTGAGTTGCAGGTTGTTGCAGGTTCATGGGAGATCTACTTGAAGTACTTTGATTACTTATGTACTGGTAGGGTTATTACTGACTGGTTGGAGGTGAACACCAACTTTGTGTTTGAGTTGTGTGTTGGGACCTTTTTTGGTAGGAGAGTGAACTCTTGAGGGAAAGAGATCTGTACATCTGAGAGGTGTGGAAGATTGTGGCATCTTCATTGTATTTCCTTTTGGCATGAGTATTAATACAAGATTGTGTATTGTCTCTCATATTTTGTGTCATTTGTGAATTCTAGTTACTTGTTCATTCTGGTATAATTCCGTGTTTAGTTGCTTATACAAGGTAATCATATGTACTCTAATTGAGGAGTTGGATCCTGACAATCTAATTGTCATATGATTTAGTTATAAGTCGATAGTAAAATTTTATGATTATGATAAAATAATGTCTATTATTTAGTAGACCTTTATCATGAGTCAATTTTAGTATTATGTTATTAAGTGATCTTTTCAAGTCATTTTAAAAAGTATGTCTTATATAAAGTCATTATGGGTTCATTTTATTTTAGAGAATATCAAGTTAATGTTAATTAGTTTTTGTTTAAATATATTTGTAATTAAAATGTTATTACAAATCTTATGTCCATTTAGGTCCATTTTCAAAAAAAAATATCAAAAGTCATTATTGTCAAAGAAAGTTAAGTTGGAAAATCCAAAGTGTCCATATGTTGAAAAAGTCAAAGTTGTTTAGGCTTAGAGTCATGGATGCATTTTTGCTTATACACGATGTCTGAATTGTAGGGAGTCTTGTCATGAGCTTCATTAAGATATTGACTAAGTAGCTTCTTTGACTGGAGTTCAGAGTCAATGAAGGTAGGAGGCTTTGTACGCCTCTCGTTAGCTACGAATGATGGGACCACTTTCTAACTTAGTGGAATTTTTCTTTTAGTTATTTGGTGTGTTTATTTTTAGTATATTTTGGTGTGAATAATAATAGATATTGTATTCCTATTCACATTTTTCATAAGTGAACTATATATTCCTATTTAACTTCTCTTAAATATGAAAATGATGAGATATAGAATATATATTGTACATCATAACATGGTTTATGGTAATCCACTTGTAAAACCATTGCTTTGTGGTTTTTAGTTAACCACTTGTAAAACCATTATTTTGGTTGTTGCTTAGCCATTTGTAAAAACAATAGGTATTGTTTTATGGTTTCTGGTTAGCCATTTGTAAAATCAATAGGTATTATTTTATGGTTTTTGGTTAGCCACTTGTAAAACCACTATTTTCATTATTTTTCAACCATTTGTAAAACCATCATGTGAGGTTTGTTATTATCCTCTAAAAATCACCAAGTCATGAGTATAGGTGTAGATATGGGAGAGTTATTTTCCCCATGTTCACATTAAGGAGGTGTAGGATAGGATTAATAATGTTCACAAGGGGGTGAATGTTGAGGTATAGTGTGAAATATGATTAATTTAAAATTATTACTATTAGTTATAATATAATATTAATAGATTTGTTAATAGGTTTGTGTGTAATCGTATGGATAATACGGTAAGATATTATCACATATAGGTTTGGTATTATTATTAGAGATTGGGAGTTTCATAGGTGATATTTTATAGGGATATGTGAATCTCTAATTATAGGAGTCATATTCCTATATATATATGTGTGTGTGTGTGTGTGAGTTAGAATTAAATATACAGTATATTTAAAACATCTTTGTTGTCTGTGTATTGGCTTCTTTATTCCAATATGTTATTGTTTTAATATTACACAAATTATATATCCCCATCAATTAAAACATATCACCAACCATTTTGATCACTTATTAAGCATGTCATGACCTTGACACAAGGAATGAGACCTATTAAGATGTTCTAGACTCTTTTCATCAATTAAAACAACCTAAAACTGGTCAAAAGGTGGCTAGACAATCACATGGTCATGATGATCAAAACTTTAAACTCATGAAATCTACCTTAAACTCTATTAATCAAGGTTTAATATGACCATTTAAAATACATAACAAGGACAACATATCAATTAACAGGTCAAATAACATGACAAGCAAAGTTTGAATTGGTAGGGGTGACATTTTAACCTATGAGGTCAAAATTATCAACACTACTCAAGCACAAATACACTTGTGAAAAGATAGTTATAATATTTAAAATAATTTTAAAAAGATAAAATTGGCACTCTACAAATTATAGGGTTCATGTTATGCATTTATGACCAAGTTACTACTTTTTTAAATTCATATTTCTCTTTTTCAAAGTTTCAATACTTTACAATTCAAATCTAGATTTATCTACAGTGGTGTGATTCATCTTTTATAAGTAAACCACATTTGAGCTTAGTGATGCTTCACATATTGGTTTCACTTTAAAAGGCCATATAATAGTTCCCACCTCTTCTTTTCATTTTAGTGAGTCATGTGAGAGCTTAGTGACACATAAATGTTTTATTGCACTTCAGCAAACTACTTTGTTGGTTCCCATTTCTTCAAGCATTATAGAGTAATCTATGAGGGTTAGAGCATACAATCTTTCCAAGTCTAATATCTTCATTTATTAATTAAATTTATACTTAATCACTCTCAATTTTACACATGTTTAACACTTCTCACCATGCCTTAACAAGGAGGCATGTACATCTCCATGACAATGATAAAATGTGTATACACACTCAAGTTTGCATTTCCTTTACTCTAGTAATTCTATGCATCAATAGAATAAAGTGGGGGTAAATTTAGACACTAAAATTTAATCAAGAAATGTTTGAAAATGTTTGTCTTTGACATCTTTACCTTGTTTGACCAATTGACCATTGTGATAATTAGAAATATATAATAAGCCTTTAAAGTATTGTAATTACTAATAATATCTTCTAGACTTCCTCATTATATCCCTATTCAATAGATACTTTACTGTAACTCTTGTTTCATAGGCCTTTTTCCTTTTAAGACAAGTCCACACTAGGTAGATATGAGCACATTGCACACCTTTCTAGTCATGTGTACTTGTCTCTCATGCTCTAACTGTTATATCTTTTAAATAACATGCTTCCTAATGGCTTTACCATGTATATAAATAGGTTAATTATCAAAAAAATTGAAATATCTCTCTATAAAATCATATAAAGGGTCACACATAAAAGCACCTATCACTCTTTTATAAGGCACTTATCTTTCTTATTTCAAAAGCATCAAATATCCCTATTATAATTTTGTTTTTATTTTGTAATCCTTTTCCAAGTCTAATATTGTTTATTTCAATTTGAGGACATCCCTTGTCAAACATTCTAATAAAAAAAATTAGTTACCTTAATATAATCTTCCTTAAAGGGAGAACTACATTTTCCTAAGGCCCTATGGGTTATGTAGGCAACACCCAATCAACAAGAGTTTTTTGAGGATATCTTGGGAATTCACACTTACCCCATTTTTCTCCCTTTTTCATTTGATCTCCTTTTGTGTGTTTTTATAGGATTAGGTTTGTGATTTTATAGGTATTTTGCACATAAATTCAATATCCACAATAAAAAAAGGTAAAATACATATGTAGGTGAACAGACCCAGATTTTTAGATATATTATACAGTCTAACATGACAAAGTCCCAATACATAAAAAATAATGCAATGGGATCTTATTTTCATCCTATGGAATTATCCAACAAATAGTAAGGCACTATTTCATAATAAATTTGTGTTTACATGTCTTTAGATATTCACATTCCACATAAAGATAATACAATCTAAAATAAATTAGTTGTAAGGACAATTCTATAACCCTAACCCTAGTTTATATTTTTAGCAAATTTATAAAAATAAATAAATTTTATAGATCTCTATATTTTAATTTATTATGTCTTATATATAATTTTAGATCATATTTCAATAGTTTACATTTCCATTTAGAGTTCATTATAATGCATAATTAATTATAGTGTAAACAAGCAGTATATCTAATGTGATAATTCCTAATATTTATTTTTGAGTGTTAAAAAATACTTGTATAGGTTGCTTGGATATTTGAAAATTATCCTTATTGAAACCTAGTTTATGTATGATTCATAAATGCAAATATTTATCCTGTAACCATTGTCAACCAATGCATGCTTGATTAACTTTCCATGTATTTTAATTTTTAATGAATAATGGAAGTTTTTTCTCAATGATATGTTTGGGATGTTTATATCCCTTATCAAAAGTAACATTATTGTCAATATCCTAAAAATTATTCATGATAGAATCAAACAAATTTGGTTGTGTATCCATAAGAAGAGAGGTATCTCACAACATTACATATAAGATATATTTGTAAGTCAGTGCTTTCTTTAATAGCTCTATAAAAGAAACCCTAGTTGGAGAATTACATAATTGGTCAATGATATCATACCCCTTAGGTTTAGAAACTTTCCTTGGAGGATGTAGAGGATAAACATTATGAGTAGTAGGATTATGTTGCGGTGGTAAAAGTGGCCACCCTCTTATAGTTTGAATAAAATAAACATGGGAATCACATATGAGCTTTGGACAAATAATTGGAATAGATTGGTGAATAGAGATAGGGTGAGGATGAGGAAGCATAAAATTTTATGCACATGCTATTTTGCACATAGTTGTGATAGGAAGTAACTCAGATTAGATATTCTGATAATAGTAATTAAGAATAGGTATGAGTTTAAGATATGGCTTAACTTGAATTTATCCATAAGAAGTAGAATCTTCTCTATACCTAAGACATTTTCATTCAATATTGGGTGAAATATTCATGCACTCTTACCCCTAAATGGTGACAAAACTCTCTTTTGATGATGTTAATCTTTCGGGAGAATTATTATAGGATGTAATATTATAACAATAATAATTAAAAAGTGTTTGAGTGTCTATATTATTTATGTTATCCTTTTGATTTGATTTATATTGTATACATGCCTACCATAATGAATAACATGTTGAAAGGGAATACAAGATGAAAAAATAAATTTCATAATCCTATGTAACATATGAGAGAGACTTTCATTCATTGAACCCATTATGAAACAACAAATCTAATGGCTATGAAAATAATACAAGCAAAAATAAAGATATGAAGGGTGATCTAAGTAAGGGTTTGAATTATTGTGTGGGATTTTAACTATACTTGCTCATTCATAGAGTAGTGTCAACCCAATCTCTCAAATAACTAACTAAAAAGGTAAATTTGTGCTTTTATCCCACTATCCTATCTCTGAGGGTATGGTAAGAGTAACTTCCCCAGGAGATATGCTCCTCTCAAGTGCACCATAAATAAAATGACTAAAAGAGGCTTCTTATAGTATAAATAAGGGACCCTAGGAACTTATGAGGTACATGGAAAATAAACTACATGTTAAGTGTTGTATAATTTCTATGATTATTATGGTAGTATCCCTCACACCATGGTGTTAATAATTTTGATCATCATGTAGCCTGTAATAATAACCACTAAGTAGTTTTACAATTGTCAGAACATAGTTATAAAAATAAGCAGCAAGCAATATAAAAAAAGAGAAAAGAAAAGTCAAAATATTTTGTGTAATGAATCAAGGATTTATATTTTTTTTTATATCAAAAAATTATGTAAAACCCTAAACCACACAAAAATCAAGTAAACAACAAGTAGTGTTCTTAACATAAAATTGTGAGTTTACTAGAATGTTTAATTTTGTTTTTTATTTAAAAATGAAATGATAAGAATAAAATAAACTATTAAAAACTTATTTATATATAGGTAAATATATATATATATATATATGTAAATATATATATATATATATATATGAATTTGAAATACATAATTTGAAATAACCTAAAAATAGTATTGATAAACAAATATGCAAACCTAGCACAAACTATCATAAACCCAAAAACTAGCACATAAAATTTTGGGATTTTTAAGGTTATGCTTCTTAGATTCCAACATTAAAAAATGCACATTTACACTAAATTTAAATAGCATAATGAACTTATGTACATGTTTGGTCTTGCATTCTTGTCATAGCTAGAAGCAGATTCCATTGGATCCCACTAGGTTAAGTAGTTAATCACATTATTCCAGCAATAACTTTAACCATTACAGCTTTGCCTTAGGATGAACTACTTGACCCAAAATGGGTATTTTTATCTAAAATATTTTAATTAAATAAATTTTATTCATCCCATATTACGTTGTTAAGATGAATGATAATTAAAAAAATAAACTATGAGATTTGATTATGTCCTAGAGAATTGATTTAGGGTTAAGACTAATTAAAACAATATTTAATTCATTATGGAAATAAATAGATATTATGATTTATATACACAAGATTATATTAGTTTCCATGCATAACTCATATGATTTTGACTAGCCATATACTTATACTAAATTTTCAAACAAACCTTCAATCAATGAACTCAGAACTAGAAGCTACTAGAGAAAGTTATGTTGCTTCCAAGTATCTCTTGAATAAGTTAGAGTTGAGTGTTAGTTGAGTGTTTCAACAACCTTTAAAACTCTCACACAAATTAGAGGTAAAGCACCATATTCCTATGATGACATAGCAAATGAGTTCCTTAACAACTTAGCTAGAACAACACACTAATATTTAATGGTATTTGTTGTGATGAAGTTAAGTGATCATTTACTCACACCTTCCCAAATAAGAGTATTAAGAGCAACCAAATTATATTTAATTTTTTATCCTTATACTTGATACATCTAATTAATATTTCTATATAGAGTTATACAACATTTTACTATGCTTTATTGATCATCCTAAAACTAGACAAAGGGCCTTCTAGATGAGTTATAATAATACACATAATACAAGATCTTACAACTTCATCCTTAAAAATTTAATCTCAATGTTCACAAAAGTTCTTAATGTTATTTCTAATATAAGATAAGGAATCATTTATATCAATTGAATAAAGAACCACTAATTCTTCTTTCAATCTCTTATCTTAGAATGGGGTGTGCTTTTCTATTATTAGGGCCCATTATTCATGTTAATCTTGGACTACATCAAGACTCATTCATAAGTTCATTACATTTATCAATTCCCAAAAAGAATATTAGAAGTATTAGTGAATGGAATATGGTAAAATGACATTTAAGGAGGTAATACTTCCAAATCTAATAAATTCAACTCATGTTTGATGACTAATAAACTACATTCATTATTAGAGTAAGTTCATCTTGCAAACATGACAAATACAATTTTCTTAGTCTTGCTAAAGGAAATTGAGCATACTTATTTTATCATGGCACATTTCTTAATCAAGTCTTGTATTATACATCTCCCATTAGGATTAAGGTTAATTACAATATTCATTATTCTCAATCTTCTAAATCTTAAAATATTAATAATATTTATTATAAAATAAAGGTTGTGTATCAAGCAACATAAAAGTTGGGTTTCCTTAATAGTACATCCCCTTTTTCACCCTTTATTTTAAACGTAGTCTTACAAGGTTTAAATAAGACTAAAGAATCATAATTCAGCATTATCATCCATTTCCCATGTTTTCACTTGCTGAAATCAATCTTTCATAGGATTGAAAAAGGTACATTGAAAAAATAAAAGTGTTTTATACTAAATTTTAACATTACTAATATAAATAGTAAAATAATCTAGTATCAATAAACTTGTACCTCACTTTAGAAAGTATGTAGTTAAAACCCCTTTTTGTATACACTATTTCTAAATTATATAACACCTCAGTCTTGTGCACTTGGAAAATACATATCATGGATAACCTTCAGCTTCTAGACTTCTCCCTCTACCAAAAGGCTCTCATGCACTATCTCTTTATGTGTAATTACTTATATTGTAGTCTAACCTATGTATTCTGATGACCCAAGCCTTGTATCTCTCCTAGAATGTTATAAACATGCTTATCTTCTACCTCTACAAGTTCTATACCTATAACTATTTTTTTACTTCCCAAACACTTGCACCCCAATTAGATGCCTATGTCAATGCATGTGTCTTTACTTGGCTCAAGCGTCTAGTACCTTAAAGTCATCCAATTTATAAATGAAACATATCCTAAAGGTTAACCTAAGTGCTTTAATGTGAGATATTCTCTAAGAGGATTGGTATAAATATAAGATCAACCCTCATTAATTTATAACCTAGAAAAGACCTAGAGAGACCAAGGTCACTTGACAAAAGAATTATATCATGCACTTAAGTGTGTAAAGCTTCCCTATTTTATCCTATTTCCTTATCAGTCATAGGGACAACACATCTACAAGTCTAAAGTACTAAAAGAGTAGCCCAAGAGCTATATTTTCCAAGTTACAAGATAGATCATTATTGTACCTACTTATCACACATTGCATGAATCACACACAAGTCAACACATAGGTAAGAAATATATAAGTCTAAGGCCCTCTTCAGAGTACTAGCTATGTAGGTATCACTCATTGATAGACGTGTCTTTAGGGAAACTTGACACCATGTGTCCAATAACCCATTTTTCCCACAGCTAATATAAAGATGAAAAACTAAGGTTTTTTTATTTGACAAGGAACAACAATCCATGATCCATATCTGAATACACCAAGCAAAGGTGATAAAAAACATAGAAGCATCCAAGTGGGTGCATCTATATTCAATAAGTGATATCTATTTTCAATCCAGATAGTAGTGTCGATGTAACTATCCGAGATCCATGCAAGTGTCCATCATTACAAATGTATAATTTATAAAATCAAGTGACTCTTCTAGAATCTAAATCTAGTCCACCTTATTCCTATCCTATATATGTATTTGTACTAGCATCAGAACTAGCTAAGTATCTTATTTATCATTGTTATTAAAACATCTAGCATAACTATACTTTATATTCTTAGCAGCTAAGTATAATTGATTTAGTATATGTGTATTTGAGTTTTGTAAACAATTAGACTACTTTAAATATAGTCTACTATCCTTATTCCCTTGGATATTTCTTCCCTTTTAACCCTAGATTCACCTTAATCTATATTTTAGGGTTAAACATTTGGTGAACCTAGCCTATGGTCCCCAAAACCCTAGATTTTGATTTAGGGTTTCTTGATTCTCTATTTTTTATTCTGATTTCTAATTTAACCAAAAATTTTAAGTTTAAAAATAGATTTTATTTTATATTGATATGTTCAATATGGATCCATGTGTAGCCTATTTTATGTTACAATTTATAATTATAGTGATAATTTGCTATTATAATGATCTAATCCAATGTACCATCTAAATAAACAAATAAATCTGTAAATATAATGTGAGGGTTTTAAGGTGAAAACAACACTTAATCTCGCTTTAAAATTCATTTTATAATATTATAAATATAATATCCAGATGCCAACATGCATGTTCTTGATCATTTTTTCCACCTAGATCTTATTCAAGTGATAGCTAATATCCCACACCAATTATTCACCCATGGCTTATATTAGATTCCACAGTCCATGTTGTCACTACTTGCAAAGGTAAAAGTGTTCAACCTAACCCACCACCTATTAATATATAGTAGGTGCCTCCTAAGCCAAATCTTATGATAAAATATAAGGGACATGACCTCATTGACCACTTTAGTAACACACATGTTAAGATTCCCATCCTTGATCTTGTAAGCAATCTACTATTTATAAGGATATCATATATGAGGCATTGAGTGAAACTTGGGTTCCAAATTATATTAAGCCAACTTATTTTACAAATATCATGCAAGATCTCAAAAAAATGCAAAATTAATCACTTTCCATCCAACGTAGATACCATATAAAGATGTTATTGACCAAGATATACCTTTATTCATACAAGTAACTATGCATAATAAGGGTATAAAAATGGTGCTTGTCAATAATGGATTAAGCTCAAACATTTGTAGCATAAATTTCCTAACCACCATGGGTATTAACACCAATATTTTGAAAACATTAATGATACATACAAAGGGATTTGATAATTCACATAGCCCTCCAATTGGCCAATAACTTTGGATGTCACATTGGAGCCAAAAATGATCCAACCACTTTCCAAATAATGTCATAATCATTAAATTATAATTTAATTTTGGGTAGACCTTGGATAAACACAATGGATCTTGTCCCATTTGTTTTACATTAATGTGTAAAATTCATACATGATGGGAATTTATTTATGATGCATGACAATGATGGACCCTTCAATTTCTGTAAAATGATATATTTTGATGAATAGAGTATTCCTACGGTAGTACCACCTACACAATATATTCCTCTTGAAAAATCCAAACTTATGAGGTGGGTGATTCAATTACAATTTCTCCATCATATAAAATTACTAATTAGGCACTAAACATTAAAGTACATATATAAGCACCTCAAGAACAAAAACCAATACAAAAGGAACCAATGATACCAAAACCATAAGCACCTCCAATATTTGAGCTTCTTTTATTGGTCAATACTGAGCAACAAGATGGCCATCTCTTAGATTATTATGAAAGTGATGACAATCTAACCCATGATATGATAGATGAAACATTTTGAAAACTTAAATTTGATCCACTTGATCATATTTTTCATAACCTATTTACACCTAAAGTTCCTGGTACATACAATCTAAACTCACCTATAGAAGGTATAGAACCAATTTCAGGATAAGGGCAAATAAAAAATGGTAGATGAACATGTAAATGCTTGTTATTCCATACACCCCTCTTAGCTTCACATATTAAGTCAACCATACAAAGGTTAAATGTAGATACATCATGTAAATAATGTGGAGACATTTCATAGTATTTCACAATATATTTTATAGATCACAACAGGGAAAGATATTATGGATACAATACTTTCCATGTTACTTGAACATAGCATCATATATTGACCTTATAACAGGCATAGATCGAGTAGTAAATTTTTTCCAAATCAAGGGTTTCCATATTATAACTATCATCAGATAAATGGCCATCATACAAGTTACTATCAAACATAGTAAAACCAAATTTAGAAATATAAGAATGAGGGTCACATATAAATAATGCCCAAGAAGATAAAAAGACAAACCACTTCCAAAAATTCACATCAAAACCATGTAACAAAGCAACAAAGGCATAAAGATGTAACTATTACTACTAATATTGACATATTTTATTGTCAACATCTCAAGTTTGATAAGAATAATTAGGATATAATGTGTAGCATTACATTCCTTCAATAATTAGGACATAATATAAAAGAGTTAACATACTATTTGTTGATGCTAGAATCTCCTAGATACATCAATTTACCAATATCATTTGGACTTCAGGTGATCCCCAAGATCATATGGATATTAGATTGGGATCCATGTTTAACATTCAAATTTAGACCACATTGGTTTGTTGATTAAAATGCAATACTGAGTAGTGCAGATATGTGTATCACCTTTACTTTTAGGGGTACATAAATTTGCTTACACCATGATGGATATGTCCACCCTTCCCTACTGACAACTATCAAAATACCATTACATAGAAACATTGAAGAGGTGTTTATGCATTGATACAAACTAAGAATTAAATTTTATTAAAGTGATCACGTACCTTTTGATGATGAATACTTCCTCAATAAGTCCTCTTACATATGCCAAAAATATAAAAAACAAATCAAAATATTTTCAACATTTATGTATCCTATTAGCTCCTTATCATATATGTTATTGGTTCCATGTTAGTCAATGTCATATCAATACTTCCTATATACAAATGTGTTTCACACATCTTTTGAGTGTGATTTAGGCATATAAAGATATATGATCTATACACTTTTGAATGTTGGGATTTCCCTCTACTTACATCACTAGGACAATGGGGGCATTCACCTCTATGACCATGATACATGCAAGTTATATCAATTTATGGTCATTTTACATTATCCTGTTTGAACTTAAATATGTACTTACATATGCCTTTATTTGTGCTTATATCTTTCATAGTGTACCTTAATATGTTATTTTATTTTCTAACATGTATATCCAAGGACTATTATGCTATATTTATGTTTGTTGATCATGATTTCATGTGTGCACTTCCTTGAGTATCTTATCTTGCTTCTATCTTACTTGTTTGAGCATTTGAATATGTTCCATTATTTGTGGACCTCATGAGTTTTTTTGCCTCTTTGACATTTGATATGTCATATTTTTTTGTATGTTGACATTTGAATATTCCATTTATTTATTTGTGGACATTTCACTAAGTCATTTCCTTTTGATCATGCAATATTTGAACATGCCCCTTTTTTGAGGTCTCCTAAGACCATTATCTTTTGACTTGTTTTTTAGTGCTCTTGTGTGTGTGCCCTATTTGCTTATTGATCTTGTATTGTTACTATCTATATGTTTCAATGATTCACATCATGCATCTTATGACCTGGTGTGACCACATTATTCATGTTTTAATGATACATATGCCTAGACATGTTCTTTTTATATACTACATGGTGCATTCGTAGATTACATGGTTATATTATTCTTTTGGGGTGAGGTAAATACCAGATAGTATCTTACCTTGCCTCAAAATTGGGGCATATTAGTGGTTGCATGACATCCACATTGGTTATAATTTTAGATAAATAATGGGGACATGTTTTGGAAACATGTTCTCTAAGCTTTTTCAATATGCAGCATACCCAATTATATTGGGGGCATTTTTTGGAAATATGTCCTCCACATTAGCACTTATATCAATTTTTAGATTTCTCCATATATATTGGGGGCATGATTTGGAAGCATGTTCTCCACATTTATATGGTTTTAAATTAGACAAATTATGCATTTGTATGATTCAAATACACATTTGTGGTAGAATTCTATATATTATTACCATTATTATACATTGTTTCACCATGATAAATATTTAAGGTGCATATGATATGCAATGTGCACCTAATATTATAAAATAAAATTAGTTATAGATTTATAACACTTTCAAGGAATGTCATCACCCACCAGGTTGGACTTTTACATACTTTATTGAGCCAATCTAATACAGTAGTTGGTTCACTTTTTGGTATGGTTGATGTGTTTAAATCACTCAATATTTCCAAGTTTATAGGTTGGACTTGATTGTATCATCCAAATTCACCAGTTTTGTAGTGTGAGTTGACTTGGCTCACTCACACTCACTAGGTTCTAACTATTACTGGGTTGCATGGTTGATCTAGTCTCAACTATTAGGTGGCAATCCATATTTTTCCCAAGGTTGGGGTCATGTACCCTCTCTCTCTCTCTCTCTCTCTCTCTCTCTCTCTCTCAGATATATGCACTTTCTAGATTTATATTTGTCCTAATCTCAGTTTTAGTGATTCATAATTATACATCTTTCAAATGAAATTTCCAAAAGGCAAAACAATTACATCGATAAACAAGTATACTCCTAAACCTTGATCTCTTTCAATTTCAATACTTTTAATTTTAGATTATATGCATTGATTTTATATTATAACATGTTATTGGTAATAGGTGAGTCACCAGTAAAACACTTAATTTAGACTCAAACAGACACAATGTGTGTTATACACACCTAAGTATGCACTCATTTTATTTTAAACTAGAAATTTCATTACTAGATTAAGGGGGGGCAAATTTAGACACTATTTCTAAATTACGTAACACCTCAATATTGTACACTTGTAAATTACATATCATGGATGGACATTTAACTTATAGACCTTCCCAACTACCAAAAGGCTTACATACACTATCTCTCTATGTTGAATTGTTTATCTCTTAGTCTGGCCTACATATTATGATGAATTAGTCCTTCTATCTTTCCCAAAATGTTATAAACCTACTTATCTTTCACCTCTATAAGTTTTGGATTTGTACCTACTTTTCTACTTCTTAGACACTTGCATCCTAATCAAATGTATACATAGATGCAAGTGTCATTACCCATCGCAAGCATCCAATGCCCTAAATTCATCCAATATATAAATGAAATGTATCCCAAAGGTCAACCTAAGTGATTTAATGTGAGATAGTATCCAAGAGGATTGGTATAAATATAATATTAAGCCTCATTCATTCCTAACCTAGAAAGACCAAGACAACTTACCAAAAACATTCTATCAATCACTTAAGTGAGAAAAAATTCACTATTTTATCTTAATCCCATATTAAGAATAGGGACAACACATCTATAGGTTTTAAGTACTAAAGGATCATCCCAAGAGTTATATTTTCCAAGTTACAATCTAGGTCATTTTTATACTTGCTTATCACACATTTCATGATTCACACATAAGCCAACATGTAGGGTAGAACTAAATAAGTTAGGGGCCCTCTTTAAAGTATTAGTTATGTATGTAGTGCTCATTAATAGAGGGGTCTTTCAAGTAGTTTGACATTGTGTGCCCACTAACCCATTTTTCCCATAGCCAATATGAGTATTAAAAATTAGGGTTTTATTATTTGATAAATAGTGACAATCCATGACCTAGATCTAAATGCATTAAAGCAAAGGTAATAAAAAACCCAAAAGTATCTAGGTGACATCTATATTCAATAAGTTTTCCATATTGGACATTTGTGTCTGATCCAAATAGTAGCATCAACACAACCATCCCAGGTCAACACAAGAGTTTATGACTATATAGGTAGAATTTATAGATCATGGAACTATTCTAAAATTCATATCTAGTCCACTTTCTACATGATCCAAATTTAGATCTATATTAGCATCATAACTAGTGTAGTATCTTATTTATCATTATTATTACAACATCTAGCATAGTTTTACTTTTTATTCCTAGCATCTTAACATAATAAATTATGTGTATGTTTATCTGAGTTTCATAAATAATTGGTATGCTTTATAGATAGTCTACCATCCTTATGCCCTAGACTATATCTTCCCATTTAACCCTAGATTCACCTTAATCTAGATTTTAGGTTTAAATACTTTCAGAGTCATGCAAAGATGATGCCATAACAAATGTAGAGTTCAACATGCCTTTAGTTTCAAGTGAGAAGTTATATACTTGAGGTAGGTTAAGCTACAAAAATGCAAACTTCCATAGCACAAAATGTTCCTAAACATCCTTCAACTATTTTATCAAATTCAAGTGATCCACATTCCATATTAATGATATGAGTTTCACTTTAATTTAATAAATCATCAACAAAAATCAAATACAACTAAAAAATAAACAGGATTGAGAAACACAATAAGCCCTTTCCACTACTGTTACAAGATAATCATTACCAATGCAAATGAAAACAAATCATATTATATTTCTTATCTGTAATGAGAATACTAAACATCCAACTCAAGCATAGCTATGAAATTAAACACATAGTTGCCTACATGTCCCTTGGATGCATTTTATATCCATGTTAGGGTTTAACTTAGGATTTAGAAACCAATGTCAAAACCAATCAATGATTTCAAACTAGTTCATAATTGAAATGTATTCAAGATTCTAAGAACATATGAGTCAATAATGATAATATTTTTATTAATTGATTAAATCCCCATAGTTATATCTTGACCTACAACACAGTTAATTATAAATGAGTGCTAACTCATATTTTTACAAGTAATATATGATAAACTATAATAGACAATTATTAAAAGTTCACCCTAAAATATTATGTTAAGCATGGGAATAATACAGTCACTAAGTAATGACCACTATCAGTACATTATGATACTATATACTATAATCAATTGAACTACCTAATATTTATTTATCAATAATATCTAGTGTAATTAAACCATAAAAAGGATTCTCTACACAAATCACAATATAGTTATAATAAGAGTATAATTTTCCCTATGCCTCAAATTTCGTTAGCACTATTGTAAATTACATTCAATGAATCTTGATCTCAAAACAAGCATCTTTAACCATTTATAATAAATAAGTAAAACATTCAAGCATGCCAAGTAATTCTATAAATCAAAGAAAGATAATTTATGAACAAATGCAACCTAAGCATCAGAGTTTTGCCTTAAAAACTGACCACCTACACTAAGGTATTCTAATGGGATAACTCAGTATAAATTTAGAAATGTTAATTCCCTTTTGGGTAAGTATTATGAGAACATTATATCAATAAAAAATAAATTCAATTCCATAATTAAGTCAAAACAACTAGTGGCCTAAAATAATGAGAACTATCTCAAGAATAACTTTTTTAGATGCATCTAGTAAAAGCTATAAATGTAACTAAGGGATCATGATATAAACCTTTCCATAATTCCAATAACATTTCCATATTTACTAATAAGACATTTGGGAACATAACACTTACAATATTGCATTTATTATCCCTCAAGAGTCAAGTATCAAGGCAACAACAATATGTAATCACATTATTTCTAAGTGTTGTCTAGATTTATTCACAAAAATATATCTTGAAAACATAACATAATTTATAAATAATTACACTAGATTTCAAATTTAGAAAAGGTATATTACATGTACAGATCAGTTCATTAATCGATAACCACATACAAATATAAATATGTTCTTAGTAAATGAAGGTAGTTTTTGCATCAAGAAACCCTTTTAAACCACATAGGGACTGTAACATAATGCAGGTCTTCCCATTAATATATAATGAGTAATCACAATGGAGTCATAAGGAATAATTCCTAAAGTGCATATAATCTAGAGAGATAAAATAATCATTATTTCTTTTTAGTAGTCCACATATTGAAGGATCTATTTTTTTATAGACTATCATTAGACAACCATAAGATGAACAACACCTTATTGTATGTAATGCATAAATTCAAATAATATCCACGTATCATTAGCATGTTTACCACAAAATCCAAATGAGAAATAACACAAAATAAACCTAGAAAAGCAAGAGATAATGACTAAAAAATAACTTATCCATTTATATTATCATTACCTATTCCAAATATAGTGTTCTTGTAATACTCTAAGTAGAGTTATGTGCCAAGATACAAGTGACTAATCATCATCAAAGAAAATAATAATACACCTAAAAGTAAGCAAGTTCACAATATGAATAAACAACTAGATGAGCAACAAGACCATTCACAACCACAATATACTCAAAACCTTAATTTGGGTCAATATCATCACAAATCCAACATCCAAATGAGATGTTAATTTATGTAAGGAGTATCATAGAAGGTAAAATAGGGCTAGCATTCAATCCTTTTCAAATAACCAAATTGTATTAACAAAAGCATAATGCCAGATGAAATGATAGCCAATGTAGTCCAAGTTCTACCATTTTATCCATGTAAGGTCATTTCTCCATAAAGGAAGATTAAGAAACAAAAATACCATTACACCACCAATTCACAAATAGGTTTTGTTTGTTACCCACAACATAGGGAATAATTATACTATACCGATGGACCCTAAAAGTGTCTTAATTTTTCCATAAATCAAGGCATATACTTATATATGTATACCTCGGTATAAGTATGAGTTTACACTGTGAATAGGTTATTACATCTATATACAGTTTTTCATACTTTATATATGAACTAATGCATAATATCTTAACAATAAGGGAAATAGAACATGTTTGTAACTAGAGATTAAACTACACCTTCCCATCTTATTCATTGTTTTTTCTCCCCAAACTTCCTCTCCCTTTTCTTTTTCTAGATTTCATTCCAACACATCACACATTCTAAAAACATACCCAAATCACTATTTAACCTCATTCTAGATTTCATAACTATCAAAAATCATAAATTCTTTATAGAGTGGATACCCAAAATTAGCTTTCACTACATTCCTAGTAGTGACCAAAATGTAGGTCCTTGGTTTTCTTCTACCCACATTCTCAATTATTTTCCCTCTCCACTATGCCCTAAGGCTCAATGTCAACGAATGGAAAAAAAATATCAAATTAACTCTAGTCATGCCAAAACCCTAATAATCAAATGGTTATTATCTCAAAGCTAAGGTAAAATGTCATAACAAGATCATTACCCCATAATGGGATAATAACACCTTTTTATCAATAATAAGACCATACCACATATTATAATCATTAAAACTTTACACCATGTAATGAAACAAAAATTATGTCTTTAGCTTTGTAATATAACATGCTAAGGCCACTCAAGGTTTGAACCATAACAATACTCATGACTCCCACCTTGATTTGAAAACACAACATTCCTAATCACTATTATGTTTAAGACCCCTTGTAGGTAACTGGCTTGCCCATAATAGAGGTGCTCATGAAAGCATAGAAATCACAACTGAATATAAGTCAAAATTAGTTGTTAAAATCAAGATGAAATAAGTACATGTTGGTCAAAGTAAACAAGAAATCCATTAAATTAGCTATCCTAATATTATCCTCTAATTATCTCCCCTTATAATTTTAGGCTAAGACAAAGATATGACATAAATTGAATATATGTTGATTATGCAGGTTCACTATTATTAGAAATTAATTGTAAAGGCCCATAATATGTGTCATAATCTAAAGTGGGAATTCAAAATGTATTGGGATAAGGCCACACTAGGAGTACATGGATGTGTTATTGCCTTATCTATTGATTATGATTACATCATAGTTGATCATGACATTAATTTTTTAATATGGGTGTGTGCACCTATCTGTGAGGGTTTACTATTCGATTGCATGTCTCGATTTACCGCATAGAAGACCTAAAAATACAAACCTAGATCTTACATAGTAAAGCAAATATAAATCAAATTCCAAAATGGGATAATAGGGATAGGGGAATAGCTAAGCTAAGAGTAGAAAAGCCCACATAATTTGAGTGATACCTACATAGCTTGAAAGGGCCTCAAGTTGATGTACTTCTCCCTCTTAGAGTGACTCTATGAATATTAAATTTTCTATATGAATTAAGCTAGATATATTACTTTGAATGCTTGATAGTGAGTGTTATTGACCTACAATAAAATGAATTCAAACTTGGCCTATGACTATTAGAATGCATTAGAATTGAAAATGGATAGAATAGTACTTTTTTTCTTAGTGTGCAATAGAATTATCAAGTGATTACTAGAGGTGTTTGGATAAGCCTTGATGTGCTTATATAGAGGAATATTTTTAATGTTTCTGATAACCAAATTTAATAAAATTATGTGAAGGGTGAAATGCAATGTCTTGAATTTGAAAAAATTTCATTGGAGCATGGGAGAGAAGGCTGCACTAGTGGATAAAGTTATAGTGTGGTCTTGTCCCAAAAGCATAGAGACTATTATAACTAATCTAATAGGAATTTTTAATTAAAATAAAGATGTATAAGTTATATTATGGGTATTTTTAAGATGATTTTTGAAATAGGGTATGCTCCCATAGAGATTGAAAGTTAACAAAATGAATAATAGATCAAGTAGAGTAAGGATGTTAATATCAAAAAATATCAAGCACTTAATGATCAATTTTGAGTATTTATAACTAGGTATATCTCTTATTAGTCCTTTATAAAAATAACAACTTTCCATATTTTGTAATTTATTAAAATTATAATAGTGGAATATTGTACATCTTTAAAAAATTTGTTTATTTCTTGTTTTATGCCTATTCAAACACATTATAAATTTATTAATTTTATCAAAAATATGGTAAAACATATTGTGAACATGAAACTTTGTTTTCAACCTTTTTTTTTTTTTTTTTTTAAATTTCAACTTTCTTTTTTCTTTTTTTTCTTAAAAAAATTGGTTTGATAGTTTTAAAAATTATGGGAGTTGTCATTTTGGGCAAAGTGATCACCGATTTCCCTTGATTCATGGTATGATGGGTACTACCCCAATACTCAATACATTATAAAACACTAGTCATGCATATTAGTTTCCATGTACCTCATGGTATATCAAAAATACTTAGGTTTTATTTTTAGCCACATGACGCGTTTAACCATTAGTTATTATAGTGCAACGGTAAACAGTTAACCCCAAGAAGTTACTCTCAATGTACCCTAGAGATGAGTGAGTTTGGCCATGAGAATAGTGGAATATTTTTTAGTTAGTACCTTCATGACCTTATTCACTAACTTGTTCACTATTTATGATTTTGATCAGTATATATGAGAGCCTACAAAGCAAACATACCCTTGACTAGTTACACCCTTTCTCCTTGTTGAAAAATATCAAATGTTTCAAATCTTAGTAATAATCAATGCATTTAATTCACATATTTTGAAATTAAATATCACACGTCTTACTTTCTAAGCTTTCCTTCATTATATATATGCATTAATTAAATCCAAACATCATACAAAGATTAAAATATATAATGTACCATAACAAGCCTTCTTATATTCATATTTTTATAATGTTTAATATGAACTATTGTCTATTATAACTAAGAATAAAATGGCATGCATGACTCATTTTATTCCTCATGGTCTAATCATTCATGCATAATTAATATTGTATTCTACTATATACACTATCAACACTTAACAAGGGCTAATATCTCATCCACCATGATAGAAAGAAGGTGGTAACCATGTTCCTCCTCAAACCCCTCCACCTCCAACAAGGAAAACATATCATTTAAAAATGTATAATAGCATGGATCAACTAAATAATACCTATTTTAATATTTTAATGTTATAATTACTCCAAATAATTCCATTGTATAAAGATATTCATTATGAAACATTATGCAACACAATTTTACCCAATATTGTAAAACCGCCTTATGTAGCTTATATTATAAATATCTTATGATGGATGGAGGAAATAATTTATTTTAAAAAAGAGTACCTACCTCCAAATCATATCATATAACAACATATACCATTATATATCCAGGTCTTTATGCATAACAAAGTTGTCAAAAGGGTTCTTGTCGGTAATGGATCAGAACTAAATATTTATAATATTTATTTCTTAAATTTCCTAGGTATCTAAGCACAACATATTACTTATTCAAATATGAACATTCAAGGCTTTGATAATATTCCATAGAAGATACTTATACAATTTACATTACACATAAATGTGAGCCCTTGTACAATAACCATTATTTGTCAGGTCATGTCTAATTACCTCAATTATAATATTCTCTTAAGAAGACCACGAATACATGATATGAATACAATTCCCTCTACTCTACATGAATGTTTAAAGGTTGGTCACCAAGGATACATACATACATTCCCTTTGAATTATAAACCATTTAATTATTGTGAAATAACACAACCTGGGGATCATTACATTCGTTATATAAAACTGCATGAACAACAATTCAACTCAATCGCACCACTAATTTATTCTTCCACTCAAATTGCATCATCACCAATGGATTATGGTCAATATGGATTTGGGATAAAATATTTACATAAAATGGGATGTACAGGATAAGGATTGGGAACACATGTAAAAGGCATTATTAACCCCATTCAAGTAGTTCACATAAAAAGAATACATTGACTTAGTTATATTGAGGCATCATAAAATCAAAGAAAGAAACACCTACATAAACAACTATTTATACTCATTTCATAAAATCAAACCATGATCCATCACATGAAGTACACATTACATTTGTATTATACTTGGTATACCTTGAAATGATTGATGATATAATCTTTTTAGAGATTACAACATTCGATGAATTTTCAAATGATGAGTCTCTCTGATAATACCCTAGAATATATGAGGGCCTTCCATCATAATAATATATTTTATCATTCAAATATCAAACAAGCATATTTTATGGAAACTAAAGGCACTATTTAATAAATTTAAAGAATATGGTCCATATACCATTCCTACAATGCCATATAAGGAGGGAAAATCACCTCTATTTAACAAAGAGATGGTATAATATCATTATGAAACAAATAACAATCCATGAACAGTACTTCTTATAGCCCTTTAAAGCAAAGATGAAGATAAAACTCTTTGTCAAGTTATACATGACTACCCAAAATTATCTGCATGGTCTTATAAAGATATTCTAGGAATTGATCCTGTAGTTATAATGCATAACATAGTGTTTTACCCAAATGTCAAATGAGTCAAGCAAAAAATCAAAAAGATGCATCCAAAAGAAACCTTGGTTTTCAAATAGGAAATTTTATGGATTTTATACTTATGTTTCATTCGTGTTGTTTATATATGGAGTGGGTATCTAACATATTACCAGTTACAAAGCCTATTAGAGACACTCAATATTGTACAAACTATTGAGATTTAAGATTGCCATAAAGATGATTTTACATCACCTAACATTAAAATGATCATTGATTCCACCACTGATTATGAGATATTATCATGCATGGATGGTTTTTTTGGATACAATAAAATAAATGTTAACCCTCTAGACCAAGAAAAAATATCATTTATCACACCATTGGGAACATTTTACTATGTTATCATATATTTTAGATTAAAGAAAGTGAGGGCCACTTACAAAAGAACTATGACACAAATCCTTTATTACTAAATTAAAAATATTGTCAAATATTATGTGGATTATTTACTTGATAAATCAAAATATCGACATGATCATGTTATATATCTATAACAAATATTTGAGAGACTGCAGAAATTTAATGTGTGTTTAAATCCAAAAAAGTGTGTATTCAGAGTTACATTAATAAAGTTACTCAGTTACATCATATCACAAAGAGGCATTGAATCCAATAATAAAAATATAAAATACATCATAGATATGCCTCCTCCAATAGGCTTTAATAAATTACAATCCCTACAAGGAAATATTCAATAAATAAGGTGTTTTTTCACTCAATTGGTTGATAAGACAAAATATTTCACACACCTATTGAATAAAGATACCGAATTTGATTAAGATGCTAGTTGTCAACATATTTTTAATGCCATTAAATAATATCTTCCTTATCCACTTATCATCATGATACCAATACCAAATAGGCCCCTACTATTGTATATATTAGTTATAGAACATGTCTTGGGAGATTTACTTGCATAATATGATGATGATCACAAAGTGTGTTTCATATGTTGCATTATCTACACATTTGTCAATTATGAGAAAAAACACAATACCATGGAAAAAATATGTTTATCCATTATGTTTTCAAAACAAAAATTATAGCATTATATACTTAATAATGAGACACAAGTTATCACATAGATAGACCCACTTAAGTTTCTAATGTCCAACTCACTTTACTAAGATGCATTACCAAATGGGTAATGTTACTCATGACATTTGACTTAAAATTCATACCTTAGAATTTAGTAAAAGGGAAAATTATTGCATATATTATAGTAGTAACTCTTTTATCAGATTTATCACCAATTAATAATGATTTCTATGATGACTTCACTACATATCACATTGATCATGACACTTGGATCATGTACTTCAATGGACCAAAGTGTGCCACTGGTGTGGGAATAGTAATAATCTTCATTACTCCTCAAGGTTAATCATCTCCATTTGCCTTTCACTCGAGATTTTCATGTATAAATAATATATTATAATATGAGGCTTTAATACTTCAAAAAATCTTTAAAAATATTTGGAGGTTCTCAACCAGTGTTATAACATTAATGATGCACTTTGATTTTTTTAAATATAAAAAACACCTCACAAATGCAGTTAGTATGTTGATGCAATGGCTAGTGAAACTTAAATAATCTTATTGACATCAATGATGAATAGGCAATTTTTACTATTATTCAACTAAGACATCCATCAGTCAATACAACTTTATATGCTTTACAAACCATGGCAATCACTCATAACATAGTAAATCTTAAATAGCATAGTGATATATATAATTTATTATATCAATGTGATATCCAAAAAAAACTTATGTATAGTTATGTACATAAATTACAATGTAAAGCAATGTGTTATGTTATGATTGAAGGATAATTATTCAAAATATAATTTTATGGGCAATTACTTCAGTGTTTAATTGTGAAGAATCTAAAACAACCATATTTGAAGTACACAATTGTGAATATGGTGGTCACTTTAGCAGTAAATCCATGTCTTACAAATTATTATGACAGGGTTATTATTTGCCTACAATGGATCAAGAATGTCACAACCATGTAAAATTTTGTTCATAATGTCAAAAACATACAACTTGAATCATGTTCCATCATAGAATTGAAACCTATTATTTCACCTTGTTTATTTTATATTTGGGGCTTCAATTTTATTAGAAAGATATACCCATAATCATCTCATGGTCACAAGTTCATCATTATCGACACTGAATTTTTTTTAAAATGGGTTGAGCCCATACCTCTAAAATCTACTACATGAGAGGATATTTGTCACTTTTTAATGACACATATAATTTCAAGGTTTAGACCACCATCATCTATTATTAAAAATAATGGATCATCCTTAAAAATATATAGTTAAGTGTTTATGTTCTAAATTCAAAATTTTACATACTTTCTTATTACGACAAGGAAATGGGCAAGTAGAAGTGACAAATAAAAGGATAGTTAAAATATTAAGTAAAATTATTGAAAAACATGGCATATACTAACACATTTAGATTATTTAATACTTTCAGCATATCACACAAGTATGCATACACCAAAAAAGGCCACACCTTAGTCTCTTATTTATGGCACATAAGCAATAATACCTATAGAGTTAGAAATTCCTTCTTCGTGGGTCTCTCTCAAGGATATCATTAAAGACAATAAGTACCAATAAAAAATGATTACCTAAATTACAAATTCTTGATGGAAATTTTATTCAAGTTATTAAACACCTCAAAGTCTATCAAGATTGCATCAAAGAAGCATATAGCAAGAAGATTTAGAATTATGAATTTTAAATATGGGATTTAGTACTAAAATACAATCATAAGAATACTAATGCAAGCAAATAAATGAAAGGAAAATTAAATCCCAATCGATGTGGCCCATTCATGGTTATTAAAAATATAGGTACATGAGCTTACTATTTAGCTACAGTTGAATGGAAACCTATAAAGAACCCTATGAACATCATGCACTTACATAGATATTATACATAAATGAACAAATATATTTTTAAAAAACGTAAAAATAAAAATAAATAAAAATATTTTCAAAAAAACAAAATTCAAGACCCGATCATGACATGAAATTCTAGTTTACTTCTTTGCATATGTTATTCATCACATATTTTAGTAGATATCATATTCTTCTTCCATACACACATGCATTTAAAAAGTTATATGAGTGTGATGTAGGACATACATAATACATATGCATTCTCAGATGTTGGACTCCCTTTTACCTAGTGGCCATGCCTAGGGCATCTTCTTTTATAGGTTACACTATAACATGTTTTCTATATCTATGACCTCAATTACAATATTCAGCTACATATCTTATTAGTGTCTTTCTAAATCACTCATATTTTACATTGGGCTATATGGATATGCCACTTTTCTATAATATGGCATTGATGCATGTGAATGGAATGGACTAGTTTTCACTTGTTTATGCTCCTTTGATGTTGTGTGCTTTCTAGTATGATATGTTAAATATTGTTTGATTATTACATGTGTCCCTTGACCATTATGTTCAAATTACCTAAAAATCTCTATGAGATATGTTCTTATATGTTCAACATTTGAACATGTCCATTTCTTGGGGCCCTTGGCCCTATGTGCGTAATTTTTGCTTGTGTGACATTTGAACATGTCACTTGTATGTGGCCCTTGGCCTTATTGCATGACAATGTGTGACATTGTGTGTTATGCTTATGTGTTTGTTGAGATTTAATAGTAATTTCATGATATATATCATGAAATTTTATGAATGGTTACCTTACTACATGCCTCATTACTATATTTATCTAGACATAACACTTTTCATGCCTTGCATTCAATATGCCACATACATGATTCAAATTATAAATAGATTTTCTATTATGATATATTATTCAACATAATCACATACCACTATATGATCATATTTTTATCACATGATACAATTAAATCTTATTTTGAGATGAGTGATTTGTAGGCTACATCCCTCGTCTCAAATGGAGGGCATCATAGTGAGGTTGTCTTAGAGATCCAAACCTCCATGTATATATTTAGGATAGAATACAGGTTCAAATAAAAAATATAGGGTACGATTTTTTCAAAAATTAAAATCAATTTAGAAATCAAACATATGAATATATATTGACACATTGATACATATCTTAGGGGTATATGGCATGCATATGCACTCACTTTTATAAGACTCAAAGCACAAAATTTTATACATTTAAATTCATATGCACGGGTATATGAAAATAGTTATAATATCAAAGTTACAGGTTATAAATATAATCACAATTGATCATATAAATGCATAGCATACTATATTATTGTCACAAATTTAGGGAGCATGATACTCACTCATGCTCATGTAAAATTAAAAATTCAAAGTTTCAAAGTTATAAAACTCAAAGTTTCAAATTGGAAAAAAGGCATAAACAATAAAATCATGATGGTGGTATGGATACCTTTCATTTCATTTTAATTATGCAAACATAATCTAGATCCATCTACAACAATGTGATTTCAATTTTTATAGGGGATGTATGTTTGAGTCTAGTGAACTCAATGCCCTTGGCATCACTTTTAGTGAACTTATCATGGTTCCACCTATTAGTATTAGAACATTAGGTATTATTCCTTATTCATGAGTGTTGGAATAATGCATCTTTATAAGTTAATAACTTGACTGGTTACTCAAATTTTTACTTTAACACTCTTAATTCACCATTTATTTAAATTCTCCAAGTACTTTAACAAGGGGGCATGGTTCCTCATCATCAGTTACATGTTATAAGGAAATTTGGTTTCACCTACATATAGGTGTACTCCTCCCTTGCTCTCATTTTAAAATTTTCAATTCTCAAAGTTCAAGATGTTTCAAATTTCAAATGAACAAATGACTACTTCATAAGTTTTTATAGGGTTTGATAAATTTGAGTGCCCTGCACAATTGAAGTATCTTTTCAAAGATAAAGTGTGTTGTGCACACTCAAGGTCTACCCTTTCTTTCTTACTATAAAAATTTCATTTTCAGAACAAGTGGGGGGGTAATATAGATACATAACTCTAGTCATAAGTATTTGACAGTGTTAATTCTTGACACATTCTAAAAATACATGACTCTTATTCACCATTCCTCTAAGCCATTTATGTATATGTGGGATTGGCCCTTAGTTAGGTCATTATTACTATATATAACTTTCAATTTAAATTGCTCAATTTTTCTAAAAGCACCTTCAAACTATCTCTAATATATAACAACTTTTATTGATCCTTATAGACAAGTCTCCGCTAACCAGACAGTAGCGCAGTGTGCTTATGTCCACTTACACTAGCTATGTGTTGTCCCAAATAATAGTTGATTTCCAAAATTCAAAACATATTTTTGGATATTCCCACACATTTAACATGGTTGGATATAGGAAATTGTCAAAATATTTTCCTATAAATACATGTCAAGTGTCACTTATTAGACCAACTTTTTATTCACTTGTTCAAGCTTTTGCACTTTTGCACATTAATAAAATTCACCCTATTATTTAGAATTCAAGATCAATCATAAGAATAAACCATAATCTAAGTCAATAGCCTTATAAAACAAGTCAATAGTTATTATTCTCAACTATCAAATCCATCTTTTAGTTGCATACACAGTCAATGGAGCATAATTTCACATTCATTCTAGGTGGCATAAATATATAAGATTGAATTCCCTTCTTAGAGTATTAGATATGTAGGTAACAGTCAATCATCAAGGGGGTGATTGAAGTCATCTCATCCCATTACACTCCACTCTTTTCTTGAAAGTTTTATATCTATCAAATTTCCTTAAAGGTTTTAAAGATAAGAGAAGATAAATAATAGATTCTATGTGGATAAACCCTAATTGTGATATCTCAAACTACTTTACATCTACGAGCAAAGAAGTCACAACAACCAATTATTTGGTACAATCAACCTATACAAGTCCATGGTCAATAAAATTAAGTGAACTACACTGTTATCCACTTACATTGGTCATGTCTAGAAATCTCTGTTGCTTTTGTCTCTGATCTGTCATTTCCATAATTTTGATTTATTTTTCTTTTCCTATCAGCAGTGTATCATAGTCAGTTGGGACAAGTCTGTAATAACTAGTCCAAAATGAACCTATCTAGACTATATTTATGTTCATGAGCCTATACACCTTTTATTTTTATTTTCACTACCAAATAATCCGAACAATCAACATAAATCCTTGTGTCAGTTAATTATATGTCTTTTTAGTGCTTTTCAAAAATAAAAACTTTCCATATTTTTCAATTCATCAAAATTAAAATAGTTGAATATTATACATATTTAGCATTATGATATTTCTAGTTTTATACCTATTAGAACACATTAGAAAAAATATATATATCAAAATAGGGTAAAAAAAATACAATAGCTTATAACAAAACAAAGAAGCAAGAATCACACAGATAAAACCATTAGGTTTGATCGCTAGTGCTAGACAATACACACAAAAGGGTGACATTAATGTTTAGGCATGCCTAGAACTCTAGTTACTAATTTGAGAGCCTCATAGTCTAGTTTTATGCTTTTTTTCAATGTGCATTCAGTCTTGGATCTACATAGTTTAGTAAAATGCTAACTATATTATCCCCCTTAGTGCTTTCCATAATTAGTAAGTTTAAGTGTCAAATCAACATCCACCTTTTACATTTAGATTTATACTTAATTCTAATGCATAAATATTGTAAATAATATACATGGTTATATCTTATTAAAGTTCATTAATAAAAATAAAGTAAAACACAACTAGATGTTCAATTTCACTTTTACTATATATGGAAAGCACTAATAATATTGGTGTACTTAGCTCGTAACTAATATGTTCTATTTTGAGAGTGTGTGTAAGTGGCATAGAAGACTAAAAATGCATCTAAAAGTCACTCATCTCTAGAAACTAACTATTTGGACCTCCCTTGATGAGTTAGTTAAAAATTTAATGTCTACACTAGATGAAGGCATCTAAACCCTAATGGATGTGTCCTAAAAACCTATGCCCAATTAGTTTATCACATATCACTATATTTGCTTATAAACTATTATCCTATGTTATATCAAAATCTTGATCTGTATACAAGTCTAAAAAAATTATCTTCTTCACTTTGAAACCCTAGATCCACTTTTGACACTAGGTTTATGCCTACAAAATGAGAAGAAAGATGGTTTGAGTTGATCCCAACCACCCACCCATAGAGTGTATGAGCATTGTCTACATCTCCAATACTTATAAGAGGACTCAAACCATATGTATTTATCTTAGTTATGTGTTTATGTACAATAGTGATCCTTTAGTATGGATGTAACATATGATATAAATTCCAAAACCTGACAATGTCAAACTTGACTTGGCTTAGGTGCTTCAAACTTGGTTAGGACCTACTCCTCATAACTAGTTTTTAATATGGGAGATTTAAGGCAGTCTTTCATAATTTATAAGTGATATAAAATGCTTGATTAGTACTTTCTTGATAGATATTCTATAAGGAATAGGATTAGACCTATTGTGTATAAGTAGGTGACCTTTTGGGTAACTTCTCACACCATCAACATGTAGAACATACATACTAACCTATAAAGATGATTTAAATTAGGAAAATTATCATTGTTTCTTTTGTAAACAAGTTTGATAAAGGTGGAAAATTTTGGAAATATGTGTAACATCCACTCAAAAAAAAAACTATGACAATCATATGTTTACACCATGGATATTAAAAACCTCTAGAATAGGTAAACATGTAACATGTATAAATCTATATGTGTGATAAGTGTAACTTTCCCATGATAATTCTTGATAATACTAGTGTAGATACATAAATATAGTCATAAGTACTTGACAATGTTAATTCCTGACACATTCCAAACCACATGAATTGCACGCATAAATACATGAATCTTATTCACCATACCTCTAAGACATTTATCTATATGTTGGCTTGACCCTTTGTATTTAATTATTACTATATACAACTTTTAATGTCAAATCCATAAGTTGTCTAAAAACACCTTCAAGTTGATTCTAGTAGAGGATAATTGATCTTGATCATTATGTATAATTTTACACTAGGTAAATAGGAGCATAGTATGCTCATGTCCACTTACACTAGTTATGTCTCATGCCAAATAATAGTTACTTTCCAAAATTCAAAACATATTTTTAGGTATTCCTACACATTTCACATAGTTAGATAAAGGAAATTGTTAGAAGATTCACCTATAAATATATATCAAGAGTCACTCATTGGACCAACGTATTATTCACTTGATTCAAGATTTTTCACATTAAGCAAATCCACCCTATTATCTCAAAATTCAAGATCACTCACAAAAATCAACCATAAGCTGAGTCAAGATTCTTATAAAACAAGTTAATAGTTATAATTATCAAGTATTAAATCCATCTTCTAGTTTCATACACATAGTTAAATGAGAAAATATACACATTCACTCTGTGAGAGAAATACACAGGATTGATTATCCTCCTTGGAGTATTGGATATGTAGGCAATAATAAATCATCTTGGGGCTAATTAAGGTTAGAATATACCTATTTTTTTGCAAGTTTTAAAGTTATCAAAGTGCCCTAAGGGTTTCCAAGACAAGATAAGATAAATAATTATTTTTATTAGACAAACCCTAATTATGATATCTCAAACTACTTTACATGTACAAGCATAGAAGGCACAACCTATTCTTTACCACATTCAACCTAAACAAGTCCATGGTCAACAGAATATATGGAACTACATTTCTATCCACTTACACTGGTCATGTCCCTAAATATCTTATGCTTCTATCTCTGATCTATCATTTCTAGAATTATTCTTTCACTATCTTTTCATATCAACAGCCTTTCATATTCAATTGGGACAAATCCAGAGTCAACGATCTAAAATACATTGTGTTCTCATCCAATTATAGTGAACATGTATAGATTATATTTATGTTCCTAAGCTTATACACTTCTTATTTTGATTTTCACTCCAAAATAGTCAAAATAATCAACATAAATCTATGTGCAAGCTAATTATATCTCTTTTAGTGATTTCAAAAAATAAAATAAAATCTTATTTAGCAATTCATAAAAAATAGAATAGTTGAATATTTTACATCTTTAGCAATTTGATATTTCCAATTTTATACCTATTAGAACACATTACAAATTTATTTGTTTTATCAAAAATAGGGTGAAATAGATGTAATGACTTGTACATGAACAAAGAAACAAGAATCACATAGACAAAATCATTAGATTAGGTTGTTAGTGCTATAAAATACCGAACAGAGGGTGACATTATTGTCCAGTCAAGCCTAGAACTCAAGTTCCTGACTTGAGAGCCTCATGGTCCAATTTTATGCCTTTTTTACAATGTGCATTTAGTGTTAGATCTGTATAGTTTAGTAAAATGTTAAGTATATTATCCCTCTTAGTAATTTCCATAATTAATAAGTGTAAGTGTCAATTGAATGTTTACCTTTTACATTTAGATTTATGCTTAATGTTAATACATAAAGACTATAAATAATATACATAGTTCAATCTTATTAAAGTTCATTAATCAAAATAAGGTAAAACATAACTACATTAATTAATTATGATTTAACTATAAGGAAAATACTAAGAGTATTATGGTACTTAGATTATAACTAATATGTTTTGGTCTGAGAGTGTGTGTAGGTGGGAGAGAAGACTGGAATGCATTTAAATTCATTCATCTCTATAAATTGATTATTTGGACCTCTCTAGATGAGTTTTATAAAATTTAGATTTTTGTACGAGATGAAGGCATCTAAATCCTGACAGATGTGTCCTAAAATCATGTTCCCAATTATTTTGTCATGGATCACTATATATGCTTATAAACTATCATCTTCTGCTATATTAGAATCTTGGTTTGTGTGCAAATAT
Organism: Torreya grandis; assembly: GCA_037957365.1. NCBI lineage: Eukaryota > Viridiplantae > Streptophyta > Pinopsida > Cupressales > Taxaceae > Torreya > Torreya grandis. The sequence goes on from JARHVA010004492.1 coordinate 160,073, forward strand.
ACAAAACTTATCTCCCTCACTTTAAAACCTTAGCTCCAATTTTGACACTAGGTTTATGCCTACAAAATGAGAAGAAATATGGTTTGAGTTAATCCCAACCACCCACCCACTGAGAGGATTAACATTGCCTACATCTCTAATACTTTAAAGAGGGCTTAAACCACACATAGTTCACCTAATAAGGTGTTTGTATGCAATGTTAATCCTTCATAATGGATGAAACATGTTATGAAACTTCCAGAACTTGATAATGGAAAACTTAACTTGTCTTGGGTGCTTCAAACTTGGCTAGGACCTACTCCTTATGACTAGTTTCTATGTTGGGATATTTGTGGTCATCTTTCTTAATATATCTATAATAGAATAGGCTTGATTATTAATTTATTGATAGATGCTAGATAATAAATAGGCTTAGACCTATTGTATAAAAGTAGATGACCTTTTGGGTAAATTCTCACACCATCAACATTCAAAATATACACATTGACCTATAAAGATCATTTAAATTAGGAAAATTATCATTGTTTCATGCATAGACAAGTTTGAAAGAGGTGGATAATTTTAGTAATTTAGAGTTGTATTAGTATGAGCAAAGGCATCCATGAATAAATGGAAAATGATTCAATGATTGGGATATAGTGTGATTAGGAAACAAGCAATTTAGGCATAAACAAAGGAATTATTGTAGGTGATTGATATAAAATCAAGAATTTCAAGCCTATAAAAGGCAAATGGATAGGATATAGGGGTATTCACAAGTTTTTTAAGGTAAATGTAGGTAAAAAATTAAATTTTCAAGTACCTAATACCAAAATTTAGTGTATATGCATAAACATCATGGCTACAATCATATTATAGTAATAGAAAGCACACAAATTAGGAACATGAAATGTTAGTGACCACACACAAGTTAGTTACAAGACAAGAAAGTGAGATGACACACAAGATGAGACTCACAAGACATGATGCCAATAGGATCCTTTATGGAAAAGGATGCACACACAAGCAAACACATGCATACACAATGAAGCATTCATGCACAATAGTCAATATAACTATGTAACAATAATAATGTATAACATCCATGTGATATGAGATATATATACTAACATGAGATGTAGGATAAATGATAGGCAAGGATAGATACCATTGTGAAAAAATCATTTTAAATGGACATGCCCCAAGCATGGACATATTATCTATGGCATTGTCCCTTCCAAATTTGGGCACATAGTGTGAAATCTAGTATCATGTTATTTAATGCTTATTTTTATTTAATACAATAAATGTACTAAACACTACATAATTTAAATATTATTTATATTTACAAAATATATAGAATATGAATGTAAAATACATAAACTAAAATGAGCTATAAATGGTAAATTTCAATAAATTATGCAAACCTAGCTCAAATATAACTTATGTTAATTGTGCAAATAGAATTCCAATTTGGAATTAATTATAAAGATATATAAAGTGTGTTGTACCTAAAATAGAAAATTGTGATACATTAGGACAGGGTCATGCTAGGGAAAACATGGGTGTAATTTAGCCTTGTCCATTTGACTATAGTCACATGAACATTGACTATGTAGGTGATTTTCCTACTCAGGTACTTGCACGTATCAAAGGTGGTCTATTGATTATTTGCATGTACTGAGTTGTCACCCAAAATTACCTACAATATTGAAACCCTAGTTCCTAAACATAAACCAAATAAACATCAAATGCAAGGGGGGAATTGGGTAAGGGGAATAGCTTATATAACCTTATAAAACCCCACATAATTTGATTGTTGACTACATAGCTAAAAGGCCTCATATTGAAGTAATTATCCCTCCTAGAGTGTGTGAATTTTGATACTTGCACTATATGGATTCAACAAGTGAAATAGATAGAATGCTTGATAATGAATAACCTTAACCTACAATAAAATATCTTCAAAATTAGCCTATGACTATTGAAATAAAGTGAAACATGAATTGGTAAGAATAAAACTCTTTTACTCAATATGTAATAACTTGTATAGAGAGTGATTTTATAAAATTGCCAAGTTATGTATTGAGTGGCCTTGATGTGTTTATATAGTGGTATATTTGAAGCATTTCCATTAATTGAATTTGTTAAAAGTGCAAGAGGGCCAACATGAAATGTGTCAAATTTTAAAATTAATCATTGGAGCGTGGGAGACAAGGCGTGGGAGACAAGGCCGCACTAGTGGACAAGGTCAGGTTGTGGCCCTATCTGACGTAGTGTAGTCTTATCCCAAAAGGATAGAGATTGTTGGAATTTGGTTGACATGAATATATAAGCATATTAGGGATGTTTGAATGATGTTTTTAGTATTTTTAAGATAATAAGTAGAATAGTGAAGGCTCTCACAGATATTATAATTTAATAGGATGATGAATGGGTAAAATAAGGTAAGCATGTCAAGATTAAACATTGTCAAGCACTTAGTGATTAAATTTGAGTGTTTACACATGTAACTTGTAAATATGTGTAACATATACTCAATAAAATTCTATGAAAAACATATGTTTACAGCATGGATATTGAAAACCTCTAACATAGGTAAACATGTAACATGTGTAAATCTATACGTGTGATAAGTGTAATTCTCCCATGCTAATTCTAGACAATACTAGTGTAGATACATAAATATAGTCATAATTTCTTTAAAAAATTAATTATTAACACATTCCAACCACATGACTTGCACATAAATACATGAATCTTATTTACCATTCCTCTCTCTCTCTCTCTCTCTCTCTCTCTCTCTCTCTCTCTCTCTCTCTCTCTCTCTCTCTCTCTCTCTCTCTCTCTCTCTCTCTCTCTCTCTCTCTCTCTCTCTCTCTCTCTCTCTGTGTGTGTGTGTGTGTGTGTGTGTGTGTGTGTGTGTGTGTGTGTGTGTGTGTGCGTGTTTGTGTTTACTTGACCCTTTGTTCGTTGATATTACTATATATAAATTTTAATGTCAAATCCACAAGCTATCTAAAAATATCTTCAAGTTAAATCCAATAAAGGATAACTATCCTTGATCCTTATGTACAAGTCTACACTAGGTAGATAGGAATGTAGTACACTCATGTCCACTTACACTGGATATGTCTCATGCTAAATAACCATTAATTTTCAAAATTCAAAACATCCTTTTGGATATTCCTACACATTTCACATGGTCAGCTACAGGAAATTTTCAAAAGATTCACCTACAAATACATATCAAGGGTCACTCATTAGACCAACTTGTTATTAAATTGATTCAAGCTTTTTCACTTTAAGAAAATTTTCCCTATTCTTTCAAAATTTAATATCAATCACAATAAGAAACCATAAGATAATTCAAGAGCCTTCTAAATCAATTCAATAGTTATAATTTTTAAGTATCAAAGCTATATTCTAGCTACATACACATAGTCAAAAGAGCATAATTACACATTCACTCTATGTGGGATAAATACAATGGATTAAATTCCCTCCTTCAAGTATGGATAAGTAGTCAATGATCAATCATCAAGGGGATGATTAAGGTTAGCTCAGCCTATTACACTTTCATCTTTTCTTGTAATTTTTAAAGCTATCAAAGTGCCCTAAAGTTTTCAAAGATAAGAGAAGATAAACAATAGATTATGCTAGCCAAACCCTAATTATGATATCTCAAAATAATTTACATATATAAGCTATAAGGCATAACAACCTATTCTTTGGCACATTCAACCTATATAAGTCCATGGTCAACATAATAGAGTGCACTACACTACTATCCACTTACATTGGTCATATCTAGAAACATCTTTTATCTATGATCTATGATTTCTAGAATTTTGTTTTCACTATCTTTCCTATCAATAGCCTTTCATTGTCAACTAAGACAAATCCTTAGTCAACAATATGAAATGCATTTTGTTGTCATCCACTTATAGTGAACATGCCTAGATTATATTTATGTTCCTAATTTTATACACCTCTTCTTTTGATTTTCACTGCCAAACAATCAGAACAATTAACATAAATCTATGTGTAAGCTAATTATATCTCTTTTTAGTGTTTTCCAAAAATAAAAAGTTTTTGTATTTAGTAATTCATCAAAATTATAATAGTTGAATATTATATATCTTTAGAAATTTGATATTTCCAATTTTACACCTATTAGAACACATCACAAATTTATTTATTTTATCAAATATAGGGTGAAATAGATGTAATGAACTATACAGGAACAAAGAAGCAATAATCGCATAGACAAAATCATTAGTTTAGGTTGATAGTGCCAAATAATACTGACTATAGGTGAGATTACTTTCTAGGCATGCCCAAAACTCTAGTTCCTAATTTGAGAGCCTCATAGTCTAATTTTATGCCTTTTTTAGAATGTGCAATCAATCTTAGATCTACATAGTTTAGTAAAACATTAAGTATATAATCCATATTAGTATTTTCCATAATTAATAAGTGTAAGTGTCAAATCAACATGTACATTTTACATTAAGATTTATGCTTCATGTCAATACATAAATATTCTAAATGATATACATAGTTTTATCTTATTAAAGCTCGTTAATAAAAATAAGGTTAAATACAACCAAATATTTAATTACACTTTTATTATATATGTAAAACACTAAGAATATTATGGTACTAAGCTTATAACTAATATGTTCTGGTCTAAGAGTGTGTGTAGGTGGAAGAGAAGATTAGGAATGCATTTAAAGTCGCTCATCTCTGGAAATTGATTGTTTAGACCTCTCTAGATGAGTTCGATAAAATTTAATTGTCTACATTAGATGAAGGCATATAAATCTTGAGATATGTGTCCTAAAAACATGTGCCCAAATATTTTATCATAGATCATTGGATATTCTTATAAACCATTGTCTTGTGTTATATCAGAAGTTTGATCTATATCCATGTCTAGAAAACCTATCTCCTTCACTTTGAAACCTTAGTTCCACTTTTGACACTAGATTTATGCCTAAAAAATGAGAATAAATATGGTTTAAACTAATCCCATCCACACTCAATGAGTGGATGATCATTGCCTACATCATTGTTTTAACCTTTTAGGACTTATATGGTTCAAATCCTATATCTGTTAAGAAGTTGAGTATACTAAATTAGGGTAATGATATGCAATAAATACATCTACTAATTTGTTATATAATTGACTAAATTTAACCTTTATAAAAATAGTAATAAATACTACAAGTAATAATTTAGCTATAAAATGACTGAGATGGATGATATGGAAGATAAAAACTAAGGCAGAGATTGGTCTAAGTATTGTAAATAGGATCCTAGTGTCAAAACCCCTCTTGGAAAGTATCACCCTAATTGGATAGTAGTGTCATTATTAGAAATGTGGGGGTAGTTTACTTGTATTGGAAGTAGTGTCTTCTATGTAGGACTATCCTGAGTTTGTGGGTGAACCTATGCACCCACAATATTACAATATTACAAATTTACAATAATTTACAATATTACAAATTTCATCCTAAGTTCTACCTCTCGTAGAACATTTCACCTAGAATCTAGAATTAAAATAGCAATTTACAATTTTCAAAATAAAAAATTACAATCCAAGTGATGGATCCCTTCAAAAGCCTAAGTCATAGAATCCAAAACTCCAAGTGTAATTTGCAATTTTGCAAAATTACAAATTGCATGTGGAGTTCCACCTTCCCATTTCTAAAGTGATTCAAACTTCCATTACTCATGAGATCTAGGGCTCAACACACAATTTGTTAAATTACAAAATTGCATGTGAACACTAGATTTCCACTACCAACCACCTCCATGGCTGCATTAATTATAGGGTTTTTTGTATAAATAATGTAAATATAGGGATTTTTAATTCATTGTTTACAATTTCTAATCAATATTTTTGATCTCTAATAGTGACTCTAAGCTGACACCATGCCCTCGACCTTGATCCATGCATCCAAACCACATCTGTAAGTAATGCCATGTCATTTGCACCCTGGCATGGTATTCCTGGAAACATACTTGAATTTTTTCCATTATTCCTACAAATTGAAGCTTGTTTAAACATTTGCATTCTTATAAAAAAATCAAATTCATTTCCTAGGGTTATCATTGCTTTCTTAAGCACCATTATTTTAGTACTTATCTGTGTTAAAATAGGCATCGGTGAAGGTTATTTATCGATTCTCCCAAAGGTTTCTAGTGTAATTCAGATCTAGGCTTTTAAGATTTTATTTTCCAAAGTTTCATCAAAAAAACCTTAAGTTTCTTTCCCAAAAGATTTGATAAAAGACCAATGAATATATCAATGTATATTCCCTTGGGTCAAAATAATATTCCCTCAGAGATACCTCCAAAGTCCCTATGGATAGTGGACTTGCTCCAAACACTTCTCATCCCCATTGTATTCCCACTTGTAGTTTACACTTCCCATTCCTATAGGATACATACATGAGAATAGCAACTCCCAACCTTACAGACATTAGCCTTGCTCCAAGCACCTTAAAGTTTCATCACAGTTTTCATCTACTCAGAACACCTCTCTTTTCCACTAGAGATCCAACTTATCTAGAACACTTGCTAGTTTCATGGAGTCATCACCTGCTTTGAACACCTACTAGTTTTATCAGACTTGTTACCCACATAGAGTAACTCTAATCTCCATCAAATATTATACCTACTTCAATCACCAAAAAATCTTACCAGTTCTTATAGTTGGTTTTCCACAAGCATTCTCTCCAAATTCCATGTCTCAGAAAGAGATGAAGTTCAAATCAAAAGGCCTAGGTCACATTGGCCTAGGGGACTTCTGGACCCAAATTAATGTAGAATTTAAGAATGATTGGATCCAGAGTATTTATGACTCTGGACTTCCATAGGTATAAACCTTTCCACTGATGGTCCAAATCCTTGAGTTGGTGTTGACACTATCCCAACATTATGATCCTCATAGATGAGAGGTTATGAATAATAAAGGGGAAAATATTTTAAATCTAGACCCTAATTTATTCAATTTAGTATTTGTAATATTAGAGTTCAAGAGTTATCTCAATATAACTCCAGAGATATATTATTAATTATTTTTAGATAACAAAGATGGGTGTCAAAAAATGATTAACAAATAATGGCTTAAGGCCCCCGAGGCTACCTCCACCAAATTGCCAGAAACATTGGCAAGGATTAAGTTCAAAGATGAAATTGGGGATATAATCATTTTGTTACACAAGATAACTAGTAGTCCTGATGCTAAAAGCTTCTAGGAATGGATGTACTAATACATTTAGGTCATCTGTTAGAATACCCAATACATATATTGGGCCTAGCTTATTAGTGACTCCCTCCATAAGCAATTAGTGGAGGTATAAATAACTAGAAATTTCTTCATGGCTTCCTAATTTGTATACATTTTGGCCAAAGGGAGATCTTTTCCAAGCCTTAACATGATACCCTAGTGAAATAAGCAAAGTATAAAACTATTATCTTGAACTCACATTGTAGGCTAGTAGACAACATTTCAGGAGAGTCAATGATACATTCACCTATTGCATCATCATCATGTTCTATAAAGAACTTGGGAGGATGAGATTCTCATAAGAAGCAACTATAAAGATCAAAAAATGGGGATCCTACTTCATTCATTTCCCCACATATTCATATATCAAGGCAAGTGGATTTAGTGGCTTCCCTTACACACTCCCCAGATATGTCAGTGATAAGTGGGCATTGATGGAGCTAGTCAACCAACTTGTTGAGACCCACAAACTTATTTCTAATAGGCACAACTTAGGAATTCATTTCCCATTTAGTATTATTAGATATACACTCCCTTCCCTCCTCAAATCAAAGTGTGTCAAGGTATAAATGTGCCAAATGACCTTAAGAACCTTAGATTCTAGGCCATTCCTTGATGTTTATGGAAATATCACCAACACACTAAGAGTTTCCACATACTCCCATGTTCCATATTTTGATGACTATTAGGAAGACTTAAAGGATGAAGAGAAGGTAAAATTATAGGATCATTATAGAATGACCTTGCAATAGGTCAAATATTATGATTTAGAACCAATACCAGATGACTTGGTCGATGATGAGTCCCTAGTGGACCCAAACTACTATAATCATATCATTACTCAACCCCTTATACCAATAACGTGGTCAATTCTTGAATCCTTATATTTGATTGATATAAAAACACATGTGATCAACAAAACTATCAATTGGTTAAGAAGTAAAGGGGTTCAAGTAACAAAGGATATAGTGGGTATCAAAGAGAAGCTATTAAAGTTCAAAGAAGAGGGTCATCCATAAGCAGAGGGTCCCAGTGACATAGCAGGTGAACAATCAAAAGGGCCAGTAACCACCCATAAAAAGAATAAAAATAAGGATAAGAAGGGGAATTCAAGTAAAGAGGGATAAACAGATAATCAATTGACTAACATCTCATCAGAGGACATAGTTACAGTTGAAGCCTCCATAAATTCAAACCCAATATCTATCATAGTGATAACCCCTATTTCTATTATTCACCCTCCACCTATGTATATTGTTCTTAAAGATCCAACACCTCCACCTCAAGTCTCCACTCCACTTGTAGATCAGGTTTCCACTCCACCTCTCATCCCCACCACTTACTTGCCATAATAATTCTATTACAACTAGTGCAATCAATTCAAGTGGACACTCAGGGTCCCCTATTAGTGGATACTCAGGTTTCTACTCCACTTTCCCTTCCTCTAATTTCAATCCATCCTTACATTTCACTCCCTCTTTCAATTCCATTCATAATTACTTCCATTCCACCCCATTAATTTCCAACACCACTCAATAGTACATAGCCATGGACTCAGTCGTCCTGACTTCAGTTTCACTCATCATCCCAACTCTTGGGATAAGTACTACATCATCTTGATCCCCTTTCATCTTCCTACCTTACTAACCCTAATTGGCCCAACAATTTAATTGATTCATTTAATTCTCTGCCTTTTACCCTTCTAACAGTCCCTAAATTAAGAGTTCATGTGTCTATTCCTTCAATGGTATCAATTCCATCTTCCACACCCCCAATAGATAGTTGTTTCCATTATCTCCACCTCCTCCACTTCTATATTTCCCATAAAACCTTCAGTGGAGATAGGAGAAACATAAGTTCTTGATGCAAATGTGGATTTGCAACCTATTGATGGAGATAGAATTCTATAGGCATCTCCTTACTATCAATGGCAGCATCCACATAAGATTCTATAATTGTCATAGTGCCTACTAGTGCAGCAACCTCAACTACTAATTTTTAGATGATAGTATCTATGCATAGAGATCCTACCCTAAATTGGCTAGAAAAAATAGTGGGAAAGAAGTGAAAGCAGATGATTTCCCCAAGAACACTAGACTTTAGCCCTTCAGATGTGAAGAATAAGTTCAAGTCTAATCCTTGAACTTTCTCTAAGATTTTATGTGATGATAAAGGGGAAAGATGTGTTGAGATTGTAGTCCCCCCATAGAATAAAAAATAATAATATCTAGTGGTGGGGGACTATCAGATATCCAAGATTCACCTTGGAAGACCAACAAGGGAGGGATTAAAACATGATGTTTAATCTAGCATCAATTCCCTCTTTGAGAGAATAGATTGTGATAAATCCACTAAGGATGAATTAAAAAATAAGGTGGATCAACTCATAGCTACATTGAAAAAATTCATAGAGCTCAGTGGATCATCGATACAACCTAAGTTAGCACAGCTAGTCAACCAAATTCTAGATCAAGCAATAATTGATGCAATGACTAAAATTATGAGCATAGGAAGGGCTACCAAATAATGGTCAGAGGAACACATTTCTAAGGGCAATAAGATTATTTCTATAATAATAGACCATTATACAGTTCTAAGGGAAAGAAGGATTACCTTAAGAGAGTTAATTAGTAAGTATGAGGGAGAAATACAAAGTTTGAATCTCTATTATCCCAAATTAACAACTATAAACTTTATTTATATTGACATCTTCCTTGCTGAAGGAATACTAAAAAATGATAGAGAATAGGAGTTAAATAGAGCCACACAATTCAAAATTAAGTTGTTGATAGAAGTTACACACAAGACCAAGGTTGGCCATGACAAATCTATAGACATGTTATATGACATTAAAGAAATGTTGAGTAAATTGTCAGGCCAACTAGCAGATGATGAAAATAACCTATTTCCAGTATAAGAGGTTCCAAACAAACTTAAGGAAGTCGTTGAAAAAGAATCTACAAAATATAGTGTCTTTACCTTAAGTTCCACCCACTACTACATCAAGATCAAAATGCATTGGATAAGATGGGTAAAAAAAAGCAAGAAATCAAGGCTTTGAGGTGGGAACTTTTTGACACATCAGTAGATTATGAGATCACCAACCTTTAATCCTTTGGTGTAGATGAAGATAGAATCCAAGATATTTTCAAGGCCTTTGATGCATATGTGCAAAAATTGTGGGCTGAGAAAGACCAGAAGGTAGAGGAAGTTTTACAAATTGATTAATTATTTCTATTAGAATATTTCCATGTATTATAATTTTGTTATTGCAAAAACATTATAAAGTTGTATATTTTAAAAATGAAACTATCTTTTATAGCTCTTTTGAGAAAGATAAATATGTATTTTACACTTCATATTTTTTGACAAGTTGGAAACTATAAAAATCACAATTTTAAACCACACTTTTCATTTTGACAAGTTATAATTACTAAAGTTGTAAAAGTACATATTGAAAATTGTAAATTCCATTTTTGACAAAGTGACATGACATACAAGTTTTAAAAGTCTTACTTGTAATTTTAAAGTTAGAGTTTTGAAAAAAATGACTTGAGTTACTTTCAAGTTATCTTTTGTTTAAATGTTGAGTTTCATTTTGGGCATCGCCCATTTGCATGAAGAGTAACTTGTAGCTACATGGAGAAGACTCGAGGCATTGCATGAAGATATTCCAAGCCTATCCATGTCATACCAAGCTGAAGACCATGTTATCTCTTGCATGCATTTTTCATAACCATTTTACCAAGTCAAAGATGCCACAAATAGGAGATCATGCCTCTTTTTACATGAAGTTCTAGATTTGCATGATTTATTCTACTAGGCATTGAAGTTTTGACAACTACATCTCATCTATGAGATATTTTGTATAAATATGGGCAAACCCCATAGCCCAATCTATCTTTTTCTTGTTAGTAATATATTTCTATATTTTGAATTTATTTTCTACAAGCTGTAACTTGGAGAATGAAATAAATTGAAGATTTTGCCTTTCTTGTCTAAGAAATACCTATGTATACAAGTTATTTTTATATTTGTGAAAGTTTAATTCTTATTTCAGTCACAATAAATTCATTTGTGGTATTTTATACCCTTTTTAAATATTGTTTGATTAAAATAAAATAATATTTTTCCTCTTATGGAAAAATAACAAAATATTGCCTCTAATTACTGATTTGCATGAGTCTGTGCTCAAACAAATTTCAATCTATTTTATATTTTGTTATGTTCACTAAAGTAAGCATTAAAATCCACTAAGAATATTTAGTGCAATCACCATTTTTAATTTTGCAAGTTTTATTCTCAGACTCTTTTCCAAATCAAACCCTAGTTTAGGAACAAGAACACTAAAGGAGCAGAATTACTATAAAATTGGTATTTTATCAGTTGTACTAGATTTAGTGAAAGGAAGTCATCCTTCTCTAGAGATTAACCTCAATTTTTTGAGGTCCCACTACTTTGGAGTTTTTTCCATTATATCATTAGTTTTTGCACCAAAAGCTACTGCATCAAGAAATGAGTGCAAAATCTATGTGATAACAAAGACTATTATAGATGGTAATATGCAAAAATAGGGTAGCATTGGGATTGATAACATTAATTATTTATAACTTGTTCTGAGTTTCAATGTGTAAATTGCATATGATTTTCATATACTGGTTAGATGGCTAAAAATCATGTGTATATATATATATATAGATATATACATACATACATATATATATATATATATGTAAGTATATATATATATATATACATACTTACATACATACATACATACATATATACATATATATATATATAATATGTATGTATGTATGTATGTATGTATGTATGTATATACATATATATGTATATATATGTATATATACATACATATATATGTATATATATATATATGTATGTATATATATATATGTGTGTGTGTGTGTGTGTGTGTATATATATATATAGATACATACATACCTATATGTATGTATATGTATATATATATATATAGATATATACATACATACATATATGTATATGTGTATATATATATATACATGTGTGTATATATATATATATATATATGTATATATATGTATATGTATATATATATGTGTGTGTGTGTGTATATATACATATATATATATGTATGTATATATATATATTGTTTTTTTACTTGTATAGGTGTTAAAAGAGGTTTAAGATGGCCCTAGGAGGTTTTAGATTTGAAAATATATATATTTGTGAAAAAGAGAGGGAAAGGACACACACATATATATATACATATACATATATATGTGTGTGTGTATATATATATATACATATATATATATACATACATATATATATATATATATATTGTTTTTTTACTTGTATGGGTGCTAAAAGAGGTTTAAGATGGCCCTAGGAGGTTTTAGATTTGAAAATATATATATTTGTGAAAAAGAGAGGGAAATGACACACATATATATATGTATATATGTGTGTGTGTGTGTGTGTGTGTGTGTGTGTGTGTGTGTGTATATATATATATATATTGTTTTTTTTGCTTGTATGGGTGCTAAAAGAGGTTTAAGATGGCCCTAGGAGGTTTTAGATTTGAAAATATATATATTTGTGAAAAAGAGAGGGAAAGGACAATAGTTCCATTATTATGACACTAGCGCTATGTGGATATACTCATTATGGTGCCCTAGGAGGTTTTAGATTTGAAAATATATATATTTGTGAAAAAGAGAGGGAAAGGATAATAGTTCCATTATTAGGACACTAGCACTATGTGGATATACTCATTATGGTGCTAGTGTCCAAGTGGTAGAGCACTAAGCATGAAGGCATAGGATTCAAGAACAAGGGTTTGGGACTACTTTTGGGATGACTAGGGACACTTTTGGCCCACACGAATGTTGGATAAGTGTGAAAATAGGCTCTAGGATAGTTCCTGGGATGAGCTACAAAAAGGTAGTCTTAAGTAGCATTCTTAGCACTCAAATGCCACTTTTAGGTGATTACATTTGGCCCCTTTTTATTATATAAATTCAAAAAAGTGAAATGACTAAGATAAAGGAAAAATAAACATACATGGACTTGCCTAAAAGGTGAATCCTGTGAAGCTGGGTCTGATTATGTGAGGCATGCTCCAATGCATGTCTTTTAAGTCAAACGTGCATAAATTAGTCCTTAATAGATATCAAATTAAAGACTAAATTAAGTAAATAAGTAAAAATTGGTAAAAGGATAAGAGAGAGGAAAGGAATGAATACACCTCACTAGGTATGAAAACCAATACATAAACCTGGTGACAACCTGTGTGTGTGTATAGTGATCAATTAGTGAATATCTTAGATTGATTTGATGGCTTTCTCAATCCTCATGTGTGTGTGTCTCAAGAACTCAATCTAGTTTTGACTTCATCATTGTCCATCCTTGCTTCATGGATCATGACCTATGAATAGCTTGGATTGAAATGATGGTGTGCCCAACCCTCTCATGTAGGTGGCTCAAGAACTCGAGTAGGATATGACTCCTTCATTTCCCACCCATTTGTATTAGATGCATCTAAAACTAAAATTATGTGATGTTACTAGAAATGTCTAACTGGGTATGTCAACTCTACGACCACTCAGGTATATTAGGCATTTATGGGCCATTCAAGAATGCCAAACACTGTAGATGGAGTAAGGCATGAAATTAGTTTGTAACCAAGAATTTGATGTTAGATGTATATATTATTGATAATGACTTGGAATTTGTCATTCCATCTAATCAACCAGTGTGTAAGTGAGCATATAGAAATAATGTGTCGTGCATATGCTCCCAAATATGATATCTGAGCATATGGATTTTGGATTGGGTTGTAATAATCTATATATAAGTATTTGTACTAAATATTGGAAAGGTCATGTCACACATCATGCCCCCAATGTGAGTAAACTGACATGAATCTAAGCAAAACTAGGCAAAATTGATAAATTTATAATTAAACCTATGAAAATCTATATTGTACCTATTATACTTTTTTGGCCAATATGGGTTTTTTTTTAAATTGGGGCTATTAGACAGTAGCACCATATCTTGGATAGTAGTTTTGATATTGGATATGTGGTGTTATTGTCCCAATTTGGGCACTAGTGTCCTTTTACTCTAATTTATGTGCAACTGTGTTGATCTATTTGTCACTATTTTCCCATTGTGTTTACCTGAGTCTAATTTCTATAGTTTGAGCTTGTGTCCTAAAAAATGTATTATGAGTACATTACAAGAGCCTAATCTCTATGACAAACCCCTGGGAATGCCCCCTATTTTGAGGGGAGTTGTTAAACCTGTGAAACAACTGTACTCAAAAGAAAACTCTCTGTAAGATGTGTGTTAGTCAGAGCATATATGATATATGCATAATAAGTTAATATAATGTGCATATATAACATCAAAATGTAAAATAATTTGAGAATATGTTTATAATGTGTGATGTATGTCATGTTTAGCATTCACAATGGTGTTGAGATAGATATAACAATGTATATAACAGCAAATCTAAGTAATAACTAACTACCTAAGCTGATGGGGCACAAAGTCCATCACAACACCCATGTAGTAAGGGGAGATGCATGAGGTCCCTCATGTCATCTAAAACTATAATGTGTAACAAGCAAGAGAAAAGTGTCATGGACATGACACATACAAGAAAGCATACATACAAAACACATGAGGTACACAAAGTAGGCCATGGGGTCACAATACAAGGGACATGGGCACATGTCACAAACTCTGAGAAAATAAGACATACAAGGACATGTTCAAATATCCACATATGCAAGTAACAAGTAAGTTGAATTAGATCCACATAGAAGGACATGTTCAAATGTCTATATACATAATGAAGAAGGCAAATATAAGGATATGGGCACATGTCTAAAGCATACATATTGTGGACAGAAGTGGTGTAGAGCCAAAAATAAATGGCATATTTAAATGCCCTCGAATAGAAGAAACATAGAGATACAATCAAATCTAAATTAGGAAATCTAGAAATGAAAGTATGCATGAACATGTAATACAAATCTGGTTAAGATCCAAGATGTGCATATACTGAGTCTAAAGTAGTAATATCTAACAAAAAAAACTAAGTGTAGTATGATCAATATCAAAATATAGCAACGCTAAAGTTGTGATGTATAATATAGAAATATAAAACTTGGTAATCAAAATTGTGTATAGGGTGCCCCCAAATGGGTGAATGTGTCAAGTGAAGACCCCATATATCAGAGTATATGAACCTAGTGGGTAGATAATAGAAAATTTGGATCAGTGTAGTGGACCTTAGTCATGTAAGTAATTTGCAAACACTTAACAAGAACAAGTGAAGCATGTATGTATAATAAAACTGACTATACTAAAATAGATAACATATATAGTGTCTAGAAAACATAATAAATGTAAACATAACAATGCATACAATCTATAATTTTATGTTTTATGAGTAAATATTTGAATGTTTTTGTGTTTTTTGACATATTTTATTCTTTTTTTATTTTTTAGATATAATTTATGTACAAGTAAAATGAAAATGAAACTGCATACAAGAACCAAGAAAAAATGAATGTATGTACAAGAGGGTAGGAACAATACTATGTAATGGGTCTCATGGGAGACTCACTATCTATGTTGCATGTGTCAGAATATGAATGGTAATCTCTTGTGTAGTGTGATTGTTGTGGGCATAGTTGAATGGAGTTATAGTACGAATCTGGGTATTGTTCATCATCAAAATCATAATAATCATAATAACTTGGGATGTTAGAGGGAATTTCCTCATGATGTGGAGTTGACATGTTTGAATTCTACTTTTTTTAATTGTGATTTTTCCCTTTAAAACTGTGTTTATTGTAGGCATATGGTGCTTTGGAGACTCTTTTACTATAAATCCTCTTTTGAGAATGCTTGTTGGCTTAGCCTGATTTTGACTTTGTAGCTTAAGTTCTTGAGCTTTTTATAACATTTTCTATGTATCTGTACTTTATGCCTTGATAAATTGTATCTATGAATGATTTGCCTTAAGATGTTCAATAAATCCCAAACCTTATTAACCAACATTATCAACTACCATAATAGGAGAAGTGATGCCTTAGGCCTGCTTGCCCAAACCTTGGCCATGATAATGAAATTATTGTATATATTTTTAACCAAACCCATACTTCTTTGAAAGTTGAGCCTCATTCTAGAGAGGTAGATTTGCATCTCTTACTTGCTTTACCTATGCTTGTTGAATTATTTCTTGATTTGATTGTGATTTGTGAACCTTTTGTTGTTCTAAGTTATGCATTTGTAACCACTTTTGTAATGTTTCTAAAGTTAACCCTATTTGAATTTGTAGATGTGTCATTATATGTTATTTAGATGATTTATCACTATTTGAGTCATTTGTATCCATTATCTATTGTATTTTCTTATGCTAAACATGAATCAGTGTGGTGTTTATGCATTCTATGATATACACAATAATATTTGGATCTCCTCACTAGGTGTAGATAAGGTAGGTTGATCAGCTTAGCTTTAATCATTTCCTTTAGTATCTCACATGAACTCTTATTGGACCCTTGTAATATTTTTGAATCATTCATAATAGTTTCATTGTGTTTTACTTTATGATTTGGATGTGAAAGAGTGTTAGGCACAACTTTTTTAGGTGTAAATGCATATACATGGTATATACTAGCATATTCTAAAGATTGTGTACATGTAATGTGATTTGACAATAATGTGACCTTTTCACTTAAAAACTTATTTTGATTTTGTAATTATGATATTATCTTATTCATAATGAAAATTTGATCCCTTAGGGTCTCACAAGTGCAAACCCTAATTTATTCTAGCTGAACATGTAGGCACCCACCCTGTAGGGGAGAGGTGTGGGCAGGCTGAGTATAGGCATTAGTAACATAAGCATAGGTTTCATCATCTCATGGAGGAGTGATAGCATGGACCTATCTATAGGTAAAGTACTTATCACCCTTATAGATATGAGGAGGATAAGGATATTCTTTCTTGTGCATAAGATATGACATTGAAACTTGAAACTTGGTTGTTAGCTTATTTAATTGAACCTTTATCTATGTAAAGATTTATTTCTTAATTGAATTACCCATAAGAGAATAATAACATGTTATATATATAGTGAAACATGACATGAATTTTTTATACACCTAAAACTAGTCACAACAGCCTTCTGACTGGACTTCAAATCGATTTCTACCAACCATTGCAAATTAAGCCTAGGAATTACTAAACATCCCAAATTTACTTGTGTTTCATTCATCAAAGCTCAAAATCCTATTGATACATCCCTAATTAGGTTATATTATTGTATGTAATAATAACCTCTCATATATTCATCCCTAATCACTTTGTAGCATCACAACAGTTAGTTTGGCCTATGGGCCTATTAAGTGGGGCACACGAGCAAATATCAAATATTGAAAGAGCTAAATGGATAATTAGAATTAATTAACAAGATAAACTAAATTAAATTCCTAGTTTAATTATCCATATGAAATTAATGAGTATCTAAAAAAATAAATTCAAAAAATTCAAATATCCTAGCTTTTCATCATTGTCTTTATGAGGTGTCAACCTCTTTAAAAATATCCTAAAATATCCATTTTGGAGAGCCATGCCTAGTAATTGTAAATCATGATTACTTGACACATATTAACTCTACTATAGTTATATTTGACTCACATAGGTTGAGTTTGAACCCATTAAAAGGCTTAACTCCACCCTAACTCACCTTGAGTGAGAGTAAAATCGTTAGGCTATAAATATAATGCCATACCTCTTCAATTTTAAGCTCTCATAAGCCAAAGTTATAATGCAAACTTGGAGAGAGACATAAGCTATTTTTTTATAAGTAGTGTTAGCATGCTAAAATCTTAAGCCAATCCATATCAAAGCTATGGTGTTGAGGAGAGAAGGAGCTAACAAGTTTCATTTACTAAAGACTCTTTAATGCACAAATCGATCAAGCCACTCAACAAAGAATTTGGAGCTCCCAAGGAAGATTTAAGGATAAATGTCTTTTATGTTTTAGTTGTGATTTTCAGTTGGTTTTTGTTACTAAGCTCTCCCCAAGTTCTAGGCTAGGAGTGTAATTTTTAGTGTGTTTTTATTTGATTTTTCTTAATTAAACTAACATATTACTAACCTCCTTTGCCTCCTATGATCACAAATGGCACACTTAGTGGGATGTCAAACATCTCATATAAGTAAGGAGATGAAAATGTTTCTCTTAGTTTTCTTAACGAATGTTTGACAATCTTCAAAATTTGAGTTTTAACTTGTTTTTCATGTATTCTATTTTTTTAGAGATACATAGATTACATAGAGACCAACGTTGATTCCCTCTGACCGACATCAATCCTATCAAAATCGATGTCAACCTCTATGTATAGAATAGAGCATGGAAAAAATGTGTTTAAACAAGTTTTTCTTGAGTTTTTTTATTTTTGTTTTATTTCTAAAAAATCTTGAATATCATTTAGCTGACCATTTTCTGGCAAGATCTAGTGTTATTTTTTGATTTTATACTCATCTTGCTAACCATAATTTATGTGAAAAATGTATTTTGTTTCTCTATGTTTTTGTAGGATGGATGTTGATCTCTATCAACTAATGTCAATTTACCCTTTATCAATTGACATTGATTTATATAGATCGACATCAATCCTTGCATGGATCAATGTCGATCTTTGAGACAAGAAAAGAAATAAACCAGAGAGCTAACTTCAAAAAGTTATTTCTCATTTAGTTTTGGGATTCAAAGCAATCAAAAACCTTCTAAACACTATAAGACCTAAGCTATAAAAGGGCACAAGTTTGAAATTGGTTAAATCTGGAATATGTTATTTGGTGCCTAAAAGGAACTTAGATATTTTTATGTTTAGTTGTTTATGAAGTTTTATAAAAGTTTTTTAACTAAATCCAAGGGGCCAAATTTCACAAACATCTCACTTTGGTGCATTAAAATAAATGCTTATACTTAGATACATACTCTTAAGAGTGTTTTTTTATGCTTGTTCTTTCAAAGTTGATTATTTTTGCAAAATGATTGATACATGTATGATCTCCCCCATCCCCTTTAAGGAACTCAGGTAACCAAAAGAATTTTTCTTTTGCCTTGTTTGATTTTAGTCCAAAAAGCATGAAAATAATGTCATCAAGACCCTCCCTAAATCTATATGAATTGGGTGATATAAATGCGACCCAAAATTCTTTTCATTTATCTTTTATTTTTATGCAATTTGGCTTATGAGCAGGAGTTCATCACCTCCTCATGGGTTCTCTAGGTAAATGTTGACCTAGGAATTCATGTCCCAACACATTCCAAAGGCCACTAAAAAAATAACAGATGTTATGGCCACCATTAGATATTTGATACATCATCTAGACAAGGCAAAAGAATATCAATTCCTCATTGAAAATCTTCTAGCACCAGCCCATGAACCTTCAACTATCATAATGATTTATGATGTTATTAGTCCCAGATCTATATGGTGTTTAGACCTTTATGCCTATCTTCATGACCACATTATGACACCTAACCTATCATGCAAATAATCCAAGGCCTTTATCCACCATGCCACATAATATACCTTACTTGGACCAACCGTTTACCATCATAGCTTTGATAGAACTTTGTTTCATTGTTTAACTTTGGTAGAATCAACTTAACACTAAAATAAGTGCATGAAGGAGTATGTGGAGCCCACACTAGTGGGGGAATCCTAGCCAAAAATATCATATTTACCAAGTATTATTAGCCAATGATGGATGCAGATGTAGTTACATATGTTAAAAAGTGTGATAAATGTCAAATGTATGCCAATTTTATTCATGCCCTAACCAAGACTCTAAAACTAATTCTTACACCTTAATCATTTGCTACATAGGGCCTTAATCTCATTAGAAGATAAACCCCACCTCATCTAATGGCCATAAACACATCCTAACCACTACTGAGTATTTCACTAAGTGGGTTGAAACTATACCCCTCACTTACGTGACTAGAAATCAAATTTACAAATTCATATTCAACCATCTCATTTGTCGTTATAGTATCCCCTCCAACATTATATCTAATAATGATAGATTGTTCAAGAACAATGAGGTCAAATCACTATGTGTTGAGTACAAAACTACACAATATATTATGCACAAGGTAATGACCAAGCAAAAGCATCTAACAAAACCTTTATCAATATCTTTAAAAAGATTGTCAATGATGTTGGACACAATTGGCAACTCTAACTCTTTCATGCCTTAATTGGGCCTACCACACCAATTATTATACTCCCACATGAGCCACTCCATATTCACTTATTTATGGCATTGAGGCAATTATTCCCATTGAGATTGAGTTACCTTCTTTGTGCATCTCTTTGAAACATGTCCTGGATGATGAACACTATCGAGTAGCTCACTTGTAATAGCTAGAGTTACTTGATGAAAAATGCATGGTTGTAGTCAGTAACCTTAAATCATACTAGAACTAACTCCATGACCATTATAGCTAGTGGGTCATACACAAAGAATTTGAACTTGGAGATCTTGTACTTAAATAAAACCAATAAAATACCATGGCTGAGAAGAAACATAAAGGCAAGTTCAAACCCAACTAGATAGGCCCATTCATCATTATTGTAAACATGTTTCTAGAGCATACAAACTCACTACACCAAGTGAGGATGAACTTAATAAGTCGATGAACATTACACACCTCAAGCATTACTTCATTTGAGAGAACTGAAGCATTGTCTATGAGGCTTATTTCCATTGTACCATCATACTAACATTCTTCTTTGTACCATACCATTCTACCATACCTTTCCCTATTGATCAAGTTATTTTTAAACTAACTAACCTACCCTTTTTTGACCTTAGTTTCATTTTAGTGATTCCATGGTAGCTTTTCAACATAAAGATTCAGATCAAATTTCAACAATTGATTCAATATTCCAGATAGAGGTCATATTTTGGTGCAATATGATAAAGGTTTGGTAGTTGCATCCTTCATTCCTTTTTTCATTTTATACTAAGTATACCTAATTATAACTGCCTTTGAGAAAATCAGTGTCTCACCATCTTTCTACTAATTATAACCACCTATGGGCAAATTAATATCATTGAGCTATGTCATTGTTTCCTAAATATAATTGTCTATGGGCCAATTAGGAACAACACCTTTTATCATGCCTTGAAGTACCACCTTACCATTCGTAGGTTAAATTTTGCCTTTTACTTTGCCAATTTTGTTTAGAAATTTATAGCTACCTAGTCAGATTCCTTACTGTACAGTAGAACTACATTGATTTTAGGTCCCATATTGGGACTATGTAGGCAGTGCTCAATTCATGTTGAGGTCAGATCAATCACCCATTACAATGTATTTTCCATTTTATGAGCATCTTAAGTTTGAACTCTCTCATCATTTTATGAGTTTGGACCATTTATTATCTTGTCATTTTCGATCAAGTTGAGATACATATAAAAATTTCAAAAACATTTGAAAATAATATATAAAATTATAAACATTAACCACTTCTTTGCCTTAAGTATTCTGGGATCCCTAGCTATTTCACAAATAACCACTTGTCATGTAGTTTCCCAACCTTATTGGCCTTATGTCCCATGTTGTCATCATTTTACGAGCCCATTCCCATGTTCTTCTACAGCACAATCATGTTTTCTTTCTCATCATTTTCTTTTATCCTATATCTTGGGAGAACTACATTTGGCCTAAAGTTTTTGTTGGATATTACATCCATAGAACTATGTAGGCAATGACCACTTACCTAGTGCATGTGGAGTGAGCTCAGCCACCCCCTTCTTTTTATTTAATTCCTCCATTTTTTTGTTTATTTTGTTGTCTCTTATATCCTAGGGGTAATGTTTCTCATCTTAATTGTTCTCTATTTGTACTAACACTATGATTAAACATTATTTATATTTTGTTTCATTTTATTTTATTTATTTTGTTTTATTCTAGTTTTTTTGGGGTTTTTGGTGTTTTGTTTATTTGTTTGCTTGTTTTCCTGTCTATTTGCTTTCTTGTTGTGCCTTGATTCAGTCTATGTGCATTCATTAGGTGATTCCTTGCATATTATTCTTGAATCTATCCATATTCATACATCAACATTATCATCTTGGCTTTTATCATTGGTGCATTATTTTTAATTATGTATTGGATCACGTGTCAGTCCTCAAGCATATTTTAGTTAAGTTTTCATGGTGTTCTATCATGATGCATACCATCACATGCTATAGGAAAAATCAAATCAGGAAGTCTTACAAGTGATAAGGCCATAATACTCCTTATCATATGTAACATTCTCACTCTACCCAAATCATTCCCACATACAGAGTCATTAAATCATGAAAAAAAATTAACCCTTGCTAGTTTGCACGAGCATCTCCATACTAGTATATTGCCCAAATTCATCTTTCCCCTCTGTATCATATTTGCCATCATCTATTACCAATGATTATAACCACCTCTGGTCAAATCATTAGATACCATCTCACTTGCATTGCCAACGATTCTAACCACCTTTGGGAAAATCATTGTGTATCATCCCACCCATTAAGCTAATGATTATAACTACTTATGGGCAAATCATTATGTTTCAATCTATCTAGATGTTAATGCTTATAACCACTTGTAGGACCATCATTATCTTTCTTTAGCCCAATAGGGGCATTTTTTCATTGTGATAATTCTTATAACTACCTTTGGGTAACCTATTATCTTTATCTGCCCAACTGGAACATGTTTTCATCCTACCAACGATTCTAACCATCTATGGGAAAATCATTATTTTCCCTTTTAATGATTATAACCACTATTAGGCAAATCATTATCTTGTTACCCTAAGCCTTTTTCGAAGATTATAGCCATCTTTAGGCAAATCAATACCTTTTTTGTCCCACCTCTACTAATGATTATAACCATATGTGGGTATATCATCTTATTTGGTTGCCCAACCAGGTCAGCTCCATATGCCACTAATTATAACTGCCTCTAGGCAAATCAATCCCTTCCACCCCATTTTACCTTTTGGTCCCATTGTTTCCTCCTTTTGAGGGATCAATCATCGCCCCTTTTTGTTGACCATTCCCTTGAAGGGGCACCTATAATTTATCCAATGTTGTTATAGTATTAGACATATAGGACCTTTTCATTCTTTGAGAATATGTTACTATGTCTATATCTTGAAATGCCTTCCCAAATAGGGGAAAACTATAGACACCTAAAATTGGCCACAACTGGTTTCTGACCAAACTTTACAATGATTCCTACCAACCATTACAAATTAAGCTTAGGAATTAGTAAACATCCAAAATTTACTTGTGCATCATTCATCAAAGCTCAAAAGCATGTTAATACATCCCTAATTGGAATATCATATCGTATTCAATAATAACCTCTCATGTATTCATCCCAAATCACCTTGCGACATCACAATAGTCAATTTGGCTTATAGACTTATTAAGTGAGGCACATGAGCAAATATTAAATCTTGAAAAATTTAAATGGATAATCATAATTAATTAACAAGCTAAACCAAATTAAATGTCTAGTTGAATTATCCATTTGTAATTAATGAATATCTAAAAAAGGAAATTCAAAAAAATCAAATATCCTAACCTTTCATCATTGCCTCTATGAGTTGTCAAGCTCTTTGAAAATATATTAAAATATCCATTTTCGAGAGCCATGCCTAGTAATTACAAATCATGATTACGTGATAATTATTAACTCTACTAGAGTTAGATTTGGCTTGCCTATGTTAAGTTTAAACCCATTCCAAGCCTTAACTCCATCCTAACTTCATTTTCCAAAGACTCTTTGATGTACAAACTGAGCAAGCCACTCAATAAATCATTTGGATCTCCCAAGGAAGGTAAAGGATTTGTGTCTTTTATGTTTTAGTTATGTTTTTCATTTGGTTTTTATTACTAAGCTCTCCCCAAGTTCTAGGCTAGGAGTATAAGTGTTAGTGTGTTTTTATTTGAGTTTTATTACTTAAACTAACATATTACTAACCTCCCTTCCTTTATTCCTATTATCACACATTTCAATTGATATAAAGGATCATGTATACATGTGTTTATGTCTCTTTTGAGTTCATTTTGAATTAGAGGGAACAAACATGTAAATGAAAGTATTAGACCTTGCAACAAAAAGTGATAAACTTATTTTATCATTATTATCATGATTATATTATAGAAAAATTAGATGTAAGGATATAAAATTTGAATATGAGTCCTAGAATGTTGGAAATATAAACCCTATGGTTATCTAGGGTTAGGGTTTGTACACTATTCAAAGTAAACTAGGTTCATTAAATGTTTTAACCTTTTAGGACTTATATGGTTTAAATCATATGTTTTTTAAAGAGCTAAGTAAGTTAAATCAAGGTAATAATATGCAATAAATATAACCCCTAATTTTTTAAATAATTGACTAACTTTGACCTCTCTAAAAATAGTAATAAATAATGCAAGTAATAACTTAGCTCGAAAATGACTGAGACAGAAGATCTGGAGGTTGAAAACTAAGGTAGAGGTAAGTCTAAGTATTATAAACAAGATCTCGATGTAAGAAACCCTCTTGGATATTAGCACCCTAATTGGATAGTAATGCCATTATTAGAAATGTGGTAGTAGTGTACCTATATTAGTAGTAGTGTCTTTTGTGCAACACTGTCATGAGCTTTTGGGTGCACCTGTGTCTAGATCTATGAGGTCTATTCTTATGTGCACAAGTTTTAAAAACCTATATATTACTTGGTTTGATTAAGTTTATGATAAAACCCTAATCCTCCATGTTGTTAGGGCATCTGATTGACACAAGTTGAAAAGTGTGTTTGTTAGTGAGGTAGGTTAGACATCCTCAATACCTTGTTATGATGAGAGTTGCCTACATAACAATACTATGAAAAAATATCAATCCAAATTTACTTCTCTCCACCTAAGTTTTGGTTCAAGTTCAGGTGAAGCTAGTATGATATTTGACTTGAGTACTTTGAATATGTTTAAGACTGTAAATCTTGGTGATCTGAGTTTAGGACTATTGTAGATGGTAGTATGTAAAAGTAGGGTAGAATAGGGATTCATAACCTTAATTGTGTACAACTTATTTTGAGTCTAAATGCATATTTGTTAAGAATATAGAATGTAAAGCAATATTAATGAAATAAATACAAAAATAAAATGTAGAAAACACAATATAAGAAAGACATAGATTTAATGTGGTTCACCTAATATGAGATATGTCCACACAAAAATAGTTAGTTCTTTTATTTAGTCCAAAAAATGAAGGGATAAACCTGTAATACATCCACAGTTATCTCATCTTCACTTACACACAATATATCATCATGATTACAATGCCCTTATATGAAAAGAGGGTTGCATATTAGGACAAAAATGCACCAACATAATTTCTATCGTTAGATCTACAACCTAATAGTGAATGGTCTAGATTTATTAAGAAATTACAATATTTTACAATGCATTTCTCATAGAAATTTTCTTTTGGGGCACTTCCCCCAAACCCCATTTTAGAGGGTATCCAAAGTAAGTTTCCCCCATGGCAACCATAGTGGGGGGGTGTTTCCCCCCCACACCCCTCTGTCAAGAACTGGGCATTTTAATAAGATCAGGCTCACTTTTGATTTTTGTCTAGTGGTTGAAGGGCTAAAAGTCACACACACATGCATATAACTCTAATAAGATCAGGCTCACATTTGATTTTTGTCTAGTGCTTAAAGGGCTAAAATTCATATATATATATATATATATATATATATATATATATATATATATATATATATACAATTATGGTGCTTGTGTGGGTGCTAAAAGTGGTTTAGGCTGACCCTGGGAGGTTCTAGATTTGAAAAGATATCTATTTATGAGAAATAAAGGGAAAGGACATTAGCACCATTATTGGGACACTGGCGCTATGTGGTGATATTGTATTTATTATGGTACTAGTGTCTAAGTGGCAGAACACTATGCATAAAGGGCCAAGATGCAAGATTGAGGGTCTGAGACTATTTTTGGGTTGACTAAGGACACTCATGGCCTGAACAAAGGCTAGATAAGTGTGATAATAAGTTCTCATATAGGTTTAGGGCTACTATAGGGATAAGTGGTCTCAAGTATCACTCTTAGCACCCAAATACTACTTTTAGGTTATTACATTTGGCCCCTTGTTATACTAAAAATGTAGCAAAGTGAAATGACTAGGACAAAACAAAAAGAAGTGTACCTAAACTTACCTAAGAGGTGAAGCCTGTGAATTTTGGGTATGAGTATATGAAGCATGTACCAATGTGTGTCCTACAAGTGAAATGTGAATAAACCAGTCCTTACTTAAGAGATGTCAAAAGCAAAGCTAAAATGAGTAAAGAAGTAAACCAAAGAAAAATTGGTAAAGGGATAAAAGAGATGAAAGGAATGAATACACTTCAATGGGTACATAAACCAATGCATAAAACCTAGTGATAACCTATGTGTGTGGGTGTGTATATATAGTGATCAATCAGTGAATAACTTAGACTAAGTTGATGGATTACTTAATCCTCATATGTGGGTGGTAAAATAACTCAATTTGGTTTTGAATCCATCATTTCCCACCCTTGTTTGGTGGATCATGACCTATGAATAACTTAGATTTAATTATTGGTGTATCCAACCCTCTCATGTAGGTGGCTCAAAAACTCAAATTAGGCTATGAATCCATCATTTCTCACCCATGTGTAGTGGATGCATCTAAAACTAAAACTACGTGATGTATCTAGAAATGTCTAACTAGGTATGTTAGCTTTGTCGCCACTCAGGTATATTAGGTGGCTCTGGGCCACTTGAGAATGCTAACCACTGTAGATAGATTAAGCCAAAAAATTGGTGTATAACCTAGAATATGATTTTATATGTATATATCATAGAGAATGACATGGAATTTGTCATTCCATCTGATCAACTAGTATGTAAGTGAGCATATAAAAACAATGTGTCATGCACATACCCCAAAATCTAATATCTGAGCATATAGATTCTAGATTGAGTTATAATAATCTATATCTAAGTATCTATACTAAATATTGGAATGGTCATCTGGCACACGATGCCCCCAATCTGAGCAAATTAGTATGAATATGAGAAAAACTATTGTTACAAATAATGGATCATCATTTAAAAAATATAGTTAAGTGTTTATGTGCTAAATTCAAATTTTGACATGTTTTTTCTACTCCATATTAACACAAGGAAATGGGCAAGTAGAAGTGACAAATAAAATGGTAGTTAAAATATTAGGCAAAATTAGTGCAAAATATGGTGTAGAATGATTATCTTATCACTTTGGGCATATTTCACAAGTATGCATACACCAAAAAAGGCCACACCTTACTCTCTTATTTATGGCAAATAATCAGTAATACCTATAGAGTTAGAAATTCCTTCTTTGTGGGTCTCTCTCAAGGACATCATTTAAGATAACAAGTATCGGTAAAAAATGAATACCTGAATTACAAATGCTTGATGGAAATTTTATTCAAGCTATTAAACACCTCAAATTCTATTAGGATTGCATCAATGAAGCATATGGAAATAAGAATCATAATCATGAATTTAAAATTAGGGATTTAGTAATAAAATATGATCAAAAGAATACTAATGCAAACAAAGAAAATAAAGGCAAATTCAAGCCCAATTAGTTGGGCCCATTCATGGTTATTAAAAATATAAGTATATGAGCTTACCGTCTAGCTACACTTAAAGGCAAACCTATGAATAACCCTACGAACATCATGGACTTATGCATATATTATACATAAAGGAACAAATATATTTTAAAAATTGTAAAAGTTTTAAAAAAAAAATTGCAAAAAATCAAATAGAAAGACCCAAGCATGACATGAAATTTTAAATTATTTCTTTACATATGTTATTCATCACATATTTTAGTAGATATCATATTATTCTTCCATACACACATGAATTTTACAAAGTATATAAGTGTGATGTAGGACACACATAATACATATGCATTCTTGGATGTTGGACTCCCTTATACCTAGTGGCCATGCCTGGGGCATCTTTTACAGGTTACAATGTAACATGTTTTCTTTATCTATGACCTCAATTGTAGTATTCAGCTACACATCTTATCAGTGTCTTTCTAAATCACTCTTATTTTACATTGGGCTATATGTATATGTTACTTTTTTATAATATGAAATTGATACATATGAATGGAATAGACTAGTTTTCTCTTGTTCTATGGTCCTTCGATGTTGTTTAATTTCTAGCATGATAAGCTAAATATTATTTGATTATTAAATGTGGCCCTTGGCCATTTTGTGAAAATTACTTGAACATCTATATGAGATATGTGTTTGGTATATTAAACATGGAATTTGTCATTCCATCTGGTCAACAGGTGTGTAAGTGAGCATATGAAAACAATGTACTATGGGCATGCCCCCAAATCTGATATCTGAGCATATGGATTATAGACTAAGTTATATTAATCTATATCTAAGTATTTTTATTGATATGGGAATGGTCATGCCATACATTATGCCCCCAATCTGAGCAAAATGGTATGAATATGAGTAAAAATGGGTAAAATTGATAAATTTATAACTAAACTTGTGCAAATTTGTATTGTGCCTACTATACTTTTCTGGCCAATCTAGGTTTTTCTGAAACTAAGGTTATTCTACATTAGCACCATATCTTGTACAATACTACCACTATTATATATGTGGTGCTAATGTCCTGATTTAGGTGCCAGTGTCCTTTTACTTTGATTTATGTGCAACTATGATGATCTCTATGTCACTATTTTCCCACTATGTTTCCCTAAGTTTGATTTCTATAATTTGAGCTTGTGTGTTGAAACATGTACTATGAGTGCATTATAAGAGCTTGATATTTATGATAAAACCCTATGAAATGCCCCTCTTTTGAGAGGAGTTGTTGAACCTATGCAATAATTGTCCTCAAAATAATAAACTCTACAAGATGTGTGTTAGTCAGAGCATATATAATATCTACATAATAAGTTAATATAATGTGCGTACATAACATTAGAATGTAAGATAATATGAGAATAATTTTGTAATGTGTAATGTATGTCATGTAAATCATTCACAAGGGTGTCAAGATAGATATAACAATGTATGTAATAGTGAATCTGAGTAATAATTGAGTAGCTACCTAGGGGCATAGGGCATGATGTCTACCATGGCACCTAAGTAGGAAGGGAAGATGCATGAGATCCCTCATGCAATCTAAAATTAGAATGTGTAACAATCAATAGACAAGTGTCATGGCCATGAAATATACAAGAAAACATTTATATAACACATATGAGGCACACAAAGTAGGCCAAGCGGCCACAATACAAGGGACATGGGCACATGTCACTGAATCTAAGAAAATAAGACATACAAGGACATGTTCAAATGTCCACATACATAAGCAAAAAATAAGTTGGATTATATACACATATAAGGACATGTTCAAATGTCTATATACATAATCAGGAAGGCACACACAAGGACATGGGCACATGTCCAAAGCATACATACTATGAAAAGAAGTGGCATAAATCCAAAGATCAATGGCATATTTAAATGCCCTCGAATAGAAGAAGCATAAAGATACAATCAATTCTAAACTAGGAAATTTAGAAATGAAAGTATGCATTAACATGTAATACAAATTTATGTAAGAGCTAGGATGTACATATGATGAGTCTAAAGTAGTAATAGCTGGTAAAAATTTTGAGTAAGTGTAGCATGATCAATATCAAGATATAATAATGCTAAACATATGATGTAGAGTATAGAAAGATAGAACCTGGGAATCAAAACTATGTATAGGGTTCCCCCAAGTGGATAAATGTGTCAAATAAAGAACCCATGTATTGATGTATATGCCCCAGTGGGTAGATAATAGCAAATCTAGATTGGGCTCATAGTAGACTTGAGTCCTATAGCAATCTACAAACATTTGACAAGAACAAGTGAAGCATGTATGTTATGATAAAACC
Organism: Torreya grandis; assembly: GCA_037957365.1. Taxonomy (NCBI): domain Eukaryota; kingdom Viridiplantae; phylum Streptophyta; class Pinopsida; order Cupressales; family Taxaceae; genus Torreya; species Torreya grandis. The sequence continues at coordinate 190,465 of JARHVA010004492.1, forward strand.
AACTATAGTAAGATAGATAGCATATGTAGTGTCTAACAAATATAAGATGTGTAAACATTGCAATATATACAATCTATAATTTTGTGTTTTCTATATAAATATTTGAATGTTTTTGTGTTTTTTAAAATATTATATTATTTTTTTAAATATTATATATGTACAAGCAACATGATAATGAAACTATATACAAGGATCAAGAGAGAAGGAGAGTATGTATAAGAAGGGAGGAGAAATACTAACCAATGAGTCTCATGGGAGACTCACTATCAATGTCCCTATGTCAAATAAAGGAATAGTGATCGTGTGTGTTGTATAAAAGGGTAATTGTGGTCCCAGAATCTACTACACTAAGCGATCAATATCTTGCCCTATATGTGGAGTGATGATAGGAATATGTGACACTAATTGTGGTGTCTTATGAACTATAGGGGTCTTAGGGACCCATCTAGTAGAAGACATTTTAGTGGCATAGGTGCCCTATGCTAAGAACCCTGAGAACTCAAAAAGATCGATCTCAAAAGAAAATGAGTAGAGGGATGCCCTCTAGAATCTGTAACATATATCTAACATAGGGGTCTTTCTAATAATGGTCTCCATGGGAGAGTATGCATATGTGGCAATATTATAGGAGTAGACCTCACATACACTAGTGGCTCCACTAAACTCTATGGTGTACTGATAGGAACTATGCTCAAAACTATAACTGGTAACTATGTTGTACCTAGTAATTGTGATGTAATTTCCTATGGGATAGGTAGTGGATATTCATATGGAAGACCCTCAACTGTGACCACTTGATTTACATGTATATATTTGAGTCATTTATGCATTATGGATGAGATGGCTCAGAGTTATTGTATCCATGGCCTACCTAGTAACATGTCAAATATGCTTGCATTATGTACTATTAAGAATCTATTGGCCACATGTGTTGGTTCAACCTGTAGTAGAAGTAAGATCCCCCTAATGTACCTCTAGATAAGGCCACTAAAACCATTCATAATTGTGTATGTAGGATTTATATCATACTTTGAATACCAAAAATGTTGTAGAAGTGTGATAGTACACATGTTAATGCCTAACTAGTTTTCAACCATAACACTCAGGATATGATGATGATCTATGTAGGCTTGTATAAAGAGTGCAAATAAATCTAAATCATCATCAACAATCTCTTGCTTTGAGAAGGTGATGAATGGTCTAGCTGGAACTGTAGTGTGGTACACACTGATGATATTGTGTAATGGGTATGTCTCTTTTATAGTAGTGTGATATGATGTTGGTGATGGATGTGCCTGATATATGTAGTGAACACATGAAGTTCTCCCTGCCTTATTTAATGTATGCTTTGGAAATGGATTTGAGAATATTTTCAATGTCTTAGCTTCCATTTATATCACTTTAAGTGCCCTATGGGTATGCCCACATCAATAATGTTATCCTCAATCAAATATTGTATCTCATGTTTCAAGATTATGCATCTATTTGGTGTATGGACTGGTGCCCTATGATATTCATAAAATTAATTAGATTCATAGTTATTTATAAGAGGCCACATCATATCAACCTCTTTGATGGGAGGGAGAGACATGACATTACATTCCAAGAGTTTCTCTAAAACATGTGTTGGTGATTTTGGATAGTTGGTGAAAACTCTATGTGGAAGAGCTGATAAAAGTAGGCAAGGAGATGGCTCTGAAGCTACGTTAACTATGGTCTTTTAATCATTCTTGTTTATATTGTCCCTTACCTTATACAAAGGCTTACTATAAATCATAGTAGTTGATTCTAATCCACTAGTATATTTTAGTTTGCCCATGGAGAAGTTTGACTTTTCTTTCTTTCACTATGTGGCATAAATCTATGAAGGTTGTAAACTTCTTGAAAAATTTATATTTGTGTAATGTCTATATAATACTCTCTTTGCAGATGTCTTGAAGCTATTTATCTATCATAAGGCTAGTCAACTTGGCCAATATAGTCTTATATCATTAGAAGTATTCTGCAATAGGCTCATTTGATTTTTGTTTCAATTATGCAACTTGAGCATATGAGATCTTATCACTAATGTTTAAGTAGAAGTGTGCTAAAAACATATCTACCAAAGGATTTAATTTGGTGATAGACTAATTTAGTAGATCATAAAACCAATGTAAGACATAACCCATTAAATCATGTAGGAATAACATAGTGATGAGTCAATCATTGGACACATAGTCTAAACATGATGTGTGAAAATATTGGAGATGGTGCTCTAGGTCACCCTTACCATCATATAATATAATTTTAGGTGCCATGAATCTGGATGGAAAATGAGTTGCCACTATGTGATGTGCCAAAGTTGTATGTAAAAAACATGAGAATCCAAGGCATGTGATGACCTAATGGCTCCTTACTCAAAATGTAATACCTTAGCCTAAAGATCATAACCTCGTGCATAAGGGATTATACATCTAGAGTGGAGGAACTAGCCATAAGAATTATAGCTATCATTAAATGGTGTTGAGTTAAAATTGGTTGTTATGTTAGTTGAGTTGGCCCCAATGTAGGTGTGACAATGTTATTAGTTAGGGGAGTTGAAGATTAGTCATTGCTTGATTTATTATTTATTTCCATTATGGATTTAAAAATTTTGCATGATCAAGGGGTTTTTCCTAAAGTATATCTTTGAATCTCTTTAAGATCTCATCCTTATAGACAATTAGGTTTTCATTGTTATGTGGAGGGAGAGTGTCTTGATTTCCACCTTGTGTATCATCTTGATCTTGATTATATTTCTTATCTTCAGATGCATTATCATTAAAACCACATAATCAAGGTGTGAAGAATTAATTATAGGAGTTAAAAATCATCCCTTGTCCATGGTATAAGCTCAAATAGAAGGAATTTGAATATGATCAATAGGATTGCCACCTAGTGTAGCACTTCTTCTTAATGGAAGAGAGATGGCCTTTTTAGATGGCATATAGTAAACAAAGTGAAATAGGGATGTTAAAATAGAATTTTTGAGATCTAAAAAGCTTAAAATAGCTAATAAAAATAGGTAAAATAAGAATACAAACCATAGTAGCATCTAGGATTAGGGTTTCAATAGTATTTGAAGTAAGTTAGGTTCACCAAATGTTTTAACCTTTTAGGACTTAATGAATGTAAATCCTATGTTTGTTAAAGAGCTACGTATGCTAAATCAAGGTGATAATATGCAATAAATACAACTACTAATTTGTTATAGAATTGAATAAATTTGACCTTTCTATAAATAGTAATAAATATCGCAAGTAAGAACTTAGCTATAAAACAATTGAGATGGATGATACATAGGCTGGAAACTGAGGTAGAAGCTGGTTTGAGTGTCACAAATAGGATTCAAGTGTCAAAACCTCTCTTAGATAGTAGCACCCTAATTGGATAGTAGTTCCATTATTGGAAATTTTTGGAATCATAATTACTAATAGTGGATGGGGCGGGCAGGGGGGTGAATCAGTCTTCAAAAACTTTCAATCAATTATATCCACTCATATATGAACTATGAAAGCAACACAGTGATCAAGCAATGCATTAAGAACTAATCACATGAGCATGAACAAGATAACACATCATATATGTTGGAAACCCTTGTGGAGAATAAAACTCATTGAAATAAATCTTGGACAAACTATCATATAAGATAATGTATCAAAACTAGTTGAGTACCAGCCCAACATGAAACACCAACCCCAAATTTATCAAGCACCCACTTGACTTTAGCAAGCATCCACTTGTGAGAAGGCTACAACCCTCTACAATAAATCACCAAATCAATAAAAGGACACTTATAAAAACACAAACCTTCAAGGAAGCTCCAACTCCCTCTTGACAAGCACCAACTCAGCCAAGACTAATTCTACAAGTTCCAACCTGCAAGGAAGCTTCAACTCCCTCTTTGACCAAGCACCAAATTAGCCAATCACACTTCTTTATTCTATTCTTCCACTCAGCTATCCATCTTCTATATCCATTTTCATACATAAATAAAACATCTTTGATGAAAATTTTATATCCTATTAATGTACAATGATCACTCCTTTAGCTTTACTCCACTTGATCTCTCTCAAAATTGCATCTAGGCTTCTTCGCTCAATTAGCCCTCTGCAAGACTTAATAGGTCATGTGACCTTGATATCCAACTATAAAAAACCTATATGATCTTCATGAAATTATTATATTATATCTTTTTAGGGTTCAAAACATGTTACCTAACCTCCTTAGGCTCATTTATTTATCAATCCATTTGCTTACTCTAAGCTTACTCAAATAGGCATAACACTGCCTTGTATATATACCATTCCTTGTTCATATACCACTTAGTCAGACACACACCCTTAAACTCTTAATTCTTCCATATAATATTCCTTACTAAATCTCATAAACAAAATTCAAATTACCTTTGGATCCCTTTTTTTTGTCATGAATCAATTAGGCTTGATTTCACTTTTAGGTATCATGGAGACCTAATTGCATTAGGCCTTCTTATCAACATGTTACCATTTGATCCCTTGGAAAGAATTAAACCTATATACATGGCATAATCCATTCATATAACATACAAAAATACCTTATCAAACATCCTATAATATACATAACACTTTTTAGGTCCAACCACTTAATGAAACCCCTCAATGGTACTCAGTCCTATTAGGCCTGTGTACAGCAAAAAAGTTGCCCTTCAATATTGAAGCTTAAACACACTTAAGACACTAAAATATGATAAACATAGAAAATATAAAGAGTTTACATGACCTCAGGGTCATTACCAAATGCATTATAAAATTTCACTCAGAGCTCAACGCTTTAAGAACACCTCTGCAACACACTCACTTAGAACTGTCAGTAAACTCTAAAACACAATCATCATGAATTAGATATCCAACATATATCTAAACACTTTAAATGACTCATTATTCATGTACAAGGTTATTATATATAATTATGACATATTTAAATAAAAATATCATATGGTCTAATGACAAATATTGGTCTTGCAGACCAATTTCTTGACCTCATGTTTCATAGTCCTATCTGAACCAGACTAGTCATTTTTTGAGTAATATTTTCACCACATACATGACCTATAAAGATTATTATAAGAATTAACATGTATTATGATTCTTTAACAAAATCTCCATGTACTTTTTTTCATCATTTTATCATGAATACACACTCTAATTCATCTTCTCACTGTTGCTTAGGTTTTACATTGTTTACACCTTTAGGTCAATCTATGACTAGCTAACTTGGAAGACTAATTTATCACATTATAAGGGTGGAACCTGTCCAAAATAATTCATGGTAATGTACTATGAGTCTCTATCTCCTTCTTTCATCCATTTTCTTTTCTTTACCAAAGCAATTTTTTACTGCAAAAGTAAATTCTTCACAAACAAGCTTGTATCTACACATTCTCTCTCCTCTAACTGACCACCACCACTTGGAGGTACTCAAGAGAGTTGACTACATGATAAAATATTTTTTATATTCATTTGAGACCATTCTAATCTATTTTGAATAAGATCTTCCATATTGGGTCTTTATTAGGGTTTTAGGGAGGTTTAACACAGGTTTTGGTGTTAACAATTGTTTATAAAGGAGTGCCCCTTAAATCCAAAACCAATGTCTAGAGATATTATCTAGGATCATTCCCTATCTCTCCTTAACATCTCAGGTTCCCATTTAGAGGTTACACATGCCAATGAATGTTTGAAAGTGCCTCTCGGGTATTAAAACCTCATTTTATGAACTCAAGAAGGCTTAAAATAGTGTTTCCTATAATTACCTTCAAACCATACACTCAAAAATTTGTGAAAGTTCTTAAAAAAACATATCATACCTCTTTTTATTCTCAAATATGCAAACTTGACTTGAAAATTGATCTTTGTGCCTCATCAATCCAATCAGGGTCCAAGAGTGGTCTAGGTGCAGACTTGATCTGAAGGTCCTACCCTTGTAGGCTCACCTAGAGACTCTCATGGATGCTTTTACACATTATTATCATTCTCACACAACAATCACAAGCTCTCACATTCCTAAGATCACTCACCTCATCTTGTCACCAGTTCATATTGTTTTAGTTAATTTTTACTCATTTCATAATTTTGAAATTAAATAATGAAACTAGTAATGGGGTGTGTAGAAGAATACTTGGTAAACTGCACACATGAATCTAGATGATGATGGGAACTCCTATTTAACTCTGAAGGAATAACCTACAGATAAGAAAGACACTATAAAAGGGTGTTGTTAGAAAATAGATGAGTGAATTGCCTAGCATGAGCTAGATCCAAGAAATGTATTGCTTGCTAAGAGGTCATCAATCAATTGTTATTAATTAAGTTGGAAATGATAAAGGAAAGATATACTTGCATAATATAAATGAAGTGCAATTAAAATAAAGTAGAATGTTAGTTAATAGAAAAGTAACCAAAAGTAGTCAAATCGATCAATACTCATGTTAAAATGGTTAGGTTTTGGTCTAAAAATTCAAAAAAGGTATTATAATAAGGCAAAAATAGAGAGAGTTAGGTTTGACTGGGGTTATGGGGCTAAAAATATCTTGTTGTATTTTTCTGCCACAGATACTATCAGTGGTCAGGTGAACCATCAGTGATTTAGGCTGACCATCGATGGTTGTGCTAACCATTGGTGGTTACCTATATAATTTTGAAAATGATCAAAATAGATGGTGTAGATTGGGTGTTTGAGAAAATAGAGGTCTATTATGGGGCTAAGCGGTGTAAAATAATATACTGATGGGTTTGATAGGGCTGGAAGGTTAGAAATAAGATAAATCAATAAAAACAAGTGAAAGATACCTAAAACTTGATGGTGGAAGGCTGAAGTAATTTGGTCAGAGTGGCAGTACTTCAACTTTCAAAAGTGATTTTGATATAGCTTTAGGTCTCTAGTGATGTTTATTGCTTGTTAAAGGATACTGGATACCTATATGCAAGAAAGTTTGGATGCCAGATTATGGATTGTGGATCTATTTCACGTCCTCCTCTTCTCCTTTTATAGGATGAAGTTACTAATTGGAATGGAGGAAGTTTCTAATTTGATAGGGGGATAAAGTTTCCAATTCATGATGTTTTAAAGCTAGTTTTAAAATCAAGTTGCCACTTATGGAGAAAGTTATCTCACACAAAGCTTTCAATGCTTTAAAACTTTTAAAGAAGGCTTGGATACTTGATCGTTGATGGTCAGGCTAACTGTTGATGGGTAGGTTGATCATCAATGGTCAAGGGGATAAATGAAAATGGGTTAAAGAAAATTAAAAGGGGTGAATTAAATGGTTTAGTCAAATGTGTTTAGTTAGGGGTTTGATAGGATCAAGTTGGTAAATGAGTATAATTGATTAGGTAGTCTACTAGATGTGACGTTAGATGAGGGTCAAAAGGTAGTTTGACATCAAAAGCCATCATATGTAGTTTTTGAGTGTCTACATTTTGCCCGTTTTTATTATGTGGCTTTGATCTAATAGGCTATAAAATAAAAATAGATTGTTGGTTAAGCTTTGGTTGCCCCGAGTATGGGAGGAGGTGTTCCCCCTCAAACTGGGAATTGATGAGGTAGAAGTGAAATTGGGTCAGGGTTTGATAAATGATAAATGGGTAGGTACAAGGTGGGTGACGTAAAAAGGTTGAGCATTTTAGATGTAAACATGTGCATAAAACACAACTAAGGGTGACAGTCAAGATCACCCAAAGACTAAATTTGCTAATGTTGATAAAAATAAGCATGATTTTAGAAGGACATGTGATAGGGGTAACTAGTCCATAACATTGGTCATAGCTAATTAGGTCAGGCCTTATCAAGCCATCTAGATAGGGTCAGTGTTAAGCATAAGTATAAATGGTAGGAGGTGATCTCGTGAATCAACACAATTTATCAAGTTATGCATGAGGTGGTGCAAAGTTTAAAATTTCAACAAGGCAAGGTTAGTCAGTGCGATCAAAATGACCATGCAAAGTTGTCATAATATAAGTGAATGGTCTAGGTCAAAAATGACCAATGTTAAGGTAGACACAATGTAATGGTTGGTTATGGGTGGGTTGGGAATGACTGAATTGACTCTATATGCATTAGGTAAGGGATGTTGCCTACATAGTTCTATGGATAGAATATCTAAAAAGCACTTCAGGCCAAATGTAGTTCTCCACAAAGTCTAGACTGAGGTGAGGTGTAGTTGAAAGGGTTGAAAAGAAGTGGTACCCTGATCAGTGATGGTAGGAGTGTTCTTAGGTTTGATTGTTGATGGTCACCATGATCGTTGATGGTCGAGAGGAAACTCTAAAAGTCAAAAGGTCAAAAAAATTTAAAAATGTTTTATTTTTACCATTTAACTTTTGGAATTTGTGATCTAGGTAATTTGTGAGATTTGTCACTTATGCAGTGAGCTTGTTGAGGTGGAGTATCTAGATTGGTTGATAGTGTGTTTGATTCATGATTGAGTGGGGATTTGATGGACAGTGGGCAAGGATGTAGTTGGGTGGTAGTATGAGGACTTCGACCATGCTAGCGATCATGGAATGAGGTAGGCGATACCTTAATTGTGATAGTAGAGTTAAATGTATTGGTATAAAGGTACATGTGTGGAGGTTAAATTAGTGGGGATGGGTTTTGAAAATTAGCCTAGGCCATGATGCCCTAGGTTAAGGTTTTTATTGTTTGTAGGAAAATTAGTAGGGGAAATGGAGATTTGAAGGATGTGGTAAGAGATTAATTTAGGTGGGAATAGGTTTATGTAGAGAGATTGTTTGATTTAGGTGATTTACTAGAGGTTGTGGTGGGTCGAGGGTTTGAGTTACACCATTGATGATCATATACAGTGACCATCAGTGGTTCAACTCGATCATCACCAGTTGAACCTAGGGGTAAAAATGTCCCTAAGGGACCATTAACGGTTCAAATAATTATCGGTGGTTGAAGGATTGGTGGAAAGGCTTGGTAAAAGGAGTAAAAGAAGTAAAAAGAGTGTAAAGTTACATGGAAATTTTGTAGAATTGTGTTAAAGTAGGGATGTGGGTGTAATAATTGTATTTTAGTTTTGGAAGTAGTGAAAAGAAAATAAGAGGTTTAAATACAAAAATGGTTTAATTGATAGTGGTTAAAATTGGTAAATGGGTGAAAATTGGTCAAAACTAATTAAAAAAGTGATAAGTGTTGAAGGTTGGAAAAGTTGTGCCAAATATGCATATGGTGGTAAAGGGGTGACATGCATGAAGGGATGTTTATAATGGTAGGCAAAAGAAAGGGTAGATAAGAGGAGTGGAAGTTACCTAATAAAAATGTGTTAGGTGTTCAAAATGGCAAGAGGTAAAATAGGAGATGTAACAAGGGAGGGTGAAATAAATTAAAAAAGATAGGTGTGTATTTTTAGACTGACGTAAAAAATGAAGTAGGCATGCTAATATTATTGTTTATTTGTTTGAAGGCCTGTGACTAAATTTAGATGATAGACTGGGTCCCTAAGATCTTCACTAAGGTTCAAGACGCGATGACTATAGAGGAGTGGAGGCACATGAAGATGGTTGGCCTAGGGGTTATGATTCATTATTAGCACCTACCATGGGATGTGACCATGATCATGATGCTTATCAAGAGATGGGACCTATTGATGAATACCTTCATGTTGCCTACTAGAGAGATGAACATCTTATTGGAGGATGTGATGAAGATCACATGGCTACCCATTCAGGGGGAACCCATCTATCATATTGAGAGTGAGGATTAGGACTACCACATACATTTCTTATATGGAGTAGATTAGGTTCATGCCAAGTGGTATGCAGGTGGGTTTGGGATTGAGGCATTGTACTAGGGGGCCCTAGAGGATAGATACCTACTAAAAATGATGATGATGGTAGTGACTTGTTTTGCATTACCAGATTTGAGCCATGAATGATTTCCATACCTACTATTAGGGGTATTGGTGGAGATGTTGGTAGGGAAGATGGTGTTTAGATGGGACTTGGTGCTACTAGTCCATATCTATAAGGAGCTTTGGGCCTTTAGAGCACATAGATGGTAAGGGATCAATGTCAGTTTTATGTTCCACTATTGGGCATATGATCACATTTGATTTGTGAGACCATTAGGGCTACCATGGTAGAGTTTTACCCAAGTAGCCTTTCCTATTAGCTTTATGCGATGGAGGTATATTGATGCTTTAATAGGGGTAGGTGGAGGACCCAAAGACATTGACTAGTTTCAAGATGCATAGGAGGGTTTACTAGTAGATGTGATATGGAGGTCATATGTGGGTTGGCCTAATTAGCCTAGGCACTAGTACCACACGTCCTTACAGAGATGGCACTAGATTTATAGGAGGAGAGATGGGGAGATTGAATTGATCCCCTTCAACTGAGTGTGGTAGTAGTTTAGATCAGTATAAGGGATCCCACTAGATTTCCCTCAACACAAGAGGGAGGAAGCCAAGTTCTTAGTCTCAGAGCCACATTCATAAGATGTCATTTTAGACCAGGAAGAGTTGCTAGTGAGAGCTCCCATAGATGATGTTGGTGTTGCAGATGGATATCTAGCTTGGGACCAGGTCAAATATGCAGTGGCTAACTTTAGATGGGGTGATGGGGGGTAGAATCCTATGCATGTGAACCCCACAGGGGCACTAGCATAGGATGGTCAGGTAATAGCATCACTGACAATAACACAAGCCTAGATTACAAGGTTATAAGGACAGGTGGCCAATTTATAGGCATAGATTATAACCTTACAAGAGAAGGTTGTTACAGTGATGGATGAGCATGATCAAGTGATAATATCTCTTAGGTTAGTAACTCAGGAGAGAGATTCATTGAGATAGAGGGCAAGGATAGCCACAGTAGCATTAGGAGGACCACTAGACATAGTTCTGAGGACACAATACCTAGCCACCATGAAGGAGCTAACATATTATGAGGTGATAGTGTTAGCATAATTACCTTTGGAGATGAGATACAAAGAATATAGGGCCAACCTAACAAGTGGTCCATCTATAGCTACTCCAGGATAGTGGGATTTGATAATGGGGTAGGCAAGGATTTCAAGGGGACCACCACCATATCATAGTATAGGTGTAAATGGAGCCAGTGGTAGTGGTGCAGGTGGGCCCATTGGTAGTGGTGCCCTAGAGGCCTGATATATTATATGTTTTTGATTTTGATATTGGCCTACGTGCCAATGATGTGAGATGTATGTGAGTGAGAGAGACATAGATACATTATTTCATGTATTTCCTTATTAATTTATATGATGATTATATGTTGATTATGATATTGTTGACAGTTGATTTTATTGATGACATGATATATGACATGATGATGATGTTTAGTTGATTATGTATTGATGCATTATGATGATGATGATGATATAGATGTAGATTAGGATCATGATGTGGTTATGTTTATGGATTATGGATGACATATATGATGCTTTAGGCATAGGTGTATTGTTAACTCCTTAGTTTAAGTATTTTATAATGGATATGATGGATGATGATGACTATTTGTTTATATGATGATGTAGTTGACATGTTTTCAATCAATATGTTTGTTTTTATTTACTTTAGTTTGCACATAATCATGAATAGTTGATAGATATATTTTGATGATGTTGTTTATAAGATGATTATGATAATGTGGTTTATAGATAGGATGAGGATGTAATATTCATAGATAGGATGATATTTTGGATTTATTGTAGGATGACATTTGATGAGGATAATATGTTTTTATGATGTTATAATGGTATATTATGATGATGGTTTTTGATGTTTTAGTAGTATATGGTTTATATTTATTTTGTTCATGGTTCATAATGTTGATGAGAATAATGCTTGCATGTTTGAATAGGATACGTGATATGAATATATCATGAAATCACATAAAGAAGGTGTAGGTAGAAAACTAAATGTGAGAAAGAGATAAGAGTTATGAGACATACATCCTTATAAACTAATGGAGGGAAAATAAAAGGCATGATGAGGACCTAACAACAAGAAAACATAGTTGGATTGACTTAATAAACATAAACCTATCGAACGCTTCGCATGAGCATACTTTGATTGAGAAAGGGGTTACCTTGATTACTTTGTGTCAAGTAAGCTCATAGTCCCTTGATTTCAGAGAGGGATTGAAGGGAAGGGAGGTGATAGGTAGATGGTTTAATGTTAAATGGGTGAAAAGGTAACCTAATGTGGGTTAGCTTACCCCTTTTATAGGTGACCAAAGAACTGTAATAGATAAGTCCATGCCTTAATATGAGATATAGACTGATCAAAGTGGGAAGTCTACAAATGCCATATATAAGAGCCAATTATGGTGTACTGGGATAATGCATAGACTAACTAATGTGATAAGTCCACAAATGGAACTTATAAGATCCAATTGTAGCTTAATTACTTTGATTTTGACATGAGGTTGTTAGTTGCTTTTATTATTTTGATAAGTTGTTGAAGTTGATCAATGTGAGAAGCTTCAAAAGATTATTTCTCAGCCACCCTTTAAGGGAGTGGTCTAGAATTGGATTTTTATAGCTATCCTTCAAGGGAGAAATATTTTTAAAGTATCTTTTAATTATTGGGTAGCTATCTTTTAAGGGAGCAACCTGTAATAATGGACCCAAGTGATATGTTGGTATCCCAATTTTTCAATTTTTAATACTAGTTTAGACATGGGCAAGTCTATTTAGGCTTAAAGGTTTACCTTTATAGAGGCAAAACTTTAGCATAAAGGGTTAGTGATAGATGGGGAAAGTGGATTGAGAGACAACTAATCATAAGATTCTATCTGATTAGAGATGAAAAGTATCCATAAGAACCATGCTATGTGTAGAGTGATGGTACCCATATTTAGGATTAGGCTTATAACCATGATGGATAATCACATGGTCCTATGTTGTAAGATATTTTCCCCAAGAGGATTAGGGATAGGTAGGTGAAAGAAGGTGGAAATCTCATAAACTAGGGGATGAGATTAAGTTAGTCATGAAGGTGAATTTGATCCTTATTTCAACAATAGAAAGCATGTAAATGTAAAGCATTAAGAGGCTCAGGTTCTAGTTTGCCTTTGAGAGAGGAAAAATGATAATATCCTCATTCATACTTATGGGTTATGATATAGGGTCCAATCCAATTGAAATCAAACTTGCCCTTTTTACTTTTCTCCATATTAGTTACATGTTGGTTTTCTTTAAGGATGAGGTCTCCAATGTTGAACTCTCACTATTTAAGGTGTTTGTTATATGCACACTTTATTTATTCCTAATAGACATGAATATGATTAAGTGTTATGAGGTGATGTTCATCAAGAAGTTCAATACATGCGAGATATTCTTGATGATAATCACTCTTAAAAAGGATTTTGTGTAAAGATATGTGAAGAGAGGTAATTTGAACTTTGAAAAGAAAGATAGCCTTTGTGCCAAAGATGAAAGAGAAAGGGGTAAGACTTGTAGAGTTTTAAATACTAGTGTGATCGGACCATAAAGTGAAAGGAATGTGCAAGTATCAATCTTGACTTGAAGCACTAACTAATTTGGTTACCATTTTCATGAGAGTTTTGTTAGAGGCTTTCGCATATCTATTGGATTGTGGATGATAAAGTAAGTAAAAGCTTAACTTGATGCCAAAAGTGTCATAGATACATTAAACTATCTAGTTTTTAAAATATTTTCCATTATTGATGATGATCTTATGAGGAACACCGAAGTAGCAGATGATATGGTTATTGATGAAGTCAATAATTTTTTTGACTTTAGTTAAGATGAGAGGGATGGCCACCACCCATTTGGTGAAATATTTAGTGGTGGTAATGATATATTGGTGTCATGAAGAATGGGGATTGATTTCCCTAATAAGGTCAAGACCCCATTACAAGAAGGGCCAATAATTTATACATACTTGAAGGCCATAAGGAGGTGCATGATGTAAGTTAGCATGTTGTTGACATTTCACATAATTCTTTACATAGTCACAACAATCTTGGTTGAGGGAGGGCCAATAGAATCTAAGGTGAATAATATGCTTAATGACAGTTAGGCCACTAAAGTGTCCCCCACAAATTTTTTCTTGTGTTTCTTTGATAGCGTGGCAAGCTTCATGGCTATGCAAACAATAGAGAAGGATGTCATCAAAGCCACATTTGTAAAGGATTCCCCCTTCTATGGTGTAATGAGATATACCCTAAACAAAATATCTTTGAGCATTTTTCAAAAGGTTGGGAGGAATAATGCCAAGGTTAAGATAATCAGAAGTTTGGTCATACCAAATGTCAGAAGGGGATGTTTACACACTATAAATGGTAGGAAGGTTAGAATTGATATATGAGGGTGTGATAAAATGATGGAAGGTGATAAATATTTTTCATTTGGTAGGTTGAGATGGAATTTTGGAGGCAAGGTATGCCATCGTATCTACAAATTTATTGGTAGAATGAGGAACTGATTGAATAAGGTGATGGTCAAATGATGTTAAGAGTACATCCATGAGTTGTTTATAATTTAAGAGGACATCATTTTTACATTCATAAGATCTATTGACCTAGTTGATGATTAACTGGGAGTCACTAAAGACACTAATTGCTTTGATTCTCAAGGCTAGAGCAGTTTGGAGACCTATGGCTAAGGCTTTGTATTTGGCTATGTTGTTGGTGAATTCAAACTAATGTTTAAAATAAAGGGGAAGAGGTTCACCATTAAGCGGAATGAGAATCACTCCAACACCCCACAATGTTGGCATTTGGAGCCATGAAAAAACATGGTCATTTGGTAGGTGGATTCCTCCTGTAAAAGAGTTGCGATAGACTCATTTGGAAAGGCAAGAGGAAGAGGTTGATTGTATGGTAAAGGAGCCTCAGCCAATGATCAACAATGACTTGTCCTTTAATGGACCTTTTTGGAAGGATCTCAATATTCAACTCAGCTAGGATCATGAGCCACTTAGCCATACGTTAGTTTTGGTATGGCTTAAAGTACATATACTTGAGGGGGCCAATATTAGTGATGACATATGTTTTAAAATTAAGAAGATAGTGACAGAGTTTAGAGGTCACAAAAACTAAGGTGAGGTAGAGTTTTTTGGGATGGGTATACCAAGTTTCATATTTTATAAGGTTATAGCTAATGTAATAGATAGATTGATCTTTATTTTGTTCAACATGATGAGCAAGCATTGCCCCTAGGGAATGGTTCATGGTGGATATATATAGGTAAAAGGGTTGGTCTTCCTTAAGAGGGATGAGGATAGGTGGAGAGATAAGATACTTCTTGATCGAAATAAAGGCTTGTTGACATGCTTTGGTCCACTTAAAAGAGGTGTCTTTCTTTAGGAGGTGGTGGAAGGGTTGACATATATCTGATAATTGGGAGATAAAGTGATGGATGCATTGAATTTTTCCCTACAAATTATGGATTTGCATAAGGTTGGTTAGAGGAGGCATCTCTAAGATTGCTCTGACTTTAGCGGGGTCTATCTTGATTCTACAAAGAGAGATGATGAAACTAAGAAACTTTCCTGATAAAACCCCAAAAATGCACTTCTTAGGATTGAGCCTAATATGATAATGGATTAGTCAGTCAAAGATGATGGAAATAATAGCTAGGTGATACTTATGGTGTTTGGATTTCCCAAGGAGATCATCCACATAGTCCTCTATGATTTTATGGATGAGATCGTGAAAGATATAGGTCATGGCCCCTTGATAGGTTATTCCAACATTCTTTAGTCCAAAGGGAATTACCCTATAGTAGAAGGTTCCTCATAGGGTAATAAAGGAATTTTTATTTTGATCTTTGGGGGAAATCAAGATCTGATTATATCCTAAGAAATCGTCCATGAGAGATAACATTTCATGGTTGACTATAAGATCAATAAGTTGGTCAATGTTTGGCAAAGGAAAGTCATCCTTTAGGCAAGCGAGATTGAGGTCACAAAAATTGATGCAAAGGTGAAGGTCCCCTATGTGTTTGGTGATGGGAATAATGTTATAAACCCATTATGGATAGTTGATGGGTTGAATGAATTTGACAGATAAGAGATGATGAAGCTCTTATTTGACAAGAAGGCCAATGCAAGGATGCATCCTACGAAGCTTTTATTGAACTAGTTTAGCCTCAAAATAGTTAACAATGATGTGTAATTCAATAAAAGGGTCAATTCTAAGCATATCATGATAGGACCAATAAAATGCTATATTTCGATCTCGAAGGAAAGAAGGTTAATCCTATTCTTTCATGGAATTTAAAGATTGGTAAATTTTGATGATATGGGGATTATCTTGAGTAACCAAGTTGACATCAATAGTGGATTCATTCAACATGGTTTGGCTCTCAAGAGTAAGGGATTTATGGATAGAATAATCCCCTACATTAAGGTAGGTGAGAATGGAATCATCATTTTGACATTGGATGGCGTTGATGGTAGGCGAATCTTGCTCTATCATTTTAGGGTGGATGAGAGGAAGGTTTTTAGTTCAACCACCCTTTTGATAGGTTAGGGAGCCCAAACTAATGGTATTGATTAAAAAAAAATTGGATGGGATGATATTAGAGTCCTCAAATTTGGAGGGAGATGGGGCTGGTGAGGATAAAATATCTTCATCGATGATGGCAATGGGTTTTGGTGATGTGGGTTCTTCTAGTGGTACAAACCCAAGTCCAAATAACTCACAAGGTTTTAGATATTTGATTATGGGTAATTCATGAGGTCTCCATTCATAGAGGCCAAAACCAAACCCCTTCTAAGTGCACCAGTAAAGGTAAGCTTTGGAAAATTTTGGTTTGTCCAGGTAAGAAAAATTGATGGTGAATGGTCAGATGAATGGGGTAGTGGCAATAATGAGAAGTGATTGAAAGTCCCCCATAAATAAAATTCATTTGATTGTTTGGGAGCCTAAAAAAGATGATGGCTCTAATGTTGGGATCGTAAGAAGGATCATATTTGAGGTTCCCATATTCTTGTGGAGTAGGAAAAGCATCTAAGGCTAAAAGATGATATTCCCCAAGAGAGAATCATTTAAATGTGGATTGCAAGGTGTCCTCAACCATAATTTGGGATGAAGGGATAGATGAGCTAGTTAATGCTTCATCATTGTTGTGAGTAGGAGTGTTGATGGTTTTAGTCAGTGGGGTGGTTGTATTAGAAGTTGGTTGTGAGGTAGATGAAGGAGGAATAAAAATGTCATTAGGTTGGTATGTCATATTTCAAGAGGCAAAGGGACTAGGATTATCTTTGATGGTAATAACTTGTCCCTCATGCTCAAATTTGACACATCAGTATAAGGTGGAAGGGATGAAATTTATAGGATAGATCCAAGGGCATCTAAGTAACACATTATATTGGAACTCACCCTCTATAATGTAAAATATTTTGGGAATGGTACAAGGCCCCAAGTAGATATGGAGGACAATAGTTCCTAAGGTAGTGGCCATGGTATCATTAAAGGAGTGAAGGACCACTATACATTCTAATATGATATTTTTGGGTAGATGAAGTTGTTCATATGCATGGGAGGAGATAATGTTGATGCTAGCTCCTCTAAAAATCATAACCTTCTTGATGTAGGTTTGATTGATGTATGTTGTGCCAAAGAGGGGAGGATCAAAATACTCAATATGAGTGGGAGGTATTTCAAAATCTTGGAAGGTGATGAGGGAAAAATGTTAGAGGACTCTAATAAAGGGTGTAAGAGGTTGAGGATCATCTGGTTTAACCTATATAGATTTCAGAGCCTTAATCAATGCCTGACGATGGTGAGGCAAGGTGTTGACTAGTTCATAAAGGCTCATTTTCATCAATGTTTGGTGAAGTTATTTCAACATGATACATTAGATGGATTCAGATGGGTTAGAGGGAGAGGGTCCCAAAATGGATACTTTGGGATTTCGTGGTGGCATAGGTGAAGGTGTAGGTGTTTGGTTTGTTTGGTGGATTGAGGGGTTGAAGGGTATGTTAATGGAATAGATGCCTTAGCTTTTCCCTTATCTTTATATTGGGCTTGGGATCGTATAACCACATATATAGTGTGGATAAGGGGATTTTTTGGGTTTGATGCTTGCTTCAATTCCCCCTTCCCATCCTTGGGTAGGAGTGGGAGAGTTGGTAAAGGTTGGGTAGGTTGGGTTGATGGTAAGATTGGTAATAGGGGTAAGAAGGGTTCATCTGATAAAAAATCATCCTCGTCATATAGGCTATGAAAAAGTGCTTGGAGAGCTTTGTAATTCTCTGTGTCATGTCCTGGTGCCCTATGATATGCACAGATCAAGTTATCATTGAACCAGGAGGGTTTGGTATTAGAAGGGTAGAATGGTTTGATAGGGGGTAAGCTAATGGAAGAATTTTGCAACAACCTTTATAGGATGGTTGATTAGGATTCACTCAAAGGTATTGGAAGTGAAGGGTGTATAGTTTTAGGGAGGGAAGATTTTTTAGAAGTAGCTTTCACCTTAGAAGTTGTAGGTGGTAGAATGGTTTTGGTTGGTGGTTGGGATTACTTAGTTATGGTTGATTTAGGGTTAGATGATTGGAAAGTGGGAGACTTGGATAATGAGGGATTAGCTATAGGTGAGAAAGTAGAGGTAGATAGGTTAGTCAAAAATGATGGAGAACTAGAGGATTTGATGGGTGTAGGTGGAGAAAAGGGGGATAGTTTCTTAGAGGAAGAATAGGTAATTGGGATGGTAGAAGGATGGGGTCATAAGATGGAAGGTAAGTGGGAAGGAGGTGGTAAGGATATAGTTTGAGGTGGAGGTTTGGATAACTCTACCTTCTTATTTGGTTTGGTTGAGAGCTTTTTTGGTGGACTATATGGTGTTAAATCCAACTTTAAAGAGGGGTGAGAATCGCTAGGTGTGGGAAGGATTCCTAAATTCTTGACTAGATTGGTAAGAGAGGTATAAGGTGATTTGACAATGTTATAAGGAGGTTGTTGGGATTATTCACTTATGGTTTTAGAATAGGTATTTGGTTAAGAGGTAATATTGTATTTAAGGGTGGATTCATGGGAGGTTGTAGATTCAGATTTGTTTTGGTAAGGGAGTCTAAGATGATGCCAAAAGGTGGCTCTATTAAAGTTGGGTTTGGAATTGAACTCTAAACTTTGGATTAGACTAGAAAAGGGCTTGTAGATGGGTTTAGTTCCTTGGTCATTAGTTTCAAAGCTTAAGCCCTTAGGTGGAGTAAAAGGAATGGTTTCTCTATCCTTATTTTTGATGGATGGTTCAAAAATTGGTGGTTGGGTAGATGAGATAATATCCTCTTGTGGAATGGTTTCCAAAGAGGAAATGGATGGTTGTATGATAAGAGAGGTAGGTATGGTTTCCTCAAGTGAAGGAACATATAAAGTTGCTTCTTTTGTTTGAGTGTTTAAAGGAGTGCAGGGTAGTTCATCCACCTGAATGAATGGAGTGGAAGAAGAAGAAATGGTTATAGTGGAGGTTGTCTCTTTTAGTGTTTCCATCAAAAGAGAGGTAGATAAATCTAAGCTCTCATCCAGTGATGAGAGAGGGGTGGTTAATTCTTGCATTTGAGTATCTAAAGGACTAGGAGGTGAGTTTACTACTTCTATTTAGGTGATTGAGGTAATGGTCTCTTCAATAATGGGCTCGTTATTAATAACATTGATTATATGTGCCTCATGAGAATGAGATGATTTGGGTTGGTTATCATGGTGTTGGGTAGAAGGAGCATGATTGGGAAAAGGCTTGTTTAAAATGTCAAGGGACTGATTGGGAGGTGCATTGGGATTATCAAACATAAGTTCTCCATTATTAATCAAATTTTGGACAAGAGTTTTGAAGGTATTTCATCTATTAATGTCATGTCCTATGACTCAGTGAAAGGCGCAATGGTTGTTCTTGTTATACCAACTTGACAGAGGGTGAGAAGCATCAAATTATTGGGTTGGTTTAATTGGTGGGATTTGGATGAGGTTAGATTTGAGTAATTTATCCAAAACTGATGCACAATATTCTCCAATAGGAGTATATTATTTTGGAGGAGCTCGGCTTTGGTTTTGGTTTTATTGATAGGGAGGGTTGGAAGAATTGATTCGAGGTAGTTGGTTGACATTTGGAGGTGGAGCAGTTTTTATAACAACTAAGTTTGTGGATGCTTTTGCTTTAGCATTGGATTAGTTATTGGTTTTGGTGGAGGAAGGGACATTGGATTTAAAGCTAGAATTTTTGTTTTGTAATTTTAATTTCCCTTCATCAATGGCCCAATTTTCCAATTTGTGTGCCATGGTGAATGCCTCATCAAAAGTTCTAAAGGTTTGAACATGAAGAGTGGGGGCCATATGTTTGGCACAACCCTAAGAGAAGACTTTAATCAACTTAGGTTGGGTTAAGGAGAAGGAAAGTTGGTTGATGAGACCTCTCCATCTAGCCACGAAATCAATAATTGATTCATCATCAAATTGTTTAATAGAGTAGAGATCTATAATAGAGACTTTTTTAGATGTATTCACTAAGAAATGCTCTAAAAAGATTTAGGCCAGTTGAAAAAAGGAGAAGATCATGTGCATGGGAAGAGCACTATACCAATCAAGGGCCGGTCTTACTAAGGACATGGGGAAGGTTTGAAGGAGAGCTTCATTGTATGTGATTAAATAACAAGAATGATGGAATGATCTTAAATGTTGTTGGGGGTCCTCCTTGCCTTGGAATTTGGAAAACTTGTTCAATTCTCATTGAGAAGGATATGAATGGATGGGTATAGATGGATAAATCGGTTCATTACAAAATTAATCATAGGATAAAAGGTTATGAGACCCAAAGATAGATGACTCCAAGTTAGTCATTTTGTCCATTAATATCTTGATCAAATCTAGTTGGGTTTGGGAAGCTACATAATTAAGGGGTAAATTTTGTTGAGGTTGGGTGACAGCATGTATGGATAGGCGGTAGAAGGCACTAAAGAAGCCACATATTGGTAAGTGGTCACAAGAGGTTGAGATGGTGCCACATAAAGGTTGATTGGCACAAATGGTAGGGTGGAAGGTGCTATATATCCCTGTAGGTTAGGGACATATTGATAGGTTGTCATGGGTAATTTTTGAGAGATGGATGTGGATTAACTTAAAGGTAGGGTTGAGGTTGAGTAAGTTGAGGTCGGGTGGTGACCCTAGTGCTAATGGGTGGAAATGTTTGAGGTATAGAAAGCACCAAGTTCTAAAATGGGGTAGAAGTTGGTCGATTGATCATAATAAAGGGAAGAGTGGAAGTAGGGGTATAAGATAACCCCATGGTAGGTGGAGTATAGGTAACTAAGGGTAAACTTGAACCTAAATTTGAAGTGTGGGGTGTGGTAGGAGGTGTTTAGTTAGAGGTTGGAATCTTGGATTGGATTTGGGTAGTGGTAGTAGATGGGATGTTAGAAGAAGGGGCTTGGGTCAGCAAGGGCTGGGTTGAGGTGGTACCCACCATAAGATAGGGAGACATACCATAAGGAGGGTCCATAGGAGGAATTAAAGCAATAAAGGTACGGTGAGGTAAATTATTAAGAAAATGTTGAAGGGCCACTACATTATTGTCAAGGAAGGCAACGAAGTTTACATCACCCTTAGAAACAACTAGGATTCTGATAGGAGGGGGAAGAAAAAAGAGGTGAACCCTCATCACTATAATTATATTCCATGGAGGAAGAATAAGAAGGTGGTGGTTGATTGGTTTGGTTTTCAGTTGTTTTCTAGTAAAGACCATTTGAGAAAATAGGAAATAATATGATGAAACCCACACCTCAAACAAAGAGCAATAAAAAGAAAAGAATTTAAGGAAAATAATGCATACACTAAAAGTGTGTTAAAACCTAGGATTATTTTTAGATCACTTTTGGATTATGCCTTAGAAAATGTGAAGAGGGGATTTGGCTTGTAGTTTGGGTACTAAAGAGGAAATCTATGGTTGGTTTCAAGTTGTTTAGGTGCTCAAGAGAGAAATCTATCTTGAACTTCAGTACATGGCTTGGTATTGGGGCTACCCCCTCACTTCATAGTATTGTAGTGGTAAAAGTGTTGGGTGCTTAGCCAAAATACCGAGTTCAGATTTTATACTCAACTAGACAGCTGAATTGGTTCTCCCCTTGGGGGTGAAATCCAAGTAAGATAGTTGAAAAGGGGTAAGGTTACTGCTAAGAGATGAAATCCTAGTCTAGCCTTGTCTCAAGTATGTTTTGATGTGTTAATTAGTTTGTGGTTTGGCTTAAGTGTGTGATAAAAAGTGTGAAAGCTATGATCAATTACTTTTTCTCCTAAGTTACTAGATGAACTAAGACAAGTAGGCAATCAATGTATGCATGAGGTTTATTTTAATCCCAAAAAGAACTTTTTAGATTTCATTTGATGAACAAACAATAAAGGAGAAAAAAAAGGAACTAGGTCTCATCAGGCATGACAAAATGTTTCAGTTCATTTTTACTCATTTCTTAATTTTGAAATTAAATAATAAAACTAGTAATAGGGTGTGTAGAAGAATACTTGGTAAAGTGCACACGTGAATCTAGACAATGATGGGAACTCCTCTTAGGCTAGGAATGAATAACCTACAGGTAAGAAAGACACTAGAAAAGGGTGTTGTTAGCAAATAGATGAGTGGACTACTTAGCATGAGCTAGATCCAAGAAGTGTATTACTTGCTAGGAGGCCATCAATCCAATGTTATAACAATTAAGTTGTAAATGATAAATTAAAGATCTATTTACATAAGATAAATGAAGTGCAATTAAAAGAAAGTAGAATGCTAGTTAAAAGAAAAGTACCCAAAAGTAGCAAATATGGTCAATACTTATGCTAAAATGGTCAAGGTCTAGTCTAAAAAATCAAAAAAGGTATTGTAATCAAGCAAAAATAAAGAAATTTGGGTTTGACTAGGGTTATAGGGTTAAAAATAGCTTGTATTTTTATGCCACAGTGACTGTCGATGATCAAATTAACCATTGGTAGTTTAGGCTGACCAGACAGTTGGGTAACCATTGACAGTTGAAGTAACCATTGACAGTTGTGCTAACCATTGGTGGTTACCTGTATAATTCTATAAATGATCATAAAAAAAGGTGTAGATTCGGTGTTTGAGTAAACAAAGGTCTATTACAAGGTTGAGGGGTGGAAAATAATATATTAATGGGTTTGATAGGGCCAGAAGGTTAGAAATAAGATAAATCAATGAAAACAAGTGAAATATACCTAAAACTTATTGGTGGAAGGCTGAAGCAATTTGGCCAGAGTGACAGTACTTCAACTTTGAAAAGTGATTATGACAAAGCTTCAGGTCTCTGGTGATGTTGATTACTTGTTGATGGATATTGGATACCTGTATGCAAAAAAGCTTGGATGTCAAATTATAAATTGTGGATCCATTTTAATTCCTCCTCTTCCCCTTTTATAGGATGAAGTTGTTAATTGGGATGGAGGAAGTTACTAATTTAATAGGGGGATAAAGTTACCAATTCATGATGTTTTAAAGCTAGTTTTAAAAGCAAGTTACCATTTATGGAGACATTTATCTTGCACAAAGTTATCAATGTTTTAAAACTTTTAAAGTAGGATTGGAGACCTGATCATAGATGGTTAGGCTAACTGTCAATGGTTAGGCTGACCATCGGTGAATGAGGGGCCAAAAAGAAATGGGTTAAATCAAATTAAAAGGAGTGAATTAAATGATTTAGTCAAATGTGTAGAGTTAAGGGTTTGATAGGGTCAAGTTGGTAAATGAGTCTAATTGACTAGGAGGTCCACTAGATGTGAGGTTGGATGAGGGTTAAAAGGTAGTTTGACATCGAAAGCCATCATATGCAATTTTTGAGTGTCTACACATATCTTCACCATGTCATGACTAGGCTCAAGCTTCTAATGCACTTGACACCTTGACTTCTTCCTTCCATGTCATGACCTCAATAAAACATAAAAAAGTAGACATAAGACATCATAAAACACTAATATCATTACAACATTCTCTTTTTGATGACAACATTCTTCCACATCCTCATACAGACCTAAAACCACATGACCAAGCTTCATATGACTTGACATATTTCTCAATGCTCATTGTCACATCACATACCTCTGTTCATTCATTTCACTATATTTCCTTCAAATGGATCACCCTTCAATGATTCGTACCTTTTATTCTCACAACATTCATGACAAAATCAATCTTGATCACTAATCACCTTTGAACTGAGAACACACTCTCTTTATGCCACTAAAAAGCTCAAGCATTTGACCAAATAGACCTTTGACATCAATGACCATTATGATTTTACATGATGCACTCTTTTAACATCAATGACAACAACATGCCAATATAAATGTGGTGGTAGCATCCCTATATTAGCAGTATTGTTCTCTATGTATGACTATCTTGAGCTTTGGAGTACACCTATGATTGGATCTATGAGGTTTGATCCTACATGCATGAGTTTTGAAACCCTTTATATTGCATATTTTTATTGAATTTGTGAGAAACCCTAATCCTCCATGTTGTTAGGGCATCTAGTTGATACAATATGAAAGATGTGTTTGTTATTGGGGTAGGTTGGACTTCCTCAACACCCTAGTGTGATGAGAGTTGCCTACATACCAATACTCTGAGGAGGGATCAAGACCAATGTAGTTCTCCCCCTCTACGTGTTGATGCAAGTGTAAGTGAAGTTAGTATGATGGTGGACTTGAGTGTTTTAAATGTGCTTGAGACTAGAAATATAAGTAATTTGAGCTTACGAATGTTGTAGATGGTAGGATGTAGAAGTAGAGTAGAATAGGGATTCATAAACTTAATTATGCACAACTTGTTCTAAGTTTGAATGTGTATTTTGCATCTGATTTCCATCTAGTGGTTACAAGGATAAAAGTCATGTATCTATATTATTTTGGTGCTTATGTGGGTGTTAAAAGTTGTCTAGGTTAACCCTAATAGGTTCTAGAGTTTGAAAAGATACATGTTTATGAAAAAGAGAGGGAAAGGACATTAACACCATTATTTGGACACTACCGCCATGTGGTGCTATTATTTTTATTATGGTGCTAGTGTCTAAGTGGAAAAACACTAGTCACGAAGGACAAGGATGTAAGTATGAGGGTCTGGGACTGATTTAAGGCTAACTAGGGATCTTTGTGCCCTATATAAATGCTAGATAAGTGTGACAATAGGCTTTAGGATAGGTCTAGTACTAAGTTAAGAATAGGTGGTCTCAAGTAGCATGGTTTAGCATTCAAATAACACTTTTGAGACTAGATTTATATTATAAAATGAGAAGAAATATGGTTTAAGTTAATCCCAACGACCCACCCATTGAGTGGATGAACATTGCCTACATCTCCAATACTTTTAAGAGGGCTCAAACCACACGTAGTTCTCCTAGTTAGGTGTTTATATGCAATGGTGATCCTTTAGTATGGATTAAACATGTGATACAACTTCTAAAACTTGACAATGGCAAACTTGACCTAGCTTAGGTGCTTCAGATTGGATAGGACCTATTCCTCATGACTAGTTTTTACTTTTAGGAGATTTATGGCCATCCTTCTTAATATATTAGTGATATAATAGGCTTTATTAGTACTTGATTGATATATGTTAGATAAGAAATAGGCTTTATTAGTACTTAATTGATTGAGCTAGTGACAAGACAAAATAGTGAGATGACACAAAAGATGAGACTCACAAGACATGATGACAAGAGGATCATTTATGGAAAAGGATGCACACACAAGCAAACACATGCATACACAATTCAACACTCATACACAATAGTCAATGTAACTATGTAACAATCATAATGTAAAATATTCATGTGATATAAGATATGTATACTAGCATGAGATGTAGGAATCAATGTAATCTATCTTAGTATGGTAAAGGACAAGGATAGATATAATTGTGAAAAATCATTTTTAAATTAAAATGCCCCTAAGCTAGTAAATATTGTCTATGGCATTGCCCCTTCTAGATTTGGGCACATAGTGTGAAATCCAGTATCATATTATTTAATGCTTATTTTTATTTAATATAATAAATGTATTAAACATTAAATAATTGAAATGTTATTCATATTTATAGATTATATAGAATCTAAATATAAAATATAGTAAAATACAAAATCTAAAATGAGCTATAAATAGTAACATTCAATGAAATATGCAAGGCTACCTCAAATCTAACTTATGTTGATTGTGCAAGTAAAACACCAATTTAGAACTAACTAGAAGGATCTCTAAAGTGTGTTGTACTTTTAAAAAAAAAATCTTGCAATACATTAGGATAAGTCCATGCTATTCAAGACATGGGTGTAATGTGGCCTTATCTATTTTACTATGGCCATGTGTGCATTTATTATGTGAGTGATTTTCCTACTTAGGTACCTGCACCTATCAAAGGTGGTCTCCTGAGTACTTGCATGTACTAATTTGTCACATAAAAGTACCTGTAATGTTGAAACCCTAGTTCCTACACATAAGCCAAATAGACATCAAATTCAAGGGCATAATTGGGTAAGGAGAATAGTTGAGCTAACCTTAGGAAACCCCACATAATTTGAGTGCTACCTACATAGCTAAAAGGCCTCAAATTGATGCAGTTCTCACTCCTAAAGTGAGGGTGTGAATTTCAATATTTGCATTATATGGATATAACTAGTGAATTGGCTATAATTATTGATAATGAATACCCTTGACCTTTAATAAAATAGCTTCAGACTTAGCCTATGACTACTATAATAAATTGAAACATGAATTGGGAAGAATTGAGGTTTTTTTCTCAATGTGTAATAGCTTGTATAGATAATGCTTTTGTAAAATTTCCAAGTTGTGTATTGAGTAGCCTTAATGTGTTTATATCATGTTATATTTGAAATTTTCCCATTAACCAACTTTGATAAAAATGTAGTAGGGTTAATATGAAATGTCTCAAATTTGAAAAGTAATTGTTGGAGCGTGGGAGACAAGTCCACACTAGTGGATAAGGTCAGGTTGTGACCCTATCTGACCTAGTGCGATTTTATCCCAAAATAACATAGATTATTAGAATTTGGTTGACAAGAATTTGTAATCAGATTACGAATGTCTAAATGATGTTTTTAGTATTTTCAAGACAATAAGTAGAATAGTTAAGGCTCTCATAGAAATTAAAATTTAACAAAATGATGAATAGGTCAAGTAAGGTAAGGATGTCAAGATTAAACATTGTCAAGCATGGTTAAATTTGAGAGTCTACACATGTAACATGTGAATATGTGTAACATCACTCAATAAAATACTATGAAAAACATATATTTAGACCATGGATATTGAAAACCTCTAGAATAGGTAAACATGTAACATGTATAAATCAATGTGTAGTAAGTACAACTTTCCCATGATAATTTTCAACAATACTAGTGTAGATACATAAATATAGTCATAAGTACTTGACAATGTTAATTATTGACACATTCCAAACCACATGACTTGCACATAAATACATGAATCTTATTCACCATTTCTCTAAGCCATTTATCTATATGTTGGCTCGACCCTTTGTTTGTCATTATTAATTATATAACTTCTAATGTCAAATCCTCATTTTTTTTAAAAACACCTTAAATTTGTCTCTAATAGATGATAACTATCTTTGATCCTTATGGAAAAGTCTACGCTAGGCAAATAGGAGTGCAATGCGCTCATGTCCACTTACACTGGCTATGTCTCATGCCAAATAACAGTCGCTTTCCAAAATTCAAAACATCCTTTTGGGTCTTCTTGCACATTTCACATGGTTGGATAAAGGAAATTATCAAATGATTTGCCTATAAATACATATAAAGAGTCACTCATTAGAACAACTTGTTGTTCACTTAATTCAAGCTTTTTCACTTGAAGCAAATTTGCCTTAATCTAAAATTCAAGATCACTCACAAGAATCAACCATAAGCCAAGTCAAGAGCCTTCTAAAGAAATTAAATAGTTATAATCATCAAGTATAAAATCCATTGTTTAGTTGTATACACATATTCAAAGGAGCACAATTACACATTCACTCTATGTGGGAGAAATACATGGGATTGATTTCCCTCCTTGGAGTATTGGATACATAGGCAATGATCAATAATCAAGGGGTGATTAAGGTTAGCTCAATAAATTACACTCCCCTCTTTTATTGAAAGTTTTAAAGCTATCAAATCACCCTAAGGGTTTCAAATACAAGATAAGATAAATAACATATTCTACTAACCAAACCTTAATTGTGATATCTTAAACTACTTTACATCTACAAGTGTAGAAGGCACAACAACCTATTCTTTGGAACATTCAACCTATAAAAGTATATGGTCATTAGAATAAAGTGCATTATGTTGTTATCCACTTACACCAATCATGTCTAGAAATATATGTTGCTTCCATATCTGATTTATCATTTCCATAATTCTACTTTCTCAGTCTTTTCCTATCAATAACCTTTTATAGTCAAATAGGACAAATCGGCATTCAATGGTCCAAAATGCATTGTGTTATCATCCACTTATAGTGAACATGTCTAGATTATATTTATGTTCCTAAGCTTATACCCCTCTTCTTTTGATTTTCACTAACCAGAATAATCAACATAAATCTTTGTGAAAGCTAATTATTATTATTTTAATGTTTTCCAAAAATAAAAACTTTTCATAGTTAGCAATTAATTAAAATAAGAATAGTTAAATATTGAAAATCTTTATCAATTTGATATTTCTAATTTTACACATATTATAACATGTTAAAAATTTATTTATTTTATCAAAATCAAGATAAAATAGATGTAATGACTTGTACAGGAACAAAGAAGCAAGAATCACATAGACAAAATCATTAAGTTGGGTTGTTAGTGCTAGAAAATAATGACTAAAGGATGCCATTACTGTTTAGGCATGCTTAGAACTCTAGTTCATGTTTTGAGGGCCTTATAGTCTAATTTTATGCCTTTTTTCAATGTATATTTGATGTTAGATTTGCACAGTTTACTAAAGTGCTAAGTATATTATCCCTCTTAGTGTTTTCCATAACTAATAAGTGAAAGTGTCAAATCAAAATTTACATTTTACATTTAGATTTATGTTTAATGTTAATACATAAAAATTATGAATAACATACATAGTTCTACCTTATTAAAGTCATTCATGTCTAGAAACTGATTATTTGGACCTCTTTGGATGATTTCAATAAAATTTGGATGTATAGCTAGATGAAGGCATGTAAATCTTGAAAAATGTGTCTTGAAACTTGTGCCAAACTATTTTATCATAGATCATTGCATATGTTTATAAACCATAATTCTGTGTTATATTAGAAGCTCAATTTGTGTGCAAGTTTAGAAAACCTATCTCGTTCACTTTGAAACCTTTGATCCACTTTTGACACTGGGTTCATGCCTAAAAATGAGAATAAATATGGTTTTATCTAATCCCAACCACCCACCCACTGAGTGGCTGACATTGATTGCATCTCTAACACTTTGAAGATGGCTCAAACCACAAGTAGTTCTCCTAGTTCAGTGTCTATGTGCAATGGTGATCTTTTAGTAAAGATGAAACATGTGATATAACTTTTAAAACTTGACTTGGCTTAGGTGCTTCAGACTATATTAGGACCTACTCCTCATTATTAGTTTCTAATTTGGAAGATTTATAGTCATCCTTATTTATATATTAGTGATAGAATAGGCTTGATTAGTACCTACTTGATAGATGTTATATAATAAATAAGCTTAGACCTATTATGTATAAGTAGATGATGTTTTGGATAACCTCTCATACCATCAACATGCATAACATATGTGTTGACCTATAAAGATTATTTATATTTAAGAAAATATTTTTGCTTCTTGCATAGACAAGTCTAGTAGAGGTGGACAATTTTTAAAATTTAGAGTCATCAGAGTATGATTAAAGTAATCCATAAAGAAAGGGAAAATGATTAGATGATTAGGATATAGTATAATTAGGAAAAAAATCAAGTTAGGCACAAACCAAGGAATTATTATAGGTGATTGAAGGAAAATTGATAAGGTTGAGCCCATAGAAGGCAAGTGGATAGGAGAGAAGGGTACACACAAGTAATGTAAGGTAAATGTATGTCAAGACTAAAATTGCCAAGTGTTTAATACCAAACTTTAGTGTATATGCATAATAAACATCATGGCTACAATCATAGTATAGTAATATAATTATTTACCTTTAAAATTTAGATATGAGGAATCTAGGGTTAAAGGGGTAGAAATAGCCTAGGGCACAAGGATGGTAAACTATCTCTAAAGTAGGCTAATTATTTGTGAAACTCAGATAAACATATATTGAATTTATTATGTTGAGATTCTAAAGATAGAAATTACAACTATTCTAAATATTATAATGATAATGAGCATAAGATATTTAGCTAGTTCTAATGCTAATGCAGATCTAGATCTAGAATAAATAGAAAGTAGACTATATCTAGATTCTAGAATAATCACCTAATTCTAGAAATTGTACTTTTATAGTTGTGGACACTTGTATCGACCTAGGATGGTTGTGTTGACTCTACTATCTAACTAAAATACAAGTGTCCATTATGAAATACCTATTGAAAGTAGATGCAACCACATGGATGCTTTTAGGTTCTATGTCACCTTCACTCCAGTGCATTCAGATATTGGTCATGGACTATTGCTCTTTGTCAAATGATAAAACCCTAGTTTTTAATTTTCATAGTGGTTGTGGGAAAAATGGGTTAGTGTACACATGGTGTCAAGCTTACCCAAATACCCCTTTATTGATGAGTACTACTTATATAGCTAATAATTCTAAGAGTGCCTCAGAGTTATGTAGTTCTCCTCTATGTATTGACTTATGTGTGAATCATGGAATGTGTGATAAGTATAACAATAACCTAGCTTGTAACTTGGCAAATGTGACTCATGAAATTCTCCTTTAGTACTTCAAACCTATAGATATATTATCCCTATGATTAATATGGAAATAGTAGAAAATAGGGAAGTTTTGCTCACTTGAGTACTTGCTTGAGTGATTTTGGTAAGTTACTTTGATCTTTTATAGGTATGTGTTGGGTGAGGAATGATTGAGGATTGATCTTGTATTTGTACCAATCCCTTTGGATAATATATTGCATTAGAGCACTTAGGCTGACCATAGAAATATATTTAATTTGCAAATTGGATGAATTTAGGGCATTGGACACTTGCATTGGGATAAGACATTTTTGATGACATAGGCATCTAACTGAGATGTGAGTGTTTAGAAAGTTGGAAAATAAGTGCAAGTCCAAAACTTGTAATGTTAGAAGATAATTAGGTTTATAACATTATAGACATGATAGAAGGCTTATGTCATCAAAATAACATTGGTCAGACTAAGAAATAAGTAATGAGGCACATAGAGATAGTGTATGTGATCCTTTTGGTAGTGGGGAAGGTCTAGAAGTTAAAGGTACATCCATTATATGTATTTTCCAAGCGTACAAGACTGAGGTGCTCTATAATTTAGAAACATTATCTATATTTATCCCCCCCATTTAATCTAGTAATGAAATTATTGGTTTAAAGGAAAATAAATGTGTACCTAAGTGTTTATAACACACCTTAACTTGGCTTAAATTCAACTTGAGTGCTTTTTTGGTGACTGACCTACAAATAATAGAATGTTACGGTATATAATCAGTGCATATAATCTAAAATTGAAATCATTGAAATGAATGAGATTGAAAGAGAGTATGTTTTAGTAATACACATATGTATTAATGCAATGGTCTTGCCTTTTGGAAATTTGATTTGAAAAGATGTATCATTATAAATCACTAAAACTGAGGATAAATATAAATATGAAAAGTGCATATATTAAAAGAGATAGAGAGAGATTAGAGGACATGTGCCCCAACCTTGGAGAAAAGATGAGTTACCACCTAGTAGTGGAGATTAGATCAATTGTGCAACCCAATCAAACTTATAACTTGGTGAATGTGAGTGAACCAAATCAAATCACTATAAATCTAGTGACATTGGATGATGTAATAAAATCCAACCTATAAACTTGGAAAGGTTAAGTGATTTAATCACCTCAGCCATACCAAAAAGTGAACTAACTAATTTAATAGATTGGCTCAATATAGCCCATAAAAATCCAACTTGATGGGTGATGATAGTTCTTAAAAGAGTTTGGAAATTGAACCTAATTTGATTTCACAATATTAGGTGCACATTTCATGGCATATTCACTTTAGATATGTCTCATGTTGAAACTATTTATAACAATGGGACCAATGTATAGAATATTATAATAAATGTGTATCTGAATAATATAACTATGAATTTACCTAATTTGAAACTATGTAAGTGTGGATAACATGTTTCCAAAACATGCACTTGCTATAATTTGAAACTAAAAATTGATGTGAGTGTGGATAACATGTTTCTAAAACATGCCTCCACTATGATCTAAATTTGAAAACTAGTGTAATTATGGATAGCATGTTTCCAAAACATGCCCCCACTAAATTTGAATCTAGGAACTAGCGTAAGTGTTAATGTGGGGGACATGTTTCCAAAACATGCCTCCACTATAATATGGGTATTTTTCATATTGAATAAGTGTGGAGAACATGTTTCCAAAACATGCCCCCCCTAAATCTAAAACTTTGACAAATGTGAAGAACATGTTTTCAAAACATGCCCCCACTAATATGCCCCCCTTTTAAGGTGAGGAAAAGTAGAAATTGGTAGTTACCTTACCTCAATAATATAAGATAACCATGTAAATTATGAATGTTTGATGGAACATATAGAAGGAACATGTCTAGTGTTATATATCATTAAAGCATGAAGAATATGATCACATCGTGTCTTAAGATGCATGATGTAGATTATGGCAATGTCTAGATAGTAACAGTACAAGTTCAACAAGCAATCAAGCACACACACAAGATCACTCAAAAGCAAATTAAAATACAATGGTCCAAGGAAACTTCAAACAAGGGGCATGTTCAAATGCCACACAATTAAAGGGACGTGACTTAGTCAAATGTTTAAAAAAGTAAGAAATGACACATATAAATATCAACATACTACAAACAATTACACATTCAAATGTTAAAGATGAAAATAAAGGCATGGGGGCTATAAATAATGGAGCATATTCAAATGCTAAAACAAATAAGATAATAGCAAGGTAAGATACTTAAGTAAGTACATAAATGAAATCATAATCAAACCACATAAACATAGTATACTAGCCCATGGATCATATGTGTTAGAAAAAATGTTAAGTACATAGCATATCAAGTACATTATGAAATATATAAGCATGGATAAAGGAATGCATAAGTACATATATGACCTCAAACATGATAATATAAAATGACCATAGAATGATATAACCTGGATGTATCTTGATCATAGAGATGGTTTTCCCAATGTCTTGGTGATATGACTAGAGGGAAATCCCAACATATAAAAGTGCCTAGATCGTGTATTTTTTTATGTTTATATCATACTCAAAAGATGTGTGAAACACATCTGTATATAGAAAATATTAATATGCCATCTACCAACATGAAACCAACAATAGATATGTTAAGGAGATAATAAGATATGTAAATATTGAACATATTTTTAGATTTTTGAAGTTATTTTAAAAAAATGGTATTTTTAGATTATGTGATAGGAAAAGACTATCATATGATCTCATCCGAAGGATGCTCATAGATATCTCCCCACTGTGAATCTAGTGTAATAAACTAGTGGTACTATCAAGGAGTGTGTATAGATGCGATATATATCACTATAATATTTTGTTAGAGGTTTGTCAATGATGTCTCCAACGTGATAAAGGATGTTGATGAGGTGTCATGTGTACTAAGATTACAATGACAAAATGTGCTTCTATGTTCTTGCATTATTCTTTAGTGTTTGTTTTATATAGGCAATTAATGGTTTGGAGAGATATAACACAAATGCAAGTCTGTAAGGACAAAAAAGAAGTTGTGAGGCATCAATAATATGTCTTGACGAAGCTCTAGTGTGTCACTTTATCATTTGGAACAAGAAACATGCATCTTCTAGCTTAAGATAAGCCATATTATCACTGCACATCATACAAATATGAATGAACCAACAAGTTTATGCATTTATTTTTTATAATTAGAAAGTCAACTAAGGTCAAAGGATTTCATGGAGTTATTTTCTATAGTGCCAAAAAGGTCCCATAAAAAATTG
Source organism: Torreya grandis (assembly GCA_037957365.1). NCBI lineage: Eukaryota > Viridiplantae > Streptophyta > Pinopsida > Cupressales > Taxaceae > Torreya > Torreya grandis. The sequence continues at coordinate 224,698 of JARHVA010004492.1, forward strand.
GACTCTTGAAGTGTTTACTAGAATAAGTTATAAAGCTTCAAAGTTGCTCTTGTAGATTGTGTCAGGCTAGAGACCATCAAGTTTAACTTCATTAAAATCTGAGGTCACTAGTCAGTAGATCTAATGGTGAGCATTAATTGTCAAGATATTGATCCAATAGTATGCATGAAGTTAAATTATCAAATGTACCTATGATTAAACATGCAAGTGACAAGTGTCTCTATCTCATTGATCTGATAGAATAACTCTGGTTTGTAGGAATTTGTACTAATAGAGATCGATGATGCAGGTCGAGTCAAAAGTCAAATGTGTAGAAAGCATGCAAAGTTGCCAAGTGGCACAATCATGGAAACTTTGATCCAAGATCAATGGTGAGCATTTAAAGATAAAGATTTATATACTCAAAGGAGATCAAAGGTAGGTATGAGTCCACAATTGCAAGGAAGCATGAGATGAGGTTAAGGTGTTCAATGTTTAACATCTGTTCAATGACCATTGGAATTTGAATATTCAAATTTGTGAAGAGAACCAGTGCTTAGTTTTTAGGCTATATCTTTTGATCTAGGATGAATTTTTTGATGTATTAAAAAGAAAAGTTGTATAGGACTTCAAGGCACATCCATAAATGTATATTATAAGATTTAGATGTTTGTACAGTTGTTGATATTGATATTTAAATTTTATTATGTGTTTGACTGTGTTCTACAAGTGACCCAAGAAGGATATTTGAAGTGTTTTTGATAGTGTCTTGATGTTTTAAGATGAACTAACTATTGGAGAGTTATTTAGACTCCATGAGGACTATCTATGTGTATTTTATAAGTTTGAATAATCCATATTCAATGTGAACAATTGCTTAGAAGTTGATTGTGTTTGTTGAATAGACTGACAGTTTGAGTGACCATCTTGTAAAGGCAAGTTGAAGGTCTTTTGAATAGAATTGAATAAGCAAATGAGTATGTAGATGTTATATAACTCTCTAAGGCTTATGAGAAGGCATTGGTTTTCATAGTTTTCCCTTGATAAGATATGAAGAGTCAAAATAATATATCTATATTTTGACTGTATGAGACAGTCTGAGTGGTTATTTTGAGAGAGTTGAATTGAGTGCTTAGAGCCTGTGTTGAAATGTCTAAAGCACATAGATATGTATCAAATATCCTAAAGGATTCACCCATGTGATCTAATCATATGGCTATGTGAAATATTTGTGTGTTTGGTTCAGAAGTTTGAGACTGTGTTTTCTATGTATGAAGGCCTAAAAGAGAAAGGAGACCTAATTGGTAGGTTCAAGGTGTGAATTAGTGCTTTAGGTGGTATGGACCCATATGAGACTAAGTAAGCGGATATTGAAAACAAGTTTGATGTGTTAAAACCATTGGTAAAGGATGAAAGTGGTCCAAGTAGTCTCACATATAATGTGTGAGTATGAAGACCTAATTGTTTTAGGTCTCATCAAGACCTAATGGTGCTTTAAGGTTAATGAGGTAATGGATGACCTATGAGAATGGATTTGAGCTAAGTTTTAGCATTATATAAGTCTTGAGGATTAAGGCAAGTCTTGTGGCTGACCAAGAAGATAATATTCATGAAGACTCTAAAAAGAGTAAAAGCAAAGGTGACGGTTTCTAGACTTAAGAGCGAAGTGTAGAGTAGTTGTGACATTCAACGAAAGAACCTTTGAAAGAGAATGTATAGGTCAATGAGGACCACCAAAGAGCAAAGAGGATCATTCATGTTTATCTGATCAAGTTGATGAAGGTGAATACATAGGTCATTGGACCTAATGAGCCTATAAGAGGAAGATTGAGTGAGTAAGCCCTAGAGGTTGATGAGTGAGTGTGCTTAGTGGTTGGATTTAAGAACAAAACTAGTTAAGGATCGTGTGCATGACTTATAGGTCATGTTGTTGATGTTGTGATAGAGTTGTTGTAGTTTTTTTGATAGTGTATGTGCTAAAAAGTGAAGAGTAATCCAAAAGGGTGTTTTAGATGTATTGGATGTGTGTGCAAGTTTGTGAGAGTGTAAAGGGGAAAGAGAGAAAGTAAGAGAAGTCCATCATCAGGTGTAGAAGACATTAGATCAGAAGTAGAGATCCCATCAAGGTAGATGGGTTAGTGCTTGGTTTCTTAGGGGGTTGGTTCCTCCTTATGGGATGGGTGTCTCACTAAATTAAGGGATGGGTGTTCTTTGATCAGTTGGTGTTGGTCTAAATGTTGAATCTTATCTTTATATGACTGTAGTCAATCTTGTAAGGTTCAATGAGTTTTATAACACAAGAGGGTTTCCCACATATATCATGTATTATGTGCATGATTTTGTTATATCTTCCCTATTCATTAAAATGGTTAATTTATATGCATAATAATTGTATTTTCTAAATTTTTAAGAGTAGGGAATTGAATTGGATTATTTGGCATCACTGATTCACCCCCCCCTCAATGATTATACCTCTAACAATCATTTTTACTATTGTTGGAAAAATGGTTTTCCTAATGATTTGAGATTTTAGACTGCTTAATCAATTTAAATGGCCAAATGGGCATTCAAAAAGTCTTTCATAGACTTCTAGAAGTGCATGCTTGGTTCCATGGAGGAGGATTTGTGCAAATGGAGGGTTAATTATCTAGTAGGTTTGTGAAGGAAGTATGTTGCAGAGGAAGAGTTGTGTGTTTATTTTTGGCATGCATGAGGGGGCATATGATGAATTTTGAGATATGTAAATTCATGCCATGAAAGTTCATACACATAAAGTTATGGGCTCTACAAAGGATATAAGGCCTCTAAGCAAGACTAGTATGAAGAATTAGATTTTTTGGTTCTATTCTAAAAAAGATCAAGGTGCTCAAAGGATTCCTAAGCTCAAGTGACTTAGGGGGAGTCCCTCTTAATGTTTTCATGGTAAGTTCATGTAGTTTTAGATGTTCATGTATGTTTTATCTTTGTAGAAGCTATGTATGATCAAAGAAGACTGTAGTCATGGAGCATGTTTGAGAAGCTCAAGGTAAGTAGAGGTATGCACTATGTTAGGGGGAGTATGTATCATCTCTAAAAGATGTTCCTATCCTATTATTGGTCCTTGAATTCTTTTTAGGTACCTAAAATTAGAAGTTGAGCCCACTTTTTCATTGTGTCAAAGGGGGAGAGAGTTCTTAAAGAGAGAGACAATGTCTGAGCATAAGCTTTGTATTGGTGTTTGATATTAATGACAAAGGAGGAGATTTTTGGAGGTTTGTCAATGATGTTTCCAAGGTGACCAAGTATTTCTATGAGGTGTCATGTGTGCTAGGATGACAATGACAAAGTGTGATTTAATGTGTTTCAATATTCTTGCATTGTTCTTTAGCATTTGTTTGATATAGGCAAGCAATTGATGGTTTGGAGAGATATAGCACATATGAAGGTCTGTAAGTATAAAGAAGAAGTTTTAAGGCATCCATAGATGTCTTAGTGAAGCACTAGTGTGACACTTGATTATTTGGAACAAAAAACATGAATCTTCTAGCTTAAAGAAGTTAGACCATCACTACATGTCATACAGATATGAATGAACCAACAAGTTTGTGCATTTATTTCTGGTACTCATAAAGTCAACTGAGGTTAAATGATTTCATGAAGTTGTTGTCTATAGTGCAAAGAAGGTCCCCTAAAAAATTGGACTCTTGAAGTGTTTTCTAGCACAAGTTATAAATCTTCAAATTTGCTCTTTCAGACTATATCGGGCCAAAGATCGTCAAGTTTAACTTCATTAAAATCTAAGGTCATTAGTCAATAGATCTAATAGTGAGAGTTTATTGTCCAGATCTTAATCCAATGATGCACATGAATTCAAATTTTCAAATGTACCTATGATTAAACATGCTAGTGATAAGTGTTTCTATCTCATTTATCTTATAAAAGATCTATGGTTCATGGGTGTTCATACCAACAAAGATTAACAATGTGGGTCAAGTGAAAAGTTAAATGTGCAGAAGGCACACAGAGATGCCAAGTGGCATAATCATGGGAACTCTGATCCAATATCAAAAGAAAGAATTACAAGATAAATATCAAGCTACTCAAATGAGATCGATGGTGTGTATTAGTCCATAGTTACCAAGAATCACAAGATGAGATTAAGGTGCTCAATGTTTAACATTTGCTCAATGACCATTGGATTTCAAATATTCAAATTTGTGAAGAAAATTAGTGCTTAGTTTTTGGGCTCTATATTTTGATACAAGATGAATTTATTGATGCATTAAAATGAAAATTTGTAGAGGACTTCAAGGCACATCCATAAATGTAGTTTATAAGATGTGGATGTTCATCTAGTTGTATATATTGAGCTTTAAACTTTACTATGTGTTTGATTGTGTTCTGCGAGTGACTCAAGAAGGATATTTGAATTGTTTTTTATAGTGTCTTTATGTTTTAAGATGAACTAATTATTATAGCATGATTTAGACTCCATGAGGACCATTTTTGTGGATTTTGGAGGTTTGAATAATCCATTTTCAATGTGAATAATTGCTTATAAGTTGAATGTGTTTGTTGAATGCATTGGTAGTTTGAGTGACCATCTTACAAAGGCAAGTTGAAGATGTTATGATAGAATTGAATAATAAAATGAGTATATATATGCTCTATAAATATCTAAGGCTTATGAGAAGGCATTGGTTATCATATTTTTACCCTTATCATATATGAATAGTCATAATAGTATAACTATATTTTGACTTTATGTGACTAGTCTAAGTGGTCATTTTGAGAGAGTTGAATTGAGTGCTTAGAACATGTTTTGAAATGTCCAAATCACATGGAGGTGTATTATATGTCTTTAAGGATTCACCCATATGATATAATCATATGGCTATGTGAAATATTTGTGTGTTTGATTTAGAATTTTGAGACTGTGTTTTCTATGTATGAAGGCCTAAAAGAGCAAGGAGACCTAATTGGTAGGTTCAAGGTATGAATTGGTGTTCAAGGTGGCATGGACCCATATGGGAGTAATCAAGGGAATATTAAAAATAATTTTGATGTGTTTAAATCATTGGTAAAGGATGAAATTGGTCTAAGTGGTCTCACATGTAACATGTGAGTATGAAGACCTAATTATTGTAGGTCTCATCAAGAACTAATGGTGGTTTGAGGATAATGAGGTAATGGCTAACCTATGAGAATGGATTTGAGATATGTTTTAGCATGATATAATTATTAAGTATTAAATCAAGTCTTTTTCCCAACCAAGAAGATAATATTCATGAACACTCTATAAAGTCTAAAAGTAAAGGTGATGGTTTATAGACTTGAGAGTGAAGTGTAGAGCAGATGTGACATTGAGCAAAGGAACCTTTGAAAGAGAATGTATAGGTTATTGAGGACCATCAAAGAGAAAAGAGGATTAGTCATGTTTATCTAATCAAGTTGATGAAGGTGCATACATAGGTCATTGGACCTAATGAGCCTAGAAGAGGTAGATTGAGCAAGTAATCCCTAGAGGTTGATTGAGTGAGTGTGCTTAGTGGTTGTATTGAAGAATAGAGATGGTAAAGGATTATGTGCATGACTTAAATTTCATGGTAATGATGTTGTGATAGAGTTGTTATAAGTTTTTTGACTATGTATGTGCTAAGAAGTGAAGAGTGATCCAAAAGGATGTTTTGGATGCACTGCTTGTGTGTGCAAGTTTATGAGAGTGTACAGGGGAAAGAAAGCAAGTAAGAGAAGTCCATCATTAGGTGTAGAAGACATCAAATCATAATTGGAGATTAGATCAAGGTAGCTAGGTTGGTGCTTGGTTGCCTAGAGGGTTGGTTCTTCCTTAAGGGATGGGTGTCTCACTAAATTAAGGGATGGGTGTTCCTTGATCAATTGGTGCTAGTCTAAATGTTGAATCTTGTCTTTATAGGACTGTAGTCCATCTTGCAAGGTTCAATGGGTTTTATCCCCTAAGAGAGTTTCCCACATATATCATGTGTTATATGTTTGATCTTGTTATATATCCCTTATTCATTATAATGGTTAATTTATATGCATCATGATTGTATGTGATAAATGTTTAAGAGTTGGGAATTGAATTGGATTATCTAGCATCACTAATTCACCCCCACATTGACTATACCTCTAACATATTTTTGATGTTCTGCATATGTAAAATAAGACTATGTGGTTGTGAAGTATAAATAGGAGGAGTAAGGGTTCATGAAACCCATCATTGAATGGCCTATGGTTTATTTACAACAACAATAAGAGGAACATGTGTAGGTGTTCTGGATATCTAAATATGATGTGTAGTAGATAGTGATTTCATGCAACACATTATGGATCTCTGATGCAATGGTTCTTCATGTACTGGTTTCTTGGTAAAGGTAATTTCTTGATGCTTACCCTTTTATAGAAAATTAATCATAAGAGGTTTGATAATTAATTGCCTAGGTATAAACTTTTCTTGTTCAATAAGATGTTTATACAAAATTTTAGAAACTATAATTACCTAATTGACATGATTGTGTTTGACACACCATGAAATATAAAAGGTACTTCTTGAAGTGTATGTATCCAAGGTCATCCCAATAACATATCAACAACACCAATGGAAAGTATAACTAAGAAGGTAATAACTACATGTACAGCACCCACCTATAAAGGTAAGTCAATATAGCCAAAGATTGTAATGAGGTCCCATTGAATGCTCTATCTGATATGGTTGAAGGATGTAAATCATGACTTGTATAACCCAAATGCATATGTAATGTTATAGTACCAAGGTTCTCACTTTCACCATTGTCAATCATAACATTGTGTATAGGTTGGTGGTCAAGGTATACTTGAATGAATAATGAATGAAGATCTGAGTCATCATCCCTAACCTCACTATCATCAAAATTAATAAAGGCTCTTTGAACCATATGAGGTGTATGTTATATATAGGTACCAATAATCCCATATAATGGGTGTTCATGATGAGATGGAGGAGGGTGCACATTATATGCCATCTACACTTATGGATCCTTATTTGAATGATTTACAAAGGATTCCTAAATATTTTATGTTTTTGGAGGTTACTAGGTTGTGAACTTGATTCCTTTTGAGGATCATCAAATGTAATATTTTGGTCATTGTTGATATCTAAGATCTTATGATTCAAGATAAAAGATCTATTTGTAAAATGCCCAAGGCCTTGGCGACAGTCACAATAAAAATTTGCATCATACCCTTTGGGTAGAGGTCGACTCATATCAGCCTCTATAGGATAACGGAGAGATATAAGAAGGCACTCTATAATTTGCAAGAGTAATGAAGAGGGAGACTCAAGTAAGCATGAAAATTATCTTTGTGGTGCATCTGATAACACAAGTCAATTAGGTGGTTATGATACCACATCAACTATGGTGGTTGCTTCTTTTTTAGGCTCAAGAGGTTTAACCTTATAAATTGGTTTGATATTAAGCTTGGTATTATATATTGATAGAGTAAGTGTATTTTTTACATACTTAAGTTTGTTCAATGAGATAAGTTTCATTTCACGATCATGAACAATATGGCATAAGTCATCGAAAGATTTTTTTTTTTTTCGAAAGATATTCTGAACCTCTTTATCTGTCATAAGATTTGTCGTTTTAGTTAACATTATCTTGTATCATGAGACATAATCATTAATTGGTTCATTGGTTCATTGTTTAAGTTTTGTAATTTGGGCATAGGAAACATTTTTGGTGATATTAAAAGAAAAGTGTGCCAAAAATTAGCCTACATAAGGTTTGAATGCATTTACTGATTGGGTTGATAAATCATATAAACACCTTAAATCATATTCCTTTAAGTTCCTTGGAAATAATTTGGTCAAAAGTTTATATTTAGAGGCATAATCAAGGCATGCCACATAAAAAGATCAAATATGTTGTTCAGGATCACCCTTGCCATCATAAAATGAAAACTTAGTTGCAATAAACCCATTTGGCAAGGGGTGAAAAGATATATCTAGTGTAAGAGGATTATGCAACACCTCTTGTGAATCAATAACATGAGGTGATTTCATAGAATTTTGTTCAATATTCGTAACATTAGTTTGTAAAAGTTTTATAGTTTGGATAAGAGCTTGCACCTCTTTGTCTTTTAGGTTGGACATTTGAGTAGTCATCAAAGGTGGTGTACCCATAGGTTTGATAGATATAGGCAATGAAACCAATATTTGAGTTTAAGCATTTAGGCTTCCCATGTAAGATGTGGCAATAGTTGTTTGAGGGAACAAAGGTTTAAATACATATCCCATGCCCCTATTATAAGTAGGTAGGTTGATTGGCATAGAATCAATTGTATTACCCTCTAAGGATTCACCATCACTAGGTGAGGAAGCCTCAGCCTTATCATGCTTACTAATTTCATCTCTTATAACATATAAAAATTCATCTATTAATCCCTTCTTATTATTGAGATGAGTGATCAATGCTTCGTTATCTTCCATTTCAAATCATGTATTTTGATTAATATTTTCCATTGCTTAGAAATGAAAAATTACATAATTTGAACAACAAATTGAAATCCTAGCTGGATGTTTAAACCTAAAATATAGATATGAGGAAACTAGGGTTAAAGGGGGAGAGATAGCCTAGGGCACAAGGATGGTAGACTATCTCTAAAGTAGGACAATTATTTGTGAAACTTAGATAAACATATATTAAAAATATTATGCTGAGATGTTAGAGATATAAAGTATAGCTATACTAAATATTGCAATGATAATGAACACATGATTATTAGCTATTTTTGATGTTAATGCAAATATGGATCTGGAATAGGCAAAATGTAGACTAGATTTGGATTCTAGAATAGTCCCCTAAATCTAAAAATTATTCCTTTGTAGTCACAGACACTTGTGTAGAATAGGGTTAGTTGTGTCAATACTACTATCTAATTCAAAAACATAGGTGTTTAGTATAAAAAACCTATTTAAAATAGATGCTTCTGAGTCCTATTTCGACTTTGCTCTAGTGAATTTAGATTTAGGTCATGGATTATCACCCCTTTTCAAATGATAAAACCCTAGTTCTTCATCTTCATAGTGGTTGTGGGAAAAATGGGTTAGTAGGCACATGGTTTTGAGCCACCCTAAGACCCCTTTGTCAATGAGCATTGCCTATATATCCAATACTCTGAAGAGGACCTCAGATTAATCTAGTTCTCCCCTATGTATTGGCTTATGCTTGAATCACGCAATGTGTGATAAGCAAGTGCAATAGTGACCTAGCTTGTACCTTGGTAAATTTGGCTCAAGGAATGTTCCTTCAGTACTTTAGACCTGTAGACATGTTGTCCCCATGATTGATATGGGAATAAGAGAAAATATGAAAGCTTTGCTCACTTGAGTGCTTGATTGAGTGTTTTTGGTAAGTTGCATTAGTCTTTTCTAGGTTTTTACTAGGTGAAGAATGAATGAGGATTGACACTATATTTATATCAATCCCTTTGGAGAATATCTTGCATTAAAGTGCCTACATCAATCATAATAATATGTTTAATTTTTAAAGTAGATGACTTTAGGGTAATAAACACTTATGTTGGGATAAGAAACTTGCATCAACATAGGCATATGACTGGGATGCAATTGTCCAAGTAGTTGGAAAATAAGTGTAGGTCAAGAACTTGTAGAGATAGAAGATAAATAGGTTTATAACATTCTATACATGATAGAAGGCCTAGGTGATCATAATAGCATTGGTTAGCCTGAAAGATAAACACTTAGGCATATAAAGATAATGTATGTGAGCCTTTTGGTAATGAGAAAGTTATAGAAGTTGAAATTACATCCATGATATGCATTTTCCAAGTGTACAAGATTGAGGTGATAAATAATTTATAAATAATGTCTAATATAATGCACACAAATTAGGATCATGTAATGTTAGTGACCACACCCAAGCTAGTGACAAGACAAGCTTGTGAGATGACATACAAGACAAGACTCACAAGACATGACAACAAGAGGATCCTTTGTGGACAAATATGCACACATAATCAAACACATGCATACATAATCCAACATTCATGAAAAATAATTAATGTAACTATATAACAATCATATTGTAGAATATCCATGTGATATAAGATATATATACTAGCATGGAATGTAGGAGTCAATGTAATCTAGATTAGTATGATAAAGGACAAGTAAGGATAGATACCATTGTGCAAAAAATATTTGAAATGGAAATGCCCCCAATATGGGACATATTGTGTATGACATTGCCCCTTCCATAATTTGGAAAATAGTGTGAAATCCAATATCATGGTGTTTAATGCTTATTTTTATTTAATATAACAAATGTAATAAACATTAAATAATTGAAGTATTATTTAGATTTATAGAATATATAAAATCCAAATGTAAAATATATTAAATTACAAATATTTAAATGAGTTATAAACAATCATTTTCAATGAAATATGCAAACCTAGTTCAAATCTAACTTATGTTGACTATGTAAGTAGATCATTAATGCAGAATTGACTGGAAGGATCTTTAAAGTATGTTACACCTAAAAAATAGAATCCTTCAATACATTGGGATAGGGTCATGCTAAGGCACACATGGGTGCAATTCAGCCTTGTTTGTTTGACTGTGGCCAAGTATGCATTGACTATGTAGGTGATTTTCCTGATTGAGTACCTATTCCTGTCAGATGTGGTTTATTGATTGTTTGTGTGTATTGAGTTGTCACCCAAAATTACTTAAAATTTTAAAACCCTAGTTCCCACACAAAAACTAAATAAAAATCAAATACAATGGGGGAATTAGATAAAGGTAATAGCTAAGCTAACCTAAAAAAACCTTGCATATATTGAGTGTTGCCTATATAGTTAAAAGGCCTCGGGTCAATATAGTTCTCCCTCCAAAGTGAGTGTGTGAATTTATATACTTGCACTAAATGGATTCAACTAGTGAATTGGTTAGAATGCTTGGCAATGAATACGCTTGAACTACAATAAAATAACTTCAAACTTGGCCTATGACTGTTTAATTAAACAAAAACTTTAATTAGGAAGAATAGGGCTTTTTTGCTCAATATGTGGTAGCTTTTATAGGGAGTGTTTTTGTAAAATTGCCAAGTTATGTATTAAGTGGCCTTGATGTGTTTATGTGGTGGTATATTTTAAATATTTCCATTAACCAACTTTTCTAAAATCATGAGAGGGCTGACATAAAACATTTCAAATTTGAAAAGTAACCATTGGAGCATAGGAGATAAGGCCGTACTAGTGGACATGGTCATATTGTGACCCTGTCTAACCTAGTGTGGTTTTGTCCCAAAAGAACAGAGACTATTAGAATTTGGTTGACATGAATCTATAAGTAGATAATGGATGTTGAAATGATGTTTTCAATATTTACAAGATAATGAGTAGAATAATGAAGGCTTTCATAGAGATTACAAGTTAAAAAATTAATGAATAAGTCAAGGTAAGGATATCAAGATTAAACATTATTGGGCACTTAGTGGTTAAATTTGAGTGTCTACACATGTAACGTGTGAATGTGTGTAACATCTACCCAAGAAAATACTATGAAAAACATGTGTATACTATGGATATTGAAAACCTCTAGTGCAGCTAAATGTGTAACATATATAAACACATGTGTGATAAGTATAACTCTCCCATGCTATTATGGTTTGATAATACCTTGTAGATATAGGTTGATCTAGGATGAATTATGCATGCTAGCCGACTTTAAAAAGGTAAATTCAAAGGTGCATGATCAATGACAAAGTGCAAACTAACCCATAAAGATAAAAGGGACAACTTGGTATAGTGCATGATTTTATCATAGACACACCCATATAATACATGAGTTTGTCCAGGAGACATGCCAGGTTCTATTTTTGAGGTAAGCCTTGTCAATAAGTAAGTAATGGTCCAAATGTGTTAACATATACCTTTTTGATAAGTGTTGAGGTGTTTTTTTAGGCTAAATGGACCATGTATAGACCTATATGAGACAAGGATTATCTTAGAAACATACTAAACTGTACAAATTTGCCAAATGTGGTAAATTACGAACAAGACATTAGGAATAATGATCTTATACCAAGTTAAGCTATCTACAACTAGATTTTCTTCAAAGTTTCTAAGTCCTTTTCAACAACCCTAATTTATGCATATTATCCAATACCTACTTGTCTAATTTTGTGCACATCCTTATATTTTTTTAAAACAACTATCCATGTAAATGTTAATATTTTATAGATTAAATCATGTGCATAATTTTTCTAATCTAAAAATCATGCACATGGTTTAATCTAGAAAATATTAATCATTTACATCATGCATCGTATAAATACCATCTCTCTTATCATTATCCATGTTTTGAGATCAAGATATTTCCCCGCATGTCTTCATTTAGGAGCACAACACATTTCAATTGAGTTTGAATCTTTGCATAATAAGCATCTTTTCATATCACTGATGGTTTATGGTGGTGATTTAATTTTTAGGACTTAGTAGATTTAAATCCTAGGTTGTTAAAGGGATAGAGTAAAGGGGTAAATGCAAATAAATATTGCAAATGAATAATTTAATCAATTTACCTTAAGTAGGAATGCAAAGGAGAAAGTCCACTTATCTAGAGTAAAATGTGCATCATCGGGTGATGGTGGTGATGGAAAAGGTTAGGGGAATAATTTGGAATCCTTTCATTTATAAACTAGAGCCTCACCTGCTTCGAGTCAATATTGCAGCCGAGAGGACAGTGGCATGGTGCACATTTGGCAAAGGCACTATGCTAATGTCCTTTAGTGGGTAGGGGCCCTAGAACTTATGGGGATGTTGTGGTAGGTTTATTGGGTCTTTTATGTGTCCTTAGAAGATTTTGATCATCTACTTGCATCTCTTTTTGGCTATTATTTCTTTAAAAACCTAATGAATATTTGCACACATGAAACAATGATGGGATCAAATTCAAAAGGAAGGAAAAAATGTGGGTTGTAGGATGTTACAACAGAGGCACTATGCTAATGTCCTTTAGTGGGTAGCGGCCCTAGAACTTATGGGGATGTTGTGGTAGGTTTCTTAGGTCTTGTATGTGTCCTTAAAATATTTTGATCATCTACTTGCATCTCTTTTTGGCTATTATTTCTTCAAAAACCTAATGAATATTTGCACACATGAAACAATAATGGGATCAAATGCAAAAGGAAGGAAAAAATGTGGGTTGTGGGATGTTATGATTAAACAAACTAGAACCCCTATTATTCTAACTACTACCTACATTAACCCCAATGGTAGAGGTCTTAGATCAAATGTAGTTCTCCCTTAGGGAATGTGCATAATCAACTCACAAAGTATGTAGTAATGACTTTCACTTAGGCCCTTCTTTGATCAAGCGTGCAGGTGTATGTGTGATGCTGAGTAAATATGCAGAGTCATGAGTTATACACTATTGACTAATTTTATGTAATTGTGTGACAAAGTAGTAAGTGCTAGATGTAAAATGTCTTATGAAGCTCTTTATATAGGAGGATATTTATTTTGAATGTGAGACACTTGTTCGCAGGTTGATAGATAAAAAATAGATAAAATCATAAGAGGAGACCCAAAGAAGGGTAAGGACATGTAACAAGATAAAAAAATGATTGTTGGATAATAACACTAAGGTGGACAATAGCATTATGTGCTCCTATCCAAGATTGTGCTATTGTCTTGTGTGCACAAAACTAGGTTGTGATTGGGATAAATAGGTAAAGGGCTTCTCTGACTGGACAAAGAATGACAAAGTTGTTGAGGGTGTAAAAATTAGGAAAATAAGTTATAATAAGGATCAAAATACCAAAGTGACCATGCAAATAAGACACTCATTCATCATTAAGAGCTTATCATGAAAGAGCCACAAAAGATATGTACGTGTGTTTGCTTGACCAAATTGGGGTGTGTGCATTTGCCCCCTTTTAATCTAGTAATGCAATGGAACGAACATACTATAGTAAAAGAAAAAGAAAATATGTACCTCTACTTACCTATGTGATCCATCCATGTGAAGAATGGATATGCTTTGGACCCAGCCCACTTCTTGGATATAGAAGTGGATAAGCCTTGGAATAATATCTATGCAAAGGAAATCCATAATGTGGGTGTCCCCTATACCAAATTTGAGTAACTTGCTAGATTATGAGAAGACAAATAAACCATGTTTCACCCCAACTCTAATATGTGAAATGAGTCTGAGAAGTAATATGCAAATATGTAAAAATAAGACATGCGTTCCCCCACTCTAATATGTAATTTAGTTTGAGAAGTAATCTACAAATGTGATAAATAAGCCATGATTTCCCCCACTTTGTTCTATAACTGAGTCTAAGAAGTAATCTATGAATTTGGAGAAATAATCCATACTTGCCCCCACTCTGATCTATAACTAAGTTTGAGAAGTAATTTGTAGATGTGTATAAATAATCCATGCTTACCCCCACTCTAATTTATAATTAAGTATAAGAAGTAAATGTGCTATGAGGTCAAAAACTACTACTTGACCCATATCCTACATAAACTGGTGTAATATGGGTCTAGTACAAACTATAGATCAACCACTATAAATAACAATATGACCTAATCTGGTGAAATTATGGTGACATCTTGGTAACAACTTGAGTGTAATCTGATGATCTAAACACAGAGATTGATATGGTTTTCCAATCCATCTGTATAACCTAGGGAAATCTTGCAGGACCAAGGACATGTTCCCTACATCATGCCCCCAGACCTGATGTCTGAGTAATGTAGCTATGTAATATGTGCTTAAAACTATATGTAAATAGGGGAGATGTATCATGTACATTCCCCATAGTCATAACCTGATTCTAGAATTGTATCAAAATCTTGTGTAAAACCTAAGAATTTGGAACAATATTTACCAAGAACCATGGGACCCTAAAAATCTAAGTCAAATTGTGTATTTGTAAATCTAAATGTCTGAATAGAGAAAATGTGTATCTAAATAAACTTGTGTAACTGTATGTCTAAACTGAAGTATCTAAGTAAATTTGTGCAACTGAATATCTAAGTAGAGAAACTGTGTATCTGAATAACCTTATGTAATTATATGTTTGAGCCTAAATATCTAAGTAAATCTATGCAACTGTATATCTAAGTAGAGAAACTATGGATCTGAATAAACCTATGTAACTATATGTCTGAGCCTTAGTATCTAAGTGAATGAATAAATCTATGTATCTAAGCTTAAATATCTAAATCACTAAATTGGGAAATCTGAGTCAAACTATGTGTTTATATATATGAGCCTACGTATTTGAGTAAATATGTATAGGTGTGAATAGTGTATGGATGCCCCCTTTTGGTGAGATATTCAAAAGTATGGTGAGGATACTGAACTAAAAGTGATAGCAAAAGGCATGTTAATGGGTAGTTAGCATTGATAAAATGGTATGGGATTGATTGTATTTATAATTATAACAGGGTTATTCATAGATTGAGACTAAGATAGACCCACAGTGTATATCGAGTTTATTAAGGAGATATGAGTTCTAGTATTTATAGAGTTAAATTGATCGAGATAGAAGTGTAACTAGTATGGTTTGGGGGATATTGTCATCAAGTTCTATACACAAGAAATGGATAAAAGTTAGAGCAACGATTCTCAAGATGTCACGTTTTGAAGATCTTGGTAATAGTTGTAGAAATTTAGACATGGGGCCAACTTTAGATTGGTGGTATTTGTACAACATTATTTAAATAGGTTTGGTTGATTGATTTTAAAATCATTTGAACTTTGAGATTTGAGATAATTTTTTCTCTGAGCTAAGAAAACATGTCAAGGAGATGAGTTGCAAATGTGACCCACTACGAGGAGGTTGAGGCATTAATCTAGGTTGATGAGGAGGTTGGATTGGTAAGGAGTTTACCAGTTTTCCATGTATTTGATCATTTAGGTTAATTTTTTCATCATTTTTCATCTATAACATGCTAAATTACAATTTTTTGGGTGGTTCATGCTACCATCCTAATGACACCACTAGTGTCATTCACTATCGTGCTAATGTCTATAGACTACACTAGTGTCTAACGCTATAGTCATGCTTGCAACGCTACTATCGTATAGACTAAAATAGTGTAATTTTTTATTTAAAACTAAACTTAATGATTATTTCAGCATATATACTTGGTACTTGGAGATGTTAATATCTTATTTTGGGTATTTTACAAATGGATGTATGCATGAGGGAGTTTTGGAGTGATCAAATGATGGAGTGTCTGCACGGGTTACCCTTGACAAATGATGATAGAATAATAATGGATAGGGCTAGATTGGGGTTTAATATTTTTAGCTTTTGAAAGAGCTTATAACAAGATTTAATTCATGCAATGTTCAATCTAACCGAACACAGAGTAATTTTAATCACACAATATAATATTATATTGTCACACTCTATATTTTCTATTACATAGTTCATCCGGGATATACAATTATATAGGGAAAACTTCCTATATTGATGGAGATCATATCCATTCAAATAATTCATATCCCAATGATTACTCAACCCCCTAACTACCTAAAAACTCTCATAGGCTATGTGAGTTATATAACCAACTCACCAAACAATAAACTATTCATAATATATTGTTTTTTATAATAACATATATATAACTAACCAATAATAACTATATTACCATATTAACCATATGGATATTAATAAACAATAACCCAATAGTATTTACCACATGACAAATCACTAATAATAATGTGAACACTAATTTTCTTAACATTCCCTCCCTTAGTATTTACATGGTAGCAAAAAACTTTCACACTTGTACAACTTGCAAGCCTTTGCTGACTCATGAACTTGGCACACAACTCGAAATGAAGGTATAAGAGGGAACACGTCAACTTCTTATCAACCATGCACTGTCGAGAGCACATCTGACCGAACTAGTGTGGGAACTTGTATAAGAACCATCATCTTATCAACCATTCACTATAGGGAACACATCTGACCTATTCAATGTGAGAACTCAATCAAGAACCATCTGCACAACCTTCAATAGTTTTACAAAGGTTTACCACAAACTTAGGTATGAATAGGAACACATCTGATTTTTCAACCTCTACAAGTATCATGATCTTGATTTTCTTTTGTGTTTTCATTTTTATACTATATGCTTACATTAGGGGACTGTATTAAGAATAGTCACATATATAAGTGAATAAGAATGAACCACTATTCTTATTAGAAAACACACTAAAAAAAGAAATGCATCTATCACACCACATAATTGAAACAAAATGCCACTAAATTAGAAGTGGCCCCATTGTTAGTGGCTAACAAGAGGCATAGAAAACCTCCTTCTTATGACCTCCTTCATGTTGTTGATTACACAACTGATTGGCAATGGAAGCTCAAGAGTTTCCACATTGGGTTTATCATCATACTTTCCCCCCACAATGTGAAACTTGTTAGATGTCATTTTCCACTAAAAATGCATCCATTACAATGACTAAATTTGGCATTGATGACTTTGTTATTGACTTTGATAAGATATAATTGACATACAATGACAATTTTTGACAATGACTCATTATTCTTTCGATGACCAAATGACTAATAATAAAAATCTAATTCAATACAAACTAAAAGACACTTTTAAGTTTTTATACATATTTAAAAATTAGAACTTTGACTTATAAAATTGAATAATAAAGTAAGTATATATTTTGACCATTACAAATAATCCAAAACCTAAAATTATGCACTTACAAGTAAGAAGGTTTTGTCATTGCACGATTTGAGGATATGGTGGGATTTGGACCTGTGTTGAAATTTAAAATGGCAAATAAGAATATAAATATGCTCATATCACTGGTCTTTAGGATCATGATATATTGATCAAAGGTAACAATGATGCAAAAAGTAGTACATAGGAAATAAAAATAGAAGAGTTTATGCACAGTTTCAACTCGACAAGTCCACATCAACTCTTGATAGGTGTTGAATGCAGGGAGAGATTTGTTTTAGAGTAATCGATGCATGACATCTAAGGAGCTTAATAAGACATCAGTGGAGCAACTATTGAGATTCTCATTTAGTGGATGATACAAGATCATTTGAAAGTTGAGATAGGGAAGAAAGATAAAAAAAATCTTGAAGTTGCTCTGAATGGTGATGCTATTACCAAGGAGAATTCACAATAATTTTTTAAATCCTCATACAAAAGATGTTCAATTCCTTGCCTCATTGCTTTGATTAGCATGATATGGATGAGATTTTTTGAAATATGCTCAGGTTGATGAATATAGATCAAAACTATACAATTTGTTTTGAAATTGGTGCAACTACAAACCAATGCAATCTGAGATCCAATGTGTGAAAATATATTTTCACAAATTTATAAGATAACATCCTTCTTTTCTCTTAGCACAAGAAACCACTATGCTACCTAAAAAAACTATTATATTTTACAATAATAAGAGAAAAAACTACTATGAATCTAATATAAGCTTTTCTAATAAAATATTCAATAAGAACAATTTGCAAGTTTTCAAAGACCATTACTCAGGGCAATGATGATCATCATGACTGCCCCTGGCTACTCTCAAAACTCTATTACAAGACAAGGACTAATACTACTTTGATACCACTATTAGCTTTTGAATATGATTATAGCAAGTTTTAATTCATGCAATGTGTAATGGAACCAAACACAAATAGTAATTTTAATCACATAATATAATATTATATTGTCACACTCTATATTTTCTATTACATAGTTTATCCAGGACATACAATTATATAGGAAAGACTTCATATATTTATGGAGATCATATCTCCTCATATAACTCATATCCCAATGATTAGTCAACCCCCTAACCATCTAAAAACTCTCATAGACTATATGAGTTATATAACCAACTCACCAAATAATAAACTATTCATAATATATATTTGTTATAACAAAATATATACAACTAACCAATAATAATTATATTACCATATTAACCATATGGTATTTTACAAACAGTAACCTAATAGTATTTACCACACAGTAAATCACTAATAACAATGTGAACACTAATTTTCCTAATAACAACATCATTAGCACCGATGCCTAGGGATTGTCACATGATGATAGCACTATGTGAGAGGTGGAATGTTGATACATGTACCTTTATTATGCCCACCAAAGAGATGACTATGACTCTAGAGGATATGTATAGGATATTTAGGATACCCATTACTTCTCAGTGAGTGGTACTATAGGAGGTAAGTGGATAGAGAGACATAGATTAGGGCTTGAGGTATTTTATGGCCATTCCTGTAGGGACACATTATTGAGGTAGTAATAGTGATGTGTTATTATTTATTATTATTAGGGATTATGTCCTTCAAATTTAGAAGTTTTTGGTAGTATTACTGTCTTCATTTATTGTTATTTATGGTAGCAGTGTATCATTTGGATACTAGATGCATAACATTGTTCAAGATATTGAGAAGCACAAGACTATATACTCATTGGTTTACACCATGTTGGGCCATTTATATCAAGATTTGTACTAATTTACTCAAGAGTTATGCAATGGTGGGGTTGGGTCATCGACATAATTACATCATTGGACTTATGAGCATATTATGGTGGCTAGACTGGAGGGTTTTCCACATGTATATTAAGCACACCCCAAGTGTTTATAGAGAGGTGTATAGGTACGGCCCTCATGCAGTTAAAGAGCACGATGCACTATTGATAAGTGTTAGATCAAGTTACACCTCGTGATATCATTTTGAGAACTTAAAGGGAATTTTGGGGTGGCCCAAGGATGGTGTTCAATTAAGACAAATTCAGGTTAGTTATTGGTTTCATGGTCGATGGACTATTGTGTTTGATAGATATCAGTATGAACAAGTCACACAATAGTTTGGTGTGGTATAGGAAGTGCCTCTCGCATCATGGGTACGGGTGAGGGGTAATGTTTGTAGTGAGACTAGGTAATAGAGCTAAACCTATGGTGATTGAGTTGGCCCTGATTATAATGACTAAGAGAGATGTTGTGCTAGAGATATCTAATGCAGATGATGCAAGGGCCATAGATGCCTACATATTTTGGTAGGGATGACATAGATGGTCACCACTATTTCTTGGAGATGGGGCTATTATGGAGGATGAGCTAGATCTAGAGCCCATTAGAGGAGTTGAAGGTATGTTGTTATTATAGATTTGTATGCTTGCTTTATTTAGTATTGGCTTATCAAATAGATATCTAATGTATTATGTTGGCATGTGTAGGTGCAGGAGATGATGAGTATTGGGAAACTATCATTGAGGTTGCATTAGGAGAGCTTACACAACATGTTCTTGGTAATTTCATGGATGATGGGTTGGTAGAGTGAGCTATGGAGGTGGCTGGTATCCATGGACACCTATTTGATTAAACAACCATTGCCACCGTAGCATATAGGCAGGTAGTAATGGACATAGATGAGGCACATGTGGAGTTGCAAAGATGAGCCATGCCCCCATATGATAGTCTAGGTAGGGCAGGTGGTAGGATATTAGATGATTATATTAATCTATAATGTGAGTACATGATGGTGATGGTTGAGCTAGCAGTGATATGAGAGAGTGAGTGTAGGTGTAGATCTTGATCTAGGTCTGGAGGGGATGCATGTGCATCAAGTTCTAATAGGTATGGAGATGAGAGTGAGGGTAATGAGATGGGTCTTAGTGATTGAACTCCCATTATTGAGTGATTTATGTAACATTATATAAAAAAAATATAAGTTATATATATACATTGACTTTTTGATATACGGGCAACATGTTATGTGGTAGTTTGATTGTGGCATTATTTATTTGATTATATATTTTTATTATGTTCATTGATTATGTGTTGACATGGAAATATGTATTATTGATTAAATAATGATGATTGATTTGATTTGCATATAAATGTTGAGTAGATATTGAAACTAGATTGAAAATGTTAATTGTTAGTATTTGTGACATGGAAGCAACATACTATATGTTAGTATTGATCCTGTGACTGTGGCATGTACTATCTAAATACTATAGGAAGAGTAAACAAGTGACCATACTGCTCATGTTGTGTAGGTGCAGAAATAGCCTCAAGAACTGGTACTGATCTTGGTGTACTGGTGGTATCTAAATTTTTAGATTCTATAGAAAATGAATTAATTAGTTGTCATGCTAAAACTATACTTTGGTGTGTATTATCTCTTATAAATATATTAATTAGTGTCATAATAAAAATGGTGGTTTAGTTGTTTTCCATTTTTTCACCATGCTACTATAATTAGGTTGATCTCTTTGAACTGGTTTCCATCTCTGTTGAATTTGTGGTGCATGAAATCTCTCATAAGTAGGTGTCCTAGAAACCATTTGGCTCATATTATGAGTAACAAATGGCTCCTTGAAATGAACATCCTGGGATAACTCAGTCATAGAGGAATGTGATTTAGGAGAATGTGGAGAAGGAGATCTCAATGCCTCCTGTGTGAATGTTATAATGCCTCTATCGACATATTGGTCAATATGATCATTGAATGCACAACAATTATTATCCCAATGTCTATTGAATTGATGATAATTTCAATGTGTTTTATTTCTTATTATATGCAAACAATGTGTTAGATGATGGTGAGTAGGAAGAAGTGTGATCATTCTCCTATCTAATAATGTAAATAAGATATCATGAGGCCTATCTCTATCTGAAAACTATATGGCCCCTTTGCCGGTGTCTAGTGCTCTACTCACTATGGGAGATGCTATGTAAAGTGGTTCTTTGCCTTTTTTGAGTACCTTGACTAGTGGTTTTAGTGCCACTTTTTATTTAGGCATATGTGGATTAGGTGTTTGGACCATATTAGATGATTGTGGCTGTGAGAAATCTATATCAAATTTTTCCTCTGAATGTGTGTCAGCTAGTCCCATCTTCTTTCCTAATGTGATAGTTGAATTGCATAGGTGATGAAATGATCTTGATGTCTCATATAACAATTTCTCCTTAAGAGTAAAATTGAGTCCTTTATCAAATATGTACTATACCTTCAAATTTGTCAACTGGTAGATCAACCATCATACACATGATTTGAAATGTAGTAATCACATATTGGTTATGACTTACCCTGGTGTAGTGAAGGCAACCTCTCATATGTGACTCAAGGTCCCTTATGGCCCCTTTGCTGGTGTCTAGTGCTCTGCTCACTATGGGAGATGCTATGTAAAGTGGTTCTTTGCCTTTTTTGAGTACCTTGATTAGTGGTTTCAGTGCCACTTTTTATTTAGGCATATGTGGATTAGGTGTTTGGACCATATTAGATGATTGTGGCTGTGAGAAATCTATATCAAATTTTTCCTCTGAATGTGTGTCAGCTAGTCCCATCTTCTTTCCTAATGTGATAGTTGTATTTCATAGGTGATGAAATGATCTTGATGTCTCATATAACAATTTCTCTTTAAGAGTAAAATTGAGGCCTTTATCAAATATGTACTATACCTTCAAATTTGTCAACTGGTAGATCAACCATCATATGCATGATTTGAAATGTAGTAATCACATCTTGGTTATGACTTACCCTGGTGTAGTGAAGGCAACCTCTCATATGTGACTCGAGGTCCCTTATTTTGAATATAATGCATGAGAAAGATTTCTTATAAGTCATCATATGTATGTAGTGAACCACTAGGGGTTGAATGATGGAACCAACTTAATGCCTCATCCTCTAGACTTTTGGGAAATAATTATAGGAGAATTAAAATACCATAGGTATGTGCCATAGCCTTTTTATAGGCTTTGAGATGTATATATGGATTCTATGTCCATTGAAATTAGGTAATGTTGGTATCTAGAACTTCTTCGGTAATGTTGCATTGGTAGTTGTGCATGGAATTGGATTGCCGTGGATAGTATTGGAATCAACCCAAGATTAGTATTCTTTAATTTCCAAGGTGAGTTGATGTACTTGTTGTTGTAAAGTACCCACAACATGCATCAAGGAGATGACCTCTTGATAAGGCATGTTAACATTATTAAGAGGTTCATTTGAATAGTGAATCTTATTGTTAATTTTAGCCATTGGTACACTATTTTATGGAGCATTATTATAGATATTAAGTGGGCTCACTGTAACCTTTGGAGGGGTGATATCTTGGACCTAGTGAGAGAGAAATTAGCTATCACCCTCATGTAGGCTATAATGAGGAACAAGTGATACTCTAGTAAATAGGGGTGGATGAAATCCTTTGGTATATCTTATTTTGTTATTTTGTGAATAAGTATTTCATGCTAATGGAATAAAAGACACGTTATTATCATGTGAATGTAAACTATGTAAATTATGAACATGAGTATAAGTTTGCACATTTTTATCCAAAGACATATTACCACTTGAATTAGTATTTAATAAGCAATCAATTTTGACATGAGATATAGGTGAAGTAGATATAGGACTAGACTCAATTTCTTATTCACTAAAATCATAGTAGTCATTGCTATTCCAAGGTTCATCAAAATTAGAATCTATTTCACTAGTAGAATTATGGGAATAAGAACTATCATTTCCATCCTTAGTACAAGAAAGAGTAAAAGAAAATTTTAACTTTTTACTATTATGGAATATATCATGTATAGGTGGGATGTAATGTGTTTTTTCTCTAGCTATGATGGAATGCATATGTTATCACTATTTTCAATAATGGAGTCAAGGGTATAATAACTAGCAATCATATTTTAATTTGGGACATTATGACATCTAGGAGAAGGGTTATATATATTTGAATTATCTATATTTTGCATGGAATCCATATGTTGAGCTTGAAAGGTAAAAGAAGGTGATAGCATAATATCATCTACTCTAGTTTGTGAATCTGTAAAGGGTGTAATGTCAGTTGTACATGCTTTTTCAAATTGAATTGAGAAAGGTGAAGAGAGAGGAGGAGAAGAAGAAAATGCATGTACTCTATCCTCATGATCCCTTTCATTATCATGTTCATAGTAATCACCATATCCATCATTACAACAATAATCATCATCATCATCATTATAAATTAAATCATGTTCATTATCATGTGCTAGTGTACAATTTTGGAAATTGGTCCATTCATTTGTATAATTATGTGAAAATTTAAAAAAATGATCAACTCGATGAGACGGAAGAGGTTCCCTAGGGGTCATCTTAAACTTTCCACAAAAGAGAATGTAAAAAATAAACAATAATCAAACAATAGGTAGAAGATAATCCAACATGAATATATTTGAAAAATATGCTAAATATTCATCGTAAAGTATATAAAATCAAAAATTAAATTGAAACCCTAATAGTGGTGTTGCCACTAATTGGTCTATAATTATTTGTCCCTTTATTAATTTTTGTAACATGATTTTTAGATCAAACTCTATGAGTAACATTACCCATTTGGCTATACGACTAGAGAGGTGTAGTTTGGACATAAGAAATTTTAAAGGATTTGCTTTTGTAATAACATGTGTCTCATTGGTAATCATATAGTGCCAGAGCTTTTGTGTAGTGAATACAAGTGTTAAACAGAGTTTTTCCATTGTGGAATAATTTCATTCATAATAAATAAGTGTGCAACTAATGTAGTAAATAGCTCGTTCTTTATGTTCGTCTTCATGCTATGCCAAGAGGGCATCAAGTACATGATCAATGGTAGAAATGTAAAGTGGTCTATCAAGTATCAGTAGTATCAAGATAGGTGGATTCAACAAGTATTGTTTGAGTGCATAAAAGCTTTCTTGACATGAAATATCCCATTCAAATTTAGTATCTTTATTGAGCTATCTTGTGAATGAGTGAGTCTTATCTACTAGTTATGCCATAAAATGATGTATGGTTTGGATTTTGCCATATAAAGATCGAAGTTATTTTAAGTTTGTAGGAGGAGACCTATCCATTATAGCTTTGACTTTCTTTGGATCTAACTTGATGTTGCGTTAGCATATTATGAAGCCCAATAATTTATAGTATGTGACACCAAAAATGCATTTTGGGGGATTGAGTCATACATTGTATTGTCTTAACCTTTCAAAAATATATCGTAAATTAACTACATGACATTGTCACTTTTTTTATTTAGTTAATAAGTCATCAATGTAGTCTTCAATTATTTTATGAATTATATCATGAAAAAAAGTGGGTCATAGTTCATTGGTATGTTGCTTCAACATTCTTTAATCCAAAAGGCATGACTTTGTAGTAGAATTTACCCCATGGTGTGGTACAATTTTTTTTTTATTGATCCTCTTTATCTATCTTTATTTGATTATAATAGGCAAAACCATCCATGAAAGATAACATCTCGTATCCTGCTATGGAGTTGACTATCATATCAATGTTAGGTAGGGGAAAGTAATCCTTAGGACATGCTTTATTTAAATCTTTGGAGTCAGAGCAATATCTAATTTGGCCATTAGTCTTAACAATAAGTACAAGGTTAGATACCCATTTAGGGTGGGCAATTGGTCTAATGAAGCCTACATCAAGGAGACATTGGATCTCATATTTGACTAACAGATCCACCTTAGGATACTTTTTTCAAATATTTTGTTTAATTGGCTTTGCATTTGGATAGTGTGTGATCCTATGTACTATGATTGAAGGATCAATGCCTGATATATCTAAATAAGACCAAGCAAAAGTTTCAGGAAAGTCCATTAAAATCTGTCAAATATATGCATCCTCTTTTTTATATAGGGTGATAACTAATAATATTATGTGAGAATCCATGTTTGTGCCATAATTGAATTCAACTATTTCTTCATTGAGTAATGTAGATCGATTAATGGTGTAAGGTGTTGTAGGTGGTGTTTCATCTGTGTTGGTTGGGATATAATCTAGAACATCAAAAATCTCACTGAAATATGCCTGGCCATTCATGTAATGAGGAAATTTATTCTTATGATATAAGGAAGGGAGATCCTTGTATGACTCTATGAAGTGTAAGAGAGCTTCATCGTTGGTGAATTCATTAAAAGTGGGTAAATCTAGGGAAATGATGTCATCAATAAGGTTAGGGTACACAATTGAGAGTGTGGAGATATGATTTACTATGTTGTTTATCCATGGAATAGGTGGACAAAACCCTATATGTTGAGAGGCATGGTGGGAAGAATTAACATTAGATGTGTTATCCTTGTATCCAAGTCCCTACTTTCCTTTTTGATTAAATGCCTCAATAAGATTAAGAATTCCTTGTTCATGTTTTCTGAGGCCTTGTCCTATGTAGCCCATTTTTATGAAATATTTTATTACAAATGACGAAGTAAATAAATTATCATGTATGCCTAAGTTGTTTGTGGGAGTCATATGTGAGCTTCGATTAGTAGACTATACAGGTGTTGTAGCAAAATTCATGTAAGGAATATAGTTGTGTGTAGGTTTTGTATTCTGATAATATTTGAATGGTTCTTGATCCATAGGGCATGTATATATATAACCTTTGTAACTAAATTTTAAGCATGCATGTAAAGTTGAGGGGACTATGTGCATATCATGAATACAAGGTCTCCCAAGCAAGATATTGTAATTAAGATCATTGGGCATAACTTGACATGTTATAGGTCCTCATGTAAGATTTAGTGTTATCTAACCCAAAATTTTATGTGGAATATTATCAAATTATTGGATGTTATTATTAGAATGATATAAATCCTTAGCATGTGTATTTAGAAATCAAGAAAAGAGAATTACAAATATATAACCTTGATCCATTATCAACTAATACTCATTTAACACCAACATTATTAATTCATAATTGGATGTAAAGAGGTAGATGTTGATCTATGATGTGTTGAGGTGGGAGATATCCTTTTTCAAAAGAAATATGCTCTTTGGTTCATTTCATGGTATTGATTATAGAAGCAACATAAGTTAGTTTTATTGTGTTTGGTACCTTGGTGTTACAGAGTGTTGCATAAAAGATATCTTTGTATGTATCAAAATGTTGTAGAAGCTAAAAAATGGAAATAATGGTTGTAGGGACATTGATCTAATTAACAAAGCTATAACCACATGTTTTACTAACCTACCATTATTTGGGACCCCTTTTGGAATTATAGCATGGACTGTTTGGTCTAATATGAGCATAAAATTGGTAGTAGGAGTGAGATAGTAGCTAGATGGGTAGGGTCGAGAAGTAGGAGGGATAAACAAAACCACTAATGTTCTCTTATGCCTAGTAGTGGTAGGTAAGGAATAAAAGTGAACCAAAGAACATAATGCATCTAGAGGAGATTTGTTAATTTTAGGTGTTGTGTTTATTATCTTATGTATTATATTCTCTATGTATGTAACCATATGCGACTCAATGGAATTCCACATAAGATAAAAATAACATGCTAGAAAAATTATGAAACTTTACATAATAAAGTAATAAATATCATTTGTCATTATTATCATGATTAAACATAATAAAAATTAGAAAATATAGGCATCTAAAATATGAGTATGAGTTTTAAAAGGCTGGAAACATAAATCCTAAAGGTAGTCTAGGGTTAGGGTTTTTGCACTATTCAAAGTAAATTAGGTTCACTAATAATTTAGCTTTTTAAGATTTAGATGTAAATCATAGGTTGTTCAAGGGATGGAGTAAAGGGGTAAATATAGATAAATATTACAAATGACTAATTTAATCAATTTACCTTAAGTAGGAATGCAAAGGAGAAAGTCCACTTATCTGAAGTGAAACATGTGTCACTGGGTGATGGTGGTGTTGGAACAGGTCAAGGGAATAGTTTGGAATCCTTTCATTCAAAAATTGGAGCCTCACCTACTTTAGGTCAATATTGCGATCAAGAGGATAGTAGTGCGATGTGTTATTGGCAAAGGTACTACTCTAATGTCCTTTTGTGGGCAAGGGCCCTAGAACTTTTGGGGATGTTATGGGAGGTTTCATGGGTCCTATATGTGTCCTCAGGAGCTTTTGATCATTTATATGCATCACCTTTTGGTTGTTCTTTATTCAAAACCTTAATGAATACCTGCACACATGAAACAACAACGGGATCAAATATAAAAGGAAGGGGAAAAGGTGGATTGTGGGATGTTACAATCGAACAACATATAACCCCTATTGTTCTGGCTATTGCTTACATTAACCCCAATGGTATGGGTCTCAAATTGAATGTAGTTATCCCTTAGGGAACATGCATAATCAATGCACATGGTATGCAATAATGACTTTTGCTTAGGCCCTTCTTTGATCAAGTGTGCAGGTCTATGTGTGATGATGAGTAAATATGTAGAGTGTTGAGTTATAATATTGACTGATTTTATGTAAATATGTGCCAAAGTAGTAAGTGTTAGATGTATAATGACTTATGAATCTCTTTATATAGAAGGATCTTTATTTTAAATGTGAGATGCTTGTTCACAAGCCAACAAGGTAAAAAGATAGATAAAATCATAAGAGGAGACCCAAAGGAGAGTAAGGACCCATAACAAGTTAAAAACACAACTGTTAGACAAATAACACGGTGTACTCCTATTTAGGACCACATTATTGTCCTATGTGCACAAAACCAGGTTGTGACTGGGATAAATAGGCCAAGGGCCCCTGTGATTTGACAAGGAATGACATAAAGTTGCTACAGTTGTAAAAATGGTGAAAATAATTCATAATAAGGATTGAAAGACCAAAATGACCATGCAAACAAGTCTCTCATTCATCATTAAGAACTTCTTGTGAAAGAGCCACAAAATACATAATACTTTTGTTTGCTTGACCAAATTAGGGTGTGTATAAGTGACATAAATCAAAAGACTAACTATTAATTATCATTTGAAATTTGAGAATTAAATTTTTTGCTTGGAATTTAAAATAACAATAATCATGGGTAGTTAGAAAATCATAGCTTGGGAACATCATATCCATCTATGCCCTCGCCCATAAAAAACTGAAAGAAAATTAAAAATCTACTTCCTTGAAAAAACATGCACTTTCCCTTCAAAGGCAACATCTATGATCAAGGTATTATGCTACTTGAAAAACAACATGGAGAATGATAAGTGGCCTAAAGTAGTAAAGAAATGAGAGTTACATAGGAGAAAGAGCACATGGATGAAGCAAAATTATAAATGGACGAGTAATGGGTTATTGACATAAATGAATGCCCAAACCTTAACAATGAAACAAAAATATTATGGGAATGAGAAGTTTAAAACAATCACATGGAAAAAGAAATCAAGCAGGAAATGAAATTACTATCTTACATAATTCAACCCAACCTTTGAACATCATGATAAAACATACACAAGGGCTAAAATCAAATGGAGGGAGAAAATAGTCATAGTTTATATAAGAACTAATTCCCCATAGGCGCAAGTACAAGACAGGTACATAGGTGACCCCTGAAAAGGAATGGGAGCAAAGGATATGTTTGTTTTGCACCACGTGAGCAATAGAGACAAAGAAGCACTTTGTCCTAGAATGCCAACTTATTATGATATTTGTGTCAAGTACACAAAAATATTAAAATTAGATGCCACATTATATCTATTTGAAGGGATGAGAATAAAAGAGTTGGGGGAGTTTCTAACTTAAATCTATAGGAGAAGGAACAACCTGCTTATAGAAAGAACTTGTCCCTCGAGTTAATGCAACATTAGGTGTTTAAGAAAACTATGACAAAGTGTGGTCCTATAGACATTTGGATATCATAAATGTAATTGAAATCATTTCTCTTCATTTTTTTATATATATTTGAAGGCACTACATAGAACCACTAAATTTCATAGAATGTTAGCATCTCTGGCCATATTTCAGAAATAAACATATAGCAGAAATAAACATATAGTGGATTTACAATGTTGAGTAAGCATACATCTAAATTAGTGAGTTCCTTTGGCTAAGATACCACAAGTAAGGGGAAACCACACTATCAAAATCACCTATGACACAATCTTAGCCTTAACTTTTTGACTCTCCATGTCAGATATGTAGAGGGATTTGTTCCTTGGTGGATGGATATAAGCAACCATCATCCTCACCAATCAGTTTACAACCCTTTAAATATTTCTCTTCATTTCATTCACATATATAAAATTTTGTCTTCAAACTACCAATCATGGAAGGAACCCATCAAAAAAGAGAGAGAGTTAAAAAAAAAAAAAAAAATCCAAATTGTAGAGTAACAATTGGGAGAGACGTTGCATTAGACGTTAAATTTGATGGTTGACTTTATCAGTTAAGGGGCTTGGATGAAGAGTGTTATTATCCCTCTTTATAAAAGTGGGGATGCCAATAATCCATCTAACTACTGAACTATAATGATCAATCCCCTCCTTGTAAATTTATTTGGTAGCATGATAGAGCACAAAATTAGTAGCCGAGTAGAAAAAGAGGGTAAAAGGGTAAAATGTCAAGTATGATTTAGGCTGAAACATTCGACAATCAACCACTACATCACACTTATGTAATTTATTGAAAAAGTATGGGATATTTAGGGAGAATAAGCTTTTTACTATTTTGTTGACTTAAAAAAAACATTTGACATGGTCCATAGAAGTAAACTTTGGAGCAGAATGGAGGAACTTGGAGTTCTATATGAGCATATAGCAATAATACATATACTCTATGGGCAAGTCAAGGCCAAAATCAAGACAAGTGAAGAATTTTTAGAATGCTTTGGAAGTGACATTGGAGTCAAACAAGGGTGTCCTCTATCTCCCACCTTGTTTGGGTTATACATTGATAAACTAGAAGAATGGATAGACAAAGCTAGTGGAGGGGGTGTCCACCTAGTTAGTTGTGTTATAAAGTTACCTTTATGCACAGAGAAGATAATTAATTTCTCTTTAAAATCATAATCCCAAAGGATTTTTGAGGGAACTATAGTATAAAAAAGCAAATAAAGAACAATATTACAAATGCCCAATAGTTAGAGTATGCAATGATACTTTATGAAAGAGTTCAAGATAAAGATAACCCTCCATCAATTAATACAACAACTAAGCTTTTTTATATGCAAGATATCACTCAAGGCATAAAGAAGTTATCAAGTGGTAAAATGCAAGACATAGATGGTATGCAAGTTGAATATCTGAAGTGGGGTTTAGGCACCCTCACACCACACATCAAAAGCATATTTAATGGTATCATTCAAGAAGGCTTCCTAGCAGATTGGAAGACTAGTGTTGTTATCCCTCTTTATAAAAGTGGATATGTCAATAATTCATCTAACTATCAAACTATCATGGTCAATCCCCTCCTTGGAAATTTATTTGGTACCATGATAGAGTGCAAAATTAACATTTGGGCAAAAAATGAGGGCAAAAGCTCACGTAGGATTTAGGTCAAAACATTGCACTATCGACCACTGTGTCACACTTAGGTGCTTAAACAAAGAAGTATGGGATATTCAAGGATAATAAGTTTTTTTCTTTGTTTTGTTGACTTCAAAAAATCATCTAACACAGTCCCTAAAAGTACACCTTGGAGCAGAATGGAGGAACTTGGAGTTCTGGATGAGTATACAACAACAATACATAGACTTTATGGGCAAGTTGGGCCAAAATCAAGACAAGTGAAGGAATGTTAGAATGCTTTGGAAGCGACATTGGAGTCAGACAAGGGTGTCCTCTATCTCCCAGCTTGTTTGGGCTATACATGATAAACTAGAATAATGGATAGACAAAGGTGGTGGAGGGGGCGTCCACCTAGCTAGTTATGTTATAAAGTTACTTTTATGCACATATGATCTTATTCTAATTGCAAAAATATCCCATAATTTGAGAGAACATTTGAAGGCTTTATATATCTTCTATCAAGAGGTGGGAATGCAAGTGAACACTAGCAAAACAAAAGTCATGATATTTTCTATATAGAGAAAAAGTAAACAAATTGAGTTTGTTTTCGAAGGAAATACACTACAAGTAGTGGAAGAATATAAATATATTGGGCTTGACTTTCACATAAGCTTGGTTGGGAGACCTGTAGGACAAATGCAAGGAGTTTAGAAGGCTTTATATTCATTGCAAAATAAGTGCAGGAATGTAGAATTATGGGATTCGAAAAACCAAGAGAAATTTATTTGGACTACTTATCACACTAGTGGTCTTATATGGATGTGAAGTTTGAGGAAACAATGTGTCTGATCTCAATTAAAAATAGATAGAGAGAATCCAAAGACATTTAATCACAAGCAACCTCAAAGTAAAGCCTCTGTTCCGTATGAGATTCTATTAGCCGAAATAAGAAAGCAAAGATGTTGATTGTTTAATTGAAGACTAGCTCGCATCGTCTTAGGTGTGAAATAGGTAGACAGACAATACCCGAGGAAGAATAGGAAATAAGAATTTGTATATTTCATGATAAGGGGGTAGTGGAGATAAAACAACACTTTATTATGGAATGTGCAGCCTATAATGACATCCGCACCAAGTACAAAGAAAACTTAAAGGTCAACAATGATGACTTGTTTATAGAGGAAAAGATATTTAGTACAAGTTTTCTAACCAAAATCCACAGTAAAAGAGTTAGCATAAAAAGAGGTCTAAAATTTTGCATGATTAGAGGGGTAGCACTCATATCAGGGACTTATGTTAACAAAAGGTAGTGTTGTTATAGCCTTCAGTGGCATAAACTACTTGGTCTCATGGATGTTATTAAAATCATTCATTCATTCAACATTGCTCTTTAAAAGTTAATGAATGAATGAAATATTTTAATAATGTCCACAAGACCAAGGAGTCGATGGGATCGAGAGTTGCCTTAAATCACCGCATCTTGACACAAGTGTCATCCTGCTATTGTTGTAGAATTTTTAGTCTCTTCTCAACGCTAACTCTTCTACTATAGATCTTGATTAAGAAACTTGTTGTATTGTTTAACCTTTCCTCTTCAAATAAGTCAGTTGAGTTGTCAACACTCAAGTTATCTTTGTCTTTGATATGGATTTCACTATATGTTGCACACTCCATAATGAAGTGCCATTTTGTCTCCACTATTCCCTTGTCGTAAAATAAATATGTTCTTATTTCCCATTCTTCCTTGGGTATTGTCCATCTACCGGTTTCACACCTAAGAGGATGTAAGTCGATCCTTAATTGTGCAATCAACATCTTTGCTTTCTATTTGATTTATGCCCTTATGTATGTCTTTTCTTTGTGCTTCTATGTGGGCTTAAACTTATTGATTTAGTATGCTTTCTTCCGTCCCAACTACTTTGTTTAGATGGTTCTCCTAAATTTCTCTCTCACATACTTTTTTATTTCCTCATTGGTGTTTAGGGATTCTTGCATGTTGATGTCCCATTTACTCATCCATTTGTTTTAGATTAAGGTAAAAACAGGTTTTGAAGGGGCCCCAAAACCCTGAAACAAAGGAAGAAGGATATAACTATAACGTCCACAGGTGAAACAAACCTAACACCTACTACTGAGCAGTAACAAAAACAGGTTTTACAGGGACCTGAAACCACAATTCAAGATCATCAAAAGACAGACCCCAGGTTTTACAGAGACCTGGAAACTTAAGTATGAAAAGAAAACAAAGAACCAGAAAATGGAACCAGTTATAACATCCAACTAAAAGGTCCAGGACTATAAGAGCAAAAAGATCCTATTCTTCTAATTCCAGGATCATCTTAACCGCTTCATTTCCAATCACAGCAGTGTCTTGTATAGATATTGCCGCTGACGTAGCAACCTCTTGCATTGCTTTCTTCCTTGAGCTCTGTCTGGTCCTCTTACTAGGCCCCTCCAATGATTTTATATCCTCATTTGCTCATTTTCCAATGTTTGCAGTAGCTGCACATAAACTAGAAGTAACCTCCTCCATCTTCATTCTGCTTTCCTTAATGAGCCTTCTTAGATTATTCTCATAGTCTTTAAATTTGATTAGAATATATCTCATTTGCATTTCCAGATTATTGATTTTGTTTCAATCAGCTTCTTGATTATATTCCATTATTTCCATTTTCTTCTTGAGGCCCATTATTTCCTTATACATCCACGAGTCAACTTGAAGGATAGCATCTGCTTTGCATTTGGCTGAATTCATAAAGGGATGCCTCCTGTCTTTTTGCCATACGTCACTTAAATATTTTGTGTTCTCTTTAGGATTGTCTTCATCCTTTTCAGTATGATCCTCCTTTTCCATTCTTTTATGTTCTTTAGTTTCAACAGGGCTTTCATTGTGGATAAGATCATCCTTTACTTGTTCTCTAGTTTCCATTGCTTGATTGGAATCCTGAACTAAATGTTCCTTCTCTATTTTTGAAGCAGGATCCTCAAATAAAACATCCATTTCTTTTTTAGTTTCCCCTAGCACTTGCTGATTTTCCTCGAGATCATAGTTATTCTGTTCAGTTTTTTCCTCTATAGTGTCCCCTTTTTTTTCATTCTTACTTTTATCTTCTCCTTCCTCATTAGAGCTGGATTCCCCACTTTCCGTTCCTTCCTCTTCCTCCATACTCTCCTCCTCAGAACTTTCAGTGCTTTCCCACTCTGTTTCCTCATCTACAATCTGTTTTTTTAAGCTGGAGGATTTGGGTTTAACTTTTTCTTTCCCCTTCACTATTTCGTTCTTCTTTCTCTATGCATCCTTGTTTTTGTCCGAATAAGGATTCGAGACAATGGCCTTGTTTTTGCATAATCCTTCTATTATTAGGATCAATCCCTCATGCAATATAGGATGAGACTCCTTTTTTCTATGAGCGAACAAACTTTGGAGCAATGAAAAGCGCAAATAGAAAGGGAAGGAGATTCTAACTTTGTGCCTAAAATGATTAAGAAAGATAAAATGAAATTTATGGACTCTTTTGCTTCTACCATCAAGTATGAAATACTCACAGATGCAACTTAAGACATCTCTCCAGATTCCTTTAATCTGCTCTAGGTCGAAGAAATCCCCACTCTTTTCCAACTGCTGCTCCTCAGCATTCGTCTTTGGGAATTTGCTACATCCACTCATCCATTTGTTGTTTTGTTACATCCACATGTTTTTTCTTCTACTTAGCTTTGCTTCTATTACCATTTTGGGCCATTGATGGTTCTCTATACTTTGCATTTTTCTTAAATAACTTAATGTCTAAGTCATTGTTGATGCTTCCAATAGAAATGTACATGTTTTGGCTAATATAATCTCATATGAAATTGAGGTTTTAACTTTGAGTCTGTTTGTGATCAAATGCTTTTAGATTCTCTCTATCTATCTCCAATTTAGGTTAGACACATTGCTGCCCTAAACGTCACATCTGTATAAGACCACCGGTGTGACAAGTAGGCCAAATAAGCTTCTCTTGGTTTTCCAATCCCATAATTCTACATTCCTGCATCTGTTTTATAGTGAGTATAAGGCCTTCTACCCTTCTTGAATTTTGTTTGCCCTGTAGGTCTCCCAACTAAGCTTGCTGTGAAAGTTAAGCCCAAGATATTTGTATTCTTTCACTATTTCCAACGGATTTCCTTTCAAAAGGAATTTGATCTGTTTCTTTTTTCTCTATAGAGAAAATAGCATAATTTTTGTCTTACTAGTGTTCACTTGTATTCCTACCTCTTGACAAAAGAACTCTAGAGATTTCAAATGTTCTTTCAAACTATGGGTTGTTTTTACAATTAAAATGATATCATCTACATATAAAAGTAATTTTATAACATAATTAGCCAGGTGGACACCCCCTCCTCCAACATTATTTATCCACTCCTCTAGTTTATCAATGTATAGCCCAAACAAGGTTAGAGATAGAGGACATCCTTGTTTGACTCCAATGTCACTTCCAAAGCATTCTAACATACCTTCACTTGTTCTGATTTTAGCCCTAACTTGCTCATAGAGTTTATGCATTACCACTCTATATTTATCTGGGACTCCAAGCTCCTCTATTCTACTCCAAAGTTTACCTCTAGGGACCATGTCAAATGCTTTTTAAAAGTCAACAAAGCAACACAAAGCTTCTTATCCCTGAGTATTCCATACTTTTTCAATAAAGCGTCTAAGAGTGATGCAATGATCAATAGTGGAGTGTTTCGACCTAAACCATGCCTACCTTTTTGCTCTTTTACCCCCTTTTTCTACCCAGCTACTAATTTTGTATTTTATCACGCTGCCAAATAACTTTCCAAGGAGGGGATTCTCTATGATAGTTTGGTATTTGGATGGATTACTGTTATCCCCACTTTTATAGAGAAGGATAACAACACTAGTCATTCAATCTGTCGAGAAGCCAAACTGAATGATGTCATTGAATATGTTTTTGATGTATAGTGCAAGGGATTCTAAGCCCCACTTTAGATATTCAGTTTGTAGCCCATCCATGTCTTGTGCCTTACTCCCTGCTAGCCTCTTTATGCCTTGAGTGAGATCCTTCATAGATAAAAGCTTAGTTGTTGTGTTGATTACTAGAGGGTTATCTTTATCTTTAACTCTTCATAGAGTAGCTTTGCATACTCTAGCCATTGGGCATCTATAATATTGTTCTCTATTTATTTTCTCTTTTGTTGTAGTTCCCTCCAAAAACCTTTGGGATTATGCTTTCCAAGGGAGATTAGTTCCTTTCTTTTTGTGTTCATAGAGCTTTCCTTTTTGTACCAGATGACTTTTTCACAAGCCTTTTTATTCTCGTTGGTCATTCCAAGTCTTCTCAAAGTTCTCTTTGTTGCCTTGCAATCTTTGTCATACCATGATTTCACTGGAAAACTACTTGCACTTTCACTTTTAGGTCTACTTATCTTGCATGCATTTAGGGCCCTTTGAATTAAAGAAATCAACATATTACTGTTTGTTGGACAACTGTTCATCGCTGGAGTAATCTACTTTGTATCTTGAAAATGTTGTTGAGAATGATGTTCAATGCTTGTTTTGAAGAGTTCTCAATTCTCTTGAGTAATGAGGATTCTACCTAGAAGAGGTCTCTTCCCTTACTTGTGGTGTTCTTGCCCCCTATGTTGATGATTTGTGTGCATATTGAATTTTACATATATTGGATTATGGTCTGATTTTATCTCTATAGGACAGTCCCCAATTTCAAACTTCATCAATCTCAGGATAGATCTTCATGAACAAATACCATAGTCTACCACACTTTGATCATTTTAAGTTTTGCATGTGATCTTCCTTGAATTCAGCCATGCTCTCATGTCATTGCATATAACCATGTCATACAAACTACATAATCCCAATAGTTTTGCTCCATCATATGTAATTGCCCCATTTCCATCTTGAGAATTTCTTTCCCAACACTGGTCTTCTTCTTCTTCTAACCATAATGGATTGTTTCTCACTCCTTCATTTCTCAAATTAAGAGCTTGGTTGTTTATTGTTCATGCATTGAAGTCCCCTGTGACCAAGACTTCTCCTAAACTGCTGAAAACCGAAATGTCACTTTTTAGTGACATATAGGGGTCTTCATAATCTAACTTCCTTTTCTTATATATTTTTGAAGCTCTCAGAGCAAAATAACAAGTAACAATCCTAATTATTAACTCGTTTTATGTTATTTTCAGCCATATATACTGTTTATTTGGTTCCTTTTTATACACTTTCATAATATTGCACCATGTTTCATTGATTAACACAACAACCCCTCCATGTCCTTTGCCATTTTTGGTCCTTTCGTTCCAAACTGATATTTTCTTATAGCCTTCATGTTCATGAGTTTCAATGAGAATGATAATGTCTTCTCCCTCTGCTATGGGCCCCAATCCAAGACCTATTCTCCAAAGGTAACCTCTACAATTCCAACTTACCAAGGTCAAGTGCTCATAGGGGGCCCCAAATCCCTATTTCTTGCGTGTCATTCAGTGACTAATTTGGGCTCTTCCATTTTGTAACCATGCCCATTTCCCTGCATCCCTTATTGTTTTCACTTTTTTCCATTCTTTCCTTCTTTCTTCTTGTTACATGGGGGTTAGATCTTCATCGAGGTAGATATGTGTCCCTTTGAGATACCTTCTGTTCTTTCATATTTTATTATTGTCTTTCATGTTTTTCATGATAACTCTTACATGTTTATCCTTTCCTCCTATTAGTTTTCTCATTCTATTTGCCTAAAGACTGGGCCTGTCCAATGTAGCTGGTCTGCTAGAAAGTCTCTTGTTAATTTGTTGGTATTTTCATTCTCATCATAGTCTTTCAATCCTTTAATAATGATGTTTGCAGCCCTCTCATGCCTATCATGTTCTCTTATTTACATTCTGACTTATTTTTTTGTTATCTCTCTATTTGTTTAAAGATCCTCTTACTATTTGAGCCTAGGACTTGGTCCCCTCATGTTGAACTCCTAAGTGACTTTCTTTTACTTCCATATTTATAGTTGCCGGTTGGGGCTCTTTTGTTTGTGGTGCATTCCCTCCTTTCTCTTTTGACTTATTTTCCTCTGTTGTTTTTAAATGATGTAAAGCTTGTTTTATAGCCATCAACTCTTGTTGCCCTGTTTCCATGTTGTTTTATAAGTTGATCACTTGCTTCTTGAGTATTTTATTCTCTCTTACAAGTTGCCAATTAGTGTCTATAACCTCTTTCATCGTGTTGTCTTCAAATTATTCTTTGTTTCTAAGTCTTCGAGCCTCCTTTTCATGTTCATTAATTCATTAACATATAGATCTAGTGACCATATTAGTGGCATTGATGTCGGGCTATATAATTCCTTGCGTTCTTGGTTCTCTTCCTCTCTTTCCCCTCGGCAAATAAGTTTCAATTTCCTTTTGTTTGCTACCCACATATGTTTTTTTCCCCTTCTCCTTGTCCTCCTGGACCCATATACGGTTTTGATGTGCATTATTGTTCTCTTATTGCCTATGATAGGTGGATTGGTATATTGTTTCATACCCTGCTTCATATCAACTTTCTTCTTAACCAGTGTGTTGAGTGTTTCTTTACCTTTTTCTTGTCCTGGGGTAGTCTAGATTGACACTATTTATTACCTTGTGGAAGTGATTATTGCAGTGTTGTTGACTGCTCTTGGTAGGATAACTGTCAGTTTGTTGTTCCTAGTTTGCCTCAATTTTCGAGCCTGCTCTGCTTCAAAATACCTTTATATTATTTTGTGTTAACGTAGAATAAATTTTCACTAGTGTCTAATATACTAGTCTGATGGTATCCCAACATATTTGATTGAATGTATGATTCCCCTACCTCTGTCATTGGACCCTTGTATTGATATAGGGGATGTTGAACGAGGTCTAACGGGATTACCAAGCCTCCTTGAGGCATCATTCCCATCATTGGACTTTATGTTTGCATCTCTATTTGAAATTCGCCTAGTTCGTCCAGATTGGTGATTGTATGCTTATCTTCCACTAAAGTTTCTTTGTTTTCAACTGGATTTATATTGCTATCACCAACATTGATGTGTTCTTTACTATTAAATCTGTCAGACTCTTACTACCTCCTTGTGATTTTTCTTTCATTTCTTAAAATTGTAGGGTTTTAGTCTGACCTAGTATATTATATTTATAAAAAAATGCCTGGAATATGAAAGATGTAACGCAGAAAGGATGGGGACAAAAGTTATCTTTTTTGTGTTTGTCGGACTCACCTTAGACCCACTCAGTGCCTTTGTCTTGTGTGCTTGTTGTTTGATCTGCCCTAGGTATTGTTTGTTCTACCTTGCGTGTTGCCCTCTTTGCCCTCCCTGTTCTACCCTGTGTGCTGCCCTCTCTAACCTCCTTAGTTTGTCTTGCATTCTATCTTGTCCATTCTGATTTGCGTCGAAACTCTTATCAAAACTCCACTTCGAAACCATCGTCACTTGTGTACTTCAAAACCCTCGTTGCTTCACAATTTAATAGATGCAAATATAACTGACAAAACCCATTAAGATAAAATAGAAAAAAAAAATTCAATAAGATTCACCTAAATTAAAAGTCTAACCATTTCCCGTTGGACAAAATAATTTAAATTGTGAAGCACTTAGGAAGTTGCACCAACTATGTAGAACACGTGAATCCATCTTTAAAGAAATAAAAATATATATTTACTATACTATTATAATATTAATAGACACACCTCGGAAATTTGAACAGCCCACGAAAATTTTCCCGTATCATTCCACACGGTTTTCGAAAAATGTGAGCGATATTGTATCATTTCAGTATGACTAAAAAGCTGAAAAACGTTGATTTAGACTTGACTTTCGTTTAATTTTATCCATGGGATACCTAAATCGGGGAAGGGAAGGGAAGGGAAGGGAAGAAAAGGTTTGCATTTGGCATTTGAAACATGCCGACATGATTTAGACTCGACTTTGGTTTAATTTTATCCGTGGGAGACCTAAATCGGGGAAGGGAAGGGAAGGGTTCGCATTTGGCATTTGAAACATGCCTCTCTCCATGTCGGCTGTTGATGGAATAACAAGGTATGCCCATTCTCCTCCTCGTACAAATCCTAACACAAACACACAGTTTAGGGTGCCCCAAGTGTAATGAAGCCACGTATTCTTTTGCAGATTGAAATATTCGCAAATTGGCTCCCTCAATTCCAAGACTAATCGAGGTGGGTATTATATTTGCTAACATGAAATCTCCGTGTGTTTTCATTTACTTCATTACCACGTAGAGATAATGTGTTGAAACCAAGATGTTAAAACAACAAAATTTAAGCTCTAATGTTCAGCAATGCTCATCTACATCACGCAGCGCAACGTTCTGTAAGTTAAATCGGAACTGGTAATAGGGATCGTTCCTACAAGTAGTACTAGACCTAAAAGAAGGAAACACCTCTGGATTAGCCTTGGCCGTGTGGGAAATACTTGGCACTCACCGAGAGGCAAATTGGGTGTAAATCCTCAAACGCCCCGTGCCCAGATCATATTGGAACTGGTTCAGTAGAGGGCGAAGGGGAAGGGGGCCAGGCAGATCTAGTTACATTGCTTTCTCACGAACAGCATTCCTACAGATGACTATATATTGATTGTTCTTAACATTAGAATTATCCTGTGGAAACTCAACATTTATTGATTTCATACGGAGGGTGTGCTACGAAAATCTGCTATTGGTCGCCTGATGCTGCAACATCTTACAATATTTGTTGTACTCTTAACAATAAGTGCACATGAGAAGCATCTCAAGAGCTATTGGTTCCTCAAATTGCTGTTGGATCTCCATTAGTGTGATTGGTAATCTAAATGATATTATAAATTTCATTAAATACAACATATGAGCTCCATTTTCAGCCTGTTGATGTCTGCAATCTGCAATAAAATTCCTCCATCTGCTGTATATACTAATGGTTTTTTAATCTTGATATTCCTAATGCGAGATATCGCCTGTCATCTTTGTCATCAGTTGCATGCACCAAATCTGAAGGTAACCAGCATTGGCTTGGATGCGAGACAGCTTTAAAAACATTAAAGAACAAACAAACATATTTTTTTAGGTCATCAAAGAGTTATTTAGAAGTCGATTAGTTTGCATTTGTTGCCTTAAACATATTTCCTAAGATGCTAAATAACAATCCTAAACTTCTATGAGGGCTTGTCGCTACCACCTTCAGCTAGAATTTACCACTACTAATGCAAACTCCCGTATGTAGCTCCTAGCACATATCAAAACAATGCATACAAATAGATCATGTAAAATTATGCAACTGCAACCCTATATGCAACTCTAAATTTAATTTTAGAATAACATCCAAGCTATCCCATAGCTAATGACTCA
This sequence comes from Torreya grandis, assembly GCA_037957365.1. Lineage (NCBI taxonomy): Eukaryota > Viridiplantae > Streptophyta > Pinopsida > Cupressales > Taxaceae > Torreya > Torreya grandis. The sequence goes on from JARHVA010004492.1 coordinate 266,313, forward strand.
ATCTAGCAAAGCTATATGCAATTAGGTCAATATAGCACTATGCTGCTACCAGTGTAGGAGGAGGACTAGGAGCAAACACTATGGCCACTACAAGTTAGAGGGCACTTCTGTTGTGATCATTACAAGGCATTATCGTCCTGCGACCTAATGAATCTCCTCATCCTCTCCTTGTGTCTTTTGAATTTTCTCAAGCAGATGCTAGTGTAGTGTTGCTTATACAAGATCCATCTAAAACCTTTATCCTCACACATCCATGCGGTAAATATGAAAGTTATGCGTAAATCAAAGCAGACGAGTAAATTGAATACATAAATGAGGAAAAAATGACCATGAGTTATTTTTTACAAAGTTCAGCCTTTCGTGTAGACTAAGTAGTAGCAAATTTGTAGCTTGTAGCAGCAGTATAACTTTGATGAGAATTACTCTCCTAATGATCTCCTTTCTTGAAACTATGTACATCATTGTAAATTTTCCACATGTTCACTTGGCCCAGATCGCTAGAACCTTTCTAATAACATGTAAGCTAGACTAACTGAGGTGTAGTAATTTCATATGCCCAATTTTGGGGCAGTCTGCACATGCATGGCCTTATCCAACCAACACTGATCCTAGTCCTTGTAAATATATTTTACCTATGCTAATGAAGAGTCATTTTAAATTTAATGGTTATCTTCTTTCCTCCTTTTGTATATTTGTGTGTGTTTTCCATCTGTGTTCTGAGTAGGGTTATATCAATTGGTATCAGAGCCTGTCTATCCGGGCATTTACATGGTGCAATTACCTTCTGATTTCAAAAGTTCAGATTTTTGAATACTGATCTCTTTTTGTGCATCAGCCTTTAATATACTTATTCTATATTCAGCACCCCAATTCTCTCAATGCTTCAGATTTGTTTTCCATTGCTCATAGAGCTGATTATGGTGGGTTCTGTTCCCTGTCAGGTTTTTTTTCTCACAGCCACTGCTCATTTTTGTGTTGCCCGTTTGCTGAAAATCTGTGGTATACAATTGTGGCTTGCACTGCAAGGATTCAGATTTTCGAGAGTCTCTGCCAACAGATCTGTTCGTGCTGGTTTCCTAGAGGAATTACAAAGAAGAGGACCAAATTTTGTGGGCTTCTTTCTGTGCTCAATCCTACTTTTCTTTCCTTCTCGTCTCCTAGACTCTTGCACAAGGTCCTCATGGATGCCATCCAAGGGTTCTAACACTACTCCCAACAAATATTTTCTAGCAAATATTCGTATTGCTGCCTTTTTGGTTCACATTTTGGTACTGATAAGCATCTGAAAGACCCTTATTCAGGGCTGGATTTGCTGCCTTATATGCCCCGATTGCTGGTTTTGGTCCATCTTTCCTGCTGGTTTAGGTTTTGCTTTCTTGTGGTAACCATAGTTGCAACAATACAAGAACAGTTTCTTTCTCTTCACAGCTGGTTTTCTGATTGTCACAGGCAGCTATTTTTAGATCCGTGCATCCTTTCTTGATCTTCTTTATGTTGTTTGCAGGTCAGCAATTACCTGACATCTTGTTGTTCACGCTCATAATCTTGCTTTGTGGTCTGTTGCTTTGCTTGTCTCAGTCATTGCTCCATTTAACATTGTGAGATTCACAACAAATACGCAGGGGAAAATAAAATGTCTAAATCTTTAAAACTTTAATAAATCATGTTTTAAAATAATCTATTTTTTCATTGGGTTTCCTAGAGGACCACTTTTTCTGTTGTAATGTTTTCTATACAAACAAAAACAGCAAAAAAAGGAAAAAAAAAGAAAAGTGCCTTTCTTTTGTGTCTTTTTGTATATTTTGTTTGAAAAAAATGATTATCATGGATCTTTTTGGCAGTCCAGCCCCTTGTATGAAAACTCAATGACCACAACAACAAACTTATGCAGCTGATGATCTGCATGTTCCAAATATTGAGAAAGCAATGGGCAGAAACATCCGACATCTCCACAATGATCCCTGTTTCAACAATGCAACTTGATTTTAGTAGACTTGACAATTCTAGGGCATATGCAGATCCACTTAGTAACTTGGCTTTATGTCCACAACCAAGCATGTTGTCTTCACTTGGTACAGTCACCAAGGAATTTGATGATTCTCCTTAACTGGCATCACTACAGGATCCTTGCCATCCTAACCACGAGGCTTCATTCACTCCACATATGGTTAGCCACATGAGCGTCAATGAAGATATTGTTTTGGAGACTAAATCAATAAACTTGTGAGCGAGTCTTTTTACCAACACCTCACCCTCGTGCTCCCTCCTTTGGTGGTTACATCGATAGGAAATGATTATTTGCATGATGTCAAGCATGTTCCTATTTCTCCAACTTAAGTCCACTCTTTTTGCTCAAGAGCATCAATAATCAATCTGGCTGATGGTGAATTTCATGCATCTCTCATTGTTCGATCCCCCTTCCTCAGTTGACATTGGCTCATTATCTTGAGCGAGCTTCCTAACAACTCCAAGATGGACTTTCCCAACTTCATTTTTGGCATTCTCTCCTCCTACTTCATTGCTTTGCATAGGTTTCCTTTTTAAATGCGAAAGGCACCCAACCAATTTGCTTTCAGCGACTTCTCCCCATATGACAATGTTCTATGCCATGTATCCAGCCCTCACACAACTACAATAGTATAACCATAATATGGAGATCTTCAATGCAGGTCATCAATTTCTGGAGGTCAAATCTTCAAATGAGTATCCTTTTGGCATTGTCAATGTATTTCAGTCTCCTAGATATTTTATTGCTAGGTATTCCGGTTCCTCTCATTCGTCATTTAAATTCTATTCATCTTGGGACTCCATCATCACTGTTTGTGGTTTGTACACGCCATACCCTCTCTCTTCCATTTTCTTTTAGCTAATCTTGTTAGCTATGAGATGATTCAGATTCGTCTGTAGAAATTGTTAACAATTTCCTCTCAACAGGGAGGAAATGATGCAAATAGTTTTGCAATGATTTCCTTTCATGTAATTATCTGCATCATTGTAAATATCCCACATGTACTCTCAAGGCCTAATTTAGTGGAGCCTTATTGATTGCATGTAAGTTAGCATAACTCAGGTGTATTTGCATCCCAGTTTGCATGTATTTGGCCTTACACAGCCAACATTCATCCTCATTCTTGTAAATCTATTTAACTTACCTGATCAAGAGCATAGCATATTGATCTTAATGGCTATCTTCTCTCCTCTTGCATTTCATGTGTGTTTTCCATCTATGTTCTTAGTAGGGATATATCAAATGATGAGAATCGCTCTTGTGCACAATTACCAAGTTTGGAAATCCGGATCCATTCAGGGGGGGGGGGAGGGAACGGGGGAGAATCTGAAATCTGGAATTCTTGAAAAAGTTTGAAAAAATCTGATCCAGAATATATACATATATATGTGTGAGCATAGTTTTATAAATATGAAAAATTGACAAATACAATGAAAAACATTTATAAAGTAATATAAAATATTAATATTATATATTATTTATGGTTTTTGGGATTTGTTTCCGCAGAAAACCTTTTAGAAAAAAAAAAAAAATTTTTTTTTAAAAGGTCCAACCCAAACAAACTCATCCGCCCATCCAAAAAATCTAGATCTGGCTGGATTTGGTAACTATGCTCTTGTGGCAATGATCTTCCTTGTAATTATCTATATCATTGTAAATATCCCAAATGGACACATAGCCTAGTTCACTAGAACTTCTCTAACTGCATGTAAGTTAGATTAATTGAGGTGTATTTGCATGTCCAATATTGTGGCAGTCTGCATGTGCTTGGTCTTATCTAGTCGGGACTCATCCTCATCCTTGTAAATCTATTTACCCTATGCTGGTGTAGTGTAGTATATCAGTTTTGGTAGTTATCTTGTCTCCTGCATTTTATTTTGTGTTTTCGATCTGTGTACTTAGTAGGTTTACATCAATTTCTCAAATCAAAAGATAAAACACCTATTGCATTGCAATGCTTACAAATGGTCTCGAGGGCCTCCTTTAAATTCGTACATATACTTTTAAGATAACCTTTGTATCTGATTGCCTAAATAGAAAATCTATCTATAACTTTCACACTAAATATTCTTTGTAAATGGAGGTGACCTAAGATTTTAATCAAACCTTTAAACTTTGGATTATGACTTAACATTCCCCCCTATAATTCAAAGTTAATACATCCAAAATGAATCAACAAATAAAAGAAACTATCATGCAGTCTTCATAGAGTCAACCACGTATCATGTTGGATGAATCCAAGAAAATGCTACTGGAAAATCATCTTCAAAGTCTCCACTATCTTGAAAACAGAATTGATGAAGTATCTGCTTTCTAACTTCTGGAAGAACTCACCATAACAATTCATCTCAAAAACACATCACAACTCATATTGGAAAACAAAACTTGGCATTGTTTTTATTTTCTATCCAGGAATATATCCTCAACTTTACTCCTCCCTGAATTTGCCATGTTCCTCGTGTTCAAACTGGAGTAAATGAATGATATTCCCCTTGCAATGTGGAAAATATCATCCAAATTCTCTATCATTACATCAAACAGTCCTCTCAAAAGAACAAACAAACTCTGCTATTGTTATGTTTCTAGAACACCCAACTACTGCACCAAAAACATCACAATGCCAAAAATAAAAAATGGTTGCTCATGGTCTGATTCTCATGAGCACACCTGATATCTCTTTCACTGGCTCAACCAAACACCAATTAACATTCAACAAAGTGATGGGTCTAAGTATCAACATTGGACCATCAACTCACTCTATCCTAAACACATTCTGGGTCATCTTAAAATAGCGAAGATCGTCACTAAATTAACAAGGTTGCTGATTTACATAAGCATATCAAATGCTGCATTCAAGCAAGATATTAAATGAGGGTTTTCCATGTGGTTTACCCTGAACCACTTTGAAAACAAACTCTTTACTCAGAAAGCAATGTGTTTTTTTCCGAACACTCAATACTTTCACCATTGGCAACAAATGTTGTTAGAGCTTCTTTATCACAAACATCATTTTCATCTTCAACAAGTTGGGTGGAGTCATTTATTTGGCATTAATTTGCATAATGGCTGAATTTTCCACAGCTGTAATATTTCACTGCCTTCTTGTCTTGTCTTCTGCCACGATCACCATGACCACCAATTTGGAAGTTTCTTCCTTGAACATTTTCAACTCTCTGCCACACTGGCTTTAACTGGCATTGGACGCATCTTCTTTTTCCTTTCCCCTCATCTGAGGGAGACTGGTGTAATGCTAAATAAGATGTTCTGCAAAAGATTCAAACTGCAACCTGCGCTTTTTCTCACACCGTATTTCTTCTAATGCCTTTGCTTTTGCTTTTCAATACAAATACACTTTAGATCTGTATGCTCTTTTGCAACAGCAATAATCATGTCCAAATGCTGTAGGGAAACAACAGCAAAAAAAAATAGATATTTTTTCTATTTTTTTTCCCACCAGCAGTGCAATCACTTCCTTTATAAATTTTAGATCTGCGGCTTGGCGCTATGCATAAAAATCTGCAGTCTTAATAGAGTGCGTTATGCTGATGTTATGTATCATTTTTCTTGGCTTGCGCACATGACAAAAAGAAGAAAGAAAGAAAGAAATTATATTAATATCCACAGATGACCAAAAGTAGGTCAATGGGATTCGAGGATACACCAGTTAACAATCGAATGTTCTAGGAAGAAAGAATCCTAGAAGCCAAATAAAGGAATAAAAGTACATAAGACAAAGTAAAGCAATTTGCTACAAACAAAATGGTATGCAACCAATACAAATATTAATGAAGGGCGAACAAGAACCCCCAAAAGCATGTGCCGATGAAGGCCGGAAGACCTCATTGAATATCCTTGTCTATGCTTGAAGTAAAGGAACCATCTGAGCCATCATCGATCACTGTGAAAAGTTTTGATAGTTATCATCGGGGAGTATCCATTGTTGGAGGGACCAGGCTGGGAGATCCTAGGAGGAAGCAAAGCATTTCCTTTAGAATCTCTTCTAACATCCAAGGCTGGTGTACATATCGTAGTAAAAAAAAAACTCAGATCTGCTGCTTGGTGCTTTGCATAAAAATCTGCAGTCTTAATAGAGCGCACTACGCTGATGTCATGCATCATTTTTTCATGGCTTGCACACATGACAAAAAAAAGAAAGAAAGAAATTATATCAATATCCATAGATGACCAAAAGCAGGTCAATGGGACTCAAGGATACATCAGTTAACAATAGAAAGTTCTAGGAAAAAAGAATCTTAGAAGCCAAATAAAGGAATAAAAGTACATAAGACAAAGTAAAGTAATGTGCTACAAACAGAATGGTATGAGACCAATACAAGCATTAATGAAGGGCGAACAAGAGCCCCCCAAAGCACGTGCATGAAGTAAAGGAACTGTTTGAGCCATCATTGATCACTATGAAAAGATATGATATTGCTCATCAGGGAGTATTCAATGTCGGAGGGGCCAGGCTGGGAGATCCTAGGAGGAAGCAAAGCACTTCCTCGTGAATCTGCGTTAACATCTAAGGTCGCTGTACCTCCTGTAGTAGAAAAGAAACTCGTGATATGAGTCTGCCTCTGTGGTCTGGGAGGCAGCTGGTAAGTAGTAGAAAATTCAACTAAAATAGCTCTAGTAAACTTTGTCAGCTGTCACACTTAAATGTATATTTTAAAATTATATATTATAGTATTAAAAGATTTTGAATTAAATAATATTTTCTAATCTTAAGTGGAATGACTACAAAATTAGCTTTTCATATTTTTCATAGTACAGGTTGGGTGGAAGCTCACTATGAACGTAGGCTGCAGCTGAGCACGCTGGACAGCCATGCACGGAGACCATTTTTTGTAATTATTATGAGCTGTAGTGCATCATTTGCACAGCCTATGTATGTGTATCATACGTGTGCCCCAGACATGAACTCCCCTTCCTACGCCCCACTCAATCCTGTGGGTCGTACGAATTGCGAGCCTCTGTTTTCAGATGTATGAGGTGGCCCCTCAAACCGAAGTAAACATTAATGACCTCTATAGTCATACAATTGCTGCCCTTTGTGTTATTCATGTAACTGGACAGTCATATGGATTTCTCCTTGTTTCACTCAATCAATCCTTGCATCCTTCCCGTACATGAATAACACAGCTTACCATAGCCGTACAACCACCTATCACAACTTACAGTACAGCAGAACACTTGTACAGATGACTTTTAGAGGTACGGAATCACAGTTTTGACTCTTCACTCCACAGATACTTCGAATGGTTGGGGAAAATATGTTGATAAAATTGCAAGAAGGTGAAACAGTTATTGAGTTGAGGGGTTTTTGTGAAGAAATTCAGATTGCTGAAGAAATTAAAACTGGGGTTCATTTTTATAAAAATAAACTCAGGCAAGTGTTTTCTGATAAATTTCAGCATATGATAAATTCAGAATTTTCACAGCCAGGGTTTCGGAAAGTTTTCATTGCACGGGAGGAACAACGAATTTGGAAGACAAAAGAATCTAGGGTGAAAAAGCCACCCATTCATTTCAGCCCTTTGGTTTAGTCTTTTTGGTCTCAAGAACCAAACCCTCTGGTCAAAGTACATTGCAAGGAGGGTTCATTCAATATATGGTTGTACAAAAATTGGTGTCTGAAGCTGCGGTCATGTTGGATGAAAAGAAAGAATTCCCAGACTCCATAGGCATTTCCAGTTCATGTGTCAGGCCAAAAATTTGGAAGACTGTCTTAGACAAGGCCGTTCAAAAATATGGCACACCTCGTAAAGTCAAATTAATTAATTTGCAACCACTCCACCTGCTTCTAGGATTGTTCAGGCTTCTTTTACAGCCAGGGGTGTGACCTCCAAAGTTGCTACTAATTTGGGGGCGGTACAACTTGCAGTACGACCTGATGCATATGTTCAAATCCCACCAGTTGGGCCCAGAAAAAATCAAAAGAGGGGTGAAGAGAAGGGTAAGATTAGGCAGGAGAAGACAACCTATGCGTGAAACCCTTTATTGGGAGAGACTTGCTTTCATTGTGTCCAGAACATGGTGGATAAATAAGGCTGAGGATCATGTGATAAAAATAAGTTAATAACACTAAGGTGAGCAGGGGTGGACAAGATTGTACAGATGCCCTACTTATCTACATGGGAGTTTGTATGCACGGTATCCAGCTACAATTGAGACACCTGGCTGCCCTTTGTTAGGTACATGGAAAAGGAGGTTTTGATCACCGACAGACCATAAGACGTCAGAAGGGTGTTTGGGGTGCCATCTAATGGGAACTCCATTGTAGAACCAACTAGTAAACAGTTGGTCACGTTGTCACAGAAAGACCTTGCAATCCTAAAGTTGTGCGGGTCTAACTTGAATCTAGAAGATTTGGACTGCATTAGATCAAACAGGAGCAGGGGTGTTAAGGAGGAGTTTTTGGTCACTGACAAACGGAGATGTGTTCTTGACGTCGTTAGACGTCGGCTAGTGGGGGGCACATGTGCAATTGAAATCACCATCTGGATGACTGACCAGATGGTAGGTCTGAGTTGGGGTGAAGTTAATAATTGGGGAGAATTACTGTCTGGTAGGATACATGATGTTTTGTCACTGAAGCATAAGGTGTTCTGCATGTCAAAGCATGCATTAGGTGCATTTTTGGATGTAGTTAATTCATGGTTGTATGAACTTGGTGAAGACATGAGGCCTGATTCAGATTATGGCCCTGCATGGTAGACCGTATTCAGATGGAGGCATTTGGGTTGACCCTTTGAAAAATCAGAAGGTTACGACGATGATAGAAAGGCTACAAAGGAGGAGTCTGTGATGGTAGATGATATAGTGACATTTGAAGATGAGAAGAAGAGCATGAGTGAGCTGAATGAAATAGATAATGATAAAGAGAGCAAGACTCAGGTTTTGGTGTGATAATTTTCCTCAGCTGCCCTTCTCCCTCCCCCTTGATCCTCTTTGGCCTTAATTTATTTTTATGCCGAGAGGCATTTTACAATGGCAGCCGGTGGTGGGGGTGGTGGTGGACTGTAATGTTCATGAGTGTTTTCACTTTTAATTCCCATTTTAAATTTGATGTCCATTTGACCATCATTTGAAGTTTTTCCTTTTTTCTTGGAGAAGTGAATTGAAAAATTGTAATATCTTGGCCATACATTGGAGTTTGGAGCCCCCTTTTTTCTGGAAAGATTTTTCTAAGCTTGACACATTGGTGTAGTTAGATTGACATGATTTGTCACCAATCAGTGGGAGATTTGCAAAGAAGGTAATGAAGTAATTAATAATTGTAAAATGTGAAAAATCTAAGATAAGGACCGTGAGATTGATTTATCTTGGTGTTCTTTAGATAAATGTATTTAAGATATGTATACTAATATTGTAACTACATTGATAGGCATTCTACAATGTCAGCTGCATGTGGGGGGGCACGCGGGCTGTAATGTCCATGGATAAACAATTAATGATGACCTTAAATTTGACATCCATTTAACCGTCATTTAGAAGTTTATAATTTTTTCTTTTAGGAGTTGATAAAAAAATCATAATATCTTGGCTATACGGTGCAGTTTGGGGCCCTTTTTTTTTGAAACATTTTTTCGAGCCCGACACATTGGTGCAGCTAGGTTGATGACATTTATCACCAGTTAGTGGGAAAGTTTCGAAGAAGGTAATGGATTATCAATCAATGTGGCATACACAAAATCCAAGATAAGAGCCTTGAAATTGACATCTATTGGCATTTTTCAGATAGATGTATTTAAGATATCTGTACTAGTTTAAACTTTATTCTGGATTTCCTAATTGCCTTTATAAATGTCTTCCTCCTCCTCTCACTTCTTGGTGCCGTTTTCTTGTCTTTACGTGTCTTCACATGCTCCAAATCACTTTTCCTTCATTTCTTAAACATCTTTGCTAAAACATCCATATGTGCAAATTTATTTAAACTTGGACCACTAGGAAGGCAACTATTTTTTTGGTATGAAAGATTTTGTAAAGAAATCCAATAAGATAAATTATTTATTCTTTAATATAAGATACTAACCATATGGGTATTGCTGTGCAACTTTGTTCAACTATGCTTCTAGTACATAGTATGTTGTACAAGAGTTCTTTGATGGCAACTATTTTTTTGGTATGAAAGATTTTGTAAAGAAATCCAATAAGATAAATTATTTATTCTTTAATATAAGATACTAACCATATGGGTATTGCTGTGCAACTTTGTTCAACTATGCTTCTAGTACATAGTATGTTGTACAAGAGTTCTTTGATGTTGACTAGCTTGATCCGTCAATCCTCTGCACTTATATTTTTAATCATCAATCTTACACAGTTCCCTGATTAGTTCTTTTTGGCATTCCACCCTTATCTCTATCTTTGGTTTTGTAATAGTTATGCTGACATTGGGAAGTCAAAGTATCGACACATAATCAACAAGACCAAGTGTGATAATCAAACCTTTGAAAGTGACACGAGTGGCTTGTACATCATATTAGTCTGCTTGCTTGAGAATGCCCATATCTTTTGGAAGTATTCAAATAGCCATGCATTGGGCCAATCCATTTTTCTCCAAAATGCTTTTTATTTTCTGTCACATCCCCAAAGCAACCAGTGACTTCCTTATGTCCGGGTTATGAACCTTATGCCATGTAATGTTCATACTTCTAGTCTTGGGGGTTTTCTTTTCGATTTCTTAGCAGGGTCAGGCTGTCAGAAGCCTTTAGTTTGTATCTGAATGTGCTTGATGAGCCAGCCATCTGTGAAATGAATAGACTCTGGAAAACTCTTTGTCAAGCCTAAATAGCTTCCCTCTCTGCTGGCAGATTAAACTTGTTACCCGTGTATTGGCTAGGGTTAAGACTCCTTGAAACTCTTTTATTTAAACTAGCCAGACACTCTAGCTAGATATCTCCCAGGTATTTTTTTTTGGCATCTTCTAAATTACCTCCTAGTTGGATGCGTTGTGAAAATAATAATTTCAATGGAAAGTGGTAGACTTATTCTAAAAGTTAATTGTTGCCAAGCATGTTTTTAAGGGGAGACATCATGATTGCCCTGTTGTGAAAATAGTACTTGAGTAATCTTCTTGCTATAAAGGCAATATTTATACTTCACTTTGATGGCAATATTTTTTAATATAAGAATCTTTGTTAAAGAAAACTAGAACGAGCCATTGGACTTGCTTTCCTATTGTCAACTCAGATATCATGTTTCAGCTGTAGTCTTGCTGTTGCTGGGTGCCAGAACTTAATGTCAACCTGTGTTAAATCAAAGATTATAAAACATCCTCAAAGATGCCTTCAATCCATTTATTCTCTAATATTGGTTTGATGTGTAACCTCATTTTCCAGTTTTGCACTTACAATACATTTGTTAACTATTGTTGATACTGATAGTCATAATGTTACATTAAAATAGTCAAATAACTTTAATAATGATTGTTAACTAACAGGGCCTTAGATTGTAGGCCTATATTCATGACCTAAATGACTTCTGTATGTCTCTGCAATTAAACAAAAAATATTATTTTAGAGAGGTTGGAGAAGGAAACAACCTTAGAATTGCATATCACTTATTTCTAAATCTCCCTTGGGCATACTTTAGTCTCACATACCTCCAGAGACTTTTGTGACTTTTGCCTCACTCCCCATCTGCACCCACTGCTAGTTAACCACCTGTACCCACTTCTTGTTAACCGAGTGGTAAACTATCATGTGTTCAAGCAACCTAGTGAACTGAAAGACCCAGATGTTTAGGGCGTTTTTAAGAAAAAAATTATATCAAAAGTTTTGTGCATTACAACCCCGGGTTATATTATGGTCTCAAGAGTATTGTCCATGGCAATATCCTGTAAAGATGTTATTCTGTGTCACTGCAAGCATCTGAATTTAAAGTAGGAACAATAAGGACTACCAGTTAAGTTGGATACCTTGTAGTAGGCCTTAGGGAGATATATTTTGGCTTTGCGTAAGTTGCATTGGATCCGATCATGTCACTTGCAATGCACAAATCAGCTTGTGGTGTCCCACCCGACCCCAGCCCCCCCCACAGCAACCCACCTCACTCCTCCCTGCCCTGGGTACTAACCTTGGTTGGGCCCAACTATTCCAATTGAAAGGTCATGAATCAAAACAGCCATCTAATATGGCCATTATTGAAAGTCAAAGACTTCCAATAAAATTTGAAATGGGACAATACAACCATGTAAAAATCTTGACTGATCTATATTCTCTAATCAACATTATTGTCATTAGCTGCAGGAGAGCTTCTCATTTTCTTTTGTTTCACCTAGCAAGTTTATCAACTTGTTGTGCTTGCTGTTTGTTTTTGAGTATAATTGATATCAGATTTTCTGTGCTGAGAGAGACTTATAATTTGGATATAGCTTGGACTTCTAGAACTAAGTGCAGAATTTCATGATCGACATAAACAAAACTCCACACAATCAAAGATTACACAAAAGAACACCAAGATATGGGGATTGTTTTCATAGAGAGAATAGAATACAGCGTGACTTTGGTTTGTAATCTCAGTGTGATGGGATGATTATAGATGGAGGCATAGCCTCTTATTTTATACACCTAATCCCAAATAGAGTAGGGAGAGTCAACGCTTTATTGCCCACATCACATTTCAGATAATCCCAAAGGTATACTACAATATTGGCAACTCAATGGGCCCAATAAGACACGTTTTATTGTTTCAACATCTCCCCTAAATCATGAGTTTGAGGTACCAAGGTAAAAGATGTCAAAAGGGAAAGACTAGACATCTCATTTGTTCACGGAAAGGTTCGTTGACTCTTAGATAGCCGAAAGCCTATCTATTCTATAGATAGAATAGATAGGCTCCAAGAAGAGAGGAGATTCTAACCATTGCATCAAATTGAATTTCATGAAAATTAAACCACATCCCGCTCATAGATATAGGGAAGTTGTGCAAGCCCCCGCTGTTGTCCATATCCCCTGTTCCATTCCTCATGCTCCCCCTGTCCGCATCTGTATCCTCCTTCGAGTTTCATAGATCTATATATAGCCGACCATACTCCCATCTTATAGGTCTATTCTGATGGGGAGCAACAGATATAGATATAGGTCTTGGGGTAGATGTATGAACTAGTTATGCATGGACTGTGATGCAGTCCATTCCATTAGTTGTAGTGGCCCCAACATGAGGAACGATGCGTCTGTTCGAATCCCCCCTAGAGTTGCCCAATAAGACATGTTTTATTGTTTCAACATCTCCCCTAAATCATGAGTTAGATGTACCAAGGTAAAAGATGTAAGGGAAAGACTAGACATCTCATTTGTTCATGGAAAGGTTTGTTGACTCATAGATAGCTGAAAGCCTATCTATTCTATAGATAGAATAGATAGGCTCAAAGAAGAGAGGAGATTCGAGCCATCACATGAATTCCATGAAATTTAAACCACAATAGATATAGGGAAGTTGTGCAGGCCCCTGCTGTTGTCTGTATCCTCCGTTCCATTCCTCATGCCCCCCTTGTCCGCATCCGTATCTGCCTTCGAGTTTCATAGATCTATATAGAGCCAACCGTACTCCCATCTTATAGGTCTAGTCTGATGGGGAGGAACATATATAGATATAGGTCTTGGGGTAGATGTATGAACTAGTTATGCATGGACTGTGATGCAGTCCATTCCATTAGTTGTAGTGGCCCCAACATGAGGAATGATGCGTCTGTTTGAATCGCCCGTATACATATATATTGTTGGAGTTCTCATATTGATCCGCATGAACATAAGCTATAGTGAGAAGCGGAGAGTGGAAGGAGGAGAAAACCCAACCCCCAATACAATATAGAGTTGGCCAATATAGAGTTACTTTTGCCTTCCCCCTTCCCCCTTCCCCCTTTTAGTGTAATATTCCAAATCGGAATATTTTATGCTAATTTGGTTTTCTAGGAATTCCTTTTTAAAATAATATTTTATAAAATAATTTAAATAATAATAAAGTCAAATTGGATTAATTGCTTATCTTTGAATATAGATTTCGAATATTACAAAATTACACAAGGGGTTTCGTCCTTGGGTTCGATAACAAGGATTTTCGTTCTTGTATCAGTGTTATGCAATTAAGTTGTTACGTCCTTAAAAGCCATTGTAAAGCGACTGCTTATACAAGTTATATATTTAATACATAATTGGATGAATGTCTTTCCTTCTCACCAAATGTTGAATATGAATACCTTCATAGTGTTCCATCAAACGACATGTCTTCTCCAAGCATTGTGACCTTTCGTCAAATGACATGTCTTTTCCCAAAAGTGGCAACTCTCCCAAATATGGCAACTTTTCCAATCACTATTATTAATTAATGAATATTATAACGAACTAAATACTTAATGATAATAATTATTAATTAATGTTGTTTTAATGACAGCTTGTCCTTAATTCCAACGACAACCTTTCCTTAATTCTAGCGCTCTCTTCATTTAAGGCCAGCGATCTCTTTATCTTGATTGGGAATATGACATCTAGATATGAGCCAAGTCATCCATCTGAGATATGGAGATAGGGGCTAGATAGAATAGATAGGGCTCCCTATCTATTCCCATATCACATATACATAGAGGGGGAGGGGGCGAGGGCCCCTATCTAATAATCTATAAATGGCTAAGCGTAGCGTAGCATATAGACTTGGCACTCGATCCCCTCTAGACTCTATATATATGGGGTATATAGGGCGTGCCCTATATATAGATTGGTGGGGGGGTGAGCCCTTTATATAGATATGGGCCAAGCCATCTATCTTGGATGGATAACCCTATCCTATCCTATCCTATCCTATCCTATAATTAGATAGGGGCCAGATAGAATAAATATCTAGGTTGCCCATACTATATATATCAGGGCCCTATCTATCCCATATCCCATATATATAGAGGGGAAGGGGGCGAGGGGTGAGCCCTCTATATAAATATGGGCCAAGCCATCCATCTGGATGAGAATAATTAGATAGGTACCCTGCTATATATATATATATATATATATATATATATATATGGGAATAGAGATATAGGCTCCCTATCTATTCCCATATCCCATATATATAGAGGGGGAAGGTGAGGGGGTGAGGGGTGAGTCTATATATATATATGGGAATAGAGATATAGGCTCCCTATCTATTCCCATATCCCATATATATAGAGGGGGAAGGTGAGGGGGTGAGGGGTGAGTCTATAGAGTTTAATTGGTGTAGCACCCTTAATGAGAGCTTTCCCAATCTGAAAGATGACGATGAGCCTAAATTCTGAAGCCAATTGTGAACCAAACACAAGTCAATCACCAAATGCTTTCAGCCATAGGATTTTCTTGAACCACTACAACCACTGATCTGCAACCTTACAATCCTTCAAATGCCCATCCAAATAAGATTGCAAGAGAATGATGATGCTGGCTAAAATGTTGAAGCCAACCATGAACTGAACACCAAGCCATTCCCTGGTTGTCATAGAATTTGCTTGAAAAACTCCAACAATGGGTCTGCAGCCTCATAATTCTCTAATTGTGCTTCCAAACAAGTCTCAAAGAGAATATTGATGATAGCCAAAATTTTGAATCCAACCATGAGCCGCGCACCAAGTCGATCACCACAAGCTACCACCCATGTGTATGAGTTCCCAATCCGGCACGATCCAAAAATGTGTGCCCAAAACCTAAAGCAAAGCATCGGAAATATGCCATCCACAAAACTGATAGTGATGATCAAAATGTTTAATCTAACCATGATTCGAACACCAAGTTGATCACCACAAGCTACTAGTGATTTGTATGAGCCCCCAAAACTTGCACAATCCAACGATGCATGCCCAAAAATTAAGCAAAATACAAAAAACTACCATATGATCTGCCTTAAACACCCCATAAATGTGTTTGAGACTTACAACCCTGAAAACATGTACAATCCAACGAGCCATGGTTCTATCCCAATCTACAAGGCCACAACAAGCATCGAACTACCACAATAATCACAATGTCCAAGTCAACAAACCATAATCCTAGCCCTAGTTTGCAAGACCAAAAAATTAAGCCTTAAACCAATCATAACAATCGTCAACAAATGAAGCTAATCCTCTTCGGATTAATGACCTCCAACAACCTCCCAAACCAACTCCAGGAAACAAAAACGAAATTAACAAAACCATGCTAGCTCCATTAGATGGCCCAAAATCACAAGGCCACCCATCCATCAAATACAATAGAGAGATCATTAGCGATGAGAGCCAAATGCTTCCATGCCCATCAAAGCCATTTCTATTATTGATTCCCAAACCCTAACCAAAAACAAATCCATAATTTACCTTGATGAAGAGCATGTCAAAAGTCTTCAAATACAAATAATAACAATATAAATGCATATCTTTCCAATGCTTCAAACAGGAGCCCAAACAGAGTATGTATGTTCTCTAAAAGATCAGGTCTCAAATGTATTCTATGATGGTTAAACGACATGAAATTTCTCTATGTTACTCTAATGGCGGCTAAACAACCTTCAAATTTCCCCTAACTACCCTATGATGGCCAAATTGTTGTAAAATTTAACATTACTGTTTGAGGCCCTAAATGTTGAAATCTTGCAAAAAGCAAAAAAATTACCCTGATCTAAAAATATAATCAGATCTGAAAACTCTACAAAACCCTATACATACAAAATCTTGCGCAAGAGGGGCAACACGAAGTCGTTGTTCTGCAAGCAAGTGCTCCACTCTTCTTGCCAACATGAAGCTACTGTTCTCCAAGCACGTGCTGCACTCTTCAAAAAATCTGCAAGAATAACAGATCTGCTCACCAAAAATATCCTTTACTAATCTTTTTCTTTTTCAGAAAATTGATCCCTATGAAATAAAAATTGTGACCAAATACCCTCCTATGTTATCACTGAGCCTATAGGCATCAAGTGCTAGCAAAGAACCAAAACCTATGTGTTTCTAAGCCCTACGCTTTGGTATAATGTTAAATTAAGTGCAAAATTCCATGCTTGATGTAAACAAAATTCCTCATTGATGGGTTTTGAACAAGCCTGTATTAGTATATTGTTTATTGAAACACTAAGGGATTTTATATAGTGTTAAATCATAATAAATATTTGTCATGATCTTGTTTCTTCTCCACCAAATATTATCTCTTAACCTATATATGTGAATGGCTCAAAAACCATTCTATAATAGTCTTACCACTACTAGCCTATGGTATATTAAATAATATATCATATATAATAACTAAATTCCCAACATTTCCCCCCCTTATTACATATAGATCAAAGACTTGTAGAGAATAAATATCATTTGTGAATTGGAACACACTCATAGTTCATCATTCTTACAAATGATAGTGGGAATGGTCTCATAGTTCATTATATTTGATGAATGAGGACAAACCCATTGTTTCGTTGAAAAACACTGAATCAGCATGAATTAGAACTCACAACAAAAACACCCATCTATTTGTTAGAAATATACCAATATTGGGAGTGGTCCTCATTGCATTCATCCTTAGGTGGGACTGCGTGTCACCTCAACTACTCCTTTGGTTGGACTAGGCCTCACCAAATAGTTATAAAACAACAATAGTGTGATTGGGCCCTCACTACGCCTTCTCATATGTAACAAAAGAGTGGCCTTCGTCACCTTCATGGTGATCGTCGTCTTCGACTTTAGTCTTTTTGGCTCTGGATTGCTACTAAAGCAACATACTAGTCTTTGAACTAGTAGTTAGTTCAAGATCAGTAATCACTGCCCATCCTTCTGTGGTCCTCCAACCTCTTCTTGAACTTGGCTCAGCTAGCTAGGTTGATCCTCATGGTCTTATGGAATACAAATTGCTGCATGAAACAGTCCGATGGTACTGGTGACAGGCGAGTGTGGTTGTACATCTATTGATAGAAGTTCCTCATGTCAATTAAGACATGGTTGTTGGATGTCAGATACCACTGATATTGCATTCCTTTACACTTACAAACTTTATATCTCTGTTTACAATAATGTGTGCTCAAAACACGTAAGGGAGAGACTCAAATGGAAAAAGAATGATTCCAGTGAATCTGAAATGCAAAAAACCCCGTAAGACAGCCAATTATACACCTAGGTAAAACTGGAAATGAATTGTTTAAGAGGGCATATAATAAAAAAAGGGAATTATTATTATTATTTTTTTTTATGAATAAAAATTGTGCTTTGTGAGTCTTGAACTTTTAAACTTGTATTATATCTACCAATTCAGCTATCCCTAAAGACACGTAATAAGATGAATTTATTTTTGATTATAGTGCATCCTGTTACTCAATTTGTAATAAAGATGCAATCCTCCTTATTTTAAAGAATGTGACATACCTTTAATTTTTGTGCCTACTCGTCTTTTCTCCCAAAATATAACCATACCTTCTTTTATTTTAGCAAGTGTATTATGCATTCGTCAACCCCGAAAGATATTTTGGAACTTAGCGTTTATTTTTTGTTGGAATATTGTCATTGATGTCAAAGGCATTATAATTAATGTAACGGAAGTCAACGGAATTGCCAACAGAAATGTCATTAATGCAACGGAATTATATTTAATTTGCAACAGCGCTTCATGATGAAAGGACCAGCATTAAATAAGTTTTAAATATGCGCTCAAGGAAGATTGTTTAATGCTAAAATTGCTCCTCTTAAGACATGTATTAAAGGCTATCATTGTTGGGCCGACCCACTTGATATATGGCTGCCTTGGGGAAATCGCCCCACTTAGTGAATTAATTAAAATTTAATTAAATGCACACCTTTTGATGAAAGGGTGCCTCTTTGATGGGATGCCTCCTTTGTGGAGAGCCTTTGGAGGTTACATAAAGCGGATAGAAGATTGAAAAACATATGAGAAATAATTTTTTCCATCATTCAAGCATAAACAAATTTTTGTGGAGAAGAAGAGGAGATTGAATTTGCCATCATTCGTTGATGAAGCAACAATAGTAAGGTGGAAGATTGTTTCAGTGGAGGTCGGTGCCTCAAAACAAAGAGATTGGTGTCTCTTGTAAAGGCGGTGCTTAGTGGTGGGGATTGGTGTCTCCAGGTTGTTGGTGACTACGAAATTTTGTCAAAGGATTACTATTTTACGACTGGATTTGGACGGTAGATCCAAGTAGTTCTGTTTTGTGTTTTTTCTCGAGAGAGGGTTTCCCACGTAAATCTTGTGTTGCTTAATTATTAGATCTTGTGTGAATGCTTTCTTTGTGAACATTAATTTCTGAAAGTTAAAGTTTTATTATACACTGATTCACCCCCCTCTCAATGTATTGTGTGCTTAACATTTTTGTTTATGTTTGCCACACTTTGAAGTGCCTCATTAAACCGGTTCTCCTTTGCTACACGGCCTTTGCGTTGCTTTGCTACAGCTATTTGACCTGATTATACTGTCCACGTGGATGCAATGAGTGAAGAGGATGTTGTATGTTTTGATCTATGAGCTGCTAGTGGATTATTAGTTTGACATGAATAAATATTATTCGCCAAACCTTCTTCTCTCTAAGCTGCTCCAAATTCCTGTGCCCAATTGCTACTTTGATGATGTTGCGTACGGATTTGTACTTGCTTTACTTTCTCTCACAGTTCGACACTAAAAGCTATTTGGTCTCACAGGGTCTCATGGAACCAGGCTATTTGGTCTCACAGGGTCTCATGGAACCTTCATTGCCAATGATGGGTTTTCAATAAGCTCGTATAAGTATATTGTTTATTGTTACGATAAGGAATTTTATACAATGTTGAATCATAACAAATATTTGTTATGATCCTATTTATTCTTCACAAAATTATATCCCTCAATGTATTTACATGAATGGCTCAACAACCATTCTATAATAGACTTACCACTACTAATCTCTAGTATATTAAATAATATACCATAAAATATTTACAATAAAGTTTTCTCAAAACACATAAGGGAGACTCTGGAATGGAAAAAGAATGATTCCAGTGAATCAGAATCACAACAAGGCCCCCAAAACAACCGATTGTATGCCTAGGTAAAACTAGAAATGGATAAAAGAATGAATTGTTTAAGAGGATATGTAATTAAAAAAGGGATTTTTTTTTATTAATAAAAATTGTGCTTTGCGAGTCTTGAACTTTTAAAATTGTACTCTATCCACCAATTCGGCTATCCCTAAAGACACGTAATAAGATGAATTTATTTTTGATTATAGTGCATCTTGTGATTCGATTTGTAATAAAGAAGCAATCCTCCCTATTTTAAAGAATGTGACATACCTTTAATTTTCATGCCTACTTGGTCTTTCCCCCCAAAATATCACCGTACATTATTTTATTTTAGCAAGTGTATTATGCATTCATCAGCCCCGAAAGATATGTTGGAACTTAAAAGTTTATTTTTGCTTGTTTGCTACACTTTGAAGCGCCTCATTAAACCATTTCTCCTTTCTTATTCAGTTGTGTTACACTGAAACGCCTCCCCCCCCTACCAGGCCCGGAAATGTTTCCAGTAAGGAAAATCTCCGGAAACATCCAAACATGTGCCAGAAACCTGGACGTTTCTGTCATGTGGACGGGTGTTTCCGGGACATTTCTGAGTGTTTCCGTGTGCAAAAAAATAAATCAAACAAAAAAAAAAAAAAAAAAAAGGTAAAACCATAGTATACATATTCGCTGTAGCCCAGAGGAGCCCGAACCAGACAGTGTATATATATATGTGTGTGTGTGTGTGTGTGTGTGTGAGAGTGATAATAAACATGTAGGTATAAGAAACTAGATAGATCCTATATATCTAGTTTCTTATACTTAAAGTTATATTATATATATATACTTTCAGGATGTTTGAGAGTGGTTTCGGACCTCTAGGAGCTATAATGCAAATTCTAGGTTTTGGAGGATCCTATCATATTTCAGACTTAGTCAGATTTCAGGGTTATAGGATTTCAGACTCAACGATATTTCAAGGTTTCAAGATTTCAAGGAGACATCATAGGAGGTATGAAGGCTGCATGAAGGGATGTAGGTATGGTAGAATAGTATGAGAACATCTCTTGCTAAGTGCCACAAGCTGATTCCATCCCATTCCTGGTGCACCCTTTAAGGAGTGCACTTAGGAAGATTCGATGCAGCAGCGAGCCCCTACAAACTAGATGATTTATAGTCAGTAAATAATAAAGTTGAAAAATAGTGGGAGTGGCATTCATGATTTTGAGGACAATCTAGATGATTTATTCTAGATTTGAATGTACATTTTGTCTTTGAAGTAATGAATGTATGAATACTATATATTTTAAGTGTTTTATCTTTTATAGAGTAGAAATGAGTATTATTAATTGATTATATATATATATATATATATTGTATGGACATTATTAAATCAAGGGTTTTTGAAAATCCATGTTTCTGCATCTCGGAAACATTTCCATTTCCATTTCCGAACAACACAACTATTCGGCCTTCGCTTTGCTACGGCTATTTGGCCTGAATGTACTGTCCATGTGGATGCAATGAGTGAAGAGGATTTATGTGTGTTTTTATCTATGAGCTGCTAGTGGAATA
This sequence comes from Torreya grandis, assembly GCA_037957365.1. Lineage (NCBI taxonomy): Eukaryota > Viridiplantae > Streptophyta > Pinopsida > Cupressales > Taxaceae > Torreya > Torreya grandis. Next base: position 287,861 of record JARHVA010004492.1, read on the forward strand.
TTATTTTGACGTGAATAAATATTTATCACCAAACCTTCTTCTCTCTAAGCTGCTCCAAATTCCTGTGCCCAATTGCTACTCAGATGATGTTGCATATGGATCTGTACAGACGCTTTACTTGAAGCCTTCTTTCATGGGTGCCTCAATCTCCAGACACTTCTTACGCATTTTGATTTTTGCTGTACACGCCACTTGCTGAAATCAAAAATATATATTTCCTTTAAATACTCTATTCAAACATCTTTGTACGGCTGCGGATAGCTGAATGGGCTACTCTTGTATTGTTCCCCGATCTGAGTTCTACAAGGAATGATCTCCATTGCAAGAGCTCCCATGCAGCACACTTGAGCTCCCATGCAGCATGCTCGAGCTCCCATGCAGCACGCTCGAGTGCCCATGCAGCACGCTCTTCTACTTCTTCTTGAATGCCTTTTTGGCACGAAAAACATCACGCCTCTCCTACGCATGCATACTAATAGATATTTTATTTATGTACAGGCCTTCTCACTCTTACACTACTCAACATGCTACTTCTAATATAGAAGCTTGCGCTACTTTGATTGCTCTAATATTCTCACTCTTAAAAACATACTTGCTTTACTTGCTCTCACAGTTCGACACTAAAGCTATATGGTCTCAAAGGGTCTTATGGAACCTTCATTGCTTTGATACCAATGATCGGTTTCCAATAAACTTGTATCAGTATATTGTTTATTGTTACACTAGGAATTTTATACAATGTTGAATCATAACAAATATTTGTTATGATCCTATTTCTTCTCCACCAAATCATATCCCTCAACCTATTTACGTGAATGGCCCAACAGCCATTCTATAATAGTCTTACCACTATTAACCTCTAGTATATTAAATAATATACTTTATGTAATAACTAAATTCCCAACACACACAAGCAAAGACTGTACAAAAGAGTACCAAGGTATAATGTGTGCCTTTTAAGGCACCCAACTTGATATAGAGAAAGCATTGAATCACAATGTGATGATGGCGTTAAATCTTAATGTGATAGGATGGAAGTAGGTTGAGGCGTAGCTCCTTTATTTATATGCCTAATTCTAAATAGAGTTGGGAGATTCAATGCCTTATTTAGTTAATCAATGACAATGTCCACATTATCTGCCTTAGCTGGCCTCTTTCCCTACCTATTCCATTTAACTAATTTACATCAATTGGTTCAAATATGTGAACTTTCCACATAGCAAATTCCAATTTCGTTTTGGCATTTTTTATGTCAGTCGTCTTTCCTCACTTTCCTCAAGCAACAATGGATATCTTTTTAATGGAGTTTTGTGCAATGCTTTATCGTGTCCTGCACAGGGTTTGATGAGTATTTTCTTATCTTCATATAAAATTATGGTTCCACACTTCTTCGATTTAGTTTTTTATAATATTTTTATGTTGTGATGCGAGATAGAATGTTGCTTATGACATGCCAATCTGCTCCTACTTTATTTTCCCAATGTAGGACCATTTGTTACCATCAGCTTTATTCAGCAAACTATTGACTTCTTTTTAATAAGTGAAGTTGTTCGTCCATGGACATCATAGTTATCTATGCCAGTTCACATAGAATATTTGTTATATCCTAATTTTGATGCTACACTGTTCTTTCTTGTGTGCTTAAGTTAACGTGTTTTTATGTGCTGCTTTTATTTACCTGGATTTTAAATAGAAATCCTTCCTTGTGGGACACGTTTCAAGCTTTCAAGGACTCTTGAGGTATTGTCCTCTTATTTACTCATCGGGTATGACATTTTAGATTTGGAGCCCCAGTTGTATGTGCCCTTTTTCCATTTACCCATGCTTCTTTCACCTTCCTTTTTCCTGTTCTTTGCTTTACTTGATGCATGGAGCTAAATCATTGTGATGCTTGTATATTATGATTTATTCACTGAAGAGATTAGGTTGGGTTCTATCTTAACTTGAGATGGCAATACCTTATATAAGAAGAAAGGAGGTCCAAATACAATTAATGATATATTATGTGTCAAACATTAACATCTATGAATTTTTAAATTTTTGCAATTCTCTTTTTTCTCCATCTGAATTCGTCGATTAATATTTGTTTAGTGATCCTCACATAAGCCATATTTTCTTGCCATGAATTGGATTCAGCAGCAGTTTCAGTTTTCCCAGGACCATTCCATGGTAGATGCCATATTAGAGCAAGAGGTCTTTGGACTTCAGTGTCAATATCTACCAATGCCATTAGATCTGGAGCCCCAGTTGCATGTGCCCTTTTTCCATTTGCCCATGCTTCTTTCACCTTCCTGTTTCCTGTTCTTTGCTTTACTTGATGCATGGAGCTAAATCATTGTGATGCTTGTATTTTATGATTTATTCACTGCAGAGATTTGGTTGGGTTCTATCTTAACTTGAGATGGCAATACCTTATATAAGAAGAAAGGAGGTCCGAATACAATTAATGATATATTATGTGTCAAACATTAACGTATATGAATTTTTAAATTTTTGCAAGTCTCTTTTTTGTCCATCGGAATTTGTCGATTAATATTTGTTTAGTGATCCTCACATAAGCCATATTTTCTTGCCATGAATTGGATTCAGCCGCAGTTTCAGTTTTCCCAGGACCATTCCATGGTAGATGCCATATTAGAGAAAGAGGTCTTTGGACTTCAGTGTTAATATCTACCAATGCCATTAGATCTGGAGCCCCAGTTGCATGTGCCCTTTTTCCATTTGCCCATGCTTCTTTCACCTTCCTGTTTCCTGTTCTTTGCTTTACTTGATGCATGGAGCTAAATCATTGTGATGCTTGTATTTTATGATTTATTCACTGCAGAGATTTGGTTGGGTTCTATCTTAACTTGAGATGGCAATACCTTATATAAGAAGAAAGGAGGTCCGAATACAATTAATGATATATTATGTGTCAAACATTAACGTGTATGAATTTAAATTTTTTTTCAAGTCTCTTTTTTCTCCATCTGAATCGGTCGATTAATATTTGTTTAGTGATCCTCACATAAACCATATTTTCTTGCCATGAATTGGGTTCAGCCGCAGTTTCAGTTTTCCCAGGACCATTCTATGGTAGATGCCATATTAGAGAAAGAGGTCTTTGGACTTCAGTGTCAATATCTACCAATGCCATCAGTAGATCATTCCATCAGAAAGTAAGTCGAAGGCTAACTGAGTTGAAAGGGTACTTTGCTTGCAAGGCTGAATCATCTTTGTTATGTAGTTAGATTTGCCAATATACTTTTGTGTAAAAAGCCCAAAGTTTACAATTTGGTCTCTGTCACAGGCTTTCTCGAGTCCTTGTAATGGGCCTTTCATATTGGAAGGGAGGTATGCTCTGTACCATGTATTCTGTTTGTTACAAGGTGATCACGAAATAGATTCCACTTGTTTCCACTTCTTATGGATAAAAAAGATGTACTAATTTTTCCCTCTTCTCCAGCTCCATGGATGGAATTTATGATGCACTTGTTCAACAGATTCTTCCAGCAGCAATTAAAACAAAGTCAAATGCAAAGTGAGTCTTCTGCAAAAGTATTGTGAAGCTTTTACATATGCATATCTGCATAATAGTTGCCACAACTCTCTGTGATTACTTTCAGGCAAGGTTAATGTATATCATTTTATGATTGTATTTGTGCTTGCAGATTTGTTACAAGTGGTTGAATCTCATTTCTTGTCAGCACTGTTACATACCAAATACCTACAGAGCCCAATCCTGCAAAAACAGTGCTAAATCAGTTCATATCTATGTGCGGCAAGTTCTAAAACTAACAGCAATACTCTCTTTATATGGAATTCATCCACATGGAGACCACATAACAACTATGCAATAGCGAGAACATTTCTGTAGATCAGGACAGTAGGTACACAGTTTACCTTTAGAGGGGTTAAGCTACATTATTCAACCCCTTGAGAGATTCTGCTCCTGAATACTGTATTTCCTGCAGGTTCACTCCCCTTGCAAAAATTGAATTTTTTTGTATAGATTTGGGTGAACTAATGGTTAACCTAATCACGATTTGCTTATTTATTCCCAGCACAGCTTCTTTGACAAGCATGTAGTTAGCAACTTAGCATTATGGTAATCATTTATTGTGTTTATGTTATGAAATTGGAGTTGACAACGATTGTGTCTTAGTATGTGTTGACAAGAGTAGTTTACTTAATTGTGTGTTGGTTAGGATGGTTTGGTACCAAGATGGTTGAGGTCCAAAGGACAAGGAAGGGAGTTGTCGAAAATTGTCATACTCTCCCTGTACCATAGTTGTTGATGTACAATACATTATAAAGGAAAGGAAAGGAAAGACCTTTTTAAGGTCCACGATGCTAGGTGCCTTGCTTTAGGTCTACAAGATAGCTTACAACATATGAGACTGCCTCGTACTCTCAATATGTAGGAGGCACCTAACTGTGCTTCAAATACGAGGCATACACACCCTATCCCATATGGGATTCAAACTTGTGACACCCCTTCCAAGAGCACAAGTTGTATCTATCCATTTATTTGCATGTGAAATATTGAGTATGTTATCCTGTTCTACTACTTTGTGTTCTTTATTGGTATAACATTCTTGGTGCCATTACAAGTACGAGGTTAGGTCGGGTAGAATGCATGGTCGACAATAATCATTGATAGTGCATCAAGATGGAGGTATAGCTGAAAGTGAATGCGTCAACCAGTTGAAGAACCGAAAGAAACCAACCAGGAAAGAGAAGATAAGTTAACTCATGAATTCACGTTTCTTTGGGCCTTCTTAGTAAAAGAGCATGTACAAGAGGTGTCTTGGCAGACTAGGAGTCTCAAGACACTCTTTGTGACAACCTGCCGTAAGTGAACAAGTAAATCGGTTCAGAAGCAATTTTTTGAGACTTTTTCTAGGCACTATATTATTCTTCAAGACCTTCGTGCCTAAGAAAAATGTGAAGCCAAACAACAAAGAATTTTATAAGGTACGGGGAGCGGGAGACATTGTTTCAACGAAGAAGAACAATCTAAAGACCGATGAAAGAGGAATTGACGTTCTTAGGCCTGAATATTGGTAGAAAACGCTATTATTGTTAGGGGAAATAAAAAGAAATAAGAACGATGTGGTAGGTAATCAATAACCTGCCACTGGGAGATCAAGTAGAACTCTGAAGCCAAAGTAGAATCCAAAATTTGAGGAGAAGAGTGTAGACCAAATTGGAAAGTCCACTCATAATAACGAGTAGGTTGAGATTGTCTAACAATTTCCCTGTTTAGATGAATGAGGTGCAGACCTTGTTGACTAGGTTGGGTTGGAAGGTGCTTTAGAGGAGTCAATCGAGAGTCAACCTCTTCATCAAGAGGGAAGTCCTTGTACTAAGATGAAGCTTGACGAAATCCTCACATGAGAAGAGAGAGACGCCTTTGCTGAGAATATTAGGCATTTTGAGGACTTGCTTAACAATGACGAAGAAGAGTTGAGAGCTTCCAGGCAACCAAGAGGATGAAGTAGAATGGTTAACCACAAAGGGTTAGAAGATGAGCAGCGTGTTGTGTGGATTACTTAAACCAAAGGAGGACCTTGAGGTCAAGGAGTGCTTGAAAGCGCTGGGAGAGTTGTATAACATGCAAGATAGACTTTCTATAGGAGGAGATTGCCTGGGAAGAAGATCGTCTAGAGACCAACATAGTCATGGCTGCTAGCTTGCTGCATTCTAATTATGAGAGGTAGAAGCTATTGAAGCTTACCGGTGATAAGTTAGAGGACCCTATTTGTCATGGTAGAAAATGTATCACGATTCGGACTTATTGATGGAAAGACCGATGAACAACATTGGTTGCGATCATTTCCAGCTATGCTCAAAGGGGTGTCAATCGATTGGTGTATAGACACACAAATTGAGAGGAACACATGGGTAAACTTTGGAAGGCATTTGAGAAATGATTTACGTTGCTTAAAGATGATAAAGAAATTCATTGAAATCTACAACACTCAAGAAGACTCGAAGATTTGTTGGGAAAACTAGAGAAGGAACCCGCTGATGGGTTGAAGATGAGGGTGGTCCCACCTTTGTCGTATGAGGATGTAGACAATCAAATAATGGATGTTGAAAGTGAGAACAAAATATCCATGCAGTTGAGAATGCAAAGTAACGACTTTGATGCAAGCAATGATTAACTTCCATCCATAGAGGCGCTTATAAAGGATACACTGACAATAATGAGAGAATTGAAGGGAGAGACTAAGGATGAAAAAGGCTTGTGGTGCATTGACTGCAAACTTGGAGGTCTCTAAAGAGCTAACTGCCCGAAGATATTTTGCGATATTTTCCAAGCAACAGGGCATTTTGTCAAAGACTATGCTTACAACTTGAAAACCCTGAGTGCATGAGTACTCTTTACTTAGGGTGGACTGCTGATGCCACTCACCACACTGACCAAACCCCAAAATAATTATAGAAATACAGGGTAAACATTTGGTGGATACAAAAATAAAGAAATAGCAACAAACACTAGTACAATAACAATGGGGACATCCAAATCTAGTACAACCTCAAGGTCAATCGATTGTGTAGTGTTAGAAGTGCAATGAATGGGGACATTTAGCTCAAGACTAACCCAACAATAAGAACAATGCAAGACTTCTTTATCGATGATGTGGACCAGGGAATCATGGTGATTCAAATTGTCCGAAGCAAGATTTGGCAGAGAACACAACATGATTGACATGGTAAAGGTCATTGCATTTACATGGTATCAAGATAAGAAAGTACAACGCCCTTACTCAAGGAAAGAGAAGAAAATATTGGTTGAAGAAAGCTCAGAGGTAAAAAAATTATGGTCAGAGAACGAAGACATTTACATGCATTTATGAGTACATTGATTGGGCCACTCACGTTAAGAAAATTGCAAGAAAAATATTGCTAACAACTATATTAGGGAGAGTAGTAAAATTGTTCTATGGCATTCCTAACTTGAGGCATGCAATTTCTACTACCAATTTAGTACCTAAGAACACCCCTACTGAGAGCAAATGATTGCATACATTAGGGAAACCAAGATGCAAAAATAGGAGCCTATAATGAAACCTTCACTTTTGGGCAACTAGGGAATTGCCTCGATGCTCTTGGTGATGAAACTTGCAAAGCTGGTTTTCTTACATATGGTGATGTTGCAGATGACATTCAACAACAATATTGTGGATGAGGGCTCAAGTGTGAGTAGCCTTTGTGAGGAGACATGATATAAACTAGAGAAGAAACCATTTGTCCACCTACCTTCCAACTCGTTGGAGCATATTGGTATGACATCAAAGTCCTGGGTGCACTCATGGTACAAAAAGTTCTAATAAGAACTTAGCCTTTTGCAATAAACTTTATGTTCATCTCATTACAGATGAAGGCATATGATCCAATGCCTCTTTGGGTTGTGGTTGGTTGATGGTGGCAAAGGAAAATCATAATTGGATGAAGAATTTCCTCTTCATCAAGAAAAAAGGTTGGAGTTAACATGATTGACCTCAACAATTAGGCAATGAGCGCGAGGAGTTGGCAACTTCAGACTCTGAAGAAGACCTTCATTGGCGTGCCATAGAGCCTAACAGTGAAGGAGTGATGAAACAAATTCAATCAGAGGCTTCTTCCATTGGAAACTAGAATATATTGAGGTATTTTAGCCTAACTATAGATGTATAGAGATAATGGAGGTAGAAGAAGAGAGGGAGGTCCAAGATGATCCGAAGAAGTTGATTATGCTGAGTTCTTATGAACATTACATGTCACACTCGACTTACCCTCTAGTGATCCAAAATCGAGGAGTTGGTATCTTCAGACTCGGACTTTGAAGAAGAAAACCTTGATTGGGGTGCCATAGAGACAAACAATGGAGTGATGGAAGATTATGAGAGCTGTCAGCTGACTACAGTTGTATAGAGATTATGGAGGTAGAAGAAGAGAGGGTGGTTTGAGATGAATTGAAGAAGTTGATTATTTCGAGCTCTTCTGAACCTTGCACATCACACTTGACTTACCCTCTAGCAATTCGACTCCTTTGAAGCCCAAGGGACAACAATCTAAATGAGGATTTACATGCGTATGTGGAAGCAATATAACAAATTTCAGAATAGAGAAAACAATAGAAGTACAACAATTTTTTAATTAATTTGTGCATTATGCACTTGGCATACTCTTGAGGGAGATGTATGGCTGATTTTCTTCTACCATTTACCCGCTCTCTATTGCTACAAATATGTATACATAGATAATAAAGCCGCGGAGGCTAAAGAATCATTATCGAAGTCAAACTGTTTGGGCTTGCATGGGTGACTCTTCATCTACTGACAATTACGTGGCTTGATTGCCATGTGCGTGGTATGTTAACAAATGCTTGGAAATAATGTGATCCCTGGAAGTGCTACCTAGCATGGCACAACATAGTACATAGTGTCCTTGTGACCGATGTGTCATTTGGATGTTCCGCGTAGGGACTAAGCTATGCGTTATGCTTGTGGGTGCTGCATGGATGGTCGATGCTATATAGAGGCTGCACCCATGGAGTGATGCGGTTTTGTGTGGGGTGCATAGAATGCATTGATACAGTGCTGCATTGTTCATGGAATTGCGCCAAACAATGTCGAGATTCATGGTGGAAAAATTTGTCACTAGGTGTTGCCCCTCAGCACTGTAAGGGGAACCCCTTGACTCCTATTGGGGCTTCGCCCCATTTCGGGTGAAGGGAGCAATGTTGTCTTCTAAGTTATCTGACATGTATCCTTGTGTTGCACGGAGTGTGCACGATGCATCGAGTTGCACAAAGGTGCTTGAAGCGTGGAGTTGCTCAAGTGACCAAGGCACTTAAGGTAAGAGCATGTATTCACGTGGATGCACTCAGATCATTCACCCTTTCTTGAGAAGCAGTTGCCCCGATTGTGTTTAAGTCTAGGAAGTGTGGCATCCTGGCTTCTAGCTGCATATTGGTGAACATTTTTCCTTGGTGATTGTTTTGACCCACCATGACAATTTTATATGCCGACATAAGCAAGTTTCGAGTCTACATGGTCCCCATAATTTGATATGTTTCTACCGGCTAAGGTTGTGCTATTGTAGGTGGCAAAGGTGACACAATCTTCTTAGGAGTTTGCATGGCATGATTAGAGTATGGAATCACTTAAGGAATTTAGTATCTCTTATTGCCCCCTAATATGGTGATACTCCAAGGATTGGCTATGTACACACCTTAGTGGCGATGCATGTATGCATGCCCAAGGATTATATCATAAGCATCAATTGGTGCTACATCACAAACTAGATCCTCTTTCAAAGGACAGATATCATATGAGAATTGACATTTGTGAGTGATATGTATACCTTTAGTGTTGCAGGAACTGAACCATATTGAATTGTAAAGATGCAGATGAGGCATGGCTGGAAATTTAATCGCTTGATGGTTGTTTCAACGGTGATATTCTTCATGATATTGCCATCAATCAGAAAATGTAATGCTTTCCTTGCACCCACATCTATGAATGGAATGGGCGTTCTACTCTGGTGTCGTGTTGTTGATGTGGTTGTTGCACTAAAAGAAGCAACTTTTGGGTTTGTGTCTGTCGCGTCCATTGATGGATGGACTTTTCAACCCTCTGCTTCTGTGCATGCAAGCAAACTTTTTTGCACATGGCATTTTGAGTTCGAGTGGCTGCTGGTTTTGTGTTTGTTGCACCATTTATCTATCTTAAACAGTTTGTACTTGTCTAAAGAAGGTGTCTTCTTTGGCAGGGAAGGTGTGTCCTGCTTGCCCTTCATCTTTGTCTATTCCTCAATGATTACTGCAAAGTGATAGGCTTCACCTAGCGTCTTAACCTTAGCCAACGTTAGTTATGACCAAATAAATGGTTTTAGGCCATTGTGGTACTTCAGAACTCTATGCTGCTTTGACTCGAAGGAGCGCAATTTTGCATACAATTCATGGAAGGCATTAGGCAGGGTTGGACTGATAAGTCATGTCCTTATTGAATGTAGCAGTCATCATAGACATCTTCAAAATATTTTCATCCTATAAGGCTTTTAGGATTTTTTCCCAGGTTGGTTCAAATTATTCTTTTGTCAGGGTTTTCTCCCACAGATTATGGGCTTGCCACTACTTCTTGATGGGTGCAAAAAACGTACAAAAGTGCACTCTTGATCTTTTATTCATCAGAAAAGTCATTCATAAAAAAATGACTATACGATCTAACCAATTATCTGCTGCATATGCATTTATTTTACCCTCAAACACATGAACAACGACATTTACTTGAAACTTAGGGGGAACTTGACTACCAAAAACATTACTTGATGAGTGAGTTTAAGGAACCACCTATTCGAGGATTTCAGCGAATTGGCTGAACAAAAATGTCTTTTGTTCTTGAAGATTCTTTGCATTCTTCTTGTTGATCATCATGTGAACTTCATTTTGTGATTCATTGTCTCTTTCCATTTTAATTTTACTGAAATGACATGGTAGATAATCTGATGACGCCAAGCTTTAGATACTCTGATCTTGTTTGATTGGTCATGCAAGATGAAATGCTCTAATACCAATGATCAAGATCGTAGGAGTTCGAGGGACAACAGTCTAAATGGTGATTTAGATGTCTTGTATGTGTATGCATAAGCAATATGAACAAGATTCAAAATAGAGAAATAATAGCACTGGAACATAAAGTTTTATTAATGTGTGCTCTGTACATGACATACTCTTGAGGAAGATGTATGTCTGCTTATCTTCTACTATCTGATTGCTATCAAATGCTACATAAATGTATACATAAATTACAAATCGGTGAAGGCTAAAGCATCGTTATGGAAGTTGAACTCTTTGGGCTTCCATGTGTGGCTCTTCACTTATTGACAATTACATGGCTTGACTGCTCTGTGTGGGGTATGCTAACTGATGCTTTGGCATAACGTGACCCTGGAGGTGCCACCTAGCTTGGCACAATGTATCTTGGAGTGTCCACTTGGCCGGTGTGTAATCTAGATTAATTGCACAAGGACTAAATTGTGTGGTATGCTTGTGGGTGTTGCACAGATGGCCAATATTGTGCAAAGCTTGCACATATGGTGTAGAGTGGCACAATGTTGTGCGGGGTGTGCTGATGCAGTTTTGCGTCATTCACAAAGTTGCATAGAATGACGTTGAGATTGACAATTGAAAAATTCATTGTTTTGGGGCTACACCCCATTTCGGGTGAAGGGAGCAATGTTGTCTTATGAGCTATGCAACACGTATCATTGTGCTATGTGGAATACTTGCGATGCTTAGAGTTGCGCAAGTGACCAAGGTACTCAAGGTAAGAGTGCAAACTGACAAGGATACACTGGATCATCTAGAGTACATGTTCAATGAAGCGAAGCTTGATGATAAGCTTGCACGTAAGTTTTGGACTGTAGCTAACATGAAGTACAAAGAACTGACGATTGTGAGTGTGAACTTGAGGTTTGAAGACAAGCCACAAGTGATCATGGTAGGTGATAGTTGGAATCCATTATTTAAGGCAGCCACATTAACAATTTTCATGGACTACAAAGACATCTTTGCATGGACTTTTAAAGACTTGAAAGGGGTGTTGTTGGCTCTGTGTATAACGAATCCCACTTGTACTGGGAGCACAACCTATATGGAGGAAGACATATAATATGAACTCTAACCACTCAGGTAATGTCCAAGAGGAAATGGATAAATTTTTGGATGTAGGTATTTTACTAATTTGTGATTAATGTGATCTAAATGAATTCAAACTATGAATATTCAGATTGTATAAAATAGGGCAATAATCATACAAATTTGAATGTCATAGGGTAGATTGATATCGCACTTACTATATTTGGATTTGACAAAGCAATAGGGGAGGATATGTAGTTGGTTTATTTTGAGATTCTGTTGCTCACTGTCCTTGAAAATGCTGTGTCTACTCTAAAATTGCTTAGATTAGGGAATAGGAGCTCAAACCCTATGCAGATGTTGCTGGCAAAACTCAAACCACTGTGGCAACCGATACTGTCTAGGTCTTGCCAATACTATCCCTATTGACCGTGTAGGGTTGTGACACTTGAAATCGCTACGCTTGCACTTGTAGATTCTCCCTGTGTATGCGCTTGCCTTCAAGTTCTGTGTGATGATCTCTGTTTTCCTTCTCTTTGCTTTGATACTGTAATCTCACTTTCAACACAAGATGACCCTTCAAAAAGTGGTTAGTATGTTGGGTTAAATAGCCCCAACCACTCCTTACGGAGTGATTAAGCATTACCTACGTTTCAATACTCCAAAAAGGGCTCAAACAACGTGTAGTTCTCCCACCTAGGTGTGTGTGTGCACCATCGTGATCAATCTAGAATGCAATGCAATGTTTGGCTTTCGATATTTAACACCATGCAACTTTTACATGTGTGTATATTCAAAGATGGCTCTAGGATTGATCTTTTGAGGTATATTCATATGTGTATGCCTTTGTGATAATGTCTCAAGATAGTGCTAATTGTTTTCCCAAATTTGTTAGGACTTGCCATGATGGGTATAATCTTAGGATTGATTTGTATTTGTAGGACTCTTTGATATTTAATGCCATGACCGACCAATGAAACGTGTCTAGGCCAACCTAATGGAGTCTTCCCAATTTGAAAATTAGCTGTTGAGTGTTCCTGAAAACTACCAACAGAGATAGACACCTACGACAAAATTGCAACTACCTAACTGTTGCCGGTATTGTCTTGGGAGTGAAAATTAGTGATTTGAGAAATGGCGATAGTCTGTTTAGGATTCTGGAAAGTTTTTGCATGGACTAGGGTGATCCTAAATATATGTATCTAGTAAATTGGGTTGGCCAAGACAACATGTAGGTAGACGGATAGGGGAAAGTGTGTACAAGAGTCAAATGTGTACGCAAAGTCGAAGTATGTCAAAGCATGCCAAAGTGTTTAATACTAAGTTTAGGTGTCTACAATAGGTAGTATTTTTAGAGTGGAGATTAGTGGGTGCATGTCATCGATTGTGATAAGTCTTACGAAGAATTGAGATAGATTATAATTTGCATCGAATTTAGAAGTCTGAATGCAGTAACAACAAAAGACTTGTTCCGCTAAACCACTTAATATTGTTTGGGTCTGGTTCAGTTGCTTCTGATCCTCTGCTTGGGAGGCCAAGGGAGATATAGGCGCGCACGATAGCTTCACCTGATTCCTATTATGGACTCCATTCTTGAAGAGGCGGTAGGGTGCGAAATGTGCTCATTCATGAATGGCTTGATAACGATAAAAGACCGATTCCCTATTCCTATTATGGACTCCATTCTCGAAGAGGTGGCAGGGCATGAGATATACTCATTCATGAATGGGTTTTTTGGGTATAACCAGATTAGGATAGCTGAACAAGACAACATGAAGAGAAATTTTACAGTGGAGGGTGGAGGCATTGCCTAAAATAGGATGCCATTTGGACTCTTGAACACCCCTACTATGTTTTGGAGAATAATCTTGCATATTTTTATAGGATGTCAATTGGGAATTGCAAAGCATATTGGACTATTGGTCTATATATAGTGACCAAGAACTGCACACGCGGTCCCCCACTTAGTGTGTGAAGCTTTATCGGGCGGCCAAGCTAGCACTGAGCCCTAAGATGTTTCGGTTCATGGTTACTAAAGGTAAGCTTCTCAACCATATTGTGTGTAAAGTTGAACTTAAGATGGACCCCGACAAAATCAAGGTTGTAGTAGAGATGAAAGCTCCTAAGGATGTTATTGGGGTCAGATCCTCCTTATACCATGTTAGTTATTAGGGATGCCTCATCGAGAATTTCTCCTTAAGTCTCCCATCCCTAGATGTACTTCAAGAAAACAAGTCATGTTCAAGTGTTCGGAAGAAATGGACAAAGAATTCAAGGAACTCAAGATCTGTCTCATTGTATCTCCAATCTTGGCTTCTAAGATATGTGACAAAGAGTTCCATGTCAAGTCAACACTTCAAGCTATGTAATTAGGTGCACCTTAGCACAAATTAGAGTTCAGTTATTGGATCACCTTCTGTATTTTTCTTGTTGACTTTTTTCAAGTGTTGAAAATCATCACAATACAATAGAGCAAGAGGTTCTTAGGATGGTTTATACCGTTCATAAATACCAACTTTCTCTCTTGGAGACCATGTTTGTGTTCTTTGTGGACCACCATGTATTGTTGTACCTGGTAAACAAGCCCATAATTCAAGGTTGAATAAGTAGGTGGTTGTTTCTACAAGAGTTTACTTATAAAAAAATCGTATGACTCGAAAAAGTCATGTCATTGCCAATCAGTCTTCAAGAATAAAGTCGGGAAAACCCCCTGAAGGTGTGTGAAAAATTCCTATATGCTCCTTTGTTTCAAATTTTTGTTGCATCATCATGGTACAAGAACATCAACTATAGGGTCCTTTCCCAAGGATATGCAATCTAGAGAAGGAAGTTGACACTTTGGTAGATTGTTTCATTTGATAAATGGGATTGTGTACAAAATGGGGTGTGACTAGGTGCTAAAATGTTGTGTGATCAGAGAAGAAGTTAGATATCCTTCAGGAGGTGCATGAGGGTCCAATCAAAGGGCACTTGGATTTGACACCATTTCACAAAATAAGTTGCTTGTGGGTCTATGGTGGCCCACCCTCCATAGAGATGTAAAGTAATAGGTGTTAGGTTGTGATACTTGTTACGGGATGGGAAAGCCATTGAAGAGAACTTTATGCCCCTATGCCTTTCCTAGCTCTAGGAGTTGTTTGAAAGATGGGGACTTCACTTCATCTAGCCATTATCTTTGAAAGATGGGGACTTCATTTCATCTAGCCATTGATGGTTATTAATAGCACCATTGTAGATATATAGTGGTGGCCACCAAATACCTCACTAAGTGGGAAAAAGCTAGGGCCTTTCCCGACAATAGTGCTTATAGTACAAATTGGTTCGTATACAGGTAGATAGTCACCAAGGTTGGCATACTGAGACAAATGATGAGTGACCAAGGTGGGCACTTTGTCAACAACATGATCAAAGTTGATGACAATTGAGTTTAAGTTCTTCCACTCACTCTCTATCTCATATTATCCGAAAGCACATGGCTAAGTAGAGTTTATAAAGAAAGTGTTGGATTTTGTGATATAGAAGTCATGTGGCATCAAGGAAGCAAACTAAGAGGAATGGCTACCAACTGTACCATGGGCTTACCATACATCATTCAAGTTGAGTATGGGACATACATCATTCCAACTTGTGTACAATCAAGAAGTTGTAGTAATGATGTAATATCTAGTGTCTACCTTGAGAATTGTGATCGAGAATAGATTGGGCGTTGAAGAGAGTCTTAGAGAAAGGCGTGACTGAATAGCTTGAATGAACAGAGAGAAATGGTACAGTGGGAGACCGAGGTGATGTAGAGGTGGAGCAAGGACTAGTGTGATAAGCACTTGAGGTGCATGAATTGCAAGCCGTGAGCATTTGTGTTTAAGTACAATGGTTGAAGGGAGATAAAACTAGGGAAGTTTAAAGTTATCTAGTTAGAACAATTGAAAATACACTAATTGTTGATGAATGGGGAAATAAGATTTGAAAATATAGACAACACAGTATGTGAAGATGCAATGAATGGGTCTAAATTAAAGATAAATGAGCTTCAAACAAGGTGTTGAACATGATTAATATTGAGTTTGACCAAGCTATTATCGAGTAGGGCGTAAGTCATTGAACATAGAATCAAGGATTGTCCAATGTTTGTCTTGCGGAACAAAATAACTTCAAAGCCTATAATTGAAAAAGCCTAGTCTAATGGCGAGGAGGTTTTGACCATTGTTGGAGGTTGTAAAAATGGTTGCAACAAACCCCAATGCAGGGGCTTCCAATGCAAAAGCTTGTTTCAAACCCTGGTTTAGGTACTCGCTCGCAAGGAGTGGCTAAAGGAGTGGCAATAGCTCAACCCTCTCAGAAGCCTTTTCAAAACCATGTTGAATACTCTAAATAGTTTGAGAAGCCAAGGCTTTCTAGCACAACTTTGGCTGCCAATGTCATTTTGGTTTCTCAAGCTACTACTCAAGAAATTTCTCAAGATTTGCAGCCAATTCTCCAAGTTTTTCTCCACATAAGGCATGTAATCGACATCCACATATTCAACCTCAACAATTGAGGGATGGAGAATATGTCCCAGATAAATGACATGCTTTTCAACTTGTTGATCTTTTGCAAACAAATCAACAATAGTTTTTGCAGAATAGATATTGTGCCTTGCAAGATTTAAGTTTTGAGGACATGCCCCTCGATTCCCGTGATCAATGAATTGTTTTTTCAGGAAATGTAAGGGGTCTCACAAACCCACCTTGCAAGTACTTTGAGCATGATTTTTGTAGCGATTTCCAGATATGGATGTGCTTTGCTTGCAAGTAGTTAAGGTGTCTGGCTTTTTTCTCACAATTGTCAATAATGTTATTTGTTTTGATGGTCTTTCCTTGACTAGCAATCATGATCCTGAGTGTAGAGGAGTAATTACCTTTATTTCTTCAAAGGGCTGCCACATTATCTGGATCATGGATGTGACCCCTCTAATCAAACATTATAGGTTTTTTTGAATATTGGAAATTGTTCTTTTGGCATAATTAATATTTATGTCTCCAATGATGTGGTATAAAGGGTCGCCTTTTGGCGCTGGCTTGTTGATGAGTTTCCAGATGCACATCGGACGATTTGTGGTGACTTTAACATGGTTGAATTGACATTTGACAAACTTGGTCATCTCCCAATGCGTTGGACAATTGGTGAGCGAGAGGTGTGGCATTATATGCGTAGCAAATTTGGGGTTTATGACCCCAAAATTTCACATCATCCCACTTCTGTGTTTGGCACAAGTGGTCAAATCTACATCGAGAAACTGAAAGAGTCCTTAAGCGACTTGATAGGGCGATGATATCAACACAACTGTGTTTTTCTTTTGGAAATTACTTTTTGTTGTTGGTAGAGGTTTTTTCGGATATTGTCCTTTCTGACCACTTGCCAATACGATTTCACACTGAATGGCATTTCACACGGCCCAAAGTTTAAAAGACGCAATTTAATCTTAATACAGCCTTATTAAATCATGGCCCCACTTTAGCTCACATCCAGCGGATTTGGAACCTTTTGCCCTGTCCAAAAGGAAATTATGACTGGATTGATTGGTGGTCTCATGCCATTACTTGCACAACTTGGTTCCTTTGCATCTATGGGCGCCAAGTGGTGCATCTGCTGCAAGAGCTACTTTGCAACCACCTCCGAGTTGAGTCATGCTACAGCTGCCTTAGATCAAGCTTCGTTTCATGAAAGTCTGCAACTGCAGGTTGCATCGCTAAGGCAATGCATTCATATTGCAGTTGCTTATAATGCTCGAGGTGTGCAAATCAAAGCCAGTTACATTGGCTTAAGGTTTGCGACAAGGATTTTTTCCAAATGCTAAAGGCTAAGCTCTCTATGCAGCAAAACAAAGCCATCATGTAAGCTGACCAGCGGGTCATTGAGTGTCCCACTATGGTCCATGATTCATTCACCATTATTAGTAGGTTTTCAAAGCTCAGTAATCTTCTCCTGAGTGAGAACAAGCCCTCCAATAATGTTTGTCGGTGGTCCCTTGCAAACTCTCTCCTTCTAAAAGAGCAGCATGTGATATTTTGCTCATTGTTGGAGATTTTCATGAAATTGTCACTCATGGCTAATGACAAAGCTCTTGGGTGTGATGGTCTTCTTTGTGAGTTTTACAAAGTGCTTTGGGATATTGTTTGAGATGAGTTTTTTCAAGTCTACGACAAGGCATTTGTCACGAAAACCCTTGGCCAATTCATTAACAAAGGGCATATCAAGTTCATACCTAAGTTGAGTGATCTTGAGCAGATTTGCAATTGGCACCCTATCACTCTACTTAATGTCTTGTACAAGATTATTACCAAAGCTCTTGCTATGTGTATCCGCCTTCTTCTACCTTTGATTGTTAGCCTTGGGCAAACAAGATTCATAAAAAACAAATATATATTAGACAACTTTTTTCCAATATGGGAAGGCATAGAGTGGGCACACAGGGCTAATCAACAAGCATTGTTCATCAAAATTGACTTTGAGAAAGCCTATGACTGTATTGAATGGCCATTCATTTTGGCAATGTTGTAGGCTTTTGGGTTAATTTTATCCACTCTATGCAAATGCTCTTTGCAGATGCCACAACATGTCTCTCAGTCAAAGGTTTGTGCTTGGAGCAATTTGGTTTGTTCTGCTTTATTAGACAAGGCTCCCCCTTGCCCCCATGCTGTATGTGTTAGCTGTAAAAGGTTTTGGTTACCTGTTAGAAAATACAAAAGCTCAAGGTCTTGTCAAAGGTATTTCCCTTCTTTTGGATAAACGTACTCAACTTGTTAACGACCATTTTGCAGATGATTCTTTCTGCACTCTCATTGAGGAAGTAGACAAGATTAAACATGCCATACAATGTCTTGATATTTTTTTGTCTTGCCTTGGGTTTTAGCATTCAATGGAAAAAGAGTCAATGCTATAGGTAGTCCTTTCAAAACCCCCTCCTTGGTTGCAGAGACAGGAGTGCAAGTGGATTCAACATGGAGAAATATTTCAATTTCTTGGTATACCTTTTACATTTCAAGCTACTCATCCCATCCCTAGTAGTATGTTATTGATCGGGTTGAGAAGAAACTCTCATATTGGATCACTAAACCACTCTCTTTAGTAGGAAAATTTTAAATTTGTTCTAAAGTTCTCTCTACAACTCATGTTTATTATTCCTCTTGTTGGGTCCCATCTAAAGCCTCTTACCGGAAAATTAAAAAAATGTTTCGAGATTTTCTTTGGCCTAGTTCAGACATTGGGAAAGGTTTTCATCTGGTAGATTTGGAATACCTTTGTCTCCCCAAGGAAGCGGGGATTTTGGGTTTGCTTGACATTAGTTGGCAGGGTACTATTTTGTGCACAAAATATATTATACAAGCCATTGAAGGTGATGAGTCACTAAAAATTCTATTTTGCTGATGTATTGCTTAGAATTCTCCTTATAAGTTCTCAACTTGGAAGTGTTTAGGGTTTCATTACATCCTCATTCTACGTTAGTCAAGGTTGTTGGGTGGTTGATTTGGAATGGGAATGGGTTCAGTGATGGTCTTTCTATAAACCATCACTCTCTCTGGTGGTCTCCTATCATCAATTTTCATGAAGTCCCTTTTGTGGAAGTGCCATGGGTGCATGCTCTCAAGCTTTTCAGAAGAGGCATTTGCACAGTGCAAGAAATTTTATGCAAACTGGCTAGAACTTGGCTTTCTTGGTCTGGAGCTGAAGATAAGTTTCATTTGCACAATAATGACAAAATCCTATTAGGAAGTCATTGATGTGATACTTCCAGAGATGCTGCACAAAATTTCAGATACTTCTGCTTAAGCCTTGGTAGGACTTGAAATGGTATCTAGAAACTCCCCTTTTGAATTATATTCTCAGCAAAGGATATGAATGGCTTTTGTCCAATTTGCCAATGATTGACAAGGTCAATGCTCGATGGTCACTGCAATCTGCTGCCCATTCTTGAAACATGAGGTTTCAGATAGATTGGAGTGCCACCCTTGAGCCGAAGTTGGCAAACTTTGCTTGGTGTCTTCTCTATTAGGGATTATACTTAGGCCATCGCCTTATTCATTTAGGTGTTCCTTAGCCTAAATGCCCCATTTGCGGCCACACTAATACTCTTTTTCACGTGTTTTGGTTTTGTGCTAAGGCCTAGTTGGCCTGGGTTTGGATCCATGACTTTGTTAAACCCTTTCAGCTCGAACCCTTCATTTGGTAGAATGTTCTCAGTGACTGACCTATGCTACCTACAAGATACATACAACTTTGGCATACTTTCAGAGTGGGAATTCTTTTTTAATCTAGAAAGAAAGAAATGCAACACTCTTTGCTAACTCTATAGTTGATGTTTAGTTTTCTACTTATAACACAACAATGGTTATTTCAAGTATGTGTATGCAGATTCAAGTGTAAGCAAACAAGGTTGCTTTGGGGGTAGCCCATCTTTACATGCTTTTGAACCACTGGGGTAATATCGCTGCACAATTTTCTGTGTGCCCCCCATCTCGCCTTCTAGGGAAGGTACACCAAGGGGAGGCCACAAAAGGAGTCATTCTCGTTTCTATTCTCATGGCTGGCCTTGGTGGTCACTGCCATGTAGGCACATGCCTCCTTCGCCACAACATGGCAATTGGGATCCTCCTTGTGCGCATTGTGGCAATTGGGCTCCTTTGCACTCTAAGAAGTTTCCGTGCCTTGCCTTGTCAATTTTGCCTCGAGAACTGCTACCGATGGAGTACAAGATGGCACTAAAAAATGCAGAGGTAGGGAACAACGCAAACACTGGTTGGGATCATGTAACTGAGAGAGATGACTTGCCGGATGTTAGTTGGGGCAAACTGGAATGATCGGGATCCACTTGCCACTAGTCTCTTTGCTATTATTACTTAAGTAGTTGTTTTATATTGTTTGGATGTTTTAACGCTCGATCTTATGGACTACTTTTTGTTTCTTAGGCCTTGTATTTTGGGCTAGTTTGTTGGCTTTGGGACGTGCTTTCATATCACCTACCTTTTTTTGAGTACTCTGTAATATCTTTTTAAATTAATGTAGCTCTATTTGATAATAAAAAAACGAGTTGAACATGGGAAAGGTAAACAAATCATTAGAGGAAGTTCCATAAATATAACACATGATAATGGTAAAATGTTACTTAGTGAAAATATAGGAAAAAATAAAAATAATAAAAAGTACAATGAAATTATAAACCTTTAATTTCAAAGGAATAACTGACTTGCAAATTAATATTTTAGAATTTTTAAAAATATTCCACTGTCCATTTTAAGTTTCATGTACACTATTTCATAAATTCTATACAGTAAATAATTTTATATACTCTTTTGATCTATTCCAAATACATTTATGAATAGATGAAATGATTTAAGTGAATGATTGAAAATATAGAAAATTTTGAAAGTGTTAATTTACAAGCTAGTTTGCTGCTTCTGATTCCAAATGGGCAATTATTAAAAAATGAATGTTGCAAGAATGCAAAATTATTAGATTGGATAACCAAGAGAACCTTGTTCAGCCGACTTGTCACGCTAGTGGTCCTATACAGATGTGAATTTTGGGGCAGCAATGTGTCTGACCTAAAATGGAGACGCATAGAGACAATCCAAAAACATTTAATCATAAGCAGTCTCAAATTCAAAACATCAGTTTTGTATGAGATTCTATTCACTGAAACAGGGACTTTTGCATTAGAAACATCAAGAATGACTCGGATATTAAGTTATTTAAAAAAGGCGCAAAGCATGGAGACTCATTGATGGCCCAAAATGGTGATAGAGGAAGATCTAAACAGAAGGAAAAGCACATGGATGAAACAAAACAAGAAGTGGATGAGTAAATGGGGCATCAACATGCAAGAGTGTCCAAACACTAATGAGGAAATAAAAAAGTATGTGAGAGAAATTTAGGACAGCCATGTGGACAAAGTAACTGGGATGGAAGAAAGCAACTATATCAAATAGTTTAATCCCACAATGGATCATGGCGAAGAAGGAAAAACACATGGATGAAACAAAACAAGAAGTGGATGAGTAAATGAGGCATCGACATGCAAGAGTGTCCAAACACTAATGAGGAAATAAAAAAGTATGCGAGAGAAATTTAGGACAGCCATGTGGACAAAGCAACTTGGATGGAAGAAAGCAACTATATCAAAGAGTTTAATCCCACATGGGATCATGGCAAAAAGGCATTTATAGGAGCAACAATCAAGTGGAAGGCGAAAATATTGATGTCTTAATTAAGGACTAGCTCACATCATCTTAGGTGTGAAATCGGTAGGTGGACAATGCCTAAGGAGGAGTGGGAAATGACAACATGCCTATTTTGTGACAAGGACATAGTGGAGAGAGATTGGCACTACATCATAGAGTGCGCAGCCTATAGTGACCACAGTATCAAGTACAATGACAACCTGAGGGTAGCAACCTAACCGACTTGTTTGAGGAGAGGCTATAGACAAAACAGAAGTTTTTTGATCAAGATCCACAGTATATGATCCAAGATAAAAAAGGTATTGGGAATTTTGCAAGAATAATAGGACAGCCCTTGTGTCAATTGGTTGTGTTAGTGTGGATCAACTTTGCTACAGCTCTTGGTCCCATACACTGCTTGATCTTGTGGACATTATTAAATTTTTTCATTCATTCATTGGAGGCAAAACAATAAAGAGCGAGAGCCATATGACATTCAAGAATTAACTCTTATTAAACTATGTACACCCCTTCCGTTTCCGTCTGAAATTCAACTGTAGGACTGCCCCCTCTCAACCCTGTAGGAGTACACCTCATCCCTATGCGATTGCCTCCCCATATGACTTCTTTTAAAACCCTCCTAACAGATATTGAATGATTGGTAGCTCCGCAAATCCTTGCATGAAAAAGGCTGCAACAAGTACCCCACAACTCTGTTATTGTGTGTGCAACAAATGTACAAACTCCCCGTCCTACGCTCCCTTCAGTCTTGTGGGTCGTACGAACCATTCGGCCTTTGTTTACAGATGTACATTGTGGCGCCTCAAATCAGTGTAAAAATTAATGACCCCTATATCCGTATAATAACTACCCCTTGTGTTATTCATATAAGTGAGCAGTTGTATGGATTGTCCCTTGTTTCACTCGACCAATTGTTACATCCTTACCTTACGATTGTCTTCCACAATCATTCCAATCCATCAAACAACTCCACAACTTCCTACAGCTGTACGACTGCCTATCACAACTTGCCATAAAACAACATGCTTGTACAAACAAATTTTAGCGGGCATGGAATCACATGGTTTTCACTCTAATTTGACAGATTTTTCAGATGGTTGGGGAATATATATTGATAAATGGCAAGAGAGTGAAACGATTATTGGGTTGGGAGGTTTGTGTGAAAAAATGTAGATTGGGGTAAATTTTAATAATAATCACAGCCCAGGCAAGTCTTTTCTGCTAAATTTCAGCATACAATAAACTCTGAATTTTTTTTTGCAAGGGTTTCAGAAAAATTTCAGCATATAGGAGCAACGAATTGGAAGACAAAAGAAACTAGGGTGAAAAACCCACCCATTCATTTCAGCTGCTTGGCTTATTCTTAACGGTCTCACCCTTTGGTCAAAGTATATTGCAAGGAGGTTTCAGCCAATATGCGGTTGTAGAAAAAATTGGAAGCAACGGTCATGGCAAATAAAATTAAGTCTGACATTCCACAGGCAGTTCTAATTCATCAGTTGGGCCAATATTTGGAAGATTGTCTTAGACAAGGCTTTTAAAAAATATGGCACACCCTGTGAAGGAAAATTATTTACATCTGCGACCACGTAACCTGCTTTTAGGATGGTTTAGACTTCTTTGGCAGCCATGGGTGCAGCCTCCAACGTTTTTACTATTCAGGGTAGAACAGTTTGCTGCACATGTTCAAACCTTACCAGCTGGGCCAAGTAAAAAGGGAAATATGTGTGAAGAGAAGGGTAAGAAGAAGCAGGAGAGGACACAACCTACACTTGAAACCCAGATTTGGGAGAGCATGATTGCTACTGAGGATGATGATTTAAAAATAAAATTATGGTGAGCAGGGTTGGGAAATATTTTTCTGATGCAGTACTTGTCCAACGGAGTTTAAGCCGTAGTTGGTATGCACGGTGTCCAGTTATAACTGAGACACCCGACTGTCCTTTGTTTGGTAAATGGACTAGGAGGTTTTGATCACCTACATGCCTGAAGCTTTTAGAAGGGTGTTTGGGGTACCATCTGATGGGAAGTCTATTTTGAAACTATTGGACAAATTAAATTTATTATTTTTATTCATTATCAGAGTTACATAAATAGGTGAATGCTCTCCTACAAACTAGGAGTTTCACCATATTTCTCCAACAATCACTCAACTATCCTTATCCCTATTCTCGCTCACACTTCCTAATAGCTAGACGAGTTGTTACAACTCCTTGTATGCTCATGCACACCTAATATGATATGAGTGACATCAAGTTAGTCACTCACACTTCCTAATAGCTAGACAAGTTGTTACATCTCCTTGTATGCTCATGCACACCTAATATGATATGAGTGACATTAAGTCAATACATCATGTGAACTGCGATGGACTAACTAGGAAATATCCAACATTACCCCCTCGCCCCCCACTCCCACTAGTACAACCATAGTTCAAAGGAAATTGAACGATATTAAAAAATATTTGGAACATACACTAGTTCAAACTTCTAAATGAACAATGTTGGATGGGAACATATTGCCAATCCAACATGGATAGTATGAACTAGGACATACACTAAGTACATACCAATTGCAACTGTAGTGGGAACGACCTCACTACCGCTCTAATGAGGGATATCCAAGATCATACAAATATGGATAGGGACAAACACGCTATCCAAAATTGTGAATGGACATACCCGCTTCACATTGAGATTTGTCAGACTAAGCCGTATTGACCCTTACAACAAACAACTAGGGACATACACTCTACTCACTAAATGTGTGGCTTGGGATTCCACTCCTTTTCTGTTCCTCTCATCTGGTTGGTTGGGCCTCACTGAGTAGGTATAGATAAACTAGTGGGACTGAGTCCTCACCATCCCTTCAGTGGGTGTTGGCTACCTCACTGACCATTGCGTAAGCAGCCGCTGCTCTTGATCATTGCCACCAAATCGTGAACAATAGTATGGTGAACACTGAACTGAACACCGTCCATGGATTTAGTCAGTTTGGTTCTAGGTTTTGCTGATTGTTTGTAGTTAGAGTACATCATCACTGCCACTGATGAATACGACTCTTCAGGTTATGTTGTCTTTTGGGTGCTTCATTTTGCCACTATAGCAAACTACCAATCTCTAAGTTAGTAGCGAAGTCAAGATTGTGATTGGCCTCCTTACTCTGTTTCCTGCAGGTTCTTGTTGACTTAACTGATTGAGTCAAACTATATGTTGTGCATTTGATAATGAAATCCCCACCCCTCTCAGAATGGACTAACACACTCGATTGGATGTCGAGTCGTCCCGCTAATGTGTCCATATAGAGAGAGAGAATTGAGTTTCAAGAATGACATGATTGCTTTATTTGGGCTAACAATCTAATTAAAAACTGAACACACTATTGACTTAGACCATCTAATAGTATTGAATTAATAACATTAGATTTAATTAAATAAAACATTAGAACAAATTTAAAGTAAACTATAAACTATAACAAAATATGCCTTTGACTAAGTCTTATAAACCATCAACAAATCAGTATATCTTGATGATCCCTAAAATTACCACCACAAAAAAATAAACAATAAACAAAGTTACAAAACTACAATATAAACTTATAAACCAAATGATAAACCGAAACCTAAGCATTAAACATAATAAATCAATAGCTATTTAGGTTTGATGCTGACGTAGAAGATCTTGTGTAGATATGGGTTTGTTGGTTGCAACTTGCATGGGTGGATGTTCAAAAATTATTTGCAGGATCATATGAAGGCAGGGCGGCCGCAACGGTCCATGAGACTATGACACAATTGTGGATGCTGGATGCATTGGCAGAATTTGCACGAGCGGGTCTAAATTGAAGATGCACGAAGGTTAGAATAGGCAGAGGATTATTATAGCAGTGATGTAAAGGACATTAAAACGCTATCGGCGAATGCCAAATGCGCATGAGATAGCAGAATCGACGGACTGGAAGTATGGAATGATAGAGATGGCAAATATGCACATACAACATAGACGTGTTGATGGCATGAGAGGAATCAACAACATATCACACATGAAACTTGTTGGACCCCAAATTTTGGCTAAGTATTTTGGTATTTTGGCGCGGAACAGCCCGACGTGGAAGGAACATAGTGCAGAAAGACTATGGTTCGGAACTAGATTGGTGTAGAAGCACCATAGCTTGGAACCAGCGGGGCGTGAAAGAACGAGAGCGTGGAGGCACCAATGTGAAAGGACCCAGTCAAGAGGAGAATTAACCACAAGGAACTCGAGAGCATAGGACTTAGATCAACAACGAAAGACTTGGGGAGCACATGGGAAGCGGGAGATGGTTAAGGAGCGATTCTCAAGGGTTACCTAGACCTTATCCATTGAGAGTTTTGCATTGGCCCGCAAGGAGATAGACGCATGGCAGGAAGGATCTAGCATAGAACGAGTATATTGGGGAATGAGCATAGCACAATAATGGAAGATGCTTGAACGTATCACCCTTGAGAGTATTGAGCAATGGATTATTGGGGTTGAGGATAATTTTGCAGTTCCCTACCCTGAACCAGGGGTTTCCGCACGTCAGTGGGTAGAATAAAATCTCTTTAGTGCATTATACAAAACTTTCTTTGTTGAAATCTCGGTTCATTTGCATACTTGGCTATCTGCTTATGCTCAAGGACGATCACGAAACTTTGGGAGAAGACAATCTTGGATGTGAAAATGACAAAGAGCTTTAGCAAGACTCGGAACATCGTGGACGCGCTCTGTTAACATCTGGTGGAGAGGGGACGATCACGAAACTTTGGGAGAAGACAATCTTGGATGTTAGAATGACAGAGAGCTTTAGCAAGACTCGGAACATCGTGGACGCGAGCTGTTAACATCTGGTGGAGAGGAGTGTTGAATAGCTACATTCTGGAGTATGCTGTAACTACTTATTCTTGTCCTGAAGAAGCCAAGCTCCAGTTCCTTACATAATCGCATGGCCGATATATTAGACATTTCTCATTAGAAATCAAGAAGTTGTTTATTGATGGTGGGCTTGAGACTATGCCAATGGAGAGATAATTCCCTCTTTGCATGAGCCACATAATTAGGAGGGGAATAGAGAAGAGTTGGTAAAGGATTCTTGGTTCGAAATGGTAGCCAGTTAGTGGGCATTGCGGAAACAGAAATATGATGAAGCTCGGCAAAGGATCATAGGACTAAGCAACGCGAGAAGGGACCGAGAAAACTCAGAATGTGCTGTTAGGATCCGCAGGGAAGCGAAAACACACAAAGAGGACCCCATCATTTTCAAACCGTGCCCCATGCCGCTTTTATCATACGGAGTAACTCGCTGGACGACAGAAACTGAAGAATCAAGTTTTAACCAACCAAGTTCCCCAACGATAGTGCACGCTTATGCTTTTGAATCAGACCAATTACGTATACATAATTGGGATATAGATAGCATGGACTTAGAAATTGATCCTATAAGGAATACTGTGACTGAGCCAATTGTATCTCATACAAACTTAACACTTTCCTTCCCTCTTCAAGGGAATTTCATGGCTCAATTTGGGATGCTTGGAGGACTTGGCATTCAGAGTGGACAGAGTACGGGCCCAAATTTGATTAATCAACCAGCTACCATGCCCCATGGCACAAGCGTTGCTGCTGGAGGCGGACTAGGAGGTGGCACAGGAGGAAGTAGTGGACTTCCCCCTTAAGGGACAGGACTTGGGGGTTCTCCACAACCACCAACACAAGCATCTCAGCGACCAACGGTATATCAAGAAATGACGCTTCACCTACCTGAATATTGAGACGTGGAGAATGCCACAGAGCACGTTCATAAGTGCAAACTTATTTGGAGGGCGTGAGACATCACTTCCTTTGAACGAAAAGCCACACAATTCGCAACAACACTTTTGGAGCGAGCACATACATGGTATATAAAGTTCGACCCTCAATAAGCGGTGGTTGATTATGATAAGTGCAAAATGATATTCTTTCAGGGATTTAAAATTCCTGAATTCGAGCAACAGAGCATTGCTGCGCTGAAGGATATAAAGCAAGAACTTACTGAGAGTGTATGGGAATATGATGCAAGATTCAAAACACTTTTGTCAAAGCTATCATTTGAAATCAATGCTGCTCAGCATGCATAGTGGTTCGTGGGAGGCTTGTTACTTCCCTTTCGACGAACACTATCCCAGAAGACCTTTACTAGCCCGCGCGAAGCCTTGGAAGCCGCCCTCCGCGCTGAAGTTGTTGGAAGTTTTGACACTGGGTTTAGTCCCTTTATGGAAGCCCAAATAGCTTCAATGACATCACAACTTGAAAAACTTACTGCAAACAATGCCTCTGACACTCGTAATGGTCTTTGGTGCACTGATTGTGAGTCTGAAGAACATCCCTGAAGCAACTGC
This sequence comes from Torreya grandis, assembly GCA_037957365.1. NCBI lineage: Eukaryota > Viridiplantae > Streptophyta > Pinopsida > Cupressales > Taxaceae > Torreya > Torreya grandis. The sequence goes on from JARHVA010004492.1 coordinate 316,080, forward strand.
CCGCGCAAGAACATCTGCACTGTACTGAAACAGTCATGTGAAATCTGCCATGAGGAGCACGATGTATGCTCTTGTCCGCTCTTGCAACGAGCTACACATTCAAAGGTGTCTGAATATTGCAAAATATGTGATGCTTACACCCATGACACTATTGATTGTCGGTTGATTAGTGATATCCATGAAGCACGCGCGCGCGGTACGCGCCAAACATTTGTGGCCAACAATCAGGGTAATGGTGGCTATTGTGGTCGAGGTACAGGACGAGGATGAGGAGGTGGTCGTTTCGCACCAAGAACATGTTACAAGTGTGGATCTCCGGACCACTATCAAAGAGATTGTCCAGTTTACCCTACATGTGATTTTTGCAAAAAGGAACATTGGTTGGAAGAATGTCCCGACTTGTACATGGCCATCACGAAGGAGAGAAATGAAAAAGGTGCAGGTATGATTCGTATTGAGAAACCACATTGGCGTACGCGTTCAAGCACCCCAACAGCTCAACAAGTGAATATCACTATGCGTAGTAGAGGACAATCTCAATCTCAGTCTACTCTTATTGAAAAGGTACAATGTGAAGAGCCTCGGGCGAGGAAATAACTTGATGCCCAACAACAAAAGGATGTGCTCTAGGACACTGCGATGCTGGTATGAGAACTACAAGGAGAAATTCAATTTCTTAAGGACCAAGAAGCAACACAACCTACTGATATACAAAAGGCAACAGAGCCTCAAAACGTGGTGCAAGATGATTTCCAAGAGCTTTGCAAGAGTATGCTAGATGAAGACATTGTGTCACAACTAAGCATTTGGCTTAAGAATAAGGTACAAGCACCAATTGATGCTCAACCTCAAATGACTCGGCAAACTGAGGATCACTGTTTAAATCATGCTCGTCGGCAAGATACCCCTGTTCTTCCTAGCCCTCCAGAGGACAAAGAAATATTAGTGAATGCTGCCATCGACGGTTGGGTAATTCGGGACATCTTAGTTGACACTGGCGCTGAAGTTAACATCCTCACTAAGGATGCCTGGTGCAAAATGGCTAGTTCGGCATTACAACCTTCACCGCACGTATTGTTCATGGCTAATAAAATTCATGCTCTACTGATTGGTGTCCTCAAGAATGCAACGATTGATATACTTGGAGTACCTTTCAACGCTGACTTTGAAGTTCTCGAGTTAGCAGAGCCGATGACTTCCCTGCTCTATTGGGGCGACCTTGGTGTTATGAAAACAACACAAGCTTAAGTTTCAAAAAGTGCTACATCAGTTTTGAGGATGCTGATCAACGCATTGTTATTCCCCTAGATCAGACACATGGGCCTCCATACGTAGAACCTGTTAATGTGGAAGAAGATATTAACCACATCTATAATGTCATTGCTAGAGGTGACGAGCAATGTGATCCTACTCATGATGGCATCCTCCGATGGACAAACACTCAGTCCCTTTTCGATACTACAAGCAATGCTTGCAATTGTTGGGCGCATGGTGACTATGACCCCACTGGAAGAGTGTCTAGTGCCATTGGTAGTCGGGAGAATGTTCCACACCAGTATCATAAGCGCCATAGGTTTGTTCGCCTCCTTATCGACCAAGTCATGAGGGGACCAATGATAGATGCACCTCTAGAAAGACTCGATGAAGCCCCACGCTTCCACGGACAAATGTAAGTCCGTGACTTTGTCCAACGCGTTGAAGAATATTATAACTCTGACAATGATTGTATACGATCCTTGGTTCACCTCTTTGATGGTACAACTGCAAAGTGGTGGTGAACCCATAATGAGCGACTTCTGCAATGGGATCAAGTACGCTTTGCCTTGCATCATTGGTTCCATCATGACCATTGAGTCAAGGGAACAATCAGCGATAGCGGAGTAGAAGCGCCCGAACCTCATATAGAGAACTGTGAGTCAATATGGAGCGCTGAAGAGTCTTACTTACCAAAGTACTTTGGGTACATGCATTTTATGGAACTTTGTGAACTTGGTCGCTAGCATGGTACGTTCATGAAGAGCGACATATGGGTACCCGGTTTTGGCATCTATTGAAGGAAAACATGAACTCGACACTGTCTTATTTTTCTCCAAGGATGGATTTTCTCCTCACTCTCCAAGCCATGCGCAAAGTAGTTATTGGTGACCCTAGTCCCATTGAATATCGCCTAAGATTCATCCATAATGTCCCAGAAGAAGGTTTAGTTCTCTTCAACGAACCATTTGCACAACTTATTCCCACCCCAGAACCAGTCCTTGATCAGGACCGACGTGAAGAGATACGTCTAGGAAAACAGAAGCTAGTATTTCAGGTAGAAGGTGAGGGGTCCAACCCACTTGACCCTTTGTCAAATCACTTGGATGTCCCTACGGACTATGGCACATGAGCTGTTCGTGACACTGGTCTTGGCACGGACCACCCTTACTTTGGGCCCATTCGAACATTTCAGTGCAACATAGGTACAAAGGAAGAACCAAAAATGGCTATTGTAGGTAACTACTGGACTAATATAGAAGTTTTAAAGATATTCGAGTTATTAAAAGAATGCCAAGATGTCTTTCCAAGAAGTTACATTGAGATAAAACGAGTTCATTCATCCCTAGGTAAGATGCATATTAAACTGATTGACGACGCTCGACCCATCAGGAAAAGGCCCTATAGAATGAATCCGAATCTACGCGCGCACGTAAAGGAAGAAATTGATAGTATGCTATGCGTTGGAGTGATCACCCCCATTGATGAATCTGAGTGGGTCAATCCCATGGTGATAAGCCAAGTCACAAGGTTCGAGTTCGAGTTCAAATTCAACGAGGGTAAAAATCGATTCGAATTTGAGTCCGGATAAAAAATCGAAAAAAAATTGGCATTAAATTCGAAACATAAAACATATAGAAATAAATTCCAAATAAGAATATAAGAGATACTTGTTGAAAATCTAAGTGTCTCAAAATGTAAAACATGTAATACTAAGTTCTTAACTTCATAGAAATTTGAAATTATATATAAAAAAGTATTACAACATAAAAAGCCAATACACTCAATGGCTTTAGAGGGTATTAGCTACATCAAAAAGCTTCATATCATCAAGAACACTCGGTTCACCAACATCATTGTCATCACTAGATTCATCACCAAGGAATTCAGCATCATTTGCGTCCTCTAAGTCTGTTGCAACTGGTAGGCGCTGTGAATAAGAAGATTCTTTCTCCATTTTTCTCATGCACATCCGTAAATTGCTGTGAATATAAACAAAATCTCCCAACTTTTCTGACAATAGCTTATTTTTTTCTTAGATTGAATGTGGTCGAAACAGCTCTAGTTCCTTTCACACGTTGATGCACTTGCTCTTTGACTCAAAATTCGGATGGCAAAGCGCTGTAGTTTCTTTGTAGTTGATCCATAATATTTTCACCATTGGTATCTTTCAAAATTCACTCTATCATGCTTCGCTGCCGCTATTATGAAAAACCCTTGTGTTCGAAATGCCTTTATTTGGCTCCTAATTATACTTGCAAGTTCTGTATTTAGAACAAGTTTGTCAATAACCTCATAAAGTCCACTCATGACTTCTGCATCACTTTCACATTCTATATGAAAGAGCCTAGGCTCTAGATAACAAACTGTTGCATTTAATGGTGTGTGCATCATTTTCCATCTTATATCAATCACATGCCATATTGCTTTGTACTTTGCCTCCACATCACTGAATAACTTTTGAATGGATTCTTTGCAATGGTCCATAGCCTCATAAAGCATGCCAAGGCAAGGAGTGTCACCATCAACCATGCGAAACACATTAACAATAGGTTTACACATTTTTAAAACCTTGCATTTTCTCAAAAGCTTGGGTTTATGATGATTTGTTCTACTTGCTTTCCCTTAGAGCTTTTCAAAACCACAAAAAATACTCCCTCTTTAAAACAACTCACTGATTTTACCATTGATTTTTTTTCAACCACTATTTTCAAAGTGATAAAAAAAAAGCAAATCTTGTTTCACAAGGGCTCAACAACTCCATTGATGCATGTTGTCGATAAATACTCAATGTGGGGTAGTGGTCTGTGATGAAGTTTGCAATTGTCCTCCGTTGAATTGCTTCATGCATCCATGGAAATTTGGCTAAGCCCTGTAGTAACAAGTCAAGACAATGCTCTGCATAAGGGCTCCAATAAATTTTTGGATACTTGTCCATAATCATTTTCCCAGCTCCTACACAATATGTGGCATTATCAGTGATAATCTGAACTATATTTTCCTCACCCACTTCAAAAATTGCTTCATTTAAATTTTTTAAAATGAACTCTAATGTGTTTTTGTGATTGATGGGGTCAATCACTTTCAAAAAAGATATGCCTTGAGGACAATACACCAAGACATTAATCAATGGCCTCTGACCCATATCAGACCAACCATCACTCAATATACTGCACTCCAAGAGGCTTTGACATCTCTCATGCTTTCAGTCACCCTCGCTTTTGACTTTTTCAAAAGAGTAGTCCTAAGCCTTTCAGAACTAAGTGGAGTGTAACCTTTGCCAATTTCAGATGTTTTTTTAACTGCATTAATAAAAAATGGACTCCTAACCACATTGAATGGAATGACACTTGAATAAAACAAATCAGCGAATGCATCACCCACATCTTGCTTTTGCATTGGTTTCCACATGTTGGGAATTGTCCCACTTCCACAGGATTTGATTGTATATGTGAAGATGACATGCTTTTAGAAAAACCTTTTGATGTGCTCCAGGTTATTTTTTTTTTGAATTCTTTGTTTTTTTCTTGTTGCCATATGTTTTTTAGCAATTGATTGTTCTTTTTTCTCCAATCTTATTCTGATCTCTAGGGTTACATTAGCCCATGGTTTAACACCTCCACGAGGGCCACCCGATCTGCCAAGCAGATGGTCAATGACTCTAGTTAAAGTCCCATGAAATATTTTTCACATAAATTACATTTGATTTCATTCTTCGATCCAGTGCGTAATACATGCTTCCATCACTCAACGTTTGATTTAGGAGCCATAATACTTCTACAAAATTTAAATATATATTTTTTAATATATATTTTTGAAAAGACGACAATTACAAATAAACAAAAATAATACATATAGTGAACAAAACACAATGATAAATTTATAAAACATGAAATAAAAATTTAATACTACATAATTTAAAATGCTAAAATAAATAAATCATTAAAAAACATACAAACAAAAAAAAAATTCTTATATTTAAAACATCAAATTAAATACATAATAAAAAAATAATTAAAAAGACGACAATTGTAAATAAACAAAAATAATAAATAAAGTGAACAAACATAACGATAAATTTATAAAACAAAATAAAAATTTAATACTACATAATTTAAAATGCTGAAATAAATAAATTGTAATAAATAAATCATTAAAAAACATATAAATAAAAAAAAATATTTAAAATAGAAATATAAAATTAAATACATAATAAAAAATAAAAATAAAAATATTTAAAAAATTTATTGTGATAATAAAATAAAAAATATTCAAATTATAATTATAAAATAAAAAATAAAAAACTAAATTGATATAAATTAAAAAACATTATAATTTAAAAAAATAACTACAAATAAAAAATAACAAAAAATTAAATACATAACAAAAAATAAAAATAAAATATTTAAACTATAATTACAAAACAAAAAATTATAAAAAAATAAATTAATATAAATTAAAAACTTTAAAAACATTATAATTAAAAAAAAATACTATAAATTAAAAAAATTACTAAAATGAATAAACATTTAAAAAAGTAAAGAAAAAATATTTAAAAAACATTTTATATAAAATAAAATTAAAAAAATAAAATATACAATTAAAAAAATATAAAAATAAAAAACAAAAAAATTAACATAAAAAATACTTAAATTATAATTTATAAATATAATTTAAATTATGAATACAAAACAAAAAATTATAAATAAATAAATAAATTAATATAAATTAAAAACTTTAAAAACATTATAATTGAAAAAAAAACTATAAATGAGAAAAAAATATTAAAATAAATAAACATTTAAAAAAGTAAAGAAAAAATATTTAAAAAACATTTTATATAAAATAAAATTCAAAAATTAAAATTCACAATTAAAAAAAATTAAAAAATTAGAAAAAAATTATAAGAACCAAAAAAATATAAAAAATACATAAATTATAATTTATAAATATAATTATAATTTATAAAAATAAAAAGTTATAAAAAGAATTATAAAAAATAACTTAAAAAACACAATAAAACATATTACAATAAAATTAAAAAAATAAAAATTACAAATTTCATAATAAAAATAAAATAAAAAATATATAAAAACAAAATTTAAAAAAACAAAAAATAAAATAAACTAAAACCAATTTAAAAAAATAAAAAGTAAATTTTTTTACATAAAACAAAATTTAAAATATAAAGAAAAAAAAAAAACACAAAACAAAACGTAACGTCGTAAAGAAAGGAAAAAAAAACAAAAAACAAACGTATTAAATAAACAAACCCTACCTACTGCCGCTGTTGCTTGTCATCGCTGTTCCTGCCTGTCGTCACCACTGCTCCCTGCTGTTGCCGTGCTGGGCGCTGCCATCGATCACCTCCCGAGCTCCCTCACGCATGCCTGCGTCTAGCTTCCTCCCGAGCGCCTACGTACAACTTCCTCCCGAGCTCCCAAGCGCCTACGTCAAGCTTCTAGGGCAATAACTCGGCCGAGCTCCCTCCCAGGCCCAATGTTCGACTTCACTGTCATGCTGCATGATTTTTCCTTCCTCACATAGTCACTCTAAAATGGCAAATGCTTAGACTTTCCTCCTCGACCCACGATTTTCTGCTTCGAATAGCTTGTGTATTTCGTGAACCCCATTCTGCCTTCTTATAGAACGTTTTACCCTGGTTTTGTCGTGCGAAAATTTCCCGCCGTTTCTACCTTGAACCTGGCAAATGTACGGCGATTTTTTTGGACTGCCGAAAAAAACGACGAATTTCATACTTCATACCGAAAAATCGGCGTACCTTGTGACACAGGTGATAAGTATAAAGAAAGATGGACGCATTCGGATTTGCATTGATTATCGGGTACTTAATGCGTCTTGCGTCACTGATCCTTTTTCAACACCATTCACAGATGAAATAATTGAAGACGTTGGGTATTAAATATATACTTCCACAGATGGATTTTTGGGGTACCATCACAGATGGATTTTTGGGCCACATAGCCGAGGAGGATCAACCAAAGACGATGTTCGCTACTGAATGGAGATCTTTTGCATATACTGTTATGCCCTTTGGATTGAAGAATGCATCAGCTATGTTCTCATGTATAACCGTTGAAGCCTTTAAAAATTTTATCCATAAATTTCTTCAAGTTTACTTGGATGACTGGACGGTCTATGGCTTGATTAAGGACCATTGCTCTAATCTACGACTCATGCTTGAGCGTTGTCGTGTCTTGCAAATATCATTAATTCTAAAGAAGTGCCTATTTGCTACACCTTTCGGTGTTCTTCTAGGACACATTATTTGTAAGGATGGACTTCTGGTAGACCTGGCAAAAGTATTTGTCATTCTTTGCCTTCCAGCGCCCAAGTCTCAATGCGAGGTATGCGCCTTTCTAGGACATAGGTTATTATAGGAAATTCATTTGTGGATATGCAAAGATTGTTGCGCCTTTGGAGGAACTCTTAAAACATAACGAGCACTTCATATGGACTTGCTCCTGCCAATAAGCCTTTGAGGCCTTAAAAACAAACTGGTTTCCGCTCTGATCCTCCTATTCCCTGATTGGACAAGATCGTTCCATGTCCATGTTGATGCTTCTGGAATGGCAGTTGGTGCAATCCTTGCACAACCAGGGGAAGGTCACCTTGATCACCCGATCTACTTTGCTAGTAGGAAACTTTCTTTGGTTGAGGGAAATTACACCACCACGGAGCATGAAGCATTGTCAATGGTCTATGCTTTGTAGAAATTTTGACAATACTTATTGGCAACTCCTTTTGTATTCTATACAGATCATGAAGCTTTAAAGTATCTAGTCAATAAACCTGTGCTGCATGGACGCATTTGCTGCTCGATAGTGTTATTCCAAGAGTTTCAATTTTCTGTCATGGTCAAACCTGGGAAAACCAATTGTGGCCCTGATCACCTCTCATGGATTGATTTCGGCGAATCACTGTACGCTATTGAAGATGACTTCTTGATGTTCAACTCTTCTGTGTTACCCGTGTACCTGAGGAGTTGGAAGATATTGCAGCCTTTCTAAGTACTGGCTCAGCGCCCGACTGTCTAACTCCGCAGGCCAAGAAACAACTTGTGGTTCGTGTTGCACCCTTTCAACTCATAGGAGGGGACCTTTACAAGCTTGGCCGTGACGAAATTCTTCGGCGCTGTGTTATGAAACATGAACATTTCAAGGTACCTCAAGAAGTTCATGAAGGCATTGCAGGTGGACACTATGCTGGAGAACGCACAAGGTTCTGCTGGTAGGATTATGTGTTTGGAGGTACAATCACTAAGGGGGGGTGAATCAGTGAGCCTAGATAATTTGAACTTCAATTCCAATTCCTTCAAACTCTTAATCATTCAATACATACATTCATGAGACATACATCATTCATAGCAATGAACAAGAAAGACAATGCAAGATCAAACACATAGCACATGTCATACGTGGGAAACCCTCTTGGGGAATAAAACCCATTGGAACCTGCAATTGGACTACTGTCTTATAATAACAAGATCTAATTTAGACTATCAAGCTACTGATCAAGGAACTACTATTCCTGATTTTAGTGAGACTACAATCCCACAAAGAGCTACTACATCTGTCTAGCTGAGCACCCACAACAATTAGACTTTTAACAAGTTTCACCTTGCAAGGAGGAAACAACCCCCTTAGATGTTGAGCACCCACAACAACACTTATGAATAACTCCACCTTTGAATTGATGTCTGCAACACCTGATGATGGACCATTGCTTATCACACTTCACCTTTGTTGGAAATATTGTCATTGATGTCAAAGGTCTTGCATTATTGGTGATAAAGGCTCCATTGCATTTAATGATGTTTTTAATATTCATATATTGGCTAATGTGTGTTAATATTTATTTAATATTAATGAATATATTTTTGGTTGCATATAAGTCAAAAGAGGGCCCATGGAGAAGTCAAAGAGTCACGGGGTAAAGACAAAAAAAGAATGGGATGCATTTTCTCATGAAGAGTCATCTTGAAGAATTCCAAGAGTCACCATGTGAAGACAAAAGAGGGTATGGTGCATTTTTCCATGAAGAGAAACTTTGAGGAATACGAAAAGTCACCAAAATAAAGATAAAAGAGGAAATGACGCATTTGCTTATGAAGGGTCACCATATGACTTTTTAAATGCAAGGATACGAAGGGTCATATAAGTTTGGCATCATTTTCCATGAGGATTGAAGGGTCACAAAAGGTGAATGGCAAAGGTCATTTGGAAAGCTATAAATATGGGCTTGAGAAGCCATTTGTAAAATGCAAGTGTTCATGGTTTGTATTTATTTTCAAAGAGAGAAAAGCAGGAGATATTGTAGAGTTCTATCATTTGTTGATTAAACAACATTGAGAGATAGTTGTGTTTTATACACAAGATGGGTTGGTGCTCCTGTGGGTTGGTGCCCTTGTGGGTTGGTGCTCACAAATAGTTGTTGTGTTGGTGCTCGGTAAAGGGGTTGGTGTTTCTGCAAGTTGGTGCTTGCGAACTTTGTAATTTGAGTTGGTTCTCATTCATATATTTGAGATTGTTCTCCGTGGTTTTTCTCACTTTGGGTTTTCACGTAAAAATCTGGTGTCTCTCTTCCTCTCGTGTGGTGCATATTATTGTTTCAGTTTTATTGCATATCTTGAATGTGTGATTAAGTGGTTAAAGAAAAGAAATCAGATTAAGGCAAAGATATATAATATACTATTTTGCCCCCCCTTTCAGTATATTTCGTGCTTAACAATTGGTATTAGAGTAGGTTCCTTTGAAAAAAAATTTATAGCTTGAAGGTAGATCGGGAAAGCATGATGGTTGGATCACATGAAGGTTTTTCTACAAATAAGGCACTTTTGTTTGATGGGACAAATTATGCTTTTTGGAGCATAAGGATGACTTATTTGATGGCACTTGGATTCGACATTTGGCAAGCAGTGGTGGAGGAATATGAAGAGCCATAGACATTTGTAACTACTCCGGTAGAAAAGAAAGCAAGTGAAAATAATGCTAAAGCTTTAAATGTTATTTTATGTGGTTTATGTGAATCAGATTTATTTAAAGTTATGCAATGTAAATTTGCTTATGAAACTTGGGTAAAACTTGAAAATATTTACAAAGGTGATGGAAAGATTCAGCAAGCTAAGCTTCAGACTTTCAGAAGACAGTGTGAGAGTTTTAAGATGGAAGAGGAAGAAAATATTGCAAGTTATCTTTTGCGGCTGATCAAATAGTTAATCAGAGTCAAGGTCTTGGAGAAAAGTTAGAAGATTCAATTGTGGTTGAAAAAGTTTTGAGATCTCTACCATTGAGATATGATGCAAAAGTTTTGGCAATTGAAGAGATGAAGAATTTAGCCAAGCTAAAGATGGATGAACTACATGATATTCTTACGACATATAAGATGCGGACCGAACAAGAAAAACCCTAAAAAAGAGAAGCTGCTTTCAAGACATCAAAGAAAGAGAAGGCTAAGATTCAAGAATCAAGTGACAGTTCTAGTGATAATGAAGATGACAACGGAGCTCTATTCATTCGCAAGCCGAAAAAAGGCACAGATAAATATCAAGAAAAATTACCGTTTAAATGTTTTAATTGTGGAAAGATTGGACATTTTGCAGCTAAGTGCTTAGATAAGGGTAATGGTGACAATGAAGAAAAAAAGTCTACATACAAAAAAAATTTCAAATAGTTCAAGAAGGGATTCGAGAAGAAGAATTTGTATTCTAAAGATCCTAGGTCAGCGGAAGATAGTAGAGTTAGTGATTCAAAAGAAAAAAGATTCTATTCATGGCCATACATGAAGATGCCTCCGCAAGCAAAAGTACAGCTGATCAAGAAGAACATGATGAAATTGAAGTGAATTTGGAAGGAGAACTCATTTGTGCTTTGGAAGATTTAAAAGCTCTTGAGAAGAATCAAAGATTAAAGCTTCATATCGAGAAAAATAAAAAGAAGTCGAAGGAAACAATTGAAGATCTAAAAGCACACTTTGAAGAAGCCAAGAAGAATGAAGAAGATCGAACGGCATAGTTGCAAAAAGTAAAGAATGTGAAAGGTATGTTATTGAAATTGCTTCTTTAAAAACAGATCTTGAGAAAACAAATAAAACAATTAATGATAGAGCAGCCAATGATTCAAAATTTGAGAATAGCACTAATATGTTGAATAAGATATTAGAAAGTCAAAGATCAATGTCAGATAAGACATGTATCGGATTTGAAAAAGAGAAAGGAGATGCTACTAATTTCACAAACAAAGAAAAAGAAAAAAGCATGCTGAAGCTTTTACAAAAGAGAAAACAAAAAGGGAAAAAGTTAAGAATACAGAAGACATCTCAAACAAAAAAATGTTAGAACAGAGCTACAAAAAACAATCAGGTTAGAGATACACAAACATGGTCTATTTTTATGGTTATTGTTTTTATTGTAATGGATATGGTCATAAGAAAATAGAATGTCGAAAAAGGGTTAACAATTTTAGAAACAAAGAAAGTCATGTAGAGTCAAGCAAAAGCCACAACTCTTTTGCTCCTCTATCAGGGTTTAATGAAGATGCCATAATATTGTAATGGATATGGTCATAAGAAAATAGAATGTCGAAAAAGGGCTAACAATTTTAGAAAAAAAGAAAGTCATGTAGAGTCAAGCAAAAGCCACAACTCTTTTGCTCCTCTATTAGGGTTTAATGAAGATGCCATAATATGTTACAAGTGCAACAACTTCGGACATATAGCCCGGTACCGTAGAAGCGTGTTGGAGTCAGTCAAGAAGGACCAGAGTTTTAAGGCTCCATTCATCAAAAAGAAAATTCAAATAGGTTCATGGCAGAAGAAACAACTTGAAAAATTTATGTTGGTGCAGACAGCATTGCATGCAAGAAATGAAGAAAAGGCATGGTTCATTGACAGTGGATGTTCAAGGCACATGATAGGAGAAAAACAAGTTCATAACCGTGAAGAAGATCAATGGTGGCACAGTAAAATTTGGAGATAATACTACTGTCAGAATTGTCGAAAAAGGTACACTTAGTTTGAATAATGGTAGAACTAAAACTGAAAATGTTTTGTATGTAGGTCTTAAGCATAATCTTTTGAGTGTAAGTCAAATGTGTGATCAGGGGCACACACTAAAATTTTATGCAGAAGGTTGTGAAATTAGGAGAAAAGATTCAGATGTGTTGGTTGTAGATGCTCAGAGAACAGGGAATAATTTGTATATGCTATCAGACATCAAAGGTCAAAGATGTTTGAGTCAGATTGAAGAAGGTTGGCAATGACACAGGGGAATGAGACACATAAATTTTGACAATCTTGTCAACATTAGCAAGAAGCAAGCAGTTAGAAAATTTTCAAAGATTACAAAGCCATCTGACACGCTTTGTGAACCTTGTCAGGATGGGAAACAGGTCAGAAGGCGGTTCAAAACAAAAGAGTACTTGATCACTCAGATGTTAGAGTTTGTTCACATTGATCTATGTGGACCTATGAGAACTCAAAGTACTCAAGGAGAGAAATATTTTATGTTGCTTATTGATGATTTTTCATGTATGACTTGGGTAATGTTCTTAAAAAAACATCAGAAGCTTTCAGACATTTCAAAGCATTCAAAGCATTAGTTGAGAATGAAACTAGTTTGAAGATGAAGTGTCTAAAATTAGATCGAGGAGGAGAATTCATGTCAGATCAATTTATTGAGTTTTGTGAAGACCATGGAATAAAGAGATATTATTCGGTAGCCAGAACTCCACAACAAAATGGAGTAGTTGAACGGAAAAACATAACAGTTCAGGAGATGGGGAGGACAATGCTAAATGAATCCAAGATACCAAATAAATATTGAAGAGAGGCAGTTGCTATAGCAGTACATATTTAGAACAGAGCATTATTGAGAGTCAATAGTGACAAAACTCCTTATGAGGTATAGAAAGACAAACCAGCAACAGTTGATTATTTCAGAGTTTTCAACAACAGATGCTTTATAAAAAGCACTGACGAAAAACTTGAGTTTGAATCTAGAGCGGATGAAGGTATATTTCTTGGTAATTTTTGCAAAAGTAAAGTTTATAAATGTTATAGCAAAAAAACCAAGAAAATTGTTGAAAGTGCAAGGGTCAGAATAGAAGATGGAACACAAAGAATTATTGATCCATTAGACATTCCAGAAATCATTGAAGAGGAAGATTTTGAAGAATCATATGAAGATGAGAAAAATGAGAAAAATGACACCAAAACTCCATCCAAATATGTTCATAAAAATCATAATGAAAGTGACATCATCGAGGACATAAATGAAGGAATTCATACCAGAAAAATGATGGTAAGTGAATCTGAGCAAGTTAATTTTTTTTTGTTATCCAAAATTCAGCGTAGAACATTTTCAGAAGCTAGACATGATAAGCATTGGGTTAAGGCAATGGATGAAAAATTAAATCAGATAGAAAAGAATGATACTTGGGAATTAGTGCCTAGACCAAAAGATCACAATGTGATAGGGACAAAATGGGTTTACAGAAATAAGTTGAATGAAAATGGAGAAGTGACTAGGAATAAAGCTAGATTAGGATGCAAAGGATATGCTCAGATTGAGGGAATAGATTTTGAAGAAACTTTTGCACCAGTAGCAAGGCTAGAGGCTATTAAAATGTTTCTTGCATATGCAATGTTTAAAAATTTCAAAGTGTTTCAAATGGATGTCAAATTTGCCTTCCTAAATGAGAATCTAGAAGAATAGGTCTACATTGAGCAACCTGAGGGATTTATTCTTTGAAATAAGTACATGCCGGATCAAGATTTCAAGAGAGGATTCGCTGACAGTAATCTTTACATCAAAACAAAAGGTGAGCATCAATTGATTGTTGTGGTATATGTTGATGCATCATTTTTGGAAAAAACATTGAAAAGATGACAAGAATTTTTTGATAATATGCAAAAAGAATTTGAGATATCTATGCTTGGAGAATTGTCATTTTTCTTAGTGTTGCAAATATTTCAGTTAGATAAAAGAATTTTTATATTTCAAAGTAAATATGCCAAGAAAATGTTGAAGAAATTTGGTTTTGAGGATTGTGCACTAGTTGGCACACCAATGTGTACAGGGAATAAAGTGAGCAAGGATGAAGATTCACCTATTGCAGATCAATCTTTGTATAGATCTATGATTGTAGTCTTTTATATTGACAGCATCGAGACTAGACATCATGTATGCAGTAGATATGGTTGCAAGATATCAATGAGCTCCAAAAAACAGTCATGTTCAGTTGGTGAAAAGAATATTCAGATATATCAAGGAGACATTGAATTATGGATTGTGGTATCCCACAGACAGAGATTTCACTTTGGTTGTTTATACAGATTCAGATTGGACAGGGTACTTGGATGATAGAAAGAGTACAAGTGGAGGAGCTTTTTTTCTTGGTGATAGCTTAGTATCATGGCTAAGCAAGAAACAAAATTCGGTATCACTTTCTACAGCTGAAGCAGAATATATTGCAGCGGTATTGGGTTGTACTCAAGTGTTTTGGATGAAACAAACTTTGAAAGATATCAAGGTAAAATATGATGAACCCATTTTTATTTTTTGTGACAACACAAGTGCTATTAATATTTTGAAAAATTCAGTGATGCATTCAAGAACAAAACATATTTTCATTAAATATCACTTCTTAAGAGAGCAGGTTGCAGATCAACAAATTAAGATGGAATATATTATTACTATGGAGCAGATTGCAAATATTTTTACAAAAGCAGTACCAAAAGACACATTTGAGTATTTGTAAGTGAAGTTGGGAGGAATTTTTTTTACTTCCTGCCATTGAGGTTCATCATTAGTTGAAGGGGAGCCAAGTGTTAGCTCCAGGGAGGCCCTTTGCCATTGATGTCAAAGGGAGAGAAGAACAAAAACAGGGACAGGTGCAGAAATAGGTACAAGAAACAAGTGCAAAAATAGGTACAGGGAACAGGTACAGGTTGCTACAGTAAGGGGGAGTTATTGTATGTTTTTCAGATGACAGTATGTGCAGGTTTCAAGATGTGGTAGTTTTAGTTTGAGGTTGCCATCAATGACAAAGGAGGAGATTGTTGAAAATATTGTCATTGATGTCAAAGGTCTAGCATTATTGGTGATAAAGGTTCCATTGCATTTAATGATGTTTTTAATATTCACATTTTAGCTAATGGGTGTTAGTGTTTAATTAATTTTAATGAATATTTTTTTGGTTGCATATAAGTCAAAAGAGGGCCCATGGAGAAGTCAAAGAGTCACAGGATAAAGACAAAAAAAGAATGGGACGCATTTTCTCATGAAAAGTCATCTTGAGGAATTCCAAGAGTCACCATGTGAAGACAAAAGAAGGTATGGCTCATTTTTTCATGAAGGAACACTTTGAGGAATACGAAAAGTCACCAAGATAAAGACAAAAGAGGAAATGATGCATTTGCTTATGAAGGGTCACCATATGACTTTTCAAATGCAAGGATATGAATGGTCATGCAAGTTTGGCGCCATTTTCCATGAGGATTGAAGGGTCCACAAAAGGTGAATGTCAAAGGTCATTTGGAAAGCTATAAATAAAGGCTTGAGAAATCATTTGTAAAATGCAAGAGTCTGCATGGTTTGTATTTGTTTTCAAAGAGAGAAAAGCATGAGATATTGTAGAGTTCTATCATTTGTTGAGTAAGCAACATTGAGAGATAGTTGTGTTTTATACACAAGAGGGGTTAGTGCTCACAAATCTTTGTAAGGGTTTGGTGCTCCTGTGGGTTGGTGCTCCTGCAAGTTGGTGCTTGCGAACTTTGTAATTTGAGTTGGTGCTCATTCATATATTTGAGATTGTTCTCCGTGGTTTTTTCCACTTTGGGTTTCCACGTAAAAATCTGGTGTCTCTCTCTCGCTCTTGTGTGGTGCATATTATTGTTTTAGTTTTATTGCATATCTTGAATGTGTGATTAAGTGGTTAAAGAAAAGAAATCAGATTAAGTCAAAGATATATAATATACTGATTCACCCCCCCTCTCAGTATATTTCGTGCTTAACAACTTTCACAACAACTCTGTCACCACGTTAACAACATGACAAGATGGTCATACACACTGTCCACTCTGATTTGCCTCTCAGATCAACCACCAAGCTCACACAGTCTTCACCTTGTCTTTACTTACATTCAAACAACAAGAGTACTATTCTGCTAACATAATTATGAACAACAGGTAATACAAACAGTCCTCAAACTGATCTGGTTATCAACTCATCCATAGGGCACTCTACCCCTCCACTTCCCAATTCACACATGCAAGCCTCTCTCAAATCTCTCTCAAACAACCTCTTGAGTATACTCATCCATTCTGCCTCTTCTAGGTTTATTAGGTTCAATGACCTTTGTGATCACCTTCAGCACCTTGCTCAGACTAGCATGTCTGATCCTTTTCGCTCTCTGCTGGTCCTCACTGACTTGTACCTTCTCTTTCAAAGATTATCTCCTTCGCTTGGCTCCACAATTGCACTTCTTCATCCAAGTCTTACAAGTCTAGAAATCACCACCTTTGATTTCACTATTTATAGAGCAATCATGATAACCACCATTTTGGTCGGTCTTTAGGCATGCCTTAACCCTCAAGGCAACTATCACACGAAGACATAGCTCAATACAAACTTCATAGGTCGGCCATAGCATCTATGGGTCACCCTTAAGCAACTACACCTTTTAATAAGGCCCTTTTAGCTCTTATAGGTCTCATGGAGACCTATTCACCCATTTAACACATCTATGAACAAAACAAGAACATAGTACCACTTCCAAATGTATAGGTCCACACTACATGACCCCTTAGTCATATTCAAATGCTCACAGTCAGCTTTACTCACCTCTGCATATGCTCAATCAACTCAAATAGAGGCCTCTTACACAGGAACACCATTACCAAATACATAGTCAACTTCTTTAGCATTGTTCATACTCTAGATAGTTTGATCACACCTCTAAAAACCTCACGGAGCATCCTCATGGAGTCTACAACATGTTCTAATAGCTAATTCATCATGAGACATTGAAACAACATCAAACCAAGCTCAAACATCCTTCTTGGGTCACTTGCAGAACAAGCAGGAACACACAATCAACTTCTAGGCTCAATATATTTGACTGTACTTTCAGATTTTCAAATCCATATAGCTAGATGCGGCTTGGAGTCCTCTACCACTTCGCTTTTTATTGCACGAGCAAATTTTTCTTCTATCGAAAGATATGGATGAAATACAGAGCTCTGGTTTTTCCCTGTGTTAAATTTAAATATTTGAATAACAACGGTCACAGTTAACCTTCGAACACAATGCTCGCATCACGTGTTCTCTCAGCTCAGATCGAATATGCACTGTCAATCTCTTTCGATCTTTAACGCATAGGCGCCAATGCTCAGACGTTAAACCTCAATCACGTTTACCTCATCTTGTGCAATTTTATAATGTTGACTCAACGCGCTCCGTCGATCTCTGTGGATCAACCAGGGTTTTAATGATCAACGCTCACTGTTCGATCAATCTATAGGAACTCCCGCTCGTCGTTAGATTATTATCCTGTATCTTTGCTCAGTCATTAAACAACGTGCACCTGTCCTCATCTCACTGCTTCTTGATTTCTTGGAGCAATGCACATCGTCGATTTTGCTCGAACTTTAACTCTTTCAAAAATGACTATGGGGACCCTTTCAATATGTTTGAGTAGCCGTTTTTGCACCTCAATAACTTCTTTTGCGCTTACTTGCATGATCTCAAATTTGGACCAGATGATCTCCTCACATAGGAGAATCCAACCATATAAGTAATAGCCCCTGAAACCCTCGCATGTGCGAGAAATAATGCCATTAAAATGCCTTCTCAAAAACTTCTGTCACAGAGCCAACTATGCTTAGAATTTGTCTGCGAGACCAACTTTGCCCCTGCATAACTTTTGCTGCGCTTCAACGCATGATCTCAAATTTAGCGCAAATCATTTATGCTCAAAACTGAACAAACCCATATGATCAGATCCTCTTGACACCTTCACATGTGCAAGATATAACACCATCAAAATGCTCACTCGGCTTACTAGACGATGTAGGATGGATTACAAAGAGGATCAATTCAAACATTAGTTATGAAAATTCACAAAAAAATGCATAAGAATTGACAATCTAAGCCAACCTATTCATGCGGGGTTTGCTAATGATAATGAAGAACAAATTGAAAGAAAATAATACTAGTTACCTTCCCAAATCGATTCCACCAGTCAAGAGCGGCTCCAAGCGTGTTCTCCCCTTGATCTAATGCTCTTGTGTTTGTCAAGAATGGCTTCTTTGCTCCTCCATTGCCTCAAGAACACTATGCATAACCTAGGTTTAATAGGAGAAATTTCTAATCTAGCCTATTCAATGAAGCTTGTAAATAACACCAATGATCAACACAAAAAGATGTGGAGACAATTCTGCATTATAACTTTACAATTTTTTAGCTTAAGAAATGGTGTTCTATGCCCTTCTATTTATAGATTTTGGAATTGGTCTAAGATCAACCATGACCGTCCATCTCAAGATTGAGATGTGTGGTCATGGATTAATCTAACATTTGGAATTAAATCCATAAATAGCCTCATAATGATTTGGGAGGAAGAGACATTAATTAGGTACGGGTGCCCATAATTTAGATATTTTATGCATTTATGGCTTATGGATGCCACCCCATAGATGATGTCCCAGGGGATGCTCAATATTGCTAAGAAGGTAAAAGACTTAGACTGGACAGTGTGGAAGAAGCAAATACATCTTTTCATGCAGGAGGTGACATGGATACAAATGTTTATCGAGGAATACTGCCACACCCAGTTTGTGCAGATTTATGACTGTTTGCAGGGGCTAGAGAAGCATACTTTGGAGATGACTGAGCAGTTGCTTCCAACTATGACATACCCACCTGTATGCCCACCAATGACTTCCTTAAGTATCTGGTGTTTTGATGGGATTTCAGATGAGCATGTCATAGCTGGAATCCACTTCTATGTTATCTCCAGAGTATGCTGCTCCATCCCCCTGACTCTCATAAATCTGCACAAATTGGGTGTGGCAATCTTCCTCCACAAATCTCTGTGTCTGAGTCATCACCTGCTTGATAAGAGGTGCCCGCTTCTTGCACACTACCCAAAGTCTTTTATCTTCTTGGCAATATCAAGTATCATCTAGGACATGGGCTCCAGGTTCTTGAAGAAGTGATGCAAGGTATCATATGGGTCTTGGTTCTCAGTCCAAGGCAAGAAGATCTATGCAAACTCTAGGTCTGGACATTTCTAATTCTTTAAAAACTCGTAAAAGGGCAAATTAAAAACTAGTGTTGGAGTCCATGGTGATTCAAAAATCCTTTCATAAACATTTAACCTCATTTGGACTTGCAAAATAGATGGTTATGTATGAGCATTGGGTACTGAGAACTTCATAGTTAGATGGGCTTGCCTCTATTCTCTTGTGAATCGCAGAAATTCTGTTCTATGTGTTAAATTTTACTTGCTTGGTGTATAAAAGAATAAGCAAAACAACATTTGCATCAAAACACCTAAAGGAATTAGGATGGATTTGATAAAACAATTCACACTGATTGAGCCTATGAAACCTCTGGAGCAAGTGCAACACACAAGCTTTTGGAGTTGGACCTCCAGGGAGGCCAGTTTAATGTCCAATCCTCCACGTAACATTCTCCTATCGCACAAATTTCTGATGCAAGATAAAAAAATAAGTTATATGCTGCATTGGAAGGTTATTTTATTATTGTAGTATGCCCTTTAATATTGTCATGCTGCCCGCTACTGCCCACCTCTTCACATTGAAGAAAGGCAATCAAAATGGTAAATAAACATTGCTAAAGGATATGCAATCCCTAGTTATAAGAACTTTTTGCAATGTTCTTCTGAGTATGGAGAAGGCTTGCGTTGATGTGTGACTACAAGATACCTGAGAAGGATGGAAGCATTTGGTGCTTTACATTGTTTCCAATAGTTGGACTGATTTTGCCCAAATATCTCTTATTAACATTCCATGTCCTCTCCAAGGAGCCCATTGCTTAGTAAATCACGACACTAAGGGTGAAAGATGATACATCATTCATGAGTCTCTTTGGAGAGGCAATTAAGCAGCTTTACCAGGAGACTCGAGTTCCTCTCATCACTGACAGCACAAGTAATAATGATTTTGCTAGTGTGATGATAGAGGATAGGTGTTTGAGCATCTTTTGGACACCTTATGCTGTTCATTGAATGAACTTATTGTTGAAGTGGGCTTTTTAAGATACATGAGACAATGGGGACTGCAAAGAAAAATCTGATTGTGAATGATTCTGTGCCTGTTGACATTGTGTAAGAGATTTTTCATTAATACACTATGAAGGTGCCAAACAAGGTAGCAAGGGATGTTCTTGTGCTTTTTGCAACTTCAAATCTTTTTATTTTATCGAATGTGGGATTTTATCTCACGCGCTTTGATAAACATGGCTATGTGACATGCTTGAGGCAACACAAAATCATTTACCTTCAACTTCAGGGCAGTATAATCAGTAGGCAATTAATGGAATAGTCTAATACATGAAGGACGCATGACCTCCAAAGTCCACCTTTTTAACTCATTTACTCACAAGTTATGAGTCTATGACAAAGCTTATGTTTGAGCTAATAAAGGCAATAATGGGCCTAGATCTTAGTTTGGAAGGAATTATTCTTGTTCACAATTTTGTGTATTGATTTGATTATCAATGTGCCTTTATAGTTTTTCGGATGTTGTGGCAAAATAATATTTTTTATATGGGAATTGCTCAGATGTCCCATGACCCATTGGCTGAATGTCTGGATGTACCCTGCTTGTGCCAATATAAAAATGACTTTGGGGAGGTAAAGCTATCTTGTTCTATTACTTCAGGCCTTAGGGAGATCTCAATGAATGTTATTATTCTTGTTTTGAAAAATACGAGAACCAGGTGTATAGTTTATGTCCACCATAGTGAAAAAGAAAGTCTTTTATAAACCCCACCTTATCGATGCTATTTTTTAAAAAAATCAAGAAATAAATGATGAATGGTTAGTAAAGCTGTCATGTTCTATTACTTAAGATCCCAGGAAGATATCAGTGAATGTTGTGATTCTTGTTCAGAAAACTATAGAAACTGGGTGGATGGTTTATGTCCATTTGTGAAACCAAATTTTATTACTTATGTAGGATTTGGAATCTTGAACTGTAGACCATACGTGGCCAAGAAAGATATTAAGCCATTAAGCAATCAATTGACGATGGTGCCTATTAATATAGAGTCTAACAGAGTTTTTGCTGAAGAAATTATGAAGGCACCAAGCATGACAGCAAGGGATTTTATTATACTTTTTGCAATTTTAAATCTGTTATGTTGTTGATCGTGCAGTGTGATTTCATATATATATATATATATTTATACAGTACTCCTCATGAAAGTGGGCATGCAAGGCTCGATTCACATGGGCTCAGAACAACATATATAACATGCAAATTCCCTTTTCACAAGCGGTTTCCTATGTCAGGTTTGCATTCTGGCAAGGCAGTGACCTAAAAATAACCTTTATATATAAGTTATACTGTAAATCAGATGACACATCCTAAATTAATCTCAAGTAGAGAAAATAAGAATCAGTAGGAAACTAATGGAAGAGCCTAATACATGGACACATGACATCTAAAATCCACCTTGATAACTCATTTACTGATGGGATTTGACAAAAGATATGTTTGGACTAATAAAAGGTAATTGCGGCCCGGGGGCATAGCTCATAGTTTAGAAGGAATTGTTCTTGTTTACAATTTTGTGTATTGATTTGATTTTCGGTGGCCCTAGCTACTTTTCAAGATGTTTCAACAAAATAAGGTTTGTGTCCCTTGTGCTGTGTTTTAAAATTTGGGGTTCCCTCCCGAAGTCCCTGAAACCCATCCCCCAGTCCTTGTGTCCCCACATTAGTGGGAACTTTTTAAAACATTTGTCTTCATATGATACATACATGTACTGTCTGTACGGCTTTGTAGTCACGACTCACAATATTTATGATTTCATGAGGATAAAATTAGTGACTTATGGGACGCAGCCTTTTTTTTGTTCTGCTAGATCACATTGCCTTTTGCTGATCCAGGAAGAACTAAAGAGGAAAAGACTAGCTATGGAGCTCAGACCATGATTCTGTTTATCTTTGTTGTCATTGGTATTTATGCTACAAATTGTTATTCGGAATTCATTTTGGTTATTTTCATAGATACATAATTGGGTTAGCGGGACCTCCTGGCGCAGGGAAGTCCACTGTAGCAAATGAAGTGGTTCATCGTTTGAATGTGTTCTACCTTCAAAAGGCTCATGGAATGATTCGTCAGATAGAGGCAGCCGATATTGCTGTAGCTGTTCCAATGGATGGATTCCATCTCTATCGTTCCCAACTTGACATGATGGAGGTTGGTTACAATTATATCTTTCATTCTCGAATTTTTTTCTGGACAAACAGAATAGAAGCCATTAAGCTTTTTTCCAACATTTCAGTGAGCTATATCTTTCATGTTTGCAAACAGGATAAGGGAAAACAGATTTAAATATTAAACAATATAAGTTCCATAGAGCAATGCTTATTTCAAAGCATTTGAGACAAGTAGTGGATAGACCAAGTGTGCCGTATTTGCTTGATACTACTTTTTCTTGTATTGATGTAGGATCCAAAGGAAGCTCATGCGAGAAGAGGAGGTGAGAAAATGTTCAATATATATCTACTTAGTTGTAATGGGAAAAAGTTGAACACAATTCAGTGGGAATATATTGGCTCGAGTAGTCTAGAGAATATGATCTTTTGACCCCAACAAAACTGACATGAAATAATATCTGGAAATATTTCCAGCTCCATGGACATTTGATCCCAATCGTCTTCTGTCATGTCTCAGAACCCTGAGAAGGCAGGTAATTTTGATGCAAGATTTTTTTGTCCATATCTTATATTTATTTACCACAAAAGTGAGTGCAATTATCTGGTTTTGCTGCGAAATTTCAAGTTGAAATTATATCCTTATCAAAAAGTTCAGAGCTTATGTTTGAAGTTTTTGTGTATAAACAAGATATCTGTACCATCATTGTAATGTGGTCAAACCTGAATTATAAAAGCACAGAAGCTATCTGAAACATGATACACTTTGTGTTTTTGTTACTATGGGTTCATTTATGAGATTTGGAATGGTTCTATCAGGGATATGTATATATGCCATCATTTGATCATGGAGTAGGAGATCCATTGGAGGATGCCATTTTTGTGAGTCCCTTGTAAGCTGGCTAACCTTTATTTTTATAGTTTGTACCATTTGTGCTTGCACAAAAATACCGTTTTGAATGCTTTCATTCTTTAAACATCTTGAAATAGGCAAAAATGGTACTTTGTTTTTGTGAAAAATTAAAAATCACCAGATGCCAGCAAATTATGTATCCTATTCTACTTTTACTAATGGATGCAATCTATGAAATAGAGACTAGTCCAAGTTGTATTGAGAAAGATATTGTAAATGTACCTTTCTAATTGCTCAAGTGGAATGAGTGGATTGAAGATGCTAGATATGCATTTTCAGTGAGATTCTTAGTTTTAGTAGTTATATTGCATGGTAACCTAAATCCCGGGGATGAGGGGACAGGGGGACATGGTTTCCAACACGGCTATAAATTTCCTAGATTTTGGGAATGGCCGGTGTACATCTATTAAAATAATATAATAAAATTATTATTACAATATTTTAACTTTATTCAATGAAATTTAGGGGTTTAAAATTTATTTAATGTTTTTTAGTGTTCAATGTTTTTGTAAACATAACAGCTTTTTCTGGGGAGGGGGGTTCTGTTTTAAACTAAATGCATCAGAAGAAAGGGAAAAAAAAAAAGAAGAAAAAAGAAAAAAAGAAAAATTGTGGATGTCCGCTCCAAGTCCCAAGTCTCTGAAACCTCCGGGACGTCACCAAAATCTAGGATACATGTCCCTGCGTATCATTGGTATGGTTCTTTTTTTCTTTGAAAAATTGAATCATGTGTTATTAATAAAATTTGAAGTAAAGACATTTACAACACAGCACTTCCCCTTCCCCCTTGAGAGAGAAGGGTATGCATCTCTGACTGAATTCCACTATTAGAAAACATGATTAAGTGAAAGGAAAGCATGGCAAAATTAGGCGCAAAAGAATGTTGCATGGGTGCATATTCTTGACAAAGTCAGGCCACACTTGAAACATAATCACACCTTGAATGTGAGTGTGGATTTGGGATGAGCTCAATCTTGTCCTTGAACTCGGTAGGTTGTCCCCCCCAAGTTGTGGATGCTTTTGTGATGCACTCTATAAAAAATGTTTAATAAACAAAAGGAAAATAGAAAGGAAAGAAATGCCCTAATTCATTTTAAATTTCATCTAAACCTAAAAGAGACATAGCAAACAAAGAAAATAGATATGCAAACCTGTTTCTGAGATCTTGCACCGTTAGAAACAGCAGGGCTTTTTAACGACTGTATTATTCAAAAGACCTGGGTAGCAGGGCTTTTTGCACTGTGGGCATGCTGCAGCACTAGGAAAATTTCTACATATATCGTGGCCTATGGCCTGGAGGTAAGGGGAATTTATTTTTTCTTTTAAAATATCTTCACAGTTATGGGGGATGTTTTTCATTGTGGCATGGAGGTTTTGCATTGTAAGCAACTTGTGGGAGATGTTTGTGTGAGAGCAACATGACTAGTGTGTTTAGAATAAATAGTATCCCATTAAAGACCCTAAAATGCTGAAACACTATTATGGTGTTAAAAATATCACATTTTGTGATGAGTATGGGCCTGTTTATTATGAAAGAAAGAAGAAAAGAGAGGAAGTTGACCTATTAAAAGCCTCTCAAACTTGCTGGTAGACCTGAAAAATCTTGAATTCTAGATGCAAGAGCATTATTGGAATAAATAATGTCTCTCAGGAAAGACCCTAAAACACCATTAATGCTAAAAATATCACATTTTGTGAGTAGTACGGGCCTATGCATGAAAGAAAGAAGAAAAGAGAGGGAGTTGACTTATTAAAAGCCTCTCAAACTGACTGGTAGACCTGAAAAAAAATGAATTCTTGATGCAAAAGCATTGTATAAAGGTAAATCAGGTCATGCAAAATAATGTATTGGAATTTCACTTTAATCATGCAATGGAAATACAGTTCAGATCAGAAATTATTGGTGAGAAAATCAGCAGCACTTTTCTTCAAGTTACAGAAGCAAGACTGATCAGAATGGATAATCAAAGCACACAAATAATCTCCCTAAAGTAGGGTGACCCCTCCGGGGGAGAGTCTCTCAACTCAAGCTTGATTGTGAGTCTTACACGGTCATTTACTGTCAATTAGCAGTACACTAACTTGAAGTGCATCAATTATAAACTTGTCATAAATTCAATTACAAATCACTAACACATGCCAAATCACCTCCAATAGGGTAGCCCCACTATTTTACCTTATTTTTGATAAAACACAATTATGAATGAATTGCATTTGTACTTATATATGTGTAACATTGAAAATATCAGAATAAAGATATACAATATTCAACTATTCTGATTTTGACAAATTGTTAAATATGGAAAGTTGTTATTTTTGGAAAATACAAAAGAATAGATATACTTAGCTTGCACATTGAATTCTGTTGACTGTTTCATTTGTCTACAAGTGGAAATTAAAAGAAGAGGTGACTGTGCAAGCTTAATATCAAAATCAAAATTAGAAACAGGTTTTAGATAGAGCTGCTATAAGTGGATGGCTATGCAATGCACTCTAGCCTGTTGATTGTGGACTTGTCTCAGTTGATTCTAAAATCCTTAGGCCACTTTGATAGCTTGAAAACCTGCAAGGAAAAAATGGGAGTGTAATGGGCTGAGTTGACCTCAATCACCTCCTTAATGATTGACCGTTGTCTACGTATCCAACACTTCAAGGAGGGAAATCAAGTCCATGTAGTTTTCCCAACTAGAGTGAATGTGCAATTGTGCTCCTTTGACTATGTGTATGCAACTAAAACATGGCTTTGATACTTGACGATGATAGCTCTTGACTTGGCATATGGTTGCTCTTTATGAATAATTCAAAATTTGGGCAGAATATGGCATATTTGCTCAATTTTGCAAAAGTGTATATGCTTGTATTTAGTGAAATAACAAGTGGTCTAATGAGGGACTCTTAAATGTATTTAAAGTTGAATCTTTGGACAATTTCCTTTAGCCGACCTTATGAAAAATGCGGGAAGACCCAAAATATTGGTTTCAAATCTAGAAATTAGCTGTTTTTGGTGTGGGACATCACTAACCTAAGTGGACAACGGTGCACTGCACCCTTGTCTACTTAAAGTGGACACGTTGAGGAGGATCAAAGACATGTGTCCTCTATTGGAAATAGTCTGAAGGTGATTTTAAATCACTTGAGCATTTAACATTGAGAGTTTTATGTAATAGCAACGACAAACAAATGGTCGAGCCTACATGTAGACAAATGGCTTAGAGGAATGACGAATAAGAGTCATGTACTTGTGCACAAGTCATGTGGTTTGGAACGTGTCAAGAATTTAGCATTGTCAAGAATCTGTGACTAGATTTATGTGTTTACATTTGCCCCTCCTTTATTTTAGAAATGAAATTGCTAGAGTAAGGGAGAAAGAGTTGACCTTGAGTGTGTACAAACACTTTGTCTTTGAGCAGATACTTTAATTGTGCAAGGCACTTAACCTTAGCAAACTCCGTAACAACTCATGAAGTAGTCATTTTGTTCCTTTGAAATTTGAAATAATTTAATTTTGAAAATTGAAAAATTGAAAAGAGAGTAATGAAGAAGTACACTTATATGTAGATGAAACCCATTTGCCCTAGAACCTATAATTAATGATGGAGAACTGTGCCTCCTTATTGAAGCATTTAGAAAATTTGAAACCATGGTGACTTGAGTGTGATTAGACACAAACGTACGTCACATACAGAAATGCAAATCACACTAATGCAGACAAATCTAGATATTAGTTTGCATAAAAGGGAATGCAGGATATTCATGTCCCCATAATGACTGCATCGCTCATAGAATTTGCTTTGAAATGAATGTTTTGCCTTCGTTGCATAATTTGCCTTTTGATCTTTGAAACTTAGAATTTTGCATCTTTGAAACTTTGAATTTTGCATCTTTGAAGCTTTGGAACTTTGCACTTTGCATATTTAAAATTTTGAAACTTTGAACTTTGAATAAGCTTGAGCATGGATGAGTATCATGCCCCCTCTAAATAAGTGTTGATGATATAGAATGCTATTCATCTATATGCTCAATTATGAATATATTTGCAACTTGTAATTTTGATTTTGTAACTATTTTTGCATATGCCCATGCATATGCATTCAAGTGTGTATGATTCTGTACTTTTGAGTTTTTGAAAAGTGAGTGCATATGCATGTCATATGCCCTCAAAATTTGTTTGATGTGCAAAATATCTGTCATGTGTTTAATTTTTGAATCACTTTGAATATTTGAAAACTTGTACTTTGTTGTAGAATCTGATTTTTGCATTAGTTTGAATATTTGAAACCCTGTAGTCTATATTTTTGCAACTTGTGTTTTGTATTAAATTTATTCATGGAGGTTTGGATCTCTAAGACAATGCCACTGTGATGCCCCCTTTTTGAGATGTGGGATGTAGTTTGTGAGTCACTCATCTCAAAACAAGAGCCAATTGTATCATGTTGGAGGGTATGTCATCATAGAATTGCAATTGTTTTTCAAATATGTTACATATTGAATGCAAAGGCATACAAAGTGTCATGTCTAGATAAATTTATCAATGAAGCACGTAGTAAAGTAAACATATTTTAAGTAGACTATGCCCTAGAAGTGCATGATGAAAATTATGGCACCACTAATCATGCTTAGCAAACACACAAGCACAACATGCAATATTATCACACAATGTCATACAACGATGCCAAACGCTGCATACAAGGAACATGTTCAAATGCCGAATAAACATATATT
This sequence comes from Torreya grandis, assembly GCA_037957365.1. NCBI lineage: Eukaryota > Viridiplantae > Streptophyta > Pinopsida > Cupressales > Taxaceae > Torreya > Torreya grandis. The sequence continues at coordinate 344,397 of JARHVA010004492.1, forward strand.
ACAAATGCAAGGCCAATGGCCACAATCAATTGACATATTCAAATATCGCACATATCACACAATGATCTCATAGAGATGCTCAAGTATTTTGCATACGAGGGCCAATGGCCACACATGATAAGCAAGCAATGTTAAGCTTATCATGCAAGAAAAAATATTGAAAGAGTATAAAACAAGTGAAAACTAGTATATTTCATCCATATGTGTCAATATCATATTAAAGCAAAGTAGCATATTCAAGTAGCACAATGAAAAATATAAGTGATTTAACAAGACACTTATAAGATATGTAGTTCAACATTGCATTTGAGGTCATCAATATATATAACCTGTTAGAGTGTAACCTGTAGAAGATGATGACCCCAACATAGGCATGGCTACTAGGTAGAAATGAGTCCAACATCTAAGAATGCATATATAATGTATGTCTTGTATCATACTCATATACTTCATGATATATATGTGTGCATATAAAATAATATGCTATCTATTAACATATAGGATAAATAACATATATAAAGAAGTAAATTAGCATCTCATGTCATGCTCAGGTTCTGATTTTTGTTTTTCTTGAAAATATTTTGAATGTTTTTTTATTTTTGCAATATCTGAGTTTTTTCATTTTTTTGAAATAAAGAAAGTAGCTATGATTCCATGAATGGGAGGACCATAGTGTGTGTTTGGATCGTAGAGTTGAAGCCTGACTTTTCGTGGATGAGGAATGCTACAAGTAGATACATTTAAATCTAAAAAAGCATCAAGTACTATAATATAATTGTCGTGATCATTGCTTATACAATTTGTTGCCATATGTGTAACTGAAGAAGGTGCAGGCCTTGGTGAAGTTTGTTGTATAACAAGAGACATTCTCATTCCCTGTGTTAACCGTGGAACATGCTAAATTATCTTAGGAGTTTCCTTAGGATGCATTATAGGACATTTAGATTTCTTTGAACGTTGCATAATTCTTTGATATGAAGCTTGCTGCTGAGGAAGGTATACCTTTTTCATTTGAATTGGTTGTGTACAAAGCTTTTGTTAAGGAGCCATAATTGATTCTTTATTATGCTTTTGAATAAGTGCATGGATTAGCTTTGGACTGCGCGTTGGAGTAGGTGCTATAATTAGCTCTTGATGGTGCTCTTGAATAGGTCCCACAACCAACTATGGTGTTGGTGGGGGAAGAGGAGTTACCACTGAGTGTAGAGGGTATTCATATGGGATGCCTTGAACTTTGACCACTTGATTGCAATGTATATACTTGAGACATCTATGCACTGTAGGTGGTATTGCTCGAATCTTTTGTATCCAAGGGCGTCTTAATAACATATTGAAGGCCTCTGTGGTTGGTAAGACTAGAAATAAAGTATTTGTTGTTGATAAACCAATTTGGAGAGGTAGCACTATGTGACCCAAAGTGTCCTGTGTATGCCCATTGAATGCTTTGACTACCCTTGTTGTAGCTTATAAATCTTGCACTATGTATCCAAGATTGTAAATGAGTGTCATTATACATGCATTTTTGCTTAATCCATTGTCAATCATGACACTATAAATGGGTTGCTTGTTGATATATGCCCGAATAAAGAGAATATGCATATCTGAACCATCATCATTGATTTCACTATCATCAAATATGGTAACTGGATGTTGTGCTAACGTGCTTCTAAATGTTCCAATAATTCCATCTATTGAATAGCCATATGTCTTAGGAGGAGGATGCAAATTGTACGAATGATGTACTTTTGAATTATTGGAACATTTACAGGCACATTAACACAACATCCAGTTACCACATTTGATGATTGTGAAATCAACATCCAGTTACCACTTTTGAATTATTTGTGTTCTTTGCTGAACCATGGTTGGGAAAATGATTATTGAAAATTTTAAGCTTTGCATTCTCATTTTGTAGTGGTCTTGCTTCCTTTGTGGGTGTACTTACCTCAATGGTATCATCATCGATGAGATCTTGTATTTTATATCTTAGTCTATAACACTTGTTCATAGAATGACCAATGCATCTATGGTTGTCACAATATGCATTATTGTCGAAGCCCTTAGGTTAAGGCTTGGTCAAATCAAGCTCAACTAGAGGAGGTAGAGATATAAAATTGCAATCAATAAGCTTTTGCAACAAGATATGAGGAGGTTGTGGTAATTTTGTAAATTGCATCCTAGGTGGAGCTGCCAATTGAAGCTTGTTCGATGGTTGAGATATTGCATTAATTGTTACTATTGCTTCATTTTTGCTTTCGTTAAGGTTGACTTTGTAATTTGGCTTTCTTTGGAACTTGACATTTGATGTAGATGGAACACTTGGTGTATATTTTAACTTGTTCAATCCTATAAATTGACTTCTTTTTCTTTGACTATGTGACATAGCTCATTGAAAGTGGAATTTGTCAAACATTATTAATTCATGGAGTGGTGCTAACAATCTTTGAGTGAAGATATCTTGCAATTATAAGTATAGTCTAGTACTGAAGAACATGTTTGCTAATAGGTTCATTTGACCCTTAATTGAGTTTTGCAATTTGTGCATAAGATAACTTTTCACCAATATCGATTTAGAAGTTTGCTAGGAATTGATTTGCCAATGCGTTGAATGGTTTGACTGATTGAAGTGGGAGATCATAGAACCATCAAAGTGCATGGTATTTGAGACTTCTTGGAAAGAGCTTGGTGAGTAATTTATCTTTATAAACATAGTCCAAACATGCTGCATGGAAGGAATGAATATGTTGTTCAGAATCACCTTTACCCTCATAAAGTGGTAGCTTAGGTGTTACAAAATCTGTTGGTAGTGGGTAAGAGGCTATTTCAGGTGCCAAAGGATTATGAAGCAGAGTATGAGAGTCCATTCCATTGAGTGAGTAGCTTTGGAGACACCTTGCTCTAATTGCAATATTTTAGGATGTAAGGCTAGAACAGTTTGCTTAAGAGAGGATACATTAGGTGAAGTTAAAGTGGACATTGTGTGGTGATCAAGGGAGGTGTATATGATGCCCTTGTAGAAATAGGCATGTTAATCTACTATAAACCAAGTGATAATGGCACATGTTTAACTGTAGGGTTGATATAGGAATTGAGACAATAGTAGTAATTTGACCATCTGAAGTGTAGATTGAAGTTAAGTTCTTTTGCTCATCTCTTGCAACGTATATGAATGCATCAATCTCATGTGGGTTGGAATTAAGATATTCAGTGAATTTTTTGTCATTAACTTCCTCTTGTTTGGTTGTATTAACATTATCAGTCTTAATAGCCATAATAAGGCCATCAATTGAATGTGTTGTAGGCCTTCTAGCATTCTAAATGTATGATTGTTCTTGTTCCCAGGGCATGCTAGATTTTATGAAGATTTTCCTTAACAGTGCTTGTATCCTAGGAGGGTTGATTAAGGCTTGAGATTGTACATTAGTCATTTAAGCCTTATGTACTTTGAATTTGTTAGCCCAAAATAAAGCATTGTTATGGAAGAAGAAATCCAAAGAATGAACATCATTAGGGGTTGCATATTGATATTCCATTTTATATTTGATAAACCAAGAGAAAGTAAATATAACAAGTACCCCACTTACTGCTAGTAAACAATCGATCATGTGTTTGAAAAATGACAGGTGTGAAGGAAAAAGAAACATGGGTGCAACTAGTTAACACTGTGTTTCCTTTGTAGGCTCTTAGATATACATCGGGTTCACCATATTGATTTACTCTATTTTTGATAAAACACAATATGAATGAATTGTATTTGTACTTATATAGATGTAAAACTAGAAATATTAGAATGCTGAAGAGATATAATATTCAACTATTTTGATTTTGACAAATTCTTAAATATGTAAAGTTACTATGTTTGAAAAACACAAAGAAGAAATATACTTAGCTTGCACGTTGTTCAGACTGTCTGCAAGCTCAGTATCAGAATCAAGAACAAAAACAGGATTTGGACAAGTCCATTATAAGTGGACGCCGACGTAGTGCACTCTAGTTCGTTGACTGTAGACTTGTCCCAGTTGACTGCAACACATTGCTGATAGGAAAAAAACAAAGAAAACATGACTCTGAAAATGATAGATTAGAGCGGAAACAAAAGATGTTTCTAGACAGGCCCATTGTAAGACAATGACGTAGTGCATTCGAGTTCATTGACCATGGACTTGCCTCGGTTGACTGTGCATAAAAATTGATCGTTGCACCTGTTGTGTCTGTGAATGTTGAGAAATCTGAGATATTCACAACTAGGGTTTGGCCATATAGAAATCACTATCTGTTTTTTCGTCTTTGAAACCCTTAGGGCACTTCGATAGCTTGAAAACTTGCAAGAAAAAGAGGGGAGTGTAATGGGCAAAGTTGACAATAATCACTCCCTTGATGATTGATTGTTGCCTACATATCAATTACTTCAAGGAGGGAAATCAAGCCCACATAGTTCTACCTAGAGTGTGTAATATCCCATTTTCTAAAATAAAATAATATTATTATTAAAGTAAAAAGTATTTTTAAATACTTCAAATAAAAGTAATAATGTGCCTTAGTTTCCAAAAGTGAATATGTTGGCAACTCTTTTCTATTTTGATTTGTAATAAAGAAGGGGACTCCTCTAATTTGATATAAGTTGGTCCTTAATTTAGAAAGTATATTGAAGGGAAAAGATATAAAAAGGGGAAGGAGGTTCATTTTGAAGGCTCATGTTATGTTTTTGAATTGAATTTTGAGTTTGAGCACGAAACACTTGGCTTTCTCCATTGAAGACGTCAACCTTCATTGGAAACTTGAAGATAAGGACAAAAACCCTTAATATTCCTTTGGGCAGCCTTAAGTCAGAGGTTGCATCGGGCATTAGTGGTCATTTTGAGGTGTGTAAACACCAATTTTGGGTTCAATGCAGCAGAAGGAGCTTCAAGGTGTGTGGCGAACAGGGTTTGAGGGTTGGCGACTTGGTTGAAGAGTCCTAGAAGGGCAACAAATGACCTAGGGTGGGCAGTGAGTCTCTTTGGAGGGTAGTGAAGCCCCTCATGGGTTGGGCATAGCACTTCCAAGGCTGATTTCGAACCTAATTGTTGTTTGAAGGACATAAAACATTTTTGGTATTTTTTATTATATTTTGCAGCCATATAATTGGGCTAAAAATCAGATTTGAATGGATAATTTGTAGTGTCCTCAAATAAAACAATTTCTTGAATTTTGGAATTTATTGAAAACCCTAGCAAATTTGTGAGTTTCTAATTTTTAACCACAACAAATCCTAGCCGCCAATAAACTTCCAAAATTAGTATAAACAATAGGGCAAGCCCTATGCATCAAAATAGAAGATCACTCAATCAATTTATCCCCTTCAACACTGAATTATCCCTCCACACCATAGACGTCACTCTAGGGGAATAAACACAGGAAATTAGGGCTGCCGTACAGCGCCTAAAATTAGTCCCTTCTTTCCTATTCTCCAACAAACAATTATGCAAGTAAAATCTGAATTTATCTCCCACAATAAACACCACTTTTAAGATTTATTTCAGATCTAAAACTAGGGTAAATAGCTGCATTCTTTGAACAATAACTGCTGGAAAATATTTCAGAAAATTACAGAATTAATAAGGACAATTACAAATATTATTGGAGGCTCTAGACCTTCCAAAATATTGCAAAAAATTACTGAATAATTGCTGGAAATAAATATGAAAATGAGAATATTTATTTGAGCATAAAAAAGCCCATAAACTCTCCTCACAAGACTCCAAACTGAATCATCCAAGCTGGAATAATTATAATAAATACAGAATATTGTTTTAGGGAATAAATGACCCTCAATCCTTGCAAAAACTTCATAATACCAATTCACCCAACCAAGATATAAATAAAAGATATTTTAAACTCTGTCAGTGGTCAAATCCTGCCTTTCAATCTTTCAAAGTTCTGCCGCCAACCTTCCCACTAGGTCGCCCAACTACAACCAATATGTTGCTGCCCTTAAAGGGTTTCAAACCCTCACAATTGTCTTCCAGACTCCACAAACCCTAGGCGTTGCCCTAGGTGCCTTCAAGACCTAAAATTGGAGCTCAATTTGCAAAACTAAACCATGAGAAATCAATGCAATCCCTTAGGTGAGGATGCCCTAGTAGAAACAAGGGTTTTTGTCCTTGCTCTATTCCAAGCTTTACCTGCTTGGTCAAGTGTTACATGCTTGATATCAAATTTATTATCCAAAACATAACATAACCCTTCAATGAGTTCCAAACTCCCTTTATATACTCACCCTTTTAAGTTATGAGAGTAGAGTTAAGTACATAATGGTTGGTTAGCTTTTAAAACCTGTTTAAAGACACTTTATGTCCTTTAAGTCACAAAAGGGTCCTCCTCAATGCTAAAATAGAACAATTTAAGTGACCCATTCACTTTTACCTTTCAAAGAGGGTAGTATGTGCTTCTTTTCTCTTTCTTTCCCATAGTCTAGGGGAAACACCAAAAAATAGGCTAAGGGGCATAGTCAAAGCCCTTAGGCCAAAAAGGGGAACATTACATAAAGATTGGTTGTAATATTTTCTAATTTTGATAATTATTTGATGAATTAAATATTGTTTTCATACCCTAAATTGACACTTTCAGAATTCTACAATTTTCATGTGCTTAGGGTTTGAAAAGAAATTCAAAAATTTGTATGTATTGTTAGGGTTTGTTGGGAAATCCCTATGGTTCTAATTTTGCCCTAAAAGGGACATTACAGTGGTATCAGAACCAAATTCCTGGCTAGCTTTGGGGGTTTGAGTTGGCTTCATGTCAAATAGTGATGGGGAAGTGAGGTTCTATGGAAGGAAAATTTGGAACAACCAAGACAAACTTGGAACAATGAAGGCAAAGTAACGTGGATGATCCGGATAGGGTTTGTTTTGAAAGATTCATCCAAAATCAAGAGCGGTTGATGGAAATGTTGACTGAATTCATCCAAACCATGAAGAAAATGAATGGACTGAAGCCACAAAATGGTGAAAGCAATACTTCAAGTACATACAACAACCCTACTGCTCCACCCAGGGTGACAGTTGGATCTACACAAAGGCCTAATCAGACCAACTTTCTTTGTAGGGAGGAAGTCATTCCAAAAAGTGAGGAGCAACCTTCTATACAAAATGATATGACTGCAAACTATGAGGAATATATGACTTTTCCACTGACAATCAGAGAAGAAACGAGCCTCACAGATTTCGTGGCATTGAAAAAAGGCGAGTATGGTTCTAGGGTTCGTCATAAACCAAGGAACAATCCAAGAGATCTTCAACATGCTTTGAGAAAGGAAGAGGAAAAGAATTTTCAAGTTGTAAGAAGGGAGAATGAAGAAAAATCTGAGCTGTAAGTAATTTTGAAGAAAAATGATGGAAAATAAAACAATTGGATTCCAGCCCAAGGTATGAAAAAAAAAGTCATATTTCAAGTTTGTTGTTTCATAGTGGGCCATTTTAGATTTATTGTTATCATGGACAACATAGTGGAAATGATGATAGAGTGATGAACACTTTGAGTGGCAAAGGGCACATGGGTCCTTTTATACAAGTTCCAAATTGCTTGTACAAGAAAGTTTGGGATCTGGGTGACCTTTGAAGATACAAGGAGGCTTTTTCAGTCACCATATGGTTGATTTTAGCCCCTATATCTCTGCGATTTCTGAATTTTGTGAAGAAATTAAAATGACAGCTGCTGTCCTATTCTTTTAGCTGCTATGTGCAACAGAACCAACCCCTTAACAAAATTCATAACAGTCACAAGAGTATTTTCAGTCACAAGGGGAAGGATGTTCCGCCTACCATCAATGAGGGATTGTTTGCAGCTGTTATGGAAGAGTTTCCAACCACCACAATGCTGATTATGAGTGAAAAAATGCAACGGTACAGCTACACCCATGTTTGGGACAGCAAGAATGGACTTTTGAAAGTCCATCACACGAATGGAAACTATGAAGAAGATGCAAGCATGGGAGGAGAGTTGAACAACATGCCTACGAGGAATGGTGAAGCGGTTGAAGGAGGGGTGTGGAGAGTTCTTGATTTCATTGACATGTTTGTTCTATGTGCAGGTTTAGGAACAACCTATATGAGTGTTGATAAAGAGACTTTTATGAGTCAAAGAGTGTATAGTTTGCATATGTCCAAGGAAAGTACAATATTCATGACATGTGACAAGCAAGAGTGGGGCAACTGAGTTTGTTTTCAGCCCACAGTAACAATATGGGACCCATTGAAGCTCAAGGCTATGTTCATGAAGCAAGGGTTTGAGGTTGCAAGTTCTCAAGATTGAAGTGGGATCCAGATATTTCAAATATAATAGAAAATGGGCTTGCATTTGTTTGAGGGCAAGCAAATTTAGGAAGGGCAGACTGTAATGTCCCCTTTTCAAAAAATAAAATAATATTATTATTAAAATAAAAAGTATTTTTAAATACTTTAAATAAAAGTAATAATATGACTTAGTTGCCAAAAGTGAATATATCGACAACTCCTTTTTATTTTGATTTGTAATAAAGAAGGGGAGTCCTTTAATTTGATATTAGTCAGTCCTTAATTTAGAAGGTATATTGGAGAGAAAGGATATAAAAAAGGGAAGGTTCATTTTGAAGGCTCATGTTATGTTTTTGAATTGAATTTTGAGCTTGAACACGAAATGCTTGGCTTTCTCCATTGAAGATGTCAACCTTTACTGGAAACTTGAAGATAAGGATGAAAACCCTTAATCTTCTTTTGGGCAGCTTGACGTCAGAGGTTGTATCGGGCATTAGTGTTATTTGAGGTGTGTAAGCACCAATTTTGGGTTCAACACAGTGGGAGCTTCAAGGTGTGTGGCAAATAGGTTTTGAGGGTTGGCGACTTGGTTGAAGAGCCCTAGAAGGGCATTGAATGACCTAGGGTGGGCAACGAGCCTCTTTTGAGGGCAGTGAACCCCCTCTTGGGTTGGAGGTAGCACTTCCAAGTCTGATTTCTAGCCTAATTGCTGTTTGAAGGACAAAACATTTTTGGTATTTTTAATTATATTTTCTAGACATAATTGGGCTAAAAATTATATTTGAATGGATAATGATTGGCTATAATATTTCCTAATTTTGATAATTATTTGAGGAATTAAATATTGTTTTCGTGCCCTAAATTGGCACTTTTAGAATTCTACAATTTTCATGGGCTTAGGGTTTGAAAAGAAATTCAAAATTTTGTATGTATTTTTAAGGTTTGTTGGGAAACTCCTTTGGTTTTAATTCTGCCCTAAAAGGGACATTACAAAGTGAATATGTAATTGTGCTTCTTTGACTATGTATATGCAACTAGAAGATGGCTTCGATACTTAACAATGATATCTTTTGATTTGGCTTATGGCTACTCCTTATGAATGATTCAAAATTTGGGGAGAATAGGACATATTTGCTTAATGTGTAGAAGTGTATATGATTGTACCAAGTGAATAGCAAGTGGTCTTAATGAATGACCCTAGACATATATTTATAGGCGAATTTTGGAACAATCTCTCTACCAACCTTATGAAACGTGCAAAAAGACCCACAATATTGATTTTAAATTTGGAAACTAGCCGCTATTTGACATGGGGCGCAACTGGTCTAGGTGGACAATGGCATATTGTGCCTTTGTTTCCTAAGAGTGGATTTGTCTAAGAGGATCAAGAACTCGTGTCCTCTGTTGGAGATAGTCTAAAGGTGATTTTAGATAGCTTGAGCATTTGACATTGAGAGTTTTGTGTAATAGCAACGAAAAACAAAGGGTCGAGACCACATATAGACAAATAGCTTAGAAGAATGGCGAATAAAAGTCGTGTATTTGTGCGCAAGTCATGTAGTTTGGAATGTGTCAAGAATTTAGCATTGTCAAGTACTTGTGACCAGATTTATGTGTCTACACCCACATGCATTCATTGACTGAGTAGAAAAAAAGAGGGGATGAGCCACTTTGTTCTGCAAGTGAGTCTTTTAGATAATTAATGCTCTAATCAGTAGAATATTTTTATATTATTAATTGAGGTCTTATGATGTAATTGGCAACCATCAAAAAATTTATGAATTGCTCCTAAAAATTGGAACACCAAAATATTAAGTTGTTAGGAGTAAAGAACACTTGTGAGTATAGTTACTAGGATACTGGTACGTGTACGAGGAGATGGAGATAGATACGCTATTTCTTAGATAATTAAGAGATGAGCTTGGAGATTGCAAAACAATTTATAAATATATGTATAAAATTTAGAGAAAAAAATATTATACAACCTAGTGTAGCCTAAGAAAATCATTGACAACTTTTTAAAGTAAAGAAATTATTTGCCAACAAAAGACGAGTAATTATATTGATTTGTTTTTTGGTATCTCATCATATCTAGGGTCAAGAGTACAAAATATATTAAAAAAACAAACACTTAATGCAAATCTTTTAGATGAGTACTGATCTCCGAGACGCGTCTTTGGTGCTAGGCGACGAGTCTCGGTGCAACACTACTTGTGACCTACATATTTCATCATGAGTATAAAACTATTCTTATTGTAATGAAGTAGGGGGTGCAAGAGAAATACATTATTATGATTGTTGTCTTGAATGGTGCGGTGGTTATTTTTCAATAAAAGAACATTTGTTGGATGTGCTAGGTATGGTGTAGACCAGTGTTGTAGGGAGATGCGTTACCCACCCCTTGGGATGCATCTTGGTTATTGAGATGTGTCTTCAGTATGGAAGATGGTTACGGAGATGTTTCTTGTACTCGGAGACCTCTGTCGGAGATTTTCTACGTCTCCTTGGCCTTTCCCTTTAAAAAAACCTTGTTTCCTTCATAAACCCTAGCTAGAAAACTAGTTGCCACCGGATTAACAATCAAAGGCACTGGTAATTAGATTAACAATTAAATGTTTGTCTTTTATTGCTGACCTAAGTGCCATCTTGCGTTGTCGCGAACAACAATTCTTGACATTGTCGTTCCGTAGTTTAGGTTTTTAATTTTTTTAATAGTTTAAATTTAGACTTTTAGTTTTTTAATATGTATAAATTATAATTTAAAGTTTTCAATTTTAATCTTAATTTTAGATAATCATAATATTTAATTTTAATTTACATTTTTTATTTTGTTTAGTTTTTATTTTTAGTTTTAAATTTTGAAATTTTATTTTATTTTATTTTGAATTTTTAAGTCTAATTTAATTTAATATTTAATTTTAGTTTGGTTTTTTAAATTTTGATGTTGTTTTTTAATATTTTTTTTTTAAATTTTAAATTATAATTATTAATTCATTTTTTGGTCAGTGTCAAGGGGGAAGGAAAGAAGCAATGTATCCGCTCTAGCCATGGCCAATGCATAGTATATATTTTTCTAATTTTTTCATATATATTTTTTCATCTCCCAATACTTGTCTCCTGTTTTTATAGAAAATGGCATATCGGTACTTGTATCCGAACCCGTCTCTTGACAACTATGGTGTAGATGTTTCCACTAATACATGGGATGATCCTATCTAGATGAAATAAGTACGACACAAATAACTCTCTATTCTTAATCTATGAAATAAGGTTCGCTGATTTTTCGGCTTGAAAATCAAAATTTGCCGTATTTTATTTGTGGCAAAAAAGTTCGGCTTGGTTTGGCAAGTTTGCTCAGGAAATTGCTACAAAAAGAAGCCCCAAGGAATGTGCTAGGCGGAAGATTGGGAAGTGCTGCCAAGGAGCCAAAGATTGAGTAGCATATGGGAAGTCGAGTAGCAGGAAATGTTCGTGGCACTGTATGCGGGTACTGTTCACGCAAATTGCTATAATGGTCAAGAAATCTATCTGAAATGATCATGAAATAGGTGCCTGGATTTCTGTCAAAACTTGGATTTTTGTCAAAACTTGTTGATTTACACATACTCTATTTGCCGTCTGTTATGCTCTGTTTGAAACCTGTCGTTCGCCATTTGCCATTCAAGGATGAGGAGCTTCTTGGTCGCAGGTGAAGAGGTAGGGTTAGATTATTTTTTTTAAACTTTTGTGTTCTTTTAAAGATTGACATTTATGTTATATATATATATATATATATATATATGTATTTTTTTTTTTTTTTTAAATTTGTTTTTATTTTATTTTTAGTATGATTTGTATATCGTTTTTATTTTTATAATCTTTAAATTTTTTTTAATTTAGTTTGTTTTTAATAATTATTTTTTAATTTGTTTTTATTTATTTATTTATTTATTTATTTATTTTGTTTTTTATTTTATTTTTATTGTTATGATCTTTTAATTTTTTCTTATTAATTGTATTTGTTTTAAAATTGTACGTTTTAGTTTTATTAATTTTTTTAATTAATATTTTGACTTGATTTAATTTAATTTAATTTATTTATTTATTTCAGTTTTATTTTTTTCACTCTTTTTTTTGGTAACTGAGCGTATCTCGTTATTCGTGGACAACATTAACACTGTTGGACCCAACGACCTGGCACACACTTAGGCGCGTAGTTTGCAGGGTGAGTCCAACATACTAATCCCTCGAGCTTATGCAGTGCCCCCCCTGACGCTCGCAGTTTAGTTACGCTGAAACCCATGACCTAGTGGTCACCATTGCAATGACATACTGTTGAGGTGCTACCTTGGGGGCTTTATTTCACTTTTTAATCTTTATTTTATTTTTTAAATTTATATATAATTATATTGATTTTATTTTTATTTTGTAACTTTTTGATTAAAAATTCATTTGATTTAAATTTAATTTAATATTTATTATTTATATATATTTTTTCTATGGTTCAAATTCAATGACAATTTTTTTCGAATTTTATCCATTGCCGAATTTTGAACCGAATTTTATCCCCCTCGAACTTGAAATTTAACCTTGTGACTTAGTTCTTAATGAGATAATGTAAAAATCAAGCTCAAAGTTAAAAAAAAAAAGAGGATGATTCTAGCGATGATAATGAAAAATCTGAGAAAAGTTATATCAATGTTTCATATATTAATGGAACTGAAGCTGAAAGTTATGGTGGCTTTTTTTGAATTGTGGGATGGAGGTTTTACATTGTAGGACACTTGTGGGAGGTGCTTGTGAGAACACCACGATTAGGGTTTAGTTAATCCAATGTCTCTCAAGAAAGACCCTAAGACACCATTGCGGGAGCATACAACTATTCATATTGTAAGACAAGTAGGTTGTACAAGTGAAATAAAATGTAATGCTTCTGGTATAGAATGGTGGGGTAGTTATTTCTGGGTAAAAGAACATTTGTTGGTTGTGCTATGTATGGTGTGGACATTTTCACTAATGCATGGGATGTCCCTTTTGTACTAAGACACAAACAACCATAGTTTCCTAATGTTGATAAGTTAATTCTCAAGCTCAAAGTTCTTTCTTTTAAAGAGAAAATGATTCTAGTGATGATAATTAAAAATGTTATAAAAGTACATCCAATATAACAATGTTTCATTTATATCTATGTTCAGTGGTAGTATGTTTATGTTCTTGAGGGTATGATGTAATGTCATTGTTGGGTGGGGAGTGTATGCACAAGCTAGGATGACCAATAACCTACGTTGCAGGGAAACGTTCCAAATCCCTAGGTTTCAGCCTTGGAAATGTTTCCAATACAATAATGCACTGGATTTGCTCAAGCACTTGCCAAAAATGTTCGGAAACTTTTCGGACATTTCTATCACGTTCTTGGGTATTTTTGACAAAACAATAGTTACCAACTAAAAAAACAAAGTGAAAACATAAAAAACACTAATCTTCTGGAATACACCATCTAAAACTTATATAAACGCCTTAATGCAAAGACCAAAACACACTCATCATTGCTATCTTTTACAAGAGCAAGGAGGAATTTAGGAGGCAACGATTATAAGTGGGAGTAGTTTGGAGGCAGCCATTGCAACAAGGAAAGTCTGAGGACTATAAAAAACTTTGGGATATTCATCCAGAGACTATAGACTTGGATGCTTCCGTAGCTATTCTCTACTTGGTGTTAATGATGACAATCAACGGATTACTGCACAAGGGGTGGAGAGTGGAGCTAGTGGGAGTGGCATTCATGATTTTGAGGACAATTTAGATGATTTATTCTAGATTTGAATGTATATTTTGTCTTTGAAATTTGAATGAATACTATTTCTATAATTTTTTAAGTGCTTTATCTTTTATGGACTAGAAATGAGTATTATGCATTGTTTTTATATTTATAAATATAAATATATTATATTTTTATATTTTTAACAATATTTTATTAGGATGTTTCCATGACTTTTCCAAACCAAGGGTTTTTGAAAATCCATGTTTTTTGTTTTGTACTGTTTTCTGGCAACATAGACTAACAATTCTCTCTCTCTCTCTCTCTATATATATATATAAACTAGGATACAAACAAGAGGACATAACACAGACCCTGCATATATTTGAAGTTAGTGACAATATCCAGAGTGGCTGTAGATCTAATAGAGGGTAATCCACATTCAATATTAGGGGTATAGGGTTCCAAAGCCTAGGCCTACGAAATGGGATATGGGTCTAACTAGGTCTCAATATAAATCAATGATAACAAAATGGGGTATTAATGATGTAATAAAGAAACAACATGCAAAGAATTGATGAACAAGGGTAACCTAGATCCAAGATAACAAATAACACTAAACTAAACAAAAGATAAATGCCACAAGGGCTGATTGTAAAGGCAAGCCTAGGGGCCCTATATTATATCAACTTATTCGGTATAAGGGTAACTAGGCAAGGGCACCAACATACATGCTACTCTAGCAATAAACAAAACATGTTTATCTATTGAGTAATAAAAAGAAAAAAGAATTTGGATAACGATACTTACCTTGGATTGACTTGTCAGCGCATCAATCCCCTCCTTGGCTCTAGTGGCACTTTGCAAGAGATGTTGTAGGTTAAGAACTCAAATGACAAAGTTGAAGACCTAAAGGTCTTTAGTTGGGGACTCCATAGACTATGGGGCACCTCTTTGGTTCAACTCCTCCTGTTGAGCTTCAAAGACCTTGAGCAAAACTTGACCTCCACAAGAATAAGACTTTAACTTCTAACTTCTCCTTTTACTACTGAAGGGAAAAAATATGAGCGCAAGTAGAGCATGAGTGTTGTGTGTGTTGGGAATGATGATTATGACTGCTATATATATGGCTTCAAACCCAAAAATCACATGCCGACGATATTTGCTAGGCCAATATAGTCAAATGGTGTTGGCTGACTCAATATTGTATTGGCCAGGCCGATACAGTAAAAAAGACACAAGTAGACTCATAACTATATCGGCCTAGGCCAATGCAGTAGGAATATAGGGTGGCTAGCATAATTGATAGAAAGGAGACAAAGAAAGATGGAAAAAGACTTGGAGGAAGTCAAACTAATAGTAGTGAAGGTATTATAAAATAGTATGCAAACATCTCTTGCAAAGTACCACGAGTTGACTCCACCCCTTTCTCGGTGCACTCCTTACGCTGTTTAGTTGGAGAGATTGATGCCCCAGTGAGTCCTACAAGAGAAATAATCAATAATGTGATAACAATGAAAAATATTAGGTGTATACATATGCCTCACCCAAAGCTCATCATGTGTCACAATAATGTAAAATAGGATGGTGCTTTGGGGAAGATACATTGCAACACAAAGGCATAGCAAGAAATGTTGAAAGAAACTGTTGATAAATGGACAATTGAAAGTAACATATACATACCTTGACTCATCTTTCTGCATAAATGATGCATGCCAATACCGTAGTTTTGATTGTGGTGGGCGCAAAAATTGCATTTGGAAACCGTCAAGATACCAGGCTAAAAACAAAATAAAAACAATGCACGTGTACGCAAGATAGTCAATAAATGATTGCAAATGAAAAACTCTTAGAAGAAGACTGTAAAACTCGAAAAAATTGGCAAGTCGAGATCGATAAGGCTAAATTAAAACCAAAAGATCCAAGGATGTAGATACTAACAAGGGAAAATTGGAAAACCGAAACTAGAACCGAAAAACCCAAGGAAATAGAAAATAAAGGCATGAATAGTAAAAACAGGATCTGATGGCCCGCAAAAAGGGTGAAATATGAAAGCATGAAAAGGAGAAACAGGACCAACTGACCTGCAAAAAGTGAATAGAAAACTCAAGGTCCCAAACATAACTAAGAGAAATCCTAGAAAGATGAGGTAATGACAAAGAGTGCATCTTACAACAACCCAAAGATGCGAAATGGAAAGTTCAAAGAGTAACTTTTGAACACTAAAGCTGTTATAATGCTAACATGTCTGAAAGAAATGAAGAATAGGAAATACAAAAGATGGGGAAGATTTAGAAACAAACCTCCCTGTCAAGGGGGGAAAATGGAGGGAGAAAAAAGATGGTATCACCAAGGCAAAAACATGGTTTTTATCAGAAACAAACCAATCTAATTAGTTTGGCAAGACTAAGAGTTTGCAACATCAATGGCCCTAAAGAACCCCACCTAGCAAGCATAAAGCTTGGGCTATCTAGTGAAGTATAAAGATCATCCTATGAAGGCTAATATTTTAAAAGTAAAAGGATCCTACCTTCCCACGATGTCTTCCCTACTCTTTAGTACCCCTTTCAGAGTTTTCGGTCTACTATGAGGATTGGGTACTTGTGTGAGAAAACATGGGGCACTTGAATGTAATATAGATGAGAGACCTCCTACCCCCCTCTACTAGCTTGTCACACCCCAATGGATCTTGGCTCTATCATGAGACCAATTGTGGAGTTTGAGCTTTGACTAGGATAGGGGATGTGCCAAGATAAGATCATGTCTTTTGGTGTGATCTGACTTTTAAAATATATTATTGATTTTTCTTATGATGTCATAGCTTTTGACTGTTTTAGTTTTTTCTATTACCCTCCATATGGATTTGGGTGCCAAAGATGATTAACACGAGAGAGCTTACACTTAGCTACTAAAGAGGAAAACCTAGAGACCAAGACACCTACACACTCCTAGACTTGCACCTTAGAAAAAAAATGCAATTTTGAAACTGACCTTGGTGAGCCCAAAAGGAAGTGGGAAATAGGAAGATCACAGAGATGAGCATAGAAAAAAAATGTATAAAGGAGGATGATACAATGACAGATAGATTGAGACTTCATCATAAGACTATAAAATGTAGATAAAAAACATGTAGATAGACTGCGATAGTTTTACCACAAGAGAATATAATAGACTCTTAAGTGACAAAATGCCGTCTTGACCGTTGCCTTATATTTGTAAGAAGACACCTTGCTAAGGTTGGGAGTGGAAGCAGGAGAAAAAAATAGCAATATGAGGATGGACATATGTGCAGAGGGCTTATTTATATTATCCAAGGTCTTACTGTGCAATTCACAAATTGAAAAGCCAAGAGGTGTAGACATAAGTAGGAAAAAGCTACAAAGCATCGAAAAGATATCAAAACCTACAAACGTGCAATGATGATAAAAGATACCAAAGAACCATGAAGGAAACAATGGCCAAAACAAAAATTTGTACTTTAAAAAAATAAAGTACCAAGGGGTAAAAAAAAGAGACCAAGGTCGCATAAAACCAAGAGGTGCTACCAACAATCCACCAGGGAAGCAATGGCTCTCTGTAAAGCAAAATAAAACATCCCAAAAGTGGAGGATAAAAAGATACCAAAGAATTGCAAGGGAAACAATGGCCAAATTTAAAGAGTATAAAATAAAGTACCAAGGTGAAAAGAGGAGACTAAGGTCCCATAAAACTAAGAGGTGCTACCGAAAATCCACAAGGGAAACAATGGCCGATTGTAAAGCAAAATAAAACATCCCAAAAGTGGAGGATAAATGGACCGTATTGGGATTGCTGATATAGTTGGCTTGCTCTGAGTTTAGCAAAACTGTATTGTTATGGTCCATGCAGTTGGAAATAAGTGATTATGCAGATTTTGATGATTTGATGGGGTTGAGATTGAAAATGGCCCTGTAGGATAGACTTGCTTAGTCATATAAGCTTTGGGATTATCAACTATGACTTGTGCTACACTAGGCATGTAAACTAGGTGTTCTTCATCCAAAGGTGGGTTAGAGAGTGGGTAAAAGTTGGTGAAATAATCCTTATCATTGTTTGAGTTAAAGCGAGGGTTGTTAGAAATGAAAAATTGTCATAGAGATTTTCATCCATGTTTTAAAAGTCATCAATGGGAAGATCTTCTTTGTCACCCCCTCCATAAAAATCATCATAGATGGGAAAATTGTTATATTGATTTTTGACCATGTGAGAAGTGTAAGAAAGGGGATCTTCTATCATGCTAGGATAGTCATAAATGGGAAGATCTTAATGGGGATTGTTGGTCCAGCTATAAGTGTCATACGCAAGATCCTCTATCATGCTAGGATCATTATAAGTGGGAAGATCATCATCTGTGGGATCTTCAGCCATGGGAATTGGAGTGGAATAATTGCACCATGAGGAGTTACATTCAATGGTGCTCATAGAAGGTAGAAGGGAGCAATCTATGCAAAAGCAAAATGGGTTGAGGCTCGCTAGAAAGATCCTAAGAGGAGACATCATTAAAAAGTGATGTAAAAGATAAGGATCTGGAAAAAGAAATTTGGCAAACAAGGATTGTTTAACAAATTGGAACAACTAGAAACAAATGAAAATGTGAAGACAACCAACTAGTGGTGGGATACACGGGTGAGGATGACCAATATAACAATCCTCTTTCTCTCTATAGACTAGGATACAAACAAGAGATCATAACATAAAGCTTGCATATACTTGAAGGTAGCGCCAACAATCGGGGTGGCCGTAGATCTAGTAGAGGATAATACACATTCAATATTAGGGGTATAGGGTTCCAAAGCCTAGGCCTTAAATATGGGATACGAGTCTGCCTAGGTCTCAAGATAAATCAATGATGTATAACAATGGTAACAAAAGGGGGTATCATGGATGTGATAAGGAAATTGCATGCAAGGAACTGATGAATAAGGGTAACCTAGATGCAAGATAGCAAATAACACTAAACTAAACAAGAGATAAATGCCACAAGGACTGATTGTAAAGGCAAGCCTAGGGGCCCTATATTATGCCAACTTATTCGGTATAAGGGGAACTAGGTAAAGACAATAACATACATGCTACTCTAACAGTAAACAAAACATATATATCTATTTAGTAAATAAAAGGAAAAAAAATAGGGATAAAGATACTTACCTTAGATTGACTTGTTAGTGCATCAATCACCCCCTTGGCTTTAGTGACACTTTGAAAAAGATGTTTTAGGTAAAGACCTCAAATGGCAAGGATAATGACTTAGATGTCCTTAGTTGGGGACTCCAAAGATTATGGGGCTCCTCCTTGGTTAGACTCTTCCTATTGACCTTCAAAGACCTTGAGCAAGACTTGACCTGCATAAGAATAAGATTTTATCCTCTTAACTCTTATTTTTACTTCTTAAGTGCAAAAATGCAAGCGCAAGCAAAGAAGATGAGTGTTGTGTGTGTTGGGAGTATAATTATGACCTTATATATATTGCTCCAAACCCAAAAGTCACCTAAAACTCTAATTTGATGTTATCGGCTAGGCTGATACAGTCAAACGGTGTCTGCTGACTTATTACTGTATCAGCTAGGCTGATATAGTCAAACGGTGTCTGCTGACTTATTACTGTATCAGCTAGGCTGATACAATACATATGACATAGGTAGACTCCTAACTATATCCGCTAGGCCGATACAATACATGGATCGACAAACATGAAACGGATTGTATCGTCTAGGCCTTTACGATAGGAATATAGGGTGGCTAGCATAACTGACAAAAAGGAGAGGGAGAAAGAATACAAAAAGAGACTCAAAGGAGGTCAGATTGATAGTAGCAAAGGTATGACATGATAGTATGCAAACATCTCTCGCAAAGTACCATGAGCTGACCCCACCCCTTCCCTGATGCACTTCGTGGGACATGCACTCAGGGAGATTGATGCGCCGATGAGCCTTGCAAGATAAATCATCAGTAAAGTGATAAAGATGAAAAATATCATGGGTATACAGGGAGTTTGGATTAGAGAAAAGCAAATCAAAGACAAGATTAGTGATCCGTAATAAGCTTGGATACTCGAATGCAAAATTCACCAACATGAATTTATTTTCTTTTTATCTTGTTCCCGAGTTCTAAGCTATTGAAACAACACTCAAATTCTGTAAATTGATACTTTCTACAGCTCTATGGCTGACATCTTAACATAAAATTTACTATACAATTGTACGCATGCTCACATGCATGCTTCATACTTTTTCTATCATGTTTTGAACCCCAAATATGCTGCTACCAAACCTGTAATTCTTTTTACTATTCCACAAAAAATAAGTGCACAAAGGATATGTTGTTCCTTGACTTCATGTGAAAATGAATTCAATTCATATTTTTTGTTATGAACATGTGCTATGCTTATGCTCATGCATTCAGCTGATTCCTTACACTCTCTTAGGTGTTTGAGATAGTGAGTTAGTTGCAAGAACTAGAAGTATGCAGAACAATGAATCAAACAAACCAACAAAAGAGAGAGAGAGACAAAAAATTACCCCGGAGAAACCCAATGTGGGAAAACTCTAGAAGAGTGAAGCCATGACTCCTTATCTCTGCTATCTTTTTTGCAGTTTTACAAGCTTACTTCCTTCTTGAGGCCTTCAAGAACACCAACATTATTTAATTGTATTCTAATACTTGCAAATGCTCATTACAATCTTTTGTGGATCACTTGCTTCCTCAACAAACTTAACTACTGTCCTTAGCCATCTAAGCTGTGCAATATTCTCTCTTTGACAATTCAATCTTCACAATCTTTTCAAACATTTGAATGAATTGCTTTCAATTGATTGCTTTTTTTGAACCTTCAAGGGTTCATTTATACAACTATGACAAGTTCTAGGCTCGAATAGGAAGTCCAATAGTCTTAGAACTGAAAATAAACTGTTTTTTTGTTGCGACTCTTTTGTATGTTTCATTTGTGTGAAACTGCCACTTACAGCAAAACTGCTACTTAAAAAATGGAAAAATGCGACTCATGCCAAAGCTGCCACTTAATGCAGGAGAAAACTACCACTTTACTATTTAAAATGTCCTGCTACTTGCTAAGGTCATAATGCTTGCATTTAGACTCAGAATTGGGTACCATTTTTTTGTAAGTGTATAACTTTTCGAGAGGAATCCAAATGTGCAATCAGAATTCACTTTGTATGCTACTTCTGTGCTGTTTTTTCCTTTGACTCAAACACGTATTAAACTTTTCTTTAGTCTCTCATAAACTAAGAAGTACGGTCTATTGACTCAACCAACTGAATTTGATGATTTTCTGATTTCTTGATCCAATTTCAGATCACACAATTTGCAGACAATATTATTTTCATCTAAGACATTTCAATAAGAGGTTATGCCCAAAGAGAACCCCAAGACACATAGGTTACATCCTATCAAGTTGGACTAACTTCTTGTGAAATGACAATGTCAACTGGTTGAAGACCAACCTACCCAAGTCTTTGGTAGGCCAACATTTTGATGTGAGATTTGGGTGAATAATGAGAGCAAGAACATGAATGTGAATGCATCAAATAGATATACATTGACAAATTGAGAAGAGAACAAAAACGTGATGGTAAAAGACGTTGGAGACTTACATGACATGGGTCTTGGACTTGCAAGACAAACATGCTAGAAAGAGATGACAATGACTGCATGGAGTGTAGGAACTTAAAATGACTAGGTGAACAAAGAGAGAGGAAGAAAAAGTTGCATGATGTGGAAGCTAGAAACGCCTTCTAGCTGAAGAAATGGAAAACCCCCTTTAGTGGGAAGAATTTGTAGTGCCCTCTTGAGCTGGGGGAAATGCTACGAGAAGTGAGTTAGAAGACCCTTTCTCAAAAAAAGGAAGGAAATATATATTGTGAGATTTTTCACGTGTCAAAATAGTTGCACACAACCAACACAAAGACTTGACAAGAAGAAGAGTTATTGAATCCTATTCTGGGATTAGAATTGGGAAAACAGGAAGCATATTTTGAGCTAAATAAAGGGGCAAAGAGTTAGGTTGCAAGGATTTATTAGGGATTGAGAGTAGTGAGTGATGATGTAATGAAGGAAAACACCAAAAGTGTAAATTCATTGAAAATAACATAATTGCACATGCACAAGACATATATGGTGAGTACCAATATACTCAATGAATAGCATTGGCCAATATAGTTCGGCTAGAAAAACTTTCCTTACTGTAGCATTTGGACCCATTCGACCTCTTGCCAATCCATTATGTTCCTCCCGAGCATATTCAAAATCTATTATCCTAGAAAATATATATACGAGGTTTTGTTTTGGCACATCGTATAGAGGAGGCCATTGATACACTCGAAGGTTTTTGCCTTTAGGATGATACTCCATCGTAACTGTGGCTGCATTTCCTTTGGGAAGGATCCACTCGGCAAATAGTTTATGAAGCTATCATATCACACTAGTACAAAAATATGGGAAGGCATGCATCCAAGAAGTCATCGTTCACCCCTTTTGGCGGTTCACCTTACTCAATTTTGGATGCCTAGTGTGCAATGACATGGATTTTTCTTGGTTGCACAACTATCTTGAAAGTGAACTCCTGCAAAAGCAAGAGCCAATAACTAATCCATCCATGGATAAGTGGCTTGACTATGTTTAGCAGTGCATGGTTGTCAACAGAGAAGACAAAGGGATTGGCCATCAGGGAATGTCTAAACTTTTGAACCACATAAACCATCCTCAATTCCTCCCTTTCTATTGTGATATAGTTTGTTTCAGCATTGAGCATCAACTAAATTGCAAAGTAGGTTGGCTGATCTAGCCTAACTCCCTTCTTGTGCCATGGCGCAGCCAATAGTGAAGTTCGATGCATCTATGTGCCATGGGTCCTCGTTTCAATTTGTTAGTGTATATTAGGACATACACGTTTAAATAGTCTAAGATGCACTTGTATTAGTATACTTTATGGATAAGCACACACAATTATCCATAATTTATTTATAAGTTAATTATAAATAAGAATATCTATTTAGTGGTTATGCTCCAATTAGGGTTTGTTTATTTTGATAAGATTCCATAAAAGATAGAGATCCCTCCCAATCCTAAGCCTCCTTACTTATCTATATAAGAATTTGGAGGGTATGGATGAAGGTTGATTCTTAGAGTTGTATTATCATTGTAATATTCATGCGAGGAGGGTCATTAGCCCTCGTTCACATTTTGTGCATTAATGTAAATTTGGTAGTCATTCTACCTTAAACATCGCTGTGTTCTTAGCTTTAAGTTTATACAGGTATGCATGCACCATGGGTGAATGTCTTTAGGTTGTTCAACAGATCCATGGGCCCATCTAGTATTTAAACACAATTTGGATAGGCTAGGATGGGTGTTGTTATGAGTCAAACCTTCAATTCTTCAATTGCCTTCTATTGCTTTGAGTGTCCATTCAGATGCTATACCCTTCATAGTTAAGATGTCCATGGGTTACAACACTTGAACAAAGTTCTTGCTGAACATATAGTATATGATGTGTCTCAAGATTGACTTTACTTACAACACATCCCTGGGAGACTCCTTCTCTAGAATTACTTGGATCTTGTTTGGATTTGTTGTAAGAAGTAACACTTCTTTGGGTTTAGGGACAACTTAAATTGCGACATTGTCTCGTGCATTCGGCTAGTCCCTGAAAATGTGTTTCATCGGTACTGTAGATTGACTAGTCATGAAGGGTGTGCCTTGAACTTGTCGATGGTCAATTTCTCAAAGATGTGCAATCTGATCCTAAGGAATGGGGTAGGAGCAGTGTACAATCTAAAGAGCATGTGATTGTATGCATAGATTGTATTTTCCACAACGAACATCATTTTCGACTTATCCTCCTTTGTGATGCTTATTGGATTGTAGCCAAACAAAATCCTTTGAAGGAGTATAAATCATACCCAACCATCTTGTACAAGATAGCATCCATGGATTAGATCGAGAATGGGTCTTTTATGGTCCATGATCATATTTCAAAATCCAACACAAAATTGGATCTATTCCCCTTTAAAAGTGATGACGATGGGGGATACCCACTCATTGGAAATAACTTTGAAGATTGTGCTTGCCTTGAGCATCTTCTCAATCTCTGCTTGAACCTTCTCTGCATACTTTGGATTCATGTGGCGTGGTATCTGCCAGACATGCTGGGCACCAAGAACCAAAGGGATCATGTGTACTTAGAATTTGATGAAATTCCCTTCAAATCTCTACAAGTCTAGGAGAAGACATCTTCGTACTCCATAAATATGTTGAATTACATTGCATTTAATACTGGGTCACAATCATCTCCAATGTAAATTGTCTGCTGATTTTTTTTCCCTGGGATTGGCTTTGATAGTCATTGGTCCTTTGGTTTTTTAAATTTTCGATGCATGTTCATCATTAAGCTTTTCTTCCACCGTCTCATAATTGGTGAATTGTGGAGGAAATACATGTCCCGACATACTCGTTCTAGAATCCATATGTAATGTTGATTCTGTTGTCATGTTGTCCTCTATCAGGGCAATCTCTTCAATCTCTATACAGTGGCAATTTGGCATGAAGATATTGTAGTCCTCCAGCTCCCAGTGCAACATACCATTGCCATTTTCTTGTTTTGCGAGTGGGTCATCGTCACCACTCCTTAAATATTGACCATGTTAATGTTTGCCCATGTTTTAGCAGTTT
This sequence comes from Torreya grandis, assembly GCA_037957365.1. Classification (NCBI taxonomy): domain Eukaryota; kingdom Viridiplantae; phylum Streptophyta; class Pinopsida; order Cupressales; family Taxaceae; genus Torreya; species Torreya grandis. The sequence continues at coordinate 369,111 of JARHVA010004492.1, forward strand.
GCATTATCATGGTTTACCATTCCACACTATATGCACAAATTCCTTGCATCATTTGGTTATCTCAGGAAATTTCTTGCCAAAGTGATCCCACTCGTTGCAACTCCTACATTGTACAATGTTTTTTCTAGTTGGGTCAATTGGATTTGACTACCATCATCATTGTTTTTCTTGCACAGTTCATTGTTATATCTGTTCTTATTATATTTGCCAATGTTGGCAGCTTTCAGTTCTGCGTTTGATGTAGATTCTCCTTGTGTCAACATGACTTGTGCACTCTTGTTCTTCATGCTGAATGGGTAGTCCTTCACTATATGGCCTGTGACTTGACATATGCCACAAAAGACATTCTTGGAACAGTTGTAGTTGGTGTGACCTTTTGTATGTTAGTTCATGCATGGTAAAGAAGACGATGAAGAAAAAAATCTGACCGTACAGATGCATTACCAAAGGACAGAGTGTGACAACACTTATAACTCGGAGTTTCATGACTTGCACAAAGATTTGAGTGAGGACTAGTGAATATTGCCTCCATCAATGACGTAAAGGTACCCTCTTTGGGAGTTAGTCTCAAGAGTCGTCCCCTCTAATACATTGATTCAAATTGTGAGATTTAGCATATTTATCATGGTCCATCTGTCTCCACACAAGCACAAATGATTGATATGACCCAAATTCAGAATGATGACGACATCAAATGTAGAATAGGAAATAAATAAATATGCACAACCAAAGCAAAGAGAAATACACACAATAAATGAGAATAGAAACCTGGCTCTTCGTTATATACTTATAATCTCATGCACATTAATATCACTAGGGAAGACACAATGAGAGCTCTCTGAATCATCCTCAGAGTTAACTATACAAAGACTGCAATTGCCGACCAAAGGGTGTGTTTGTTTGCCAACTTCCGACAGCCACCCTTGGACTGATCTTGAGTGATAAAAAATAAAACTAGGTCATGCCTAGATGAAACACAACACATGAGCCAAATACAATAACCACAAACAAAATCACCACTGGAAAATCTAATCAACACAAAGAAGAGGCCACCGTAAATAGGCTTTTGAGGGTTGAAAATTGTCAAATCAGCCATGATTAAATGACAGTAGTAAGAATGGGAAATATTGTGAGGTCTGGGGAAGATAACATCTCCTAAAAAAAATGTCTTTCTTTGGTTAAGTGACAATAATAATAGCTTGAGTATTATTGAAAACAATGGGTTCTAATTTACCATTTCGAAGGATTTAAGCCAACCTTCAAGAGACTAGAGTGTACACGACAATTCACAAGAGAATTTGCTACTTAATTGCCTTCCCGATAACAATGTTTCCATACAATGGTATCAAAACCGAACAAGATCTACCGGGCTTCACAAAGGATATTGTCGACATGCAAACATGAACTTCTGGCGCAAATCATAGAACTAATCACCACATGAGAATTCCCTTCAACAATCAATTGCTTGACACCATGAAGAGTTGCCCACCAAAGCTACAGCCTCATCCCCATTGTTTGTCTCCCATGCTAATGGGAGTGAGAAAGCTCAATAACATGCTCCGAAGCTCCACCTGATGAAGCCTTGTCAAAGTTGAGGTTTTAAAATCCCAAAGGCGGGTGAGACCCATTTAATTGCATCCCTAGATCCACCTTTTCTTTTACTGGTGACCCATTTATTAGGGGTTGAATTCACTTTTGTTAAACATGATTGGGTTTTATCTTTGTGGAGTATTAGGTATCTTAATAAGGGTTATGCATTTTTACTTCCTCCTACATCCACCCCCTCCCCCCTCAATTGTTTTTCAAGCCATTGTTTTTCATTCCTCCTCTATCAACTTCACAATAATTTGTCTGGACCCCATATCTAGCAAGCAGTACACCTTATGCACACTTGAATTAATAATACCCATACTTTGTAATCTGGGTGATCATTTTCATACAATATTTCTGTGTACAATGTAGATGATAGGGTGCTTGGAGGTCAGTTTACAACGACATCTCTAGCTGACCTACCCATGACGTATTACCTTGAAGAATGATCCCCTTGCGTGTCAATTGTAAATATTTATATATCATTTTCTCTTATATCGGTATTCTGTAATCCAAAGATGTTATATCAGGCTTTGGATTCTTTATAGCATTCATCATATAGAGTTGTGCAGCAGGGTGTTTAATTATCAATTTTCTAATGACGATGTATTTCACATTCAATTAGTATTGCAGGAATGAAATTTGATATTGCCTGTCTTGTTGTCAGGCATAAAATAGTACTAGTAGAAGGTAACTACTTGCTTTTGGAAGATGGAATTTGGAGAGAAGTGGCTTCCCTCTTTGATGAACGATGGTACATCTTGCTTATCATTATTGAGTACTTACTGTTAATACATAATGTTTTTTAGGCTTTGAGGCTTTGATGCTTTGATCTATTAATGTATTGTGCATAGGTTTTTGAACATTGATACTGATCTAGCTATGAGAAGGGTTGAAAAGAGGCATATATCAACAGGCAAGTATTATTCAGCCTTCTTTCTTCTAGATGCTACATAGCAAAAAAATCTCAGGCAGGCATTAATTTTTTTCCAACAAGATGTTTACATTTTGCTGAATAATAATGGGTCACTCATACTTAATCAAACATCTGTCCTTAATAAACATTAATGCAAATTTATTATGAAGAACTGCAAATATCTTAATAATTTTAATAACCTTGTCAGAAAAAAAATCAGAAGAAAAATGGTATAAATGAAAATAAGTCTTTAAATATCTTAAGGATTCTAATAACCTCGTCAGCAAACATTTCACAAGAAAAATGGGATAAACTTTAAATTATGTCTTCAAATATCTTAAGAATTCTAATAACCTTGTCAGCAAAAATTTCACAAGAAAAATGGGATAAATGAAAATCAGTTATCTCCTTTAGTTTACCAGCAAGATAAGGGAGTATTGCAGAAGAAAAGGAGTACTTCACTTTTCTGTATGTATTGCTATCTTAGCAATGCCTTGAAGTTTAAATCATAGACAACGTTTGATGAAATTAAGACTATTTTTTGAGAGCAAGGGGTTATTCTCAATTAAAAGATATATTTATTTTCCCTGATAAAAAATACTGGAGCCCCTGAAAAATTCAAATCAGTTAAATAACTGCCATGTTTTCTGTGCCAGAAATATTCAAACCTGTAAATGTTGCTCTTAGTCAATCCAATTTCTCATAGTGTTAATGACCAGTCTAAGTATGAAATTTAGGATGGTCAACTGAATGAGCAGGTCTCAAGCAATGAAAATTTGCTTTGGTATTTGTATACCAAATTAAGTTTTATGCTCCCAAATTGTGTAATTTGGTGAATTATTATTGATCTGCGTTACTCCCACACAACAGATTACAAATTTTCATATTCCACGTTCAGATATAGATTGTAAAATCATATTAATGTCCATGGAGAACAAAAAGTAGTGAATGAAACTACATATTAAATCAGTAACAATACATCATTGGGGATCCAAGATGAATGGATATAAATTTAGTATTGATAAGAAAAGAACATCGTGGAATGATTTACTTCTATGAAATTAGAAGAAGAACAATGTGCTATATAAATGAGCATTAAAATATCATGCATGTATGCTATTATCTGCCATGAAAATGACTATAATGCCGTCTAGTGAAAAGTTCACTACCATGAAGCTCTATTGCAGAATCTATAGGGTGGTGGAACAAAACAAGTCAAAGAAAACTAATGGACAATTTTTATAGACCAATCTATCTACAACCAATTAATGCTTGAGTTTCAAACCCAATGGAAACAAATAAGAACAAAAATAGAAACAGACTATCCTTCTCAACAATGCATTAAGAGACTATAGATGCAGTGTTCGGAATATCAAGGGTCATATCCAACTACAACTCATGTTATGGCTCAGGAAAAGGGAGATATAAATCAGGCAGTGCCTCTGATATGAACACAATTGCAACAACAAACTGCACAGAAAGAGATTTGTGCCATTATACATGTTGAACACTCATTTTTATTATATATGTGTAAAGAGCCCAAAGGATGTACAAGGAAGCTTCAAAGCAAAGAAAGATATACAAGGAAGCTTCTAGAATAAGTACCTAGTGACATAGAGATTTGTGCAATACATAATAATATGAAATAAAATACAAGTAGCCTATTTGACCAGGTATCATCATTTCCTCTAAGTGCTTAGAGGAAATTGACCTCAATTTCTGTAGACGTTGGAAATGCTGCTCAAATGCTGATTTGGACATTCAATTAGCTAGATTTGGCCATGGAGCTTTATGGCCAAGTGGTAGTGGAGTTGTGTTTAGTAGTGCAGGTGCACAAATCAAGAAGGTAGATAATCTGGAATAGTATCCTTAAGATGAGAACCACCCAATCTTCCAAACGTGGTGGCTCATCAAGCTTAAATTGAGTCATGTTCACGGCAGCATGTATACCTAGCCGAGAAGGAAGATTCAACCTATAAACATTTTCTTCAAGCTGCTACAAAATAGTATAAGGCCCATACAGAATAGGGAGCTTTATGTACTGTTGAGATTCAAATCTCTATTTACCCAAGTAGATCCACACTTTACCTCCAATCTTAAAATGTGGAAGGGTTTGATGCCAGTCATGAAGTTCTTTGTATTTGACTTGAGTCTTCGACAATGTATCAAGAACATGTGTGCAATTTAGCCAAATGTTGGACTAAAGAAGAAGCCTTAGCTTGCTTCTTTTGTTGATGAGATGAAATTGTGGGTAGATCTTTTGGAATCTCATAAGGAACAAGGGTTTGATACTCATGGAAAACCTCAAATGGAGAGTGTTATATAGATAGTTTTCTATCTCTATTGTAACAATCTTGCAATACATGAAGAGAGCTTGAACGAGGAGTAGTTAACTATCTCTATTCAGGTTGTGATAGGTGCAAAGAGCATGAACCAAGGAGTGGATAAATACCTTGATTTGACCATTAATTTGTGGGTGGAAGAATATAGAGAACCTCAACTCACAACCTAAAATATTCAAAAAAGTTCTTCAAAAGTGACTAAGAAATATTGAGTTACATTCAAAAACAATGAGTGGTAAGCCAAAGTGACACCATACATGTTGGAAAAACAACTCTACAACTTTTAAAGCATCTATAGTCTTGTTGCTTGGAATTAATATAGCCATTTTAGAAAATGTACACCCAAAAAAGATACAATCATGTTTCCTTAGAATAGTTGGAAAGCCACTAATAAAAGTCCGACATAGATATGACTTCCCAAAGCCTAAAGGCAGGTGGAAGTGGTTGGTACAAACTTGGCTTCTTATTAGAATGTTTAGATTTTTCTTTATTAGAGGTTAAAAAAAGGTTTTGAAAGGGCCCCAAACCTAAAACAGTCATAATAAAAGATAAAGCAAGAAAGTTTCAACCAAAGACACTAGAACAAGTTAGGGCTAACCAAAAGCCCACAAACAACAGTATCTAGACCATAGTGTTGAGGTTCGGCGAGTCTTGTCGAGGACTCGTAGATCCGAGCCCGAGTCCACTAAAATAAGGCCCTGACGAGTCTTTAACAAACTCGGCGAGCCCTGGGATGGGACTTGCGAGTTTGGGCAGACTCGTCAAGTCTATCAAAAACTCAACAAAATTAAATCATGCAAAAGAAAAAAAAACACAATAAAGTGAAAAAATCAAAACACAAACCTAAACCTAAAACGCATTCTAACATCCTCAAACAGTTATTCACTCATTCTAACTTTGTTTTCATGAGCCCATTCCATTTTTTATTTTCTTCCATTGTGATTGAATCATTTAGATTTGTTGTTTTTGCTTCAAAGGGGCTGATTGCTAGTGTGCAAAGGCTGGTTTAGCAACAAGTGAGTGTATTGTTGGAGCCTTGGAGGCTGGAGCTTCAAGGGATTGGCTGTTTTTAAGTGCATTGGCTGATCCAAAACCTCAATTCAAAGTGTGTGCACTGTGGATTGTGTGTGGCTGTCCATTGTTGGAGGCTTAGAGCTGATTCAAGTGTGCATCTACAAGAGGTAAATTACATGAACACTTCTCTTTGATTTCTCTCATTTTTTTAACATTTTCCTCTTCTTCATTACAGATTAAAATTTGAAATTAAAACCCATAGTTATTGTTTTTTTTTACTTTTTCCTTTTCTTTTTTTAATTTTTTTCTTGTGATATGTATTATGAACCATGGTTATTGTTGTTTGTCTATTCTATTTTTTTTCTTGTTGTATATTTAAAATTTGTAAAGTTAAATGATAACCCTACAGTCCTTATTGTTATTTTTGTTTATGTACAATGTGGGTTTTTGGGTTTTATGATTACCATGACAGGGGGATCAAAAAATCTGAAAGACCTTGCTTGGAGGCATGGCATTGAGGGTTCGAAGAAAGGGCTTGTAATTTGCAAATATTGTGGGGCTGAGTTTCTTGGTGGCGGCATTAATCGCCTAAAATATCTCCTTGCCCGCAGATGTAAGCATGACACTGCAATATGCCCCACAACAAACCCTGAGGCTGTAAGGGAGATCAAGCTCAATTGGAGAGATTTCATGAAAAGTAGGAGCTAAGGGAGAAGCAAAACCAAAAAATAATTTCCGCTTTCACACCCATGCCTCCAATTCCTGGATCGAGTTCTAGTAGCATTGGCCTTAGAGAGCGTAGTTCAACAAGTTGGTTCATCCCATGCATTGCTCCTGGTTCCAAACCATTGTTGGAAAGCACAGGTTGGAACAAGGACAAACATGTAGCTGCGAGAAGTGCAATGGGTGACTTTTGGTACTTTTGTGACATTCCTTCTCATGTAGCGAGGTAATATTATATTTTTCTACTTTGTTCTACGTTAAGAATAAGAAAATTGTATGAATTTAGAATTTTAATGTAATTCTAAACTAGGTTTATTAATTATAAAATATATTTTTTATATTTCAATTCTAATTTTAATTTTTTTAGGCATTTTAGGTCTCTTTATTGGCAAGTGCTTGTGGATGCTATAGCCATTGTTGGTTAGGGGCTCAAAGCTCTCTCTATTGATGCTTTAAGGGGGCTAATTTTGTTTGATAAGGTGGCTGATGTGAAATCAATCATTGATGAGCAACGAGTTATTTGGAGGAATAAGAGTTGCACTATCATGACCGATGGATGGACAAGTAGAAAAAATAGAACATTGCTGAATTTCTTGGTTTCTTCTTCAGGTGGGTTTTCTTCTTGAAGTCCATTGATGCCTCCGGGAGAATCAAAAATGCTGATTATCTATGTGGCATTTTTGAAGAAGTTATTGCAGAGGTGGGTGAAGAAAGTGTGGTGCAAGTAGTCATTGATAATGCAACAAATTATGTTGTTGCAGGTAGGCTACTTATGCAAATGAATCCTTCGATCTTTTGGACTCCTTGCTCAGCTCATTGCATCGGTTTGATGCTAGAGGATATTGGGAAAATGGAGTGGGTCATGCCAATTGTAGAGCAGGGTCGTAATATTTGCAAGTACATCTGCAACTATGCTTGGGTCCTCTCTTTAATGAGAGAGTTCACGGACAAAAAGGAGCTGGTCTGACTTGGTGTAACCCATTTTGCAACCTCCATCACCTTGCAATCTTTGCTACAATCAAAGTCTTCGTTGAGCGAATGTTTGTTAGCGAGAAATGAAGCGAGTCTTCATATGCAAAGACCATTGGCGGTAGTGCTATTGTGGAGTGGGTGTTTGATGATTCCCACTTTTGAGTGTCGACAAGGGAGATTGTAAATGTAAGTCATTTTAAGTTTCTTGAATTTTCATTTTCTTTGTTTAAAAATGTTATGCAATTTAATTTTTTTATTTAATACTTAGATTTAGAACTCCAAATTACGTTTTTAAATATTTGTTATAGGTCACGAAACCATTGGTTTCTCTCCTCCGTGTGTTTGATGGAGAAAATCCTGCAATGGGCTATATCTATGAGGGCATGGACCGAGCCAAAGAGCAAATAAAAGTTGTTTATGGCATGCTCGAGGCCAAGTACAAGTCCATTTGGGATATCATTGACCAATGGTGGATAAGATGACTCCATAGGCCACTTCATGCTTGTGCCTACTTTTAAAACTCAACGTTCCAATTCCTTGAGAGCTTTAAAGCTAACGAGGAGGTTATGAGTGGCCTTTACACAATCATAGAGGCCATGGAGACAAATGTGCAGACAAGGGTGAAGATTATGTCTGACATTAAAATCTACAAACAAACACTAGGAGATCTCTTTTCTCGAGATATTTGCAAGGCGACTAGGACAACACTTAAGCCAGGTAAATTTTGAGTTGAATGATCAATATTTTCCATTTTTTTATAGTTTCATATTTTTGGAATTGAAGTCTTAAGACATTTTAATTCCTATGGTTACAGATGCATGGTGGGAAAATTTTGCTGCAAAGGTGTCAAATCTTCAAAGGATTGCTATTCGAGTGCTAAGCCAACCATGCAGTGCTTCTGGGTGTGTGTGCAATTGGAGTATGTTTGAGAACATACACTCCAAAAAGCGCAATAGGTTGTCAATGCAAAGGTTGAATGACCTTGTATTTATGCATTACAACCTTTGCCTCCATCACAAGAAGATTATAGGGGATGAGGAAGATTTATCCCCCATTGAGCTAGAGGAGTATGATCCACAATCAGAGTGGATCACAGAGGATGACAACCATGTGTTTATAGAGGAGGACCATGAATGGATTGATCAGATTGATCATGAAGTAGAGCTTGTAGCATTGGGAGAGGAGTGAGCTCGTACATCTAGGGATAAAGATGTTGTGGTAGATACCACTAGGGCGGGTACAATAACGGTAACTGCTTCCTTGATGTACAAAAAATGACAGAGGCTCCAATGTGTTGGAGCTTGTGTTGAGAGGACAAGCAATGCAGGGTCTTCTCAATCTTAGATTTATCTTTTTATATTATGTTTTTGTTGATGCCATCACAATGGATTTCTAAATCCATATTTTGTCTGTAAAAAACAATTTGATGAATATTAAAACTTCTATTTAATATTAGTTCTCAAGTTTCAAGTTCAATTGTTCAACTGAAAACATTCAATATCACATTATTTACTTATTTTTTGGTGTATACATGTGTATGTTAGATGTAATTGACTAGTTGAGTGTATTTTTAAGTGGATTTGATATGGAACGCATTTTAATATTTTTTCTCCTAAAATCAACTATTTTTAATGATTTTTAAAAATATGTTGGGTCTTGTCGAGTCTTGGCCGAGTTTTTTTGCTGAGTCCAAGTCCGAAGAAAACATAGGCTTGTCGAGTCCAAGTTTCAACACTATGATATAAACACTATAGAAACAACTAAACAACAATAAAAAGAAAGAAAAGAAACAACCTAACATGAAATTAAGAGGATCCAAAGTCACTAAGAGTTTTGGCCACCTCCCATTCCTCTGCCATGAAATTAAGATAGTCTTTAGTAGTTTGAACATCCACCTCCTTTGTCTCAATTGCCTTTCCATTTCCTTGCATCTTGATTCTTTTACTAGCTTTGGTTCCCAAATTGTTTCCATTTTTTTCATAAGACTATCTCGCATTATGGTGATACCAACAACACTGCTTTTTATAGTGGCCCTGCTGATTTTGATGAGTTTGTCAATGTCTGCTTGGAGCTTGTCCGTTTCAATTTCCATTTGGCTCATTTTATCTCCATCTGAGAAACTTTACTTTTCAATTCCCCAATTGTTTCTGTTAAAGCCCTTGTTTCCTTGTTCAATGTCAAATTCTCATAATATTCTTCTCCATTGACTTGGAGATGCAATTGGTTGATTCTGGTTTTAAGTTCCTCGTTTTCTTTCAAAATGAATTTCAGAGCATCCTTATGGACACTAACCTTTCTTTCCAGAGAACTAATTTTGTCTTGGTAATTTGCTGCATTATTATCAAAAGTCTTTCTTTTTCCATTATTATTAGAATGCTTAGATTGATTGCATAGTGATCTATTAAAATCTTCCACATTCTTCTTCTTAAAAGGTAGTGAAAATTTCTTTGGAAACATTGAATAGTGTTCATTTTGCTAAATCACCATATGAAGAGGAATGTGGGAGCTAGGAGGATTTGGGCCTTTCAGTGACTTGTGGTATAATGGTGGTACTTTGAGCCATGTATTGTCTTCACATGACCATCCCAAGTACATGTGGTCATACCACAAAGTCTTAACTCCTCTTCGTTGATGCTGCACAACCTTGACGGTGTCAGCATCATCCTCTATAGCAATGCTTTAGTGTTTCTAGAAAATGATAAAATGAGGAATCTAACTAGTCATGAAGTGAACAGTTGCCATTCCAGTAATGGTTCAACCGTCCCTTCATCCTCCACACTTTTATATTAGTGTGCTTGTCCATTGTCTAAATAAATAAATAGGACATGAAGTACAGTAGTGGTTAGAAATATGTAACACATTTGACCTCACAGATATTTGTACAAACCTATTACATAATATAACTTTGCAACTTATAGTTCTAGTATGGTGTCTATTGTTTTGTATGTTTCTCCATGTCTCATAGTATTATGATTATATCTTTCAGCGTTTATCATTTCATGTACTCTTCTGCCATACTACATTTAATCCATTAAGTGTGTCTATCCACTGGGTATCTCCTAGGCCCCAAATTTGTGGTATCAAAGTATAGACACTTCATATCATATCCTATTGCTATTAAAGTTTCCATTTTAATCCTTCCCTATTTGTATGGTCACTAATACAAGGTCTTATTACGGGAAGTCAGGGCTCGAAACTTGTGACCCTTTTTCATACATTCCTGCATGTTCGTAGATGGACAAATCAACTTCAGAGATGCCTACTTTAGAAATGCTTCAAAAAACGATAGAGAATGCTTTGTGTAGAGGCAATGAGAAGATTTGGAAGAACACCATGCACTTGAAAGAGTGGGAATTATAGATCACTTCGTTCAACTTCTTCAACATGTTCACACTCCTTCGACACATCTACTTGACATCGACCTTTTGGTGGTCAAACACCATACAAGGTACAAGTGAATCTTGGCATCCCTATTTTCAAAGATAAAACAAATTGGTTTTTCATATTACGCATTAGATCAGTTCTCTGACAAAGAAAAAATAACCTTCACTCTTCTGAAAGTTTCTTTATTAGTAAAGAAATGGTGGGATAACTATTGCACTACCCTTGACAATGATGACTTAGACTCTTTTTTTACATACCTGGAATTGTTTTGAAGAAGCCCTAAAAGCTACCTATTATCCTGTTGGAAACTATGATGATCATACATTAGGTTTTCACAATTGCGCATAGGCTATGAACAATCTGTTCAAGAATACATAGATACCTTTTACGATTTGGTTTCCAAATTGAATGCTCAAGAATACAAACAAAATCTCATTTTGAAATATGGGTCAGGCTTGAGACAATACATCCAATCTAACATGCATTTTCATTAGATCGCCTTATTAGGAGAAGCCTACAAATTTTATTGCAAATTCAAGCAAAAGCTAAGAAAAAATCTAAGAAGGAAGATTCTAAGTCTTGGGACAAAGCACCATCTAAGAATTCCAAGTCTCTGGACAAAGCAAAATCCTAAACAATGGAATGGGCCTTTGCACCCTCCTTACAAAAACACAATCAAATGATCAAAACAAACAATCCAAAACTGGCAAGTGGTTCGTAGTTCACAATTCAAGCAGTTACTTGAATGAAGAGAGCTATGCCAGGAAAACTCTACTTGCACAACCCAAAGCAATAGGGACCAACCATCATTGTGGCACTTGACAAAGGTAAGCAAATCATGGAACTTGAACATGGTCTTATGGTAGGTACTAGGTACCACAAACATTGCTTCTTCCTTCAATATAGATACAGAGGAAGCAAAAATATTGTTCTACTCTCAAATGTGGGTCAATGGACCACTTGTACACTTAATTATTGACAATGGAAGTAAGAACTTGATTTCTCATGAAGTAGTTCAAAGGTTGAACTTGCCACTAATGCCTCACCTACAACCATACTCCATTTGATTGTTCAGCTTAGGTTTCGAGAAACACGTCACTCAACAGTGTCACCTAGTTTATAAAATCAAGCCTTTCCAAAATACAATTGTTTTTGATGTAGCGCCAATAGAGGCATATGATGTTTTATTTGGGCAACCATATCTTTTTTATTGACATGCAAACCATGAAGCAAATCCTAGAAATGTATCATAGATATTGGTGACAAGAGATACTGCATACTGGAAGTAGTTCCTAAGCTTTCACTCATTAGTGCCAAGCAGTGCAAAAAACTAGCCAATTATAGCAAAAAAGTTTACTTTTGATGGTGAGACCTGAACATAAGAATGTCCTTGCGGCTCAAACTCATATTGCAATTCTTTCAGCGAATCCAGAATTCTTGAACATGTTGGAAGAATACAGGGATATACTTCATTCACATAAAGAAGTTGCTATGCATTGCATGGTAAAGCACATTATCAATTTGATTCTAGTACTACCTCTACCCAATGCTTCTCTATATTAGAAATAATTTCTCGAGAATGAAGAGATCAAGCAACATTCATGAACTTGTGGATAAAGGACACTTCATGCCAAGCTCATCGCCTTGTGGTAGCCCCATTGTGGTTGCACCAAAGAAGGATGACACATTAAGGTTGTGCATCGATTATATAGCTCTCATCAAGATCACTATGAAGAATTGCTACCCTCTTCCTAGGATAGAGTACCTTTTTGACCAGTTGAGTGGTGCTAAATTATTCACCAAAGACGATCATGCCTAGGTACCATTAGATTCTTGTTGAACTTTTAGACATCTAGAAGATAGCCTTCAAATAAAAGGAAGGTATGTTCAAGTGGGTTGTTATGTCCTTTGACTTAACTAATGCATATGCGACAGTCAGGCATATGATGAATGGTATCCTCTAGCCGTTCACAACTTAATTTGTTATACTCTACCTTGATGACATCCTAATCTTCAACAAAACATGGGATGGACATTTGTGCTATATTCAACAAGTGCTTCACACTTTGTGGCAGTGGAAGTTTTATGCTTACATGGAAAAGTGTTTGTAAGCCATGTGGGAGATACAATATCTAGGATACATTGTAGATGCACAAGGAGTTCATATGGACCCAACCAAGATCTGTGTCATCTAGGAATGGCCCACACCAAAGAATCTCAGAGCTTCGTAGCTTGGTATTAGCAAATTTCTGTAGGATATTTATACTTGTTTCTCTCATGTGACTTGGCCTTTGAATCAAGTTACTAAAGGTGGGGCCAAAGCAACCTTAACCTGGTTAGCTGCACAAATTTATTCCGCGCTAGTGCTCACATTACCTAATCTTCAACTACCATTTCAGATAGAGATTGAGGCATCTGATTATGCACTTAGAGCAGTCCTCACTCAACATGGTCATCTAGTCGCTTATGCCAATGAAACATTCACTACCATGTCAAGGAAATATCCCACATATGACCAAGAGCTTTATGTCGTTCAGTGATGTAAACATTGGAACACTACATATTGAGAAAGGAGACCGTGATCCACACAAATTACAAGCCACTACAATTCTTGCAAACAAAATTAAAATTACAGCAAGAATGACATAAAAAATGGACTTCATATCTTCAACAGTTCCATTTGAACATCAAGCATAGGAAGGGAAGTGCCAATCTATTTTTTGATTTTTTGAGTCAACCTCCGGTTAAAGCTCTCCTCACTATACTTGACGCATGTGGACATGAGACTAAAACTTGGTTAGAATTGTATACATGTGATTCAGACTTTGGAGAAATTTATCAAGCTTGGCATGGCAGTAAGTCAATTCCAAATTTTTACTTGCAAGATGGACTCCTATACCACCTTGGACACTTGTGTGTTTCATACATGGTGGAGCAACAAAAACTAATATGGGGGACTCATTTTAGCAAGCTTACATAACACTTTGGAGTTGAAAAGATCATTGCGGTATTGTAGAAGTACTTCTTTATGCCACACCTTATTTCAGATGTTTCCAAATACATTAAACCCTGTACCACATGTGCCATTGCCAAACCGGTCATCAAGAAACAAGGTATGTGCAAAAATTTTATGGTTCCAACAAGATTGCAAGAATTTATTTCTATGGATTTTCTTTGAGGCTACCCTACTATTGAGCATGGTAATGATTGTGTTCATGTAGTAGTTGATACTTGATAGATTCTCAAAGATGGCAATTTTCACACCTTGGAAGAAATCAATCTCAGCTGTAGAAATAACTCAACTATATTTTCAGCATGTTTGGATCCACCTTGGATTGCCAGCTATTATCATATCTGATACGGATACAAGATTCATGAGCAATTTTGGAAAGAACTTTGGTCTATGATAGACACAAAGTTGAACAAGTCTCCTTCACTCCATCCTTATATTGATTGACAAATGAAAGTGGTAAATAGGATGAGCATCTGTTTCGAATGTACAGTTCCAAGAAGCAATGCACATGGGATGAAAGTCTTCCTTTCATTCAACATAGGTACAACAGAGCTTTGCACAATTTTACCACACAACCTTTTTCCGGTCAACTTGGGTTTCCAACCTATGGCACCCATTGATGTAGCTTATCCCTCCGTTCTAAATACCACAGGTACCCAATTGTTACTCGCATGAAACCTTGAAAATTTTGCAAAATTGTCACTTGGCCAAAATACAATGGTCCTAGTAGTAGGTTCAGAGTCATTGTTTTGGCGAGTAATTAGTGCAATTACTTGCCAAAAGCCTCGTGTCCTCGTAGTTTTTAATGCCCTTCCTTAAAAACAATGTCATTTCACTTCATTATTTCGTGATTTTTCTTGTTTTGTTGTGCTTTCACAATTTTTCTTGGTGCGTGATGATATGATCATACAAGTTTTAGAAAATAGCTCTGCTTTCACGATTTCATTTGTGATTGCTACGTGACTGCCCTGCATAGCCTCGCTTTTTAGAATAGACCACCAGAGTCCAGACAACCTATTAATGTTCTAGTTACATTGCGATTAAAGCTTTCAATCTCAAGATAGTGCTACAAGACTACAACTACAATTGCAAACCCTTGTTCAAAATCAAAGTTTCAAACTTCAAGAATAAAAATCATTTTAGATTGCAATCTTTCAAACTTCTAGGGTTTTACTTTCACTCACACAGTATACTAAAAGTCTGAAATGTTTATGCTGAAAACTTCAAAGTTCATAGTCATAGTTCAAGAGTCAAGTTCAGTCTTCATTGATAATTTTCAGTGGGATTTGAGAGGTATTTTTCTGATTATATTTTGTTTTTATATATTTTTTTTCATTTTAGGTTTACCATTTTCTTCTACTTCCAGCAGCTAGGGTTCTAAACATTTTTTTGCTTTTATAGGTTTTCAAACTTTCATCTTCAACAATGGCATCTGGGCCAAGTAGTTGTCCGGCTTGTCCCACTATCCATAGGGCTAGGAAATTTGATGACCCTACATGTAATCATGGTGAAGACGTTCTAGAGTACAATTGTGTAACATGCAATTAATGTGCAAAAAAGATGAACGAAGGCATCAATCGCTTCAAATACCACCTCGCACGAATTTCGAGTAATGATGTGCGATTGTGCGAGAAAGTGTAGCTTGAGGTTTAAAAAGAGATGGCTGCTGTCCTAGCTCTTTATGAGGATGAAAAAATAAAAAAAAGAGGATGGTTGAAGCACTTGCATTTGTGATGAACATGGGGGTAGAGATAGCTGATTTTGATGACTTCGGTGCCTTTTCTATCATCCCAACTCTTAAGGATTCGGGGATGGGGCTCATCTATTAGAGATAGTTTAGGTTCACGTACACATTTTTTTTTTGTTCCTCGAAATACTCCTAGAGCACAACCTTCACTTGAAGGTATTGCTTGTAACCAGGAATTGCAGAATGAAGCAAGGGTTGCTGTGGTAAACTTCTGGTATTACAACAATATTCCATTCAATATGGCAAAAACCTCATATTGGGAGAATTTGGTAACTGCATTGACTACCGTTAGGAAGGGGTTCAAGGCACTTTCTCCTCATGATTTGAGTGGTTCATTGTTGGAGGTGGCTATAAAAAATATGCAAGTTATTTAGATGAGAGAAAAAGAATGTGGTGCAAAAAGGGTTGCAATATTTTGTTTGATTGGTGAACGGATGGAAGGAACCACACCATGATTAAATTTCTAGTGGCGTCAAGAGGCAGTTGGTGATTTTGAAGTCAATTGGTGTCTTCCATCAAGTGAAAAATGCAAACACTTTGTGTGATATGTTGGACGAGTTGGTCATGAAAGTGGGTGTGGAGAATGTCATCTAAGTTGTGATAGTGAATGCAATATCATATGTTGTAGTGGAGAGACTTCTTGAGGAGAGGCACCCTACATGTTTTTGGAGCCTTTGCATAGCTCATTGTATTGTTTTTCTACTTGAGGACATAGGAAAACTTACATGGGTGAAAAGTGTGGTTGAAGAAGCGAAAAATATCACAAAATACATCTACAATCATCCTTGAGTGCTTAACTCGATGAGAGAGTGAACCAACGGAAATGAGCTTGTGTGAGTGGCAGTCACATGATTCGCCACAACCTTCATCACTTTGCAAAACATTGCAACCTCACTAATGTATTTAAGTAGATGTTTGTGAGCACAAGGAGAAATGGTTGCGAAAATTATCTTTGATGATGTGTTTGCGAAGAACACAGATGAGATCCTCAACGTGACTTTAAACCTAACTACTTTTTATTTATCATTTATTTTTTATAAGTTTTTTGGTTCAAATTTCTCTTAATTTTAATTTTAAAATTGCACATTATTTTGTTTTAGGTGTCAGAGCCTTTGGTTAGAATTCTATACTTGGTGGATGGGAAAAAACCTAATGGGTTATTTGTATAAGGCCATGGATAGGGCTAAGGAGGCCATAACAAATTATTATGGGAAAAATAATACAAAATATGGGCTTATTTGGCACATAATTGTCGGAGATGGAATAGGCAGCTCCATCGACATATACATGTAACGACCTACTATTTGAACCCCTAGTTTTTTTTTCTCCAATTCATTTAGGGTCGATGAGGAGAGTATGGATGACCTTAACACATGCATAGAGATGATGATCCCTGATGAAGCCACTAGAGACAATTTCTTATGAGCTGTAGATTTACAAGACTGTAGAGGTGAGGCTCTTTTGTTCACCTAAATGCATTCGAAGGACAATGACCCAATAGTCAAATAAAAATAATAAGTCCTAAGAGGCTAGCCACCGCATTTGTGCCAACCATATAACACTTGTGGGTGTAGATGTAATTGTAGTATGTTTGAGGCCATTCACACAAGAAGTCCCGCAAGTTGACAACACAATACCTCAATGACCTTGTTTTTGTGTGATGCAATCTTCGTCTTTGTGTGAGACAAGTGAAGGGGCGAGATAGTTATGAGGCAATAAGATTAGATGATATCGATCCATATTAAGACTGGTTTGTTGAGCCTGAAAATGCGGATGGAAAGCGACAACCATGTTTTCCACGGAAGGTCGCAAATTTGGAGAGGGAAGCAGAGGAACAAGTAACGGCAGGGGAAGCCTTTGCCTCAAAAGGGGTTGGTGAGGATCTGGAAGATATGTTTGAATCTTTACCTTTTACTTCTAGGGTGCAACATAGGAGATGGAGATGAATTTTTGGTGCATTAATGACTATATTCTATGAGTATTATACTATTTTTTGATCTAAACTGATAGAAAATATACTTATGTGCTCTCTACATGCCATTTTTATGCTTGTTAACAGTATTTTTCATGTTATTTTAGTTTATGTTATGAATTTATATATTATTTTAAGTAGTGATAAAGTTGTTGAGTAATTGTTGAGTCTCGAGTACAAGTGAAAATTTTGGTCTGCTAAGTAATTGCCAAGTATGAGTTTTTGAACTATGGCTTATCCTATGCGACCACCTACAACAACTCGTTCTACTCAAAAGGAAGCTGAAAAAGTTGCTAAGCTCATTGAGCACATTCAACAAAAAGTGCAGATGATCCTGCATAAAGCTAATGATAAGTACAAGAAATACCATGATCAACATCGAACACCACACACCTTTCAAGTCGGTGATTGAATATGGCTTCATTTGTAGGAGAAAATACTTATTAGACCATACTGCAAGCTTTGTCCACTTAGGTACGGGGCCTATACCATCACCAACAAGTAAGAGATAACCCTTTCAAGCTCAATCTACCTTCCTACCTTGGTTTACATCCAATCTTCAATGTAGGACTCTTGCACCATTATTTTCCAACTTTGCTGGACACTTAAGATGTTGCAGAAACACCTTAGTAGGCAGAGATCAATCATGATTGCAACATCATAGCATAATCGGTTAAAATAATTGATGTCAGGGTCAAAAAGACGAGACAACAAGAGATCCCTCTCTTCCATATCGTCAAAGTAGGTCGAGTTCCTTCTCAAAGAAAATGGTTTACGCAAGTGCAAGTTGCTATCAACTTTCCACATCTTTCACAATTGCATGCAATGGGGACCATTGATCTCCAACGAGGGTTGATTGAACAAAGAGGATCTAGGCCTTTCAGCTACTTGTGGTATAGCAACAATACTCCATGCCATGTGGTGTCTTCACCATTAGTTTTAGGACAAACCCATTCATATGTGGTCATAGTACAAAGTCCGAACTCCTCTTCGTTGATGTCGTAACTTTGACAATGTTAGCACTATATTTTGTAGCAGTCTAACAATGCTTCTAGAAAATGACAAAACGAGGAATCTGAGAAGTCCCGAAGTGAGTGGTTTCCATTCTAGTAACGGTGCAATTGTTCCTTTGTCTTCCACATTTGAATATTAGTGCATTATTCTATTCTTTGAATGAGTAGAGATAGAATAGGAAGTATAATAGTAGCTAGACATCTGGTAACACATCAGACCTCTTGGATATTTGTGCAAAACTATTGCATAATATAACCTTGCAACTTATAGATCTAGCACGGTGTCTATCATTTCATATACGATTGCGCCATAGCACATTTAATCCATTTAGTGTGTTTGTCCACCAGGGATCTCCTCTTGGGCCCCAGATCAATATGCCTCTCTCATGAGTGTGAGGTGTGTTGAACCATGTGACTAGAAAGCTGATTTAATAACAACAATATAGTGAAGAAAAGGAGTTTTATTTACCATTGTAGGTTGTTTTAAAGAGGTCTATTCAACATGTCAACAACTCTTTTATTAGTCTCCTTTTTGTACTTAATAATGAGATGGATTATCTATGTTTCTTTGAGTTTTTGGTATGAAAAAAACATTTCTTATATTCTTGTATTTTGGGGATGATAGGGGGATGGTTGGAGGGCATATATATATATATATATATATATATATATATATATATATATATGTTTGTTTAGGGGATGATAGAGGATGGTTGGAGGGCAGCTACATATATATTTTTTGGGGATGATAGGGGGATGGTTGGAGGGCAGCTACATATATATTTTTTGGGGATGATAGGGGGATGGTTGGAGGGCAGCTAGTAATATATTTATTTTGGGGATGATGGGGGGATGTTTGGAAGGCAACTACTAATAATAGGGGGATGGTTGGAAGGCAGCTACTAATATATATGTGTGTGTGTAGCTGCCCTCCAACGATCCCCCTATCATCCCCAAAATACATATGGATGGTTGGAGGGCAGCTATATATATCTCCAACCATCCATTATATATATATATATATAGCTGCCCTCCAACCATCCATTATATATATAGCTGCCTTCCAACCATCCATATGTATTTTTGGGGATGATAGGGGGATGGTTGGAGATATATATAGCTGCCCTCCAACCATCCATATATATTTTGGGGATGGTTGGAGGGCAGCTACACACACATATATTTATATTATATATTATAATATATTTATATATTCACACACACACACACACACACATATATAGCTGCCCTCCAACCATCCATATGTATTTTGGGGATGATAGGGGGATGGTTGGAGGGCAGCTACACACACACACACACACATTTATATTATATATTATAATATATTTATATATCCACACACACAGACACACACATATATATATAGGGCTCCTTAGACAGTCTATCGTATATCGTCTGTCTCTGTCTCCATCTCCATCCCATCTCTCGTCTATCCAATCTATATAATGGAGTTGGAAGTTGGAAATTGAGAGTTGGGAGTTATCTATTTGGGGGCCCTATATCTGTATAGTATAGGCCAATGGCCCTATATAACTTACCCCCAGATGAAGATAGATCCGTCCCTAGTCAGCACCCCCTACCCCATATATATATATATATATATATATATTCATATTATATCCATATATATTATATAATATATATATCCATATTATATAATATTTATATCCATAAATATTAGATATCTATATATATATAATATAAAGTACATATATATATTTCACATGAACATAAACATATATATATATGTTCATATGAAATATATATATATGTATTTTATAATATATATGTATCTAATATATATATTTTTATAATATATATATATATATATACATATATATATATATATATAAATTTTTTAATATGAATATATATATTATACACACACACACATATATTTTATAGAATATATATATATATATATATAAATATTATAAAATACATATATGTGTGTTTTAATATGAATACATATATTATACACACACACATATTTTATATGTGTGTGTGTGTGTGTGTGTGTGGATATATATATATATATCTGTATGGGGAATAGAAAGAGGAAAAAGAAGTCACGTTGAATACCACGGACAAAGATTTTGGAAATCATTTAGAATGATCCGTAGAGATCTACGTGGTATTCTGACTTAGAAGGGGAATAATAGTTGAAAACGGCTATGGATAAGCCAGCCAAAGTTATAGGAATGAATCGGATTTTTGATTGGATTGATTCTCCAATTGCTGAATCCTGCCCTTTTCAGCAAGTCTATTTTTTTTGAATGTAAACATGATAGCATGTGTCCTAGACAACTGACATACTTCCTTTTTTGCATGTTTGCAAGCTGCAATTTAAACTGGTTTACATGCTGGGCTAGTCTATACTAATGTCTATCCTAATTATCTAGTGGCTATACATGATGAAGCAAATATGAGCAAGGTTCTTAAACTATTTCTTCAGACTGATGGTCTAGACATGATAGAAGGCGCTTGTCCTCTTTTTGTCCAATACCAAGTCATGTATAGATTGACAAATACCCTTCATCCTGTTGTTGAACATGGTCCCGTGTAAGACAAAAGTGTGGAGTTTCGAGCCAATGAAAACAGTCAGATTGTTCCTACTGAAACAATTTCATGGTCTGATCTCAAGGTTCCTAAAAAATGCATCATTGATATTGATTTTGTCCAAAAACCTAGAAAGTCTTTATCATTTGCTATTTCTGTCAAAGACTTCCTTGATAAAACAATCATTAGGTTTGATTCACAAGCTAATGGTTTAAGAGATCATCTATAAAGTCTTCCTTTTGCCAATACACAGTGCCCCCATCTTAGAAGGATACATGATAGAAAGAAACATAAAGGAACACTCAAGTTTCATAAGCAGATTGGTGCTAAGTTTTGTAATGAATCAGAGGATCACTTTACTTTGGATGCATGGATGCTCATAAATACTAACAATATAGGGGAAAGAAAAAGACACATTCATGTAGGTATCTATCTCAGAAATATTTTCAGCCAGAAAAATCTTGGAATTGTAGATACAAATCTAGAAAGAAAAGATTTGTTCCAAAACGAATTTTTAGAAAAAGAAAACACGGGTATCAAACGAAACTTGTTAGATG
Source organism: Torreya grandis (assembly GCA_037957365.1). Lineage (NCBI taxonomy): Eukaryota > Viridiplantae > Streptophyta > Pinopsida > Cupressales > Taxaceae > Torreya > Torreya grandis. The sequence goes on from JARHVA010004492.1 coordinate 390,934, forward strand.
CTTTCTATGTCAGGGAGATCATTATGCAAATAAATGCCCTAATAAAAAGAAAGAATCCAAAAAGGTAAATTTCTTGAACAATCATGATATCAATGAAGATGAGTTTGTCTTGATTTCAGATAAATAAGTTTTGTATGAATCTGATATAGTTTGGGAATCTGATGACGAATCAAAAAATCAGATAAATATGAATTTTATTAGTACTGAATCAGAAACAGAGTTATTAGATTATGATTTGGATGTTGGTTTTTAGATTCACATGATTTGTACACCATTTCTAGATGCACTTACTGTATCCTAGCAAATTTTCTTTTTAAAAGATAAATTTGCAAACTCTTGTGTATATGAGTTCTACTCGGATGTTTCTTCAACAAATAACATTAGAATATAAGTACACAAGGTCCTACAGTAGCTTATATATATATATATATATATATATATATATAACAGATATATTATATACTATATGGATATATAATATATATAATGAATATATATATATATATTATACGGATATATATCACATCATATATTATATATATTATATACGGATATATATCCATTATATATATTATATAATATATATAATCATTATATATTATATATCCACATATATATAATATAATATATAATATATATAAATATATATATATCTCCATATATATATATATTCATTATATATATTATACGAATATATATCACATTATATATTATATATATTATATACGGATATATATCCATTATATATATTATATAATATATATAATCATTATATATTATATATCCACTTATATATAATATATATAAATATATATGTATATATATATCTCCATATATATATATTAGTAGCTACCTTCCAACCATCCATATGTATTTTGGGGTTGATAGGGAGATGGTTGAAGAGTAGCTACTAATATATATACACCCCCCTATCATCAACTTATATATATATATATATATATATATATATATATATATATATATATATATATATATATATATATATATATATATATATATATACACAAGCTGCCCTCTAACCATCTATATATAATTTGGGGATGATAGGGGATGGTTGGAGGGCAGCTACTAATTATATATATATACATATACATATACATATAATATATATTCATTATATATATATATTATTAACAGCTGCCCTCCAACCATCCCCCTATCATCCTTTATATATATATTAGCTGCCCTCCAACCATCCCCTTATCATCCCCAAAATATATATATATATATATATATATATATATATATATATATGTGGGAGATGGTTGGAAGGCAGCTAATATATATATATATATATATATATTATGGATATATTATTAGTAGCTGCCCTCCAACCATCCCCCTATCATCCCTATATATATATAAAATTAGTAGCTGCTCTCCAACCATCCCCCTATCATTCCCAAAATATATTAGTAGCTGCCCTCCAACCATCCCCCTATCATTCCCAAAATATATTAGTAGCTGCCCTCCAACCATTCTCCTATCATCCCCAAAGTATATTTGTAGCTGCCTTCCAACCGTCCCCCTATCATCTCCTATATATTATATGTTAGTAGCTGCCCTCCAACCATCCCCCTATCATTCCCAAAATATATTAGTAGCTGCCGTCCAACCATTCTCCTATCATCCCCAAAGTATATTTGTAGCTGCCTTCCAACCGTCCCCCTATCATCTCCTATATATTATATGTTAGTAGCTGCCCTCCAACCATCCCCCCCAACCATCCCCAAAATACATACATATATATAGCTACTAATATATATCCATCAATATATTATAGTAGCTGCCCTCCAACCATCCCCCTATCATCCCCAAAATACATACATATATATGTGTTTATGTAGCTGCCCTCCAACCATTCCTCTATCATCCCCAAAATACAAGAATATAAGAAATGTTTTTGTCGTCCCAAAAACTCAAAGAAACATAGATAGCCCACCTTATTATATATATATAATTTTAACATATAAAAATAAACTAAACAAAATAGCTGAAATGAAATTGCATCCATCGGTCCATGATGGTATAAAGGGTTGACATCATCCGTGATAATGAACATTGAAATTCAAAATTAACGTGTCATTATATCATATTAATATGACAATGGAAATCACAATGATACTAAATTAAAATATTTCAAAATAGCCATGACAAGTATAAGTTTGAGATCCCAAAATAAAAATGTCAAAATGATTATGTACAAGCATTAAATAAGCAGCTAAAAATCCAAAGTCATCATCAGATGGATAACACTCTAGCACTTAAAGCTCCTCATGATTGGCACAATTGGATTGCATTGGCACGATTGGATTGCATCATTTTGGTTCTCCAATCGAATCCCAACCAATCTTGGTCCTGATCAACTTGCCTTGTATCTTCAAGATCAACATGCCACTTGTACTCAGTGGTTTTGCGATAGATGAGGCACAAGGCACCACGTACAACTACTTGCTTCTTAGGTAATCAAGAGGTAAGCATGTGCCTTGTAATAGAGTGAATAAAGCTATGTGTGGACAAATTCTTCTCAGCAACTGATAACTTGTGAAAGGAGACAAATAGCAAGTAATTGTAGCAATGTCACACTTGTAGCAACCTCTCAGTGTCCCACCAGAAAATGAGCCCATTTTTTTTGTGAAGCATGAGTCTTGTTATTGTCAACGGAGTTCAGGAATTGATCTACCATATCGATTTCTTGGGCGCATGCCCAAGGACAATGAAGAAAAACAAGTACAAGCTGAAAACAAAATTTTAATTAAATATTTAAGACAACAAAATGCAACATTTACTCAATTTTATTCCATAATACATTAGGAATTCACCAAGCATACAAAAATGTAACAACATAGTATTAAGCACATCTTATCATTAAACTTCTATGAACATAGCATTTATTTTGTTCTGAAATAATAAACCGCACCGAAAGCAGGTACAACCAGTAATCCATGTCATTATATCATATCAATGACAATGGATATCATAATGATAGAAAATCAAAATATATCAAAATAGCCATAAGATGATATAATGAGAATAACGTCTCATTATATCATATCAATATGATATTAGGAATCATAATTAATATATATAGAGGGCAGCTACTAATATATATATATATATATATATATATATATATATATATATATATATATATATATATATAAGTAGCTGCCCTCCAACCACCCCCCCTATCATCCCCAAAATACATACATGTATATAGCTACTTATATATATCCATCAACCATCCCCCTATCATCCCAAAATACATATATATATATATATATATAGCTGCCCTCCAACCATCCCCCTATCATCCCCAAAATACAGGAATATATGAAATGTTTTTGTCATCCCGAAAACTCAAAGAAACATAGATAGTCCACCTCAATATATATATATATAATATTTCATTTCAGCTATTTTGTTTAGTTAATTTTTAGCTGAAATGAAATTATATATATATATATATATATATAATTTTAACATATAAAAATAAACTAAACAAAATAGCTGAAATGAAATTGCATCCATCGGTCTATGATGGTATAAAGGGTTGCCATCATCTGTGATAATCAACATTGAAATTCAAAATTAACTTCTCATTATATCATATCAGTATGACAATGGAAATCACAATGATAGTAAATCAAAATATTTCAAAATAGCCATGACAAGTATAAGTTTGAGATACCAAAATAAAAATGTCAAAATGCTACCAGCATTAAATAAGCAGCTAAAAAGCCAAAGTCATCATCAGATGGATACCACTCTAGCACTTAAAGCTCCTCATGGTTGGCACGATTGGATTTCATCATTTTGGTCCTCCAATGGAATCCCAACCAATCTTGGTCCTCATCAACTTGCCTTGTATCTTCAAGCTCCACATGCCACTTGCACTCAGTGGTTTTGTGATAAATGAGGCACAAGGCACTGCGTACAACTATTTGCTTCTTAGCTAATCAAGAGGTAAGCATGTGCCTCTTAATAGAGTGGATAAAGCTATATGTGGACGAATTCTTCTCAGCAACTGATAACTTGTGAAAGGAGACAAATGGCAAGTAATTGTAGCAATGTCACACTTGTAGCGAACCCTCAGTGTCCCAACAGAAAATGAGCCCATTTTTTTTTTGAAGCATGAGTCGTGTTATCGTCAATGGAGTTCAGGAATTGATCTACCATATCAATATCTTGGGCCCTGCCCAAGGACAATGAAGAAAAAACAAGTACAAGCTGAAAATAAAATTATAATTAATTATTTAAGACGACATCAATATTCTCAAATTGACAGTAAACAAAATGCAACATTTACTCAATTTCATTCCTTAATACATCAGGAATTCACCAAGCATACAAAAATGTAACAACATAGAATTAAGCACATCTTATCATTCAACTTCTATGAACATAGCATTTAGTTCGTTCTGAAATAATAAACTGCACCGAAAGCAGGTACAACCAGATATCCATGTCATTATATCATATCAATATTACAATGGATATCATAATGATAGAAAATCAAAATATTTCAAAATAGCTATAATATGATATAATGAGAATAACGTTTCATTATATCATATCAATATGGTATTAGGAATCATGATGATGAAAAATAAAACTATTTCAAAATAGCCATGACAAAAGGTCAAAATGCTTACGCGCAAGCATTGAACAAGAAGCTGAAAAGTCATCATCAGATGGATAACACTCAAGTCGCAGAAGCTCCTCATGATTAGCACAACTTGATTGCATCATCTTGGTCCTCCAACTAAACCTTAACCAATCTTGGTCCTCCAATGAAACCCCAACCAATCTTGGTTCTCTAGCGAAACCTTAACCAATTTTGGTTCTCATCAGCTTGCCTTGGCTCCTCAAGCTCCATATGCCACTTGTACTCAGTTGTCTTGCAATAATCACAAGGCACCATATACAACTATTTGCTTCTCTGCTTACCAAGAAGTAACCTTTTTCCTCTTAATAGAGTGGATAAAGCTATCTATGGACGAATTTTTCTCAGCAACAAAGAAACTAATAACTTGTGAAAGGAGGCAAATTACAAGTGGTCATAACAATGTCACACCTATGGTGATCCCTTAGTCTTTCCTTGTAAAACACACTCAATTTGTTTTTGAAGCATGAGTCTTGGTACCATTGATGGAGTTCGGGAATTGATCTACCATATTGATTCCTTGGGCCCTACCTAAGGATAAAGAAGCAAAGCCAACAATTACAAGCTGAAAATAAAATTATAATTAATGCTTTAAGACAACATCAATTTTCTATATTTGACAAAGTAAAGAAAATACAACATTTACTCAATTTTATTCCTTAATACATCAGGAATTCACCAAGCATACAAAACTGTAACGACACATAGCATTAAGAACATCTTATCATTAGACTTATATGAACATAGCATGTGTTTCGTTTTTTAAATAATAAGCCTCACCGAAAGTAGGTACAACCAGATCTACATGTTAAGACACAATATCCAAGATTTCATAACTCTGAAATGTGGGGAACACAACCAACTCCACTGGCGGAAAGTAAACTACAACAGCTGTACATACAACTCAGCAAGTACAATAGTTCATAAAATTGCAGCATTGTTCAATAAAGTGTACATGAAGGGAACCTTCTCTAAGCCCGAAAAGGGTTCTCAAGTGTACTCTGTATAAATGTCTCAATGCAGCAGCATCACATCAAAACTAGGAGAGGGGGAGCATCATTGAGGTGCTTTGCCTCCAATCACAGAGCCAAACAGTTCCCCCACACACCTCCCTAATGGGAGTGGCCCTACCCTTCAATGAGGGCCGCAGATGTGAGGAGAGAATACAAAGAACCATGTGCAACAAGAAGTTAGAGTGACCATCATAAATGCAGTCAAGTGAAGTAGAACCAGAAAATACAACAAAAACATGATCACCATCTACAGATAATCCGTGACAATATTATGAACCAGACAATACAATGAACAAGACTACTGATCGTACAAATCATGCTTTGGCCAAAATTTTAATGAGATGGCAGCCACAAAACGCCTGCCACTCAACCCAATAATACTTGAGTTTTTAGAAAAACAATGTTCACTTTGCACAACAATTTTATCTTTAGTTTATACTTTTCTAAATGAAGACAATATACTAGCATAATTGACTACTTTCAGTTTTATAGGCAAATCGTGAATGACATTGTCTCAATAACTTAATCAGACAGACCCAAGCAAGGTTACAGCAGTATACATGCTGTAGAAGATCATGCATGAAAGCAAGACTGCAATCTATCTCAATATCAAGAGGAAACAAGAGGCTAATGAAAAACATGTTATATGTTTAGTACTTCAATCTAACCAACCTCACAAGTTCCTCACTGCCTGAAAGGCTTCGAACACATCATAGTACAACACACATACATCTAAGAACTAATATTTGAAAATGGTGGGGTTGAGGGTGTTGGGGAAGGCTATGCAGACAAAGCTTTCATGGACTTACCAAACCTTTGTCAAGTCCACATCGGACAACCAAACTAGGTTTGCACAATATCTAACAACCTCCACCCACATGATCAAATCAAGTTCAAGGATAGGATACATTAGAAAAATCTGAAAGGGAACATAACCATAACTCCAAACAATTATACTTGTTAGAGAGATATCAACACCCTCAAAAAATCACATAACGGGCAGGTTGGCAACAACTACACCAAGTTGTCAAGTCTATATACAACTTTAGAGTGCATTTAGAGCATCTTTGTAATATTATTGTAATATAATATTGTAAATCCTAGGAGTAATTGTATGAGAGCATTTTTCTCATAGTGGTAGATAGAAAGTTCACGTATGAAGACTGATTCTTCATGGAATATGAAAGGAATAATCACATGCTTGGCTATTTAATATTGTAATCTTTCATGCTTGTTTAATGCAATAACTTTGGTTTGCACCAAATCTCATTTTTATTTGTCATCCATCCTGGCTTGACATTGGTATCAAAGCGTAGGCTTTCTCTTATTCATTCTCCATTCTTCCTCTTTGCACTTCATTCTAATCAATCAAATCTTTCAAATCAGTCTTTTCAAATGACAAAGACTATGTATTGGCTGTTTGAAGGCACTGTTTTCTGATTTCTTGGTGTAGTGTGGTGTATATATTAGTTCTGATCTGTCTAAAGGCGTTGCAGATCTGTATGAAGGCATTTTGGCAGAATACATTGCTGTAGGACATTTTCGACCTGTTCTCAAGGCATTTCAATTAGTATAAGGTGTTTTTGCTGTTAAGGATCTCATTTTGGCAGTTTGAATGCTGTTTTTAACAGCTGCGCGGCGTTTTTTTCTCTTGCTGGGGCTGTGCTATGGCCAGGAATGTCAGTTTTTTGACATAAGTTGCAATTTAATTGGCGTCTTTTCTGCTTCAAGACCTGCATGGCTGTTATTTTATCTTCGTTGGCTGCACTTTGCCTATATTTGACAGATTTTGGACTGCGTCCCATTCAAAACCATCTATTTCCAAGCATTTTTGGTGTATTAAGAGCTCCAAGGACTACGTGGCAGCATTTGCATCTTAGTTTTGTGGTCATAGAGGTGCGTGAAGCTGGGGAGGCCCTCCAATGAAGGAATCTCAACATTCTATCACTCTTCCAAGTGGTACCAAAGCCCATCAGAGTGAGATAATTGAAATTCATTTCCTTTTATGCTTTTTTCTCACAAATAAAAACATAATATTTGAATGGAGAACATTCCCACCAGAGAATAATAATTGCATATTTTTTTAATTTTTGAGTAGTTCAAAACAAAAATAATTCATTTTGCAAACCGTAATTAATTTTCGTTTTGAAAATTAAGCAAAATTTGAATAAAAAGTCAAATTGTGCAAAAACAAAAATCAATTCATAGCATTCGATATCAATAGTGCCTCTGGTTTGCGTTTACAAGTGAAGTTGTTGTGATTGAACTACTGCACTTATAGACTTTTATAGTTGCAACAATGACATTTGTGGCATAGACTCTGTAAACCGCCGGGGAGAATTAAGAAAAAAATTCATTTTCCATTCCATTCGTCATCCATTTGCTACTATTGTTAGACGTAAATCCCAAAAACAAACAAGAGCACTTTGAGTATATAGGGTTATCACGTCCACGTTCAATGACTTCTTGTCAAGTGGGTGTCGTAGATAGAACAAATCCTTTTCATGTACTACCTAGGTACCACGTACCATTTTTGTCTCATGTGCTTTAATGTCTCTTTTATGTTCCACCAGGTATATAATAAAGATGAACTTCTTCCACTTACTTATGGGTATGTAGGAAGGGCAAGCATATAGAGAGGTTTGGTATATCTATCAAGTGGTATATAGAAAAGGGGACCTTTTTGGAGCGATAAGTAACCATTCCATCTTTCAATACAACAAACATGCATTCAATCAAAATCATTGCTAACACAACCCTAACTGGGAAATATACTTGGTTAGAATGGTCTAGACAGGTGGAGAACACACTTATCTTCAATGACTTGTGGTTTAACATCTGTGATGGGGATGATCAACCCACCAATCCGAAATAAGCAAAGGAGATGCCGTCTTGGAAGCAGAAGAATTCAAAAGCAGTGGCCTTGATGATGGCCTCAGTTGATGTAGAGGTGTTTCGTCATATACGTGGGTGCAACACTCCTTGGGAAGCAATCCACAAATTGAAGGACCTATATGATTACCACTTAGGACTGTAATTCATATAGTTACAATTGAAATTATTCTATCTTGAGTTGAAAAATGGAGATGTCATGGATTTGGCTTCTGAAATCTATGCAATCAAACATAATGTTGATGCAACTAATATAAAAAAATGATGACCCCATTTATAAAGGCTCTTGTTCCTACATACTCAACGTACTTGGAGTCATTGCAAGCAAGCAATCTATAGAAAACTCACATTTGATCAACTACTTGAGAAGATGGTTGAAAGAGAAAATGCCTTTGAAAAAAAAAAAACAAAGTCCATAGGAGAAAACATTTGCCATGCAAATCAAAAGGGCAATTCTTCCAAGAATGTAGGAAATGATAGAGGCAAAGGGGAGAACAAAGGGCGAGGCGACAATTTTGGCAAAAACAATAGTTAACATCAAGAAAATTAGAATGACAAACGATACATGTTTTGCAAACACCACGAAAGAAAAGGGAGTCACGAGACCCATGAATAAGACATCATGGAAGAAAATTGAAGCCTAAAAAATACATAAGCAAAAAGAGAGAAGAATAAAAATTTGAACCAGATTCAACTCAGTATTCTTGGGAATGTGTGCTTTCCATCTTTAACGAAACAAATAATCCGTCAGAGAGTTCATCATGGGATAATGCTTGGGTTCTAGACACTGGTGCCACTTAACATATTACTTTCCGAATGGACTTAGTTGAAGAGTTTCATGAAGAAGGTTGTGGTCCAATAAATTTGGCAAATAAAACAAGTTTGTGACCTCAAGGCAAAGGTTCAATTCAACTCAAGTGACCAGGACTTTTAGGCTTCATTCTCCGTAATGTACTATCCTTAGTTAAAAATAAATCTGTTGTTTCTTGTGCTAATTCGACAACAAGGCCACTCCATTCCACTTGATGATGGAGAGGTGAAAGTCACAAGAAAATGTGATAATATAGTTGTTCTAACTAGATACGAGGAAGACAAATTGCTAAAACTTAAGGGGTGAGCACTTAGTGCCAAGAAATTTTGTTCATTTTGCAGAAGGAATGCCAACAAATATTCTCTGGCATCCCAGTTTTGGGCACACACACTATGACAACATCCTCACAATACAGAAAAATGTTGTAGGCTTGCCGACTATGCCCAAAAACATTGAAAAGTGTGAAACCTACATATTGGCCAAAGACGAAAAGAGAACCATTTCAAAATTTAGAATGGAATGCTGACAGAAAGTTGTAGTTGTTTCACTTTGATCTATGTTCTCTTCCAAATTTTCTCCCTTGGTGGTCACAAATACTTCATGTTTTTTATTGATCACTATAGTAGGATGACTTGGATATATTTTCTGAAGAAAAAATCATAAGCCTTTGAAACGTTTCAAAAGTTTCGAACTATGGTTGAAAATAAAGCCCAATCTCGCATTGGGACATTCATTATTGATAGTGGTGGTGAGCTCACTTCAAAGGTGTTTGAAACCTTTCTCAAGCAGAACGGAATCAAACATCATCTTAGAGTTCCTTACACTGTTCAACAGAATGGAGTAGTTGAGCGGATGAATAGAACTGTCATGAATATGGTTTGGGTAATGTTGTACTTCAAAGGGGTAAATTTGAACTTTTGGACGGAAGCAACTCAAACAACAATATACCTTTGCAACAAGGCACCATTGACAACCCTACAAATGAAGACTCCATATGACGTCTGATGTGGTTATCTCCCTTTAGTGCGACATCTTCGGATTTTTGGATCCACATGCTACACATTGATCCCAAAGGAGAAAATGAACAATTGGAACACATGAATCGCAAATGCACGCTTTTGGGATAATCTGAGTCTTCAAAAGCATACAGGGCATTTGATGAGAATAACAAGAAATTTATCATCACAAGTGATATCATCTTTTATGAAACTACAAAGGACACAATGAGCATTCGTCGACAATTGAATTGACTTGAGATATATGCCAAATTTGATGTTTTCAAGGAGGTTCCAAACAGTGAAGGGGGAACTTGCAATTTGGAAAACAATTGAATCTCTATTGACTCCTGAAATTGAAAACGACACTCTCCTTGTAGAAGAAAGTGAAACTTCATCAGAGGATTCTCTGATGTTAGGAAATGAAGGAGTTGCCATTCCAGAAATTGAGGCACTAGTGATTCCGCAAGTGACATAGAAAAAGATACTAAAATGGGCCAAATAAACATTGAATGATGTCAGACCTGATGAGGTAGGAAAAACATTCACAATTATTGCACATACAACTGCACAATAATTAGACAAGTGCCTAGATTAATTTCAAGATAATATAGAAAAGCTTACCTTGAAAGACCCTTTTGAAGAAGAAGAAATATATGATGCTTTTGACTTTGAATCCACTTCCCTCAAACAAGTTGAAAAGCTTGATGCATGGAAAAATGCAATGAGAAGTGAGTATGATTCGTTGGTCAAGCATCAATACAAAATCCATAGAGCAATCAAACCGCAACAAAGAACATAAGGACATAACACATGATATAGGTGGGAAACCCTTAAAGGGAAGAAAACCCACAGTGATCACTGCATGGACTACATGTCCTAAGTTAGATATGCAATGAGTCAACAAGATTGCTGAGCACCAACTCAACTTGAGGCACCAACCCCAAATAGTCAAGCACCAACTTGACAAAAAGATTCAGCAAGCACCGACTTTCTAAGAATCACCAACTTCTTGATTTGTAGACACCAATCTACAGGAGGCTTCAGCCCCTTTTGCCAAGCACCGACTCAACTGTTTCAGATCATCCACCTTTCTCAGTTGCTTCTGTCAACCAATGATGGTACAATTCTGCTCTCTGCTTATCGATCTCAGCTTCATTTTGCCGTTTTTCTGCTCATCACTCTCAAATTCATTATGCTGTTTTTTTGCTCATCAGTCTCAGATTTATTTTGCTATTTTTTTGCTCACTTTCTCTGCTTAATCAAATAGACACATTAGGTTCTCTTTCTCTGCTCTTTATTTCAAAAGACTTTGTCCTCTGTGCCTCCTATAATCATCTCTTTTAGCTGATTCTGTATACTCTAGGGTTCGTCTTCATATGAATCATTTGATGATTTCATACTCACACCTCTCTGGCCATCTGCTCTTCAACGAACCTTTGCTCTGCTCTGTAGTGAATTATATTTCTCTATTTTTCATACTCAAAAAGACAATTTGATCTTGCTTATATACAAGACGTTGATCAACAACCTCTTGAAAGTTGGCCAAACAAAACTCTATAGTCGACTGTATAATGAATTATTCTCTTTTGAAAACATAATTCACATTAGCTTATATAAAAGCTCACTCACATAGGTCGGCCTGAGTGAAATGAAACTGGGATAGAGCAAGCAATCATTATAATACATTTAGTGTCGGCCTGTTGAAGTCTGTAGTAGTCTTGATGCAATTCATAGCAACTCTGATGAAGTTCGTAGCTCCCCTGATGTAGTCTGTAGCAAGTTTGATGCAGTCCGTAGCAAGCTTGATGTGGTCCGTAACAAGCTTGATGCAATCTGTAGCAAACCTGATACGGTTCGTACCAAACCTGATGCAATCCGTTGCAAGCCTGATAAATTCCATAGCTGCTCATAGAAATTCCTTGACATCAATGACCATATTCTTTATTGAATATCAAACCCTTTGACATCAATGACAACATCTCAACAAACTCCCCCTTTGCCATTGATGGCAAACCTTTACAAGCTGATGACCTGAGCAGATGTTATCATTCAATGAACATACCTTTACACTAGAACTTGACCTCAGTTTACTCTTTCCCTTGTCATTTCTTCACCAAAAGAAACTAGATAACAATTATACAACTTGCTATTTCTCTCCATTATACATCTCTACTGCTGCACTATTTCTCCTTGAAAATGGTCAGTGTGCACACTATAGCAAATCTTTGTTTCGAGATCTCTAATTGCTAAAATCCTTGAATTGTTTCTTCTTTCTCAATCAAACCCCTTTCCAAGAATGATTTGGTCTCCTTATAAATAAATGCTCAAAAACATTGTTACAAATTTGAACTGTTTCAGTTCTCCCATGGGTGATGTTTCATTTTCCTCTAATGACTCTTCAACTTCTAATTGTTACACTTCTTGACAATCGGTGCATGGGTATTTTGAGTTGGCATGCATGAGAATCAATTGTCTAAATGTAATGTGGTGTGATGTGTAGTTTGTGTGTGCTTTTGCAAGTGTTCAGTGAACCATTGCACAAAACAATCATTATGCGAAATTTTAGAAACTTTGCGCAAAAGTTGATCCTTTGACCTTTTCCACCTTCTAAATGAAGATCTAGCATTCAAGTCATTGACGGTTCCTATGTTGTGCGGCATTATGTTGTGTAGTGTGTGAGACGAATTATTTCTTGGCTACATAGAAATATCTCTGTGTAAGACTTAAGCCACACATTGTAGAGGTTGCAGACCTTGTGCACAATGGTTGGTGGGCCGATCGTTGGGCATCACAAACTCATATCGTAGGCTCATTGCAATAGATTACAAATAGATTGAACTTCGGTGACTTAGCATAAAGGGCCAATCCCCGGGTTTGTGTAGGATTTCTCTAGACAACAATGATGTGCACAAACCTTCATACTTGCAAGATTTGTAAGACTTTGCAGAGCTCCACAAAACAAGGAATGTTGCACAAGTCATTAAGTTACGCATGACTTCCCCTTGCACACGTCTATGCAGAATTTGCAACTCCCTACTTAAGGTTCGCAAATATCTTCCAACATAACTTGTGCAAAAACATTAGTCTCTACTTTTTCAATCATTTAGGACTGTGCACACAATTGCTTATTACCATTGTAAATATTTTTTGGTTGATGCAAGATTGCTTGTGAACCCAGATGCTTCTGCATCAAATAGCAAACCTTGATCACATTTAACTAGTCCAATGAGTAATCTCTCATAAGAAAAAGACCAAGCTCAAGAAGCCCAAACATAACTATGCCACCTCAAGGAACTAACATCCCTGGTAATCCCAACATCATAGGATGCAAAGCAAGCATGTCTATACATCAAAGACTAAATAAAAAGCAAGAGAGACTTTGATACTCTAGACAACACATGCATAGATATAAGCACATGAACTATGAACTATAGGCTTTAGACATGTATGCTACCATGTAAGCAAATGTAGAATCAAATAACATTGTGTTTCAATGGGAAATGGGTTTTACTTCAAACTAACATTTAACTAGGTCTAATCATGCATAAAATAGAAAAACAGTCCTAATTACTTAATCCCATTTCTTGAGCAGTGAATGACAAATACGTTTAGAAATGTTTCTTTCTTTAGCAGTTGGTTTCCATGATGACTCTTGATGCTTTGACTCCAATTTTGCAGCTCCATGCTCCCAACAACACCTCACAAAATGGTAAAAATATGGGGGTTGGATTTGAGGGTCTGCCTTAGTTAGACTTCCTTTGGGGAGCACGTCTTGAAAACAACATATGCATAATATAATCTACTAGATAGTCCATTTCAATATCCCAACCCTTAAAAATCCCTATGAAAATGATAGATTCTATCTAAATGCTTTTAGTATTTTTCTCTCCTATCAAATGATCTACTAGACATCTTTATTTATAAGAGATATTTGGAATTAAACTAGACACTATGCACACCCATATTGACTTCCACAATGTAAGGACCTAAAAAGAGAGGAAGGGTGAATGCAAGTGCACTATACATAGAAGGGGCTCAATCATAGGATAAGATGAGGATAAGAGGGGACTTTTAAATTAAGTTGGTGTGAACCAGAGGATGCATAATAAAAGGAGGGATTTTTAAAATAGGCTAGTATAAGCTAGAGGATGTACACTAGAAGAGGGATTTCATCCGATTAAAGTCAGCAAGAGGGCCCATAATGCACAATCTGAATTTAAAACTAAATATGCAACATAAGCCAAATATGCTAAATCATAATAATTCAACACTAAATAATGTCATAAGACCATTGTTAGGTGTCTACATAATGCCCCACTTTGATGTGTGCGTGTGTGTACATATTAAATTAAAATAGCCAAATGTACTTTGAAGGCTTGAAGATGTTGTGGCTGAAACCTATAAGAGTAATTGAAGTCAATATTGTACGTGATAATGATCGGAAAGTCAAAAGGAGGAGAGAGGCTACCTTATCACAAAGTCCAGCTTCTGTGACTTGCAAAATAAATAAAATTTGTTTCCTTGCAATCTGCTCGAGCATCTTGACCATAACTATGAACTGCCATGCCTGAATATGAAGTCCTAGAGTAAGCATCCATGCTGGAATATGAAGTCCTAGAGTACCTACAAACATAAGGAAAAGATTTGCAATTCAATCAATGTCTATATAAATTGATAATCAAAGAACTTCTAAAATCACTGAATAAAATGAAAATTAGGAACAAATAGATCTGGTTGTAGGTGAACTATGAAACCGTATGTGTTGAATCTGCATCATCTCTGAATGTGCTTCTTATTGTGGAGTCCAAGCAAAGTGTGTCTTATAACTTTTTGGTGTGTGCCTTTGAATGTAGAAGTGTCTTTAACTCTTTGGTGTGTGCCTCTATATGTAGAAGCATCTTGTAACTCTGTGGTATGCTCCTCCAAATGTAGAAGCAAGTTTCTTGTAACTCTCTAGTGAACACCTCCAATATAGGAGCGTCTTGTAACTCTCTATAGTGTGCCTTATAACAATCTGAACTATTGGGTATCATTAGGTAATTGAAGATAGAATAAGTGGATCATTTGAGGTGTGGGATCTTCTTGTGTATCACACATCTGAAAATAAATGGATTACACATACCATGTGAAACATAGAAACCAATCTAATGCATACTCTTTCAAACTTCTTGGAAAGATCTTAAGTAATAATCTATCATGATGAGCATAATTGCCAAGAGAAGCATACAAATCTTTAAGGTGCTTATAGGGGTCTCCTTTTCCATCAAATAAAGTAAAGTTAGGCATGATAAAACCACAGGGAATAAGAGTGCTTGCAATGGCATGTGCTAAGGTGTTTGATAATATAGCATTGGAATTGGCCATAGCATTAGGCTCAAGGGAGCCAAGAGACAAAATTTGAACTTGTCTCTATTATTCACTGATTGCTGCAATCATAGAAATTATTTCGGAAGTTGGAATCGTTGTTGTATGAAGCAGATCACTCAAGGGAAGAGGCTCATCATCGGTTGTAAAATCCGAGACCGTCGTAGGCTTAGGTGGTGGAGTGGTCAAATATGGTTGACTATGCAACACATGTGAAGACATACAACTATTAAGCACATTTGGAGTCACAAAGAGGGAAGAACAGTCACTAGAAACAAAGGAACATTATTCAAAACACGATCAATATTTTTACTAGTTACTTCTTTCATCATGTCCATAATCTTAGCAAAATGAGAAGGGTTTTCCATAGCATGTGTTCTAATGGTTTCAATAGATTCATCTCTATGTTGTTCATCCATTTCCTTTTTAAAATCATAATCATCATCATTTGCAGTCCAATAATCATGTTTAGAAACATGAGTATCATTATGATTATAAACATGGGCATTCAAAAAAGGAATATGAAGACAATCGTTTTCATTCATATTATGTTGTACGAAGGAATGAAAATGTCTAGGTGTGATTCTATGTGGTGCTATTGTACTTTGTTTGAAATTAATATTTTTGTCCATATTTGCATTCAAGGCAGACTCACTAACACATTCATCATACAGACTATTCATTTGATATTCATTTACACCATTTTGAAAAGACATAATATGCATAGAAGAATTTGAAGGATTTTGAAAAAGCATGTCTGGAGGATGAGCTATCCTATTTGATGAGATACGTAAAGAGGACACATTCATTTTAGAGTATTTTTTTTGAATTTTATTGTAAAAGGCTTCTAGGTGAAATAAAAAATAAATGAAATGATTAAAAATAAAATAAATGAATAGATAAATGGAAAATACAAATGAAAACCATAAAACCAGAAGAATCAACAAAATAATCGAAACCTACACTTGGAAAATGAATGTAAAAAGAAAAACAAAAGAATCAAATTTAAAAGAATCAAATAAATAAAAGCAGAAACTAATGTTTAACACTAGGCAAAGGTTGGGCTCGGTGGATGGAGTGTGGATAGTGCACAGGCTGCTTGAGGGGAAGAGAGAGCAGGACGGTGTAGACAGCAGATGGATTGCTACGTGGAGGCATGACAGGGAGTGCTGGTGGAAGGGTAACAGAGGCATTCGGGAGGGAGGCACGGCTGGAGCAGCAGAGATGGAGAGATGAATGGTGAGTGGCAGGAGAGAAGAAGCACGGTGGGTACATTGGAATGGGTCAGGTACATAAATAATGGCAATGGAAGAGAACTGCACTCCAAAGCAGATATGTGGCAGATATCATGCTATCAATGAGGAGATATCTGAATGGTTTGATATATGACGTCATGTCCCCAATAGACAGAAATATGCCAAGCAATTTTTTAAAAGGTTCTACTAGAAAATTTTGCTTCCTCAGAATACATTGCAGCAGCGATATTGTGAGAAATGCAATCACTTTCAAGCAGACAGGCATAAGGATGTGAAGAGGATAAAAGAGATCCAATGAATCGATGAATGGTGGCGGCAAGGGAGAGCTGGTGCAAGTAACGTGGAGGTGGATAAATGAAGATAGTTCAGCACGACACTGATGCACAAAAACAACACAGCAATGGGGTGTGTAGACTGGTGTGTTGGTTGGGAAAGGAAGATGGTGGATTTGATGTGTACAACCAAACGGACATAGGTTGGAGATGTGGGTGGTAACAAGAAGGTGCTTGGGAAAAGGCAGTGAGGAAGTGCAATGGGGGCTGCACTAGGGTTAAGTCAACTCAATAAAATTAAAATTAAAAATAAGCAAAACAAATCGGGTGAAAGGAGGATGGATGCAGCTAGGAGAAAAGCTCTGAAGGATGATAAAAGCTATATATCTAGTCTTAGCTGTTTCCTTCTACAAATATGTACAGTCCACGCTTTTGAAAGGAAGACGTGGAATGGATAGATAAGATACATATATTAATGTCCAACTAATGACCACAAAAGTAGGTCAAAGGGACCGCAGATTACAGAAATGTGTCAAGAAAAAGGGGGAATCCAAAAGGGTCTCCGAAAACAAAAAAAACCATGCTGAAAGAAATAGTATAAAACATGGCCAAGAGTGACAACGCTCCGAACCAAACCACCAAAGGACCCAACCACGCTCAGGTCCAAAGAAGGGAGCAAAATAAGTGACCAATCTTCAAGAATCTGTAAACATTGGGGGCACGAGGATGATCCCTAAGAAAGAAGAACCAAGAGGGAACCCATCAAGAGTTCGATCCAACTCTCTTAGCATCCAAGGCCGACAAGAAGAAGCTTCGAATAGAAGTTTGACCTGAAGAAGGGGATGTACGATGCCTGGTTTGCCCTCCAATCCTCTGCCAGAAGGAAAAGTCCTCTATGAAGGTCTGGTGGATCTAGTTTGTCTCCTAATGCCGTGTCTAAGGTGAATATGTTGATGAAAACTTGGGGAACTGTGAATAGTGTCTCTGGACTGCAATGATCTGGGATGTGGGGCTGTACTGATGTCAATCTGTCGCTTAGTGTGTCTCCTCGAAGGTAGCACCATGAAAAAGGAAGTAATCCACTGAGTGGAGACTGGTCTAGTGGGCCTTTGAATAAAATGATCACGAAGCTTAAGAGCTTCTTGTATATATAAAGCCAAACATCTGTGGGTTTCATATCTGAAGAAGTCAGAAAGAGTCTATTTCCTCCGTAAACCCTCCCTTTGATCTCATGGTAGATGGGACAACAAAAGATGAAGTGTTCCTCGGACTCCATCTCCTGGATGCTCCATAACTGACAAATCCTATCTGCTCGATCTATGTGGTGATCTATCTCAATCCTAAGCCTGTGAGACCCCACTCGAAACTATCCCAATGGGATGCGAAGAGGCTGCATCTAGTGGCAAAATGTATATTGTGGATGAATGATAAGTCCATCACATAGCTCCAAGAAGTGCTCTGCATAAATTGCCATCTTAGGGCGTAACCCCCTAAGAGGGTTTGCTCAAGTAGTATGGATAAACTGTCTGTAAATATCATCCCTAATAATCCGGTTCAACTCCTGTCTAGTGGGTAGAAGATGAGTTGGTGCATCCAAGGAGTACATAAATGGAGGAAGTCAGTCCACCCTGATTCCTACAGACTCCAATAGATTAGAAACTCCTGTAAACATACAACGTCCATGGGTCGAAGGAGCTGAGAGAGAAAACGTGCACTCGCAGCATCAACAAACCTCCGTATGCGATGTATGAAAGTGATTAGATCAAAAATAGTCTCCAGTTGGAATGGTCGGGCTCCAAACTCTGCAAGAATAATGTGTTGGGGAATTGTCCACTTACATCTCTGATCATGCAGCGAAAGAGAAGTGTTTGGACCCTCTCAACAACCCAATCATCCTCATGTAGAGAGGGCCCCCAAACTATAGATCAATAGAGAACTGTGGGTTTGATAAGTGTATCCATGAGTGACATTTTGGAAGAGATATCTAGAAAGTGATGCCGAAAACATTGTTGTTCAAGGAGAGCTAAAGAACCATAACCTTTGTTTATTCTGGGCTGGAGTGCCTGCCTCAAGCTGAAATGTGGACCAGAAAATTGTACTTTTAGATAAAATAGGAAGTGGTAATCTCAACCTCCTTTCATCTGAAAAAGAAATGGATGTGGGAGGTCTTCAAGCCATTAAATACCATGACCATGGTTTTCCTCAAATTAACGGTCAGCTGTCGGAGATCGCAAAAGAGAGCCAAAAAGTGCAATTGTTGTTGTAAGCCCTCATGAGAAGAGGCTAGGAAAACCACGTTGTCTGCAAACAAGAGGATAGAAATCAGAACCTGGTGAAGAAGACACCCATCACTAGCTTGAATATGTTCATGAAGAAAGGTCTCTAACTCATCAATGTATATCCCAAATAAGGTTGGGGACAAAGGGCATCCTTGCTTGACCCTAATGGTACTCCTAATAAAGTCTGAAATCCCATGAACTGTGCGGAGAGGACCAAAAACATTCTCGTATAATCTCATAATGATTGCCAAGAGGGTCTCAGAAATGCCAATATTCCTAAGTATCTGGGAAATTCTACTCTCGGAACAGAATCAAATGCTTTCCTAAAGTCTACAAAACAACAATAGACTTTGGATGAGTGATGACGTGCCTCCTCAATAATGGCCCGAAGTGTGAAAATATGATCAATGGTCTGATGGGCTGGTCTAAACCCTGCTTGTCCCCTAGCTCTAAGGTGTCTTTGCTCTAGCTCTCTCGAAAGTTGCATGTGTAATACAATAGCATACAACTTTGAGAATGTGTGTCCAACCATGATCGTCCTGTAATTATTAGGATCTGAATAGGACCTTGATTTGTGTACTGGGTGAATAATGTGATGTGACCAAGAGGATGGGAAACCTGAACAAACCACGTGGTTGAAAAGATCAACCAAATAGCTTCCCAAAGCTCTAAAACCATGTTTGAAGAACTCGGCTAGGAAACCTTCTTCATCGGTTGCCTTGCAACTATTCGTCACCTTCACTGCTTCTCTAACATTCTTGTATGTGAAAAAGGAAGAAGATGATGGAGAAGCAAGATGGGTTTGCGTTTGTCCAGGTATATCATAAAGGGTAGAGGTATGGGAAATCATGGATCTGGGATTAAGCTCAGTGGGGAGGGGAGAATGCCGTGGGAAGATGGTACACCAAAAGAGTTTGGGGGAGTGAATGTACAAAGCCCGTAAGATCCATCTCCTTTGAGAAATAAAAAGGTGTTTCTTACGTCGGAGAAGGCAACGATAGGATGATTTTAAGGCTAGGTAAGAGGGGTGAGTAGTCATCATCATACCACTTATTCATGGGGCAAGATATTTTAGATTGATGGGAAGTAGACATACACTGGTATAGTTAGGATAAGATTTTAGGGCAGCTTCCCAAATAATGGAGGAAAGACATTTGTACTTGGAATTAACACAACTAAGTGAGAAGAACTGTGGTTCTAGAGGTAGAAGTTGACGGATGTGAGAAAGAAAAATGTCAGGGTGCCCATCCTCAAAATGGAAAATGGTACGTGGTTTACTGAAAGAGGGGGTTGTAACAGGAGGGAAGAAATCAGCCTAGATGGATAAAGAGAGAAGAGCATGGTCCACAAGGGTAATGGGGAAAATGGAAAAGTGACAGATGAAGGGCAAAAGGTTCTAACTAGATAGGACGTAATCCACTACACTCTTCCCTCCCTCATGAGGTTTCCATGTGAAAGAGTGTGAATTTGGAAAGCAAGGCAGCCCATTAAGAATCAACAAAGCATGAGAGTCCCCCAATTGTAAGAGGTGTCTTCTATATGCTGTGTAGGGACCTGGAACATTATCTGACCTCCTATGCAACCCCATTGACTTTGAACGGAATGATCGTGGAGAGGTATATGAAAGTCTTTGGTACGGGCATTGAAGTCACCAAGAAGGATAACTTCTCCAACAACTGAGAATTGAGAAATCCTTGGTATACAAATCTATAAAAGGGTCCCCCTCAGGACTACTATGAATGGCATATGATGAAGACGCTGGAGGAAAGTAACAAACTGCAATGTAAATATCTCTGGAAAGTGGGGCAGTCCCATTAATCCAGACTCACATGAATCTAACAAATTCATCAGACACCTCCATTAAAATTCTGCTCTGGAGTGAGTCTCTAAATAAACAAGCCACCCCACTAGAACCCCAAACCCCACCAGAATCCCTAGTCCCTTGACGACATGCTGAAAACCAACGGTATCCTGTAATGTCTGGGAGAGGCCGTATCAGGCTCTCATGAGTCTCTGTAATAAAAAGAATGTCTGACAACCCAAGAGCATCAAACATTAGGCCTGGAGATGACCATAAATTGTCGTTGCAATTCCAAGAAGCAATGGAGATGTCATCATCGCCCACCAAGACCCGAGGTCGTTGTCATGCTGACGTTCCAGGGCGTGACCACCCCGATTGGGGAGAATCACGAATGACAACCCTATCATCCAACAATAAACTAGTCCTAGCTAAATAGTAAAGCTATAACTAACAACACTAACAATCTATTAACAAAATAACAAGCTCAACAAGCTTGATTACAAACGAACTATTTTAATACCCTCCCTTAATAACTAAATCACATGTTTTAGTCATTATAACAATGAAAGGATTAAGTCCATACATGAACTAAAGCATAAGTGTAGTTCTGCTGCCATTGCAACAATGTATCCATATGTCCCTATTATCACCAATCCATCTTATCGGAGTACATGGGTAACAAGCCATTGCAACTGCCAAGTAGAATAGGAAATGGTGTTGAATATTGGGTTCATTAGATTTTGTCCTTCCTTGAATTGTTATGTCTTGAATGTGTCATGCTTTCCTTGTTTGTTAAAGTGATTAGTTCCAAAAAGAAATTATAGAATATACATAAAGACTAAACAACATAGCATATCCCGTAAGAGATATTTCTACATTGAACTATTGAAAACCCAACTCTTATTACTTTTCATTGTTGAATAATTTGGGACATTTATTGTTCACATTACTCTTGTGCTTTTTCTGTATGCCCTTTCCTCTTTCACCAACCTTCATGGAAAGCTTCCATTTTGGTTTGAATTTGGTCTTTGAACTTGTGCTTGGTTTCAATACCAGTGAAATAGTAGTAAGAGTAAAATTTACCTACTCTTCACCTTGCACCTTTCGCTTACCGGACTTTGTATATGGCCTTTCCAACAAGGAAGACAATTTATCTTTCCTTACATGTTTCATCGTGGTATGGTACCACTTAGGCCTTTGGTGTTGGTCTTCTTGATTTGATTGTGAATGGTGTCGAGCACTCTTTTCACCACTAAAACTGGACTCATTTGGTTTTTCCATCTTTGAATCCTTTTCAAATCTAGTTCTAGAACTTATTTCAAAAATATCATCAACATGTAGCAATACATTACTATTAGTAGAATGGTACTTTCCCATCTATATCAACATCTTTACTAACCACAATTGTGTATGTAGAGACATCTAGCAATCTATATGCATCTCTTTGGTCACAATAACCAACAAACATGTATACTTTGTTTAATATAGAACACTGTATCCAAAAACACGAAAACTACTTACATAAGTGGTTTTTTCATACCATGATTCTTCTGATGTTACATTCTGCAAAGCTTGTGTGCAACTTCTGTTGAGAGTGTGCACAACTATATTCCCATTTTCTGCCTATTACTGATTTGGTACATTCTGGGTATCCACCATACACTGGGCCATCTCCATAACTGTCCTATTTTGCCTTTCCATGATTGTTCTATTCTACCTTTCCATGACTTCATTCTGCTGTGTAGAATATTGCTTGTGTATACCTTCTTTATTGCAGAATTCCATGAATCTTTCAGAGACAAACTCATTTCTATTAACTGATCTAAGAGCTTTTACATGTTCCTCTACCATAGCTTTCCAAGCAACAAAATTAGATAAACAGTCTAACTTTCTATGCAAAAAATAAACCTACATCTTCCTATAAAAGTCATCCAGAATCGACAATTAATACAAAGCTACAAATATTAAATGTGTCTGCATTGGATTAGACAAACCCACATGTACCAAATACAATGCATTCTCAGCTTTTTGTTTCTTACCAATGTCAAATGAATGTGAAAAATGATTATCTATTTGACATCATGAACATACATTCTAACTCTTTTGAATAGAAAACATTCCATTCACCTTGTTAGTTTGACTTAATGTATGCAGATGCTCATTACTGAGGTGACCATACATTTTATGCCAAAGTTCACTAGTGCTTTTAACTGTTGTTAGTGCATGTTATTTTTCTATTTTGGGATCAATCAACCTATACAATCCCTTGTTATCAATACCGATAGCAATGATTTTCTTTATATGAAAATCACTAACCATGCATTTGTTTCTTTAAACTTCAGACAAAGGTTATGATTCATGGTTATTTCACTTTTGCAACGAAGATTTTTGTTCATGTTAGGAACAAACCGAACATTCTAAAAAGTATAAGTAATAGAATTCAATGAAATACAAACATTTTCGTATCTTTTCACATAGTGAACCCAACTATCACCTAAGGAAACTGATTCAATGCGACTATCATCTTCTACAAAGTTTACGTACTAGTCTTTGTGACACATGTAGTGTCTTGATGCCCTTGAGTCAAAATACCACACTCTCGACCCTGTAAATTGATTCTATGCTGCCACAAATGCAAACTCACATTGTCGCTTACGACAATCTTTTTTCGTATGACTAGGTTTCTTACAATAAAGATAATGCCATTTTAGATTTAGAAGTACTTACATTGTTGTTAGAGGATTCTTTTGAAGAATTATTAGCATTCCACTATTTATCCTTGCTTTTTGACTATGCCATAAACACTTTCTGTAGACTCTGATGTTGAAGCAATTGAGTGTTCCTATCTTGTTTCCTTTTGCGTGCGAAGTGTTGACAATTTCTCAAACTCTAGTGTCTATGTCTTTGCATTATATGCAATGATTTCACCAAGGAATCATGTCATGGTGACAAATTGTGCATGGTAAAAGAGCATTTAAATCTTGCTAATCCACATGTTTTTCCACTGCTTTTAATTAGTCACAAATGTCTTTCAACTGCAAAAGGAATTTAGAAATTGACCACCTTCTTGAATTTTAGCTGAAAACAACAAATCTTTCAAATATAACACCCTTTCGGTTTTAAAGGCCTGGTATTTTGTTGTAAGATGTTTTCATAATATTGATGCAATGGTCGCATTTCTAACTTCTGGTATCAAGTTATCAGCGATTGAAAGTTTTGACAACATTTGGGCTTCTTGATGATGTTTATCATAGTCATGAGGTTGAATAACTGGTCTATTCTCTTTAACAAGTACAATTTGATAAAGATTTTGATACTCATAGATGGTATCTTGCGACTATAAATTAAAATTTGTTTGTTAATTTTTGAGAATCTAGCAACTATAAGTGTTGTAAACTAGCCATTTGACCTAGTTTTTCTTTAAAATAATACGAAAAACTATAAAAGATTTTACAAAAATTTATTTTTGCACATGGATTCTATCATAAAATTGGACAACGTTGCCAGTTTTTAGCAAAAAATTCTTTATCGTTTATGAGAAATTAAATTAATTAGTTTCTGTAAAGTTGCCTAAAAACAATGGAAACAATTAAATTTCAAAATTTATCATAGTTCCATGGAGTTTCTTGACGGGGGGATGGGGGGATGCAAGGACAGGTTTTCGGGATGGGGGGATAGGGGGCCTAAGTTTGAGGACGATGGAGGGAGCGGTGCAAATACATATAGTACTTGAAAAATTAGTTATAGAAAAATGTATAAGAAATAAGTATATTCAATTGAACGTCAACAATTTAACATTGTGATTTAATCATTTAAGTTTTATCTTTGTATTTATAACAATGAAGTTTCAAGTTTGATCCATTGAATCAATGAACATTGAACATTGAAAATGAAAATGAAAATATTGAATTCGGAATTTTTAAAATTACATAGTGATGATTCATGATTACAATCAAGTATCAACAATTTTCAAAAACAAAATAGTGAAATACTAAATACTAAATACAAATGACTAATCTTCTTCAAAGTTCTCGTCGAACTCCTCATCACTAGAACTATTGGACTCCACACACTCAAGCTCCTCCAAACTAATACCAACTAGCCCTGTCTGTGTAGCACCATCATCAATCTATGCTGGGCCTCTGGCTCTACATCCCATCTGGCTGCTAGACTCTCCTTGTGCATAAGTGTGTTGCGGTCAATGAAACGCAAGGCACTATGTACAGCCACAAGCTTCTCTGCCCTCTTAGAGGTAACCCTGTTCCTCTTCATGGAGTGGATGAAGCTATAAGTAGACCAATTCCTCTCAGCAGTAGAAGAACTGGAACCCTAGGACAACAAACAAATGGCTAGATCGGTAATCAAAGAATGAGGCTCATGCAAAGTCCACCACAAAATTAGTTCCTTTTGTGCCATTGTCTCCCTATCTATTTCAGCCTCCTATGAATATCCCCTAAGAGTGGCAAATTTTGTCCACTTAGTATGAATGATGCTTGCCTCTGTAGAATCGTACATTTTCTGATTGGACTTCATGAATCCTACCTTCACCTTAGCATCTTGTATAGGTGTAAATCTACCAGGCCTTTGCACATACCACATCGGGTTCAACGCATAGGCAACAATGTGCAAGGGAGTGTTGAGCTTCTCCCATCTGTGATGATTGATCCGTTGAATATGTTCCGTGTAGAATTGCAATGTGGGGTCCTCTCGTACAACAACCTTTATTTGATCAAGCATAGTATCAATGCACTCATACACCTCTCCAAGGGTAGGTGCATTAACATCCCCATATCTAATCATTGTGAAGACTGGAGTAATGACGGAGACAATATATTTGGCATCAATGCAAAAAACATCACTCTTCACCACTTCCTTCACCCTCTTCCCCTGCGCTCTCTTCGACTCAGGCCACGGATTCCATTCTGTTGTCATAACCATTAGTTGCAATGCCTCTTATAACTCAAGCATCCTCTCCAAGAGAATAAAGTATGATGCATAACTAGTCTCTACAGGTTTTAAGAATTCCTTCTTGGAGAAGGCCCTGAAGAGTGCATGTGAAGTGTGGTGGTTACAGATAAACATCTGCACATCTCTAGCATCACTAACAATTGTTTTGATCCAACTGATTTTTCCCATGTCCTTCAGTGCATTATTCATGGTATGCACACAACAAGGAGTCCACCAAATATGTCTATAGGTTGCCTCAATTAACTTCCCTGTTGTTTTGCACACATGGGCTGCATCTATCACTACTTGGACCACATTCTATGGCCCAACCTCTATAGCATCTTTGAGGATCTAGAACTGAAAATTAGCATCCTTGCAATGTCCTGAACAATCAATAGCCCTTAGAAAATTAGTAACCATGATATTGATGAGTGGACGATGCCTAACGTCCATCCACCCATCCATGATGATGCTGCATCCACTTGAGACCTAGGTATTCTTCATTTTTTCCATTAAAATATTAATCTTGAAATAGTTCTTATCCAAGATTGTTGTCCTCAATTTAGTCTCTTTTGGTGGCACATATGATGGTCCTGCTCTTGTTTTTGCCACGGCCTCCTTATAATAAGGAGAGCGAGCCACATGGAATGAAATGCCATTAGCAAAGAAGAATTTGCCAATGACATCATTTGCCTCATCCTTTGCTTGCACATTGAATAAATCTGCGAGTGAATTTGAAACATCACTAGTCATCTTGCATTTCCCCTTAGGCCCTGCTGCCCCTGAACTAGATGGATTCATTGCCATTGGCCTCTCTAAAGTACTAGAAGTAGAACTTTTTCTCTAATGAACCCTCCCCTTTGGTGGCAAAGTAGCAGATGTAGGTGCATCTTCTTCATTGGCACCCCATAATTTACATATTTCAGCCCTCAATTCAGGTTTTTTTTCTACCTTTTACATACATTTACGCTTTTGCCTCGGACAAGGAGGAGGTGAGCATTTGTTCTAGTCATGCTACCAAACCATTCAAAGTCACATAGGTTGCACTTCCATCTCCTAGCGCCCCCAGATGTCCTAGGGTTTGATGGCACCTTCCTTGCAAATTGTTGTAAAGGTTTCTTTGGATCAAAGGGACCCTTAGCATATTGTTGAAGGGTTTGTGAAGGAAAACTATAATTGGGACTCCTAACAGAGCTAGTTCGCTTTTCACGATCATTCATCCCTGCTTCTAAACTAGGATCATGTGCATAATCTAAATCATTTTCACTTTCAGCGTCAACCTCAACCCCTTGAGGTTGACCCTCATCTTCACTCATGCTATGAGAACTCATAATGACACTGCAAGAAATGATAATTTTTTTCCATTTTATAAGTTTATAATTTAAAAAATTAAAATTCAAACCATTTAAAATTAAGAGACAAGGATTTTATTTTTGTTTTTCTTACTTCAAGTCACACGAAGCTTGGAAGCATAGGATACACAAATAGGAATCCTTGTTCTTAAGATTTAAAAATTAAAATTTAAGCATTTGATTTGAATGAAGATTTAAATTTTTTTAAATTTTAAATTAAAATTTAAGACGCAAGGATTTTCTTTTTCTTTTTCTTACTTCAGGTCGCACGAAGTGCGGAAGTAGAGGATACACAAATAGGAATCCTTGTTCGTAAGATTTAAAAATTAAAATTTAAGAATTTGATTTGAATGAAAATTTAAAAATTTAAAATTTATTTTTAAGCATTTGAATAAATGAGAATCACAAATAATTATAATAATTTTCAATTTAAAAATTCAAATGATTCAATGACATGAATCAAAGAACAAAACAATTTACAAATGAATAATGATTCAATGAAACAAAAATTTAAAAATAAAAAATCAGAATTTGAAAGAATCAAATGCATAGTGATAGGGCCTACCTTGTGGCTGAAATGATGAACTTGAAGAGTCTTGAGTCTTTTTGGCTTCTCTATCCTCTTCTTGATCTCACTTTTCCTCTCCTAATGCTCTCTCACTCTTGCAAATTTCTCCCTCTTAGCTTGCTGCGTCTACTTTCAGCGCTCTACTTCACTCAATGAAGTTTTTGTGTGATTTGGAATGAGAGGGAGTGGGTTTTTTATAAGCTTTTGGGAGGCCTTGAGGGGTCGGGGTGGGACCCACTAGCAATCAGGGTTAGGGTAGAGGGCTCAAAAACCGATTTTTTTTAAATTAAAAAAAAAAAAACACTTTATGGTGTCCACCTGTATGGGGGATGCCTGGGCATTTCCTACGGGGTCGAGGGACTTCTGGATGCCCCCTAGATGTCCCAGAGTCCCCAAGACGTGCCCCTTTTGAAGGGACGCCTTGGAGACGTCCCGTCTCAGAGGGAAACATCTCGGGGACAATGGAGGTTCATGGTGGACGTGGCGGGTCGGCTGGGGGATGTCCCCCTGATGTCCTTGTCCCGGAAACATGGGGTTTTTCGGGGGGAACGGGTCCCTGTGGAACACTGAAATTTACACTCTTGCAAAAATTTCTTTTGTGTGTGGACAAGGACATAAAAATGGACAATGTGGTGAAGTTTTCAGGGCCCAGGCAAAAACTTTTAAAAATCTACTAATGTTTGATTTTAATAAATTTTTAATGCATATATTTTGGCCCTATAATTTTATAAATTTCTTAAAACTTTGGTTTAAAAGTCGGAAAAACTTATCAACCAATCACAAAATACTTGTGTGCAGCAACGGTGGCTCTCCAAGCTTTTCCTTCTATATGGCATTTCAAGGTTCTCCTCCATTCCAATGGCTTTTGTATGCAGAAAATAATACAATTTCTGATACCTGGTGATCATCCAAGTTGCAATTAGTTTAAAAACTGCACCTTCCTCCAGCCACCAATGGCGCCTAGCTTCTGTATCACGCCTCTCTTCCACAAAACCTTGCTGGAACGTCCTTCTTAGGACAGAAGAAAAGAAAAAACAGCAGACTAGAGAATGGCACCCAGTTTCACAGTGCCTAACATGTTCTCTTTCTTTAATGCCTCCTTTTCAATTAAAAAGTCAGATCTTTAACACAATGGATGGCACTCCAGCTGAAGCTATGCACCTTTCTTTAGACAGTTACCCTTCACCCTCTACAATTACCTTCTTCCGGGTGTTCACACTTGACTCATGCACTAGCTGAATGAATTTTCCTTTCTTTTTGTCACCACACTCCTCATGTAGAGCTATTATAACCAGCAATATGGAATGTGTTTTCTTTGCCTTACTGAGCTATTATCTTGTTTCCTCTCACCTTCCAGGTTAACTGGGAAAACACAAGCTACCTTCATACAATCACACATGGCTCTTCTTTCCCTTAGGGTCTTCCAACCACGAACTCTGAATACCATATTATATTTTACGTGAAGCTACTAGCCATATATTATTGCATAATATGAGCCATATAAATAGCTCAAGAAACTGCAACAACAAAGGAGAGACAAAATAACAAATTCAACCATAAGCTAATCTTAGCTAAATGGTAGAGCTATGGCTAACAACAGTAACAAGCTATTAAACAAATAACAAGCTTAACAAGCTTGATTATTAATGAACTATTCTAATAGAGTAGATTGATTTCACCCATGTCACCATCATCTCCCCCATAAACAAATAAACTTTTGAATAATTTTTGTCACGAATGGTGGTTCTCCATTTGGTTACCCTAGGAGGCACATAAGATGAACCTACTTTTCATGCCCTAGAGAATGCCTTCTCTCTATAATAAGGAGACCAAACAACATGAAATGGGATAACATTGGCAAGA
Source organism: Torreya grandis (assembly GCA_037957365.1). Taxonomy (NCBI): domain Eukaryota; kingdom Viridiplantae; phylum Streptophyta; class Pinopsida; order Cupressales; family Taxaceae; genus Torreya; species Torreya grandis. The sequence goes on from JARHVA010004492.1 coordinate 421,037, forward strand.
AGAATTTTCCAACGACGTCGCTTGCCTCATCATGTGCCTTCACATTAAATATTTCTTTTATTGGGTTGGAACCCATGGTCGTCTTTTCCCTTGGATGACCCATCCACTTTATCCACTTAATGGGATACCATTGGCAAAAAGGATTTTGCAACGGCATAGCTTGCCTCATCATGTGCCTTCACATTAAACATTTATTTTATTGGGTTTGAACCCATGGCCTTCTTTTCCCTTGGATGACCCTTCCACTTCATCCACTTAATGTTATACCATTGGCAAGAAGGATTTTCCAACCGTATTGCTTGCCTCATCATGTGCTTTCACATTAAACATTTCTTTTATTTGTTTTGAACCCGTGGCCTTCTTTTCCCTTGGATGATCCTTCCACTTCATCTACTTAAAATGTTGGAACCATAAGAGCTGGAGAAGGATTTCTAGAAGCATATGCCTTGAAGTCCTAGATGAAGGGGGGATGCTAATAGCATATGTAGTAGTATTAGAAAGATTTTTGTTATACAATCTCAATACTTAAATGCTCTGCTCAAGTGTACATGCAAGATAAACACCAACCCCTTTCCTTGGCGAGTGTAGTTGGTGTGCTTTAATCCTAGTAATACTATGCTTCCTATCATCCCCACAAATATTACATTTTCGATGCCAACTCCTTTCAAATTACTTGCTTCATTAGTGTCAAGAATTATTGCAAATTGTGGCAAGCTAAGATACTAATTCTTCCCTATATGCAAACCTTGCCCCGGTCCATACCTAGTCCAAGTACAGGGCCAATTCTACTGAAATACGACCTGAGCTAGCTTTGGACAACCTGAGTTCGCTTGGGTTCTTTTATATGCAAAACCCTGCCCTGGTCCATGCCCAATCCGATTACAGGTTTTGCTGAAATACGGCTTAGGTTCATCTAGGTTATTCTGCAAAAGAACTCGAGCAAATTCGGGTTGCCCAGGACTCTGGGTTGGGCTAAACCTGAGTCAAACATTTTTTAATTTTTTTCCTTAAAATTAGACAAAAAACAATGATAAAAAACACATTGCAAACCCTAAAAGCTAAGTAAAACACAAAAACATAAGATAAGAGAACACAAAACATAAAAGCAAAACACAAAAGCAAATAAATACATCTCTCATTTTCTCATTGCATACTTACCTTCCATTGCTGATCTAGGGTTTAAGCTTCATCAAGCTATTTATTAGGTTCGAATTTCTATATTTTTCATTTTTTATATTTTTTTGTACTTCCATACACAAGGCAAAAGAAAATGTCATACTGGCAAACCTGGTTTTTCTAACTTGAACCAGAACCGAACCCAAATCATTAACTTAGGTTGCAAGAGATTCCTCATTTGGAACGGTCCTTTGCAAATTGGGTCAACATCTTTGAGGGGCAATCAAACATGTAGGCACTTCCTTTTTGAGTGCCACTTCCTCCTTCCCCTCTCCCTCACTCTCTCCCACTTCCACTCTCTACTTCTCTTATTTCAACCTCCTCATCACCTCTGAAACTCACCTTGCTCTAGATATTGCTAAGGAAAAAAAAAAAAAAAAAAAAAAAAAAACCCATTCAAATTTACATGTACAACAAAGAAAACAAAATCATTTGAGTTTTAATTATATAACATGTTGGTTGAATATTTTGTCGATCAGCGTACTGATAAACAAAATAGGTTTGATTAGCGAAAGTAGGAAGATTAGTCATCCAAATGTGTAGGTTTACCACATCAGAAGGGGACTGATCTCTCCTCTCATCAAGGGGAGGTTCCCTATAGATAAGCTATATATATATATATATATATATATATATATAAACAAAAAATAATACTCAGGGGTAGGACAAACCATCCATCTCTCTTTTTTCAGAGATGATGCGTGCGGATCATAGGAAAAAGTCAAGGGAAATGACAGACAACACTCCTCTTCTTTCAGAAGTACTATTCAGCAAACCACAAAAATACTCCTGGTAGTAACAACAAAATGTAGCAAAGGATGTAATAACCAACAAATCGAGATGCAACACAAAGTCTTCACCTGGATTGCTCAAGAGCAAGATACGAAGGAAAATGAGGGCACAAAGTCACCCCAAGGTCCTTTACACAGAGATGAAAAGAAAACACACTAAAGACAATTATGGGGGCACAAAGTCTCTCCACACTTGACTCTTCAGGACACCTTCCTGACTGTTGTCACTAATTCTGCTTGTTGAATTAAAGGAACAGAAAATATATTGAAGAAAAAGACATAAGAAGAGTTTTCTCAACAACAAAGATATTACAACACAAAGTCTGAAAAGTCACTTGCTTTCTTATTCCAGTAACAAAATATGATCAGCAATCTGAGCTCAAAGTCTCAGTAATGCCTTACAATTTTGGTAGAGTTTCGTTCTAATTGTCAAAAAAGAGATCCTGTTTACAATAGAAGAGAGTTCCTTATATAGCCTCTTCAAGGACTCGAGAACAGTAATACATTATGTTGCGTTGGAATCTGTTAAGAAGACAGGGTGGAACTTAGGGGCGTTTTATCCATTTGATTTTATCAATGCAAGGAAACAAGTCGCGCTTATTGAAAGTTTGCAACTTTCAATGTCCACTTGGCGATTTGATCTTATCTTCATCGTTCCTCCTTTTCTGGTTAATTGAATCGGGTCCTGGATTCAGTGTGCTGTTCTGTTCCTTCCCTGCTTTCTGCTGGTCTTGGCCTTGAAATCTGTGAATGTATTCTGGTCTGTATGTTCAAAGGATCAACGACTAGTTCACTTTGTTGAATTTGACGTTTTCGGGGGCGTCATTCCTTTGTCCTCTTTTGGCTTTTCCTGTTTGGCACTTCTCCAGATTGGGCTTGCCCTTTCGGGCCTTAAGAAATGACGCGTTTTGAGTCGGGAAGAGCCTCCTGCAAGAGTATCTACCCTTCGCGCAGTCTTTGAATGGCCTTCGGGCTTCTTCGGGCATCCCTTCGGTTTCAGGAAGTGTCTTCGAATTGGCAGCCGAGAGTCCCCCGCAAGGGCACCTGCCCTTCGAGGTCCTTCGGGAAGCTCTTTGAACTTTGGCGATGAACCCACTGCTGAACCAAGTTTTGGTTCAACGGTTCAAACGAAGCCTTGAACCGATTGACGAACCGTTTGACGTTGAACCAAAGGATGAACCAAACGTTGAACCTGCTGCTTGAACCCGCTTTTGAACATTTTTGTTTGAACCAAGGCAAGGGCCAAAATAGTTTCATATGTTGTCCCAAAACTGAGTGACATTTTTGGGGACCAACAGCTGACTCCAGTTGGGGAACTTCCTTTTATTATAAAAACAGTCGAAGGGAGTAGAATCTAGAATCTCCAGTGCCTTAAAGTGTGCCATTGGGCTACGGAGTCATGCTACCCAAAAAGAAAGGCGACAGAAACGAAAACGAAAAGCACAAAATAGAACTAAACACTATACAAATATACATATGTACAAATGAACTTATTTGATGCCTCAAGATTTGAAGCGCTTCAGATGCCGCCCATTGTGAGACAATGATAATGGCGTCCCGTCTTGATAAACCAGCAAGAAACCATTTTGTCCCTAGAATCGGTGACGGATGAATGAAACTCTCCATCAGGAAACCAATTTTCTGTGTCTTCTTCTTGGTTCTTTCTTCTTCTTGCCCCATGGCAGGTCGTGGTCCTCAAACTGAAAACCATAACTCCTTGCTCTCTTGGCAAAGAGTTCCTTTTGCTGACTTTGGAATACAGCAGTATGGTCCACCACCATAGCTTGCTGTTTTGCTGGTCCAGTCCAACACATGCTTTGATTGTCAGCATCAGACCCCTGACAAACCATCAGCTCAGCATACCCTTTGGTGTGAAGGAGTTTGATCCCTTCATCTTGAGCAGTCTTCAATCCGAGCAACAAGGATCTGCATCCAGCATGAGTGGAAGAATTGTTGCCATCAGATTCCAGGATCCGAGCATTATCAGAAACTGATCTTCTATTAGATTTCTCTTCATTGGAGATGGAACATCCTTCTTGATTTGTACTGCGCCTTACCAACTCTTCTGAAGTCTTGTTTGGAATTATTCCTGGATTGTCAGCTACAGGACTTTCATCTGTAGAAACATGAACATCCTCTGCGGTAAAGAAATAATTACTCCTGCTTGAAGACTCAAACAGAATTTGTGCTACAGGGGCTGATGTTTGGGTGACCACGTATTTTGCTTCCTTTTCAGGGAGCAATCTCTTCATCACGCCTTGGACAGGGATCCTTGTTTTAGACAGATCCATGCTTAGTTCTCCATCAATGTCCAATTGCTCAGGATTGACTTGCAGGGATTCAAATTCAGTCATTTGAATTTTGGATTCCTTGACATGATCAATCATGTCAAATGACTGGAATGGATTTGGAAGAGAGGATTGGAGTTCATCCTTTTGATTTCTGGGAGGGGGAGGACTGGTTTGCGAAGCTGAAGTAGAAGGTATAGAGATGTTCGATGTACTTACTTCTTTGGTAATCATCGGGTCCTTTGATTGAAAAGGAAGAGGGGTTCTCTGCTCAACAATTGAAATTGCTGGTTGGGGTCGCTCCTCTGTCTTCTCTTTGTCGGCCTGCTAGGCTGACTGATTCTGGGACTGGGTAAATACTGCATATGATCCTTTGATTGCTTCACCTTCACTTTTGGGTTCACCCTGGTAATTCAAGAAACTAATGTGGGAGTCACCAGCTGATTCTTCTAGATCCTCCCTAAAGAGATCAACGCCATTTTCTTGCTCTAATTGAGGTTGGCAATAGGAAACATGCTCTGTTTCCAGATATCCAACTACTGAGTTTGTTGGAGGTGCTTCAAGGGCAGGATTCCTCTGTGGAAGAAGAAGACGATTTTGTTGCCCTTGACTCCTGGCAGCGTTGCCTTGATATGGCTGATTAGGGAATGTCCTCCTTGGTATATCTTTATATAGAGGAGCAGAAGACATACTTTGTGCCATTTGCCTTTTCAAGGCTAGCAATTCATTTGTCAGCTTTTGTACTATTGGATCAGTGGTGCCTGCAGATGTATATTCAGAAAAAGATGAGGATCTATTTCTGTTTGGATCTCTTCTTATCTTCTCTGTTAAGATGAGATCATCTTCTACCTCAGTAGCCAAGTCTTGAACAGCTTCAAGGTCTATGTGTCTAGCCCGTCTCAATAGAAAACTCACTTTAGGCAGGGGTGAGTTTATGAAGAAACACATGAGATTCTGAAGTGTCGGCTGGGCGACCATGGGAATCCTGTGCCTCGGCTTGTTGAATTTCGCAATAAAATCCCTCATGGGCTCATGAGGTTCCTTCTTCATCTGCGTAAGTTGGGCTAGCAAAGCATGCACATCCTCTGCAGGCTTGAACCTAGCTTCAAATTTGGCTTTGAGTGTATCCCAGTCAGTCATTGATCTAGCGTGCAGATGGTAGAACCAGTCTGCAGCAGCGCCTTGTAGTGTCTCCACAAAAACCCTAATTGCCACCTCTTCAAATTCCACCCCTATAACACCACAAGCTATGCTGAAGGCTGCAATGTGTTCATCAGGGTGAACTATCCCATCACCAAAGAATTTGGGGAAATTCTTTCTTGAACTAAGTGGTAGCTCATGCAAGGGTGGAGTTAGATTAAGTGGGCCAAATGAGTTACCCCAGGGGCCTCGAATTGCCATGATCGGATTATGAACAATAGGGATAACACATCTGAGTGGAGTTGCCAAATTATAGGACAAAAATGAAAAAGAAACTGGTTTTGCTTCAGCTTAAAGCTTGAGGCTTCAAACCGTGCTTTCTTTCTTAGCAGCTCTGGTTTTGCAGACCAGATAATATAATGGAGATGGATGAAAATGGTAAGGCTATAAATGGATAATGGGTAAGACACGGAACGGAGTTGCCAGAGTCTGTAATAGATAAGGGTTATAATGATAATGGGTTATATTCCCCAGCAGAGTTGCCAAAAACTGTTGGTTGAATATTTTGTCGATCAGGGTACTGATAAACAAAATAGGTCTGATCAGCGAAAGTAGGAAGATTAGTCGTCCAAATGTGTAGGTTTACCACATCAGAAGGGCACTGATCTCTCCTCTCATCAAGGGGAGGTTCCCTATAGATAAGCTATATATATATATATATATATATATATATATATATATATAAACAGAAAATAATACTCAGGGGTAGGACAAACCATCCATCTCTCTTTTTTCAGAGATGATGCGTGCGGATCAAAGGAAAAAGTCAAGGGAAATGACAGACAACACTCCTCTTCTTTCAGAAGTACTATTCAACAAACCACAAGAATACTCCTGGTAGTAACAACAAAATGTAGCAAAAGATGTAATAACCAACAAATCGAGATGCAACACAAAGTCTTCACCTGGATTGCTCAAGAGCAAGATACGAAGGAAAATGAGGGCACAAAGTCGCCCCAAGGTCCTTTACACAGAAATGAAAAGAAAACACACTAAAGGCAATTATGGGGGCACAAAGTCTCTCCACACTTGACTCTTCAAGACACCTTCCTGACTGCTGTCACTAATTCTGCTTGTTGAATTAAAGGAACAGAAAATATATTGAAGAAAAAGACATAAGAGTTTCCTCAACAACAAAGATATTACAGTACAAAGTCTGAAAAGTCACTTGCTTTCTTATTCCAGTAACAAAATATGATCAGCAATCTGAGCTCAAAGTCTCAGTAATGCCTTACAATTTGGGCAGAGTTTCGTTCTAATTGTCAAAAAAGAGACCCTGTTTACAATAGAAGAGAGTTCCTTATATAGCCTCTTCAAGAAGGACTCGGGAACAGTAATACATCATGTTGCGTTGGAATTTGTTAAGAAGACAGGCTGGAACTTAGGGGCGTTTTACCCATTTGATTTTATCAATGCAGGGAAACAAGTCGCGCGTATTGAAAGTTTGCAACTTTCAATGTCCACCTGGCGATCTGATCTTATCTTCATCGTTCCTCCTTTTCTGGTTAATTGAATCGGGTCCTCGATTCAGTGTACTGTTCTGTTCCTTCCCCGCTTTCTGTTGGTCTTGGCCTTGAAATCTGTGAATGTATTCTGGTCTGTATGTTCAAAGGATCAACGACTAGTTCGCTGTGTTAAATTTGACGTTTACGGGTGCGTCATTCCTTTGTCCTCTTTCGGTTTTTTCTGTTTGGCACTTTTCCGGATTGGACTTGCCCTTTCGGGCTTTAAGAAATGACCCATTTTGAGTTGGGAAGAGCCTCCCGCAAGAGTATCTACCCTTCGGGCAGTCTTTGAATGGCCTTCGGGCTTCTTCGGGCGTCCCTTGGGTTTCAGGAAGTTTCTTCGAATTGGCAGCCGAGAGTCCCCCGCAAGGGCACCTGCCCTTCGAGGTCCTTCGGGAAGCTCTTTGAACTTTGGCGATGAACCTACTGTTGAACCATGTTTTGGTTCAACGGTTCAAACGAAGCCTTGAATCGATTGACGAACCGTTTGACGTTGAACCAAAGGATGAACCAAACGTTGAACCTGCTACTTGACCCTGCTTTTGAACATTTTTGTTTGAACCAAGGCAAGGGCCAAAATAGCTTCATATGTTGTCCCAAAACTGAGTGACATTTTTGGGGACCAACATAACAAATCTAATGATTCCATGAAATGGTATCATGCTGGAAAAAAGGAAAATGAAAATGAACCTCAACCCTAGTTTTTTTAGCACATTGAACAATCAAATTTTATTAAAAAAAATTTAAAGGAAAGGCATTTACCTTGTTCAATGTCAATTAACGTGATGCAACAAATTTGTAATCCCTCCTTTGGCTGCAAGTCTCTTCTTTCTTCCAATATACTCTCGTTTCCAAAATGCACAAACGACTGTTTTTGGGTTTAAGGTGGGTTGTATTAGAGTGAAGGGACCTCAGGGTGCCCCCATTTAGCTCTTTTTTAGTTTTTTGTATATATATATGCTGCCTTTGTTGCTGGGGATGTCTTGATATCTCCAAGATGGTTGAGGGTCATCATCACTATGTCGGAGACCAACTGATGCCCCCCTTCGTATAGGAGATGTCAAGGGGACTACTTGACATCCCTGTACCCCATAAAAAATCCGGAAACATACCTGGGACATCGGGAAAACCCAAGAACATCTAGAGAACATTGAATTTGAAGGAAAAAGGGAGATAAGATGAGAATTTTTCGTTGCTGTCCTTGCATCCCTGAAACACCCTAGACATTTGGGATGGTATAAAATTCCTAGGGACATATACTTGCATATTAGTGTTGATTATTTTCATGAATGTTATTGGAGTATCAATAAGATAAAAAAGAATGGGTAGCCTCTCTTGAAACTATATTTATTATAAAAGTTATTTTCACAAGATTTTAAATATTTGCCTCCCTTTAACTTGTGTCTATATCATCGGTCTCTGCAAGCGTGCATTGATTTTTCACAATTATCTTGTTCTAAGTTCTATAATTTGGATATAGTCTTCATTCATTTTGTTCTTTCTTGTGTACAATTATGGTTGGAGAACCACAAGGAAAAGTGCTAAAACGGATCCTACGATCTTTGTGAAGACGCTGAAAGAATTCCTGCTATGGTGGATGGTTCTATGAGGAGCAGTTCCTGAGGTTTTTCAACAACATATGAATGCACCTCAGTTATTCATGGAATATGTGGAGGATGGAGCTTTCTTATGCTATCTTCTTTTGCTTGGCAGACAATACAAAGTTCTAAATGCTTATTAATATTGTCATTGCTTTCTTTCCAGGTAGTGAAGGAGATGGCTTCTTGTGAATCAGTCCTCGTGATAGATGGGTCAAGAATATTGAGGTGGCATTAAATATGCGGTTGATTCCCAACAATAATATTTAAACTGATGCAACGTGGAAACACAAAATGCATGAAAGTGAAGGAGAGCTAGTTGAAGAAGTGTTGAGTTTGTATACTTAACAAGCCTTCTGAATTCTATGGGTGTTGTGTCTGCCATCAAAATAGCATATCAACCATGTTGGGAAGGATTCCCAAGGACTAACTCAGGCAAGTCAAATGGAGTGACACCACATGTAATTGTATCCTTACGATGACAAAAGTTATTACACATCGACTTTTTACTGTTATATTCCCAACATCTTGGACCCAACACAAGTGATAAGGAGTAGGATGAATTGTGGTAGGAAGGTGTAGGTCATGAGATTGGATTCTAAAATACCAGGTATTTTTATTTTCTTCATCAATGAGAAGAGAGAACAAGAAATCCTTTACTCAACAATTCTTGGTGAAGAATGTTTCGTTTATACTCTGGTATAGTTTATAATTATTTGGATAAGTTGCAGACCTTGAGTGACTATATTGTCAAGTGCAATCTCTATGCTTTCTGGTTCAGGTTGTTGCTTTATAAGGAAAACATTAAACTCTTTCTTGGTGTGAAGACTTTAATACTCTAAATTGACACCACATGCACTTCTTAGGTGGCGTCACAAGGTGCATTATAGCCTTTTCTAGTACCTCTGTCATTGTTATAACTTGTAGCATCCCTGGAAAACACTCCACATACAAAAAAAAATACTCCTAATGACTGTAGGGGTCAATGAATAGAAAACCCCAATGGATCATCTTTGCACATCGCAGGTCTGATGCAGAATGTCTTTACAATTTGCATAGGAGATTGAATCATCCCAAATATCAGCCAATGCTAGCTCTTTTGAAAGATCCTTGCTAGTCATACCAAAAGACAAAACAAGGCCATACAAGAAATGATGAGAGCATTCCAGATGATGCTCTGGAAAAGTAAACCACGAGCAAGCCTAGTACTAGAAATTGCTTTTCATCTTGAAGCAAAAGTCAAGATCCCTAACTTTAATGGCAGCTCTATTGCTAAGGAGCTCGACTTGTAGCTATGTAGTTTTGAGGTATACATCAAGACTCACCTTGAGATCATTGATGCATACAAGATCCTAACTGCCAAGTTTCATATGGAAGACGTTGCTTTAAATTGGTGGCAAAATCATCAGATTATGCTTTCTATAGAACACTACCATATCAGCTAATGGGTTGAATTCAAATATGTCATTAAGAGAAGGTTCTAACTTTTGTTTCAAACCAACATAGATTGAAAAGTTCAATAAGATTAAAATCAAGCTAAAAATTCAAGATCTAGAACATGTACTTGAGATCAAATTTATTTTTGTTTTGCTTCCTTAGGAAAGAGAGAGCTGTGTTTGAAGTGCATTCTTTGGAAAGAGACATATCTATTGAAAACAAACATGGATCTGCATTTGCAAAGAAAAGTTTCACTTTCATCTCCGACACTACAATTGTTTCTTTCTCAAAGCGTCCCACCTCTAAGACCCCAACCAATATTATTGGATAATCAAAGAGTTAATAATGGAGAGAAGTCATAACATGCCAGGCCATTCCACTAACGAATGCAAGACATTGAAGCAATCCTTTCACTAAGAGAGATGATGTCAATTTTTTTTATTTTATAATCCCACAACTGAAGCTTGTTTAAGAGAAATGACACAACGGATGGTAAGAGGGTTTCGAGGTGGAAATCCTCAAGGTGACTAGGTCTATGCCCTGGATCGTAAACATGATGGTGTTAGATCTAGTAAGGGTAAGAGATGGAAACCATTGATGTGACTAGATTTAGAGAATGTGATTTCTAGGCTCTGATACCAAATGATATGTGCATAGTTTTAACCATAGTAGCAGAACTATCTTGAACAACAACAAAAATGCTTTATTCTCTGAAAACATCGTGGTTTTTATGTAGTCGACCCCTTGCCAACAGGGAAGCTTTGAAAATCAGCAAAAACTCACCAAAAAATCTTGATTTAAACGTTTAAATCTCGATTAAAATTGCTATTCATGTTTTTTTCAAATATACATACCAAAAACAATTTTTTGTGGTTCATTTTCACAGATTTTCACTATCAAAGAGAATATTTTCGAAAAATAGTTTGAGGAGTAAGAGGACTTCGAGATTTTCAGCAAGAGGTCCAAGATTATTAGAGAAAATTTTTAGATTTTTATTTGACATTGGAGAAAACAAAGGAAGTTACAAATTTTTTTTTTGTATTGATTATGTTCAAATTTAATAAAAACTATAAAAAATATAGTTGTCCCCTAACACTAACCCTAACGATTAAGGTTAGGGTTAGGATTTTTTTTTAAATATTAAAAATTAAACCTAACCCTAACCCTAACCCTAAGAGGTTTAGGGTTAGGTTTTTTTTAATATTTAATGTTTGAATTTAATAAAAATTAAAAATTATAAAAAACATAATTGTTCCCTAATGGTTAGGGTTTGGGTTTTTTAATATTAAAAATTAAACCTAACCCTGATCCTAAGAAGTTTTAATAAATGTTGCATTTCTAATTTTCAATTCATATGAACAATTGATTTATATTTTTGTAAAGTATTATTCGTCAAAATCACTAACATATGCATTCTATTTTATAATTTTAAGTACTGTCGAGGAAGATCATCTTATTGACCTTGACGAGATTGATCTAGATTCCGAATGACTCAAAAATAATGAAGAGCCTCTTTTTGAGGACTTTGACTTTGACATCATGGATGACACTGGGTTTGACGCCAATGTTGTCTCTTAAATTAAGAGAGGCTTGAAACCTGGAGAGATCTTGGAGAGTAGACTCCCTGATCCATAGTCCACCTATTGCCATTGGCTCCCTCCCTTTATTTGTTCCCTTGTAAACGACAATAGTGTGCATTTTGAAATGCAAATGTATTGAAATTTGAATAGTATTAAAAGTAATAAAAGAAAACAATTGACTGATTTTGATGGCGTACAATCTCATTGATCTGCTTCTCATACTTTGTATTATTCTCTATGCAATTGAAATGCTTAATATGTATCTCTATGCAGTGGAAATGCGTTTAATTTTTTTTTAAAATAGGTTTTTCTTTTTTTTCCACATTTGTTTGGCGGTTTTAAGTTTTCTCGATTAATCACAAATTTTTTTAAAACACTTAAGCGTTTAAAAAAATGCTTTTTTCCCCAAACGATATATGCTACTATGGTTTCAACAATGAAATGCACACGAACTTTTCTGTAACTGTTTTAACTGTACAATCATTTGTAAAATGTATATATAAAGAGTGCAAGGATCTACAAGGGAGCTTATATGAGAAGAAAGATGGACAAGGCAACTTCTAGTAGAAGTACATAGAGGTGTGTGCAATACATAAGAATATACAATTAGATACAATGCCCCACTTTCAAGTATGTCTCATTATCTTCATGTTTTGACTTAAGCATAGGAAAGTCCACCACTTACTTTGGAGGAAGTTTTAAAAATCGTCATTTGGAATAGAAGTTGAATTCACTTAAGTATTACTTTTAGGAGGAAGGCTAACTTACGAGTGTCAAAACTTGAAGCAGTAAAGATGGGAACCTCAAGGCCTAATGTCTACCATCAAGTCTGGGTAGCCTAGATGTGCTTTAAAGGAAGAGTTGAACTCCACTATACCCTATTATGAAGGCCAAGTAAGATTGACTTTCCTGAATGTGAATGAAGGCCAAGTAAAAAATGCAAACGCCACTAAAGATGTCAAAGTGGTAGAACATGCTACACAAACACCTCAATTCTTTAATGTTTCCACTACTTAAAAAGCCTATAGTGAGATATTGATGGCTTTAATATACCAAGCTTTCTCTTTATCCGGGATTCCTCATATCTTTGTTGTAATCTTTCCATATTCGCCTGAAGATAAGTTTCTCTCTAGAAGGTTGCCCACAATGTGGCACCAACTACAACATTCTCTTACAGGTCTAGTTGTTTGTACTTGTAGGAACATATTTATATGGATATCTCTATGATTAACAATGATGATAATCTTGTGATATGATATGTGATAAGTGTTTTCATCGACCATTCGTCTTTAGGATTTTTAAATTCTTTTAAAGTAGAGGGTTCCTTGGATCAAGGTGAAAAAAAACATTAGTTGATGCATTAAACAAGGATCATGGCCACAATAGGTTACATCACAAGGCAATATTTTATAGCTAAGAACAATTATAGTAATGGTAAATTTATCTGCTTAAAGTACATGCTTTTTGCTTAAGAAGAAAAACTTAACAAATAATCTTGCAAGTATAGGTTGATTTCTTGCTTTTCGTCTTATTTGACAACTAAACTACTTTCCTAAGAGCCTCCCTTAAGATCCACCCAGGGTGGGTCTTATGTGACTTATGGTTAAGAATACAAATAAATAGATATAAATCAACCTTATAAAAGGCACATGTATGACATTAGGTGGTGGAAAATAGTATGTTAACTTTATATCTTGATTAGAACAGTGGGAAACATTTGACTCTAATCGATAGTGTCAAGTTCTCTTACAGGTTCAATCTCATATCCAACTGCTTGTAGCAACCAATGATGGTTGCTGCCAAATTTTTGAATGAAAATTACTGTTTGAATTGTTGTCATGTGGAACCCTTTCAAAAAGTTGGACCCCTGTTGAGTCTATACCCTGTTCTCCAATGCAATTGGATGATCAACGTCCTCATGAAGTGGCAGCCCTATAGATAAGTCCTTTGGGAATATATTACGAGTTTTCTGCAAACAATATTTTGAAGTGAAGTTTCTACCTATAGAACCCATTTATCATTGTAATGCGGTTTGACAAAGACATCAACATGTTGGTGTCCCTTAGCCATCCTCATAAGATGAATGATAGGCTCTAGAAGAATATGCAAGATATCTGTCTTGTGTAGTTTGGTGTGCTCTGCTTTGAGAAATTACTTTCTGCAGGCTAGATCTACTGTCTTTGCTCCCTCCAGGATGTGGAGACCAAGAAACACTTCATTTTCAGATGCCCCATTTACTATGAGATCCGAGGAAGATATCACTGCCTCTACAAAGGCTCAAGCGACACTCTATCTACTTTCTTTAGATATCTAGACCAATGGTGCTTGGCTCTTTATCTTCATAAGGTTGTTGCCCTCCAATGCAAGTCGCTATGGGGGGGCCTAGAGGATCTAGATCCCCCATTTTTATCACTTCTTTTGTTAGCCCATCTAGGCGATTGGCAATATTAAGCACCCTTTGGACCCCGGTTCTTCACACATAGAGCTGATAGATTAGTTAGGTGGCACTTCTCTTAGCACACCATTACTACTCATATTACTCAAATTCCCCAACCTGCTCTCCCTTGGCATTGTGGCTACGCTCCATGTTGTTGGCGTGGCTTCGCTCCTTTCCGGTGACACAGATCTACTACTTACCAACCACCTCCTAGACCATAGAGGCAAACTCATATTACGAGTTTCTTTTCTATTACGGGAGTTACACTAGCCTTGAATGTTAGGGGCAAATCTAGAGGAAGTGCTTTGCTTTTTCCAAGTATCCCCTAGCTTGGCCCGCCATTCTTGGGTATTTCGCAACGAGCATTATCAGTTCTTTCACAGTGATTGATAATGGCTTAGATGACTCCACTTCTGATACAGACAAAGATATTCAATGAGGACCTTCCTGTGTTCATTGGCACTTGCTTTTGGGGCCTCTTGTTCGCCTTTCATTGCTATTTGTATTTATTTCATTAATGCATGCATTAGTCGCACATTGCTTTATTTTGTCCTATGTACTTTTATTCCTTTATTTGGCTTCTAGGATTCTTTCTTCTTAGAACTTTCTATTGTCAACTGTTGTATCCTCGAGACCTATTGACCTACTTTTGATTATCTGTGGACACTAATATAATTTCTTTCTTTCTCTAGCGTACGAAAAAATGTCAAGGAGATAAAACCTTATCTTACCCAAGGTTGCATCATATCGCCATTAAAACATTTGATGGGCAGTGTATCTTGAGTTGAGAGAGGGATATGCAATCTAGGAATGAGTGCCCAAACAACTTGTAGATTCATTTTTTTTTCATATATTGATTGCTTCTTGCATTAGGATTTATGCCTCATTTACAAATGTTTCGGTTGAAAAATTGAGCATATCTTGACTAATTGCATTGAATGTTTATACTCCATTGATTATATCTGTTATATAAAACAACTTAGTTTTGTTAAACTCGCAAAAGGGTAGAATTAATTTTGGAGGTATTAATCCTTTAGTAAAACAACTCAGTTTGTTCAATCTTGCAAAAGGGTAGAATTACTTTTGGAGGTATTAATTCTTTAGCGACCTCGTCTTGCTACACAACTAAAGCCACTTTTGGTTCTATCCCCTTCGATTTTTGAGGAATTTGTTAACCTTGTCCCTTCTGTGACCTTTTTGAACTAACTGGTTTGGAGTCTTGTGTAATGTCCCCTTTTCAACAGTAGTCCTTTCTATTGCCCGTCAGCCTATTCCAGAGTGCCGTAGGCTTGTCGGAAGTAGAAATTAGGGTTTCCTATTTTATAGGAGTTTCCAGGGAGTTTTGAGGGATTGCATGCAAGAGTTTGGCAGTGTGCTTTGGGGATCTTTCTAGGTTTTTAGAGAACTTCATAATGGTGTAACATGCATCTGCATCGGATGACTTTTCCGAACTTACTAATTTTAGTAAGTTGCGACGGCTACTCGGATTGAGGGTAAAATGAGGTTGGAGTCACTATTTTTAGTAAGTGCTATTTCTGGTAGTGCTATTTGGAACAACGGTTCAACAACTCAGTGCAGTTTCTTTTTCGGGCATAGCAGAATGGGTAATTTGGTCTTTGGCACTTTTTGGCTCATTTGTGGTAATTTTTATTAAGTTGAGTCAAATTATATTTTAATATCATTGATGGACCCCATGCCTAGGGAAATGACTTTAAGCTGTTTTCAAAAAAGTGGGTTTCATGTTGGATGCCCCATATGGAGAATTAAATATTTTAATGTTTTATTATTTGCCTATGCACCTTGGATGCCTAGGAAGGTGTGAAGAAAAAGTTGAAGGGTCATACTCAAAGTGCTATTTATACAAAGCTTTGCTCCATCTTTTGCATCTATTTTTTTGCTAATACAACGAAGTGCCGCTGAAATGATTTTAGACCTTTAACTTCGAGGAATGCATACCTCCTAGCCTCTCTCAGTTTCGTACTTGCAAGATAGTACCTAGCTGATTCAGTAGTTGTTCTTCATCTAGAAGTGCAGATTGAGCTTATTGGTGATGGATTTCTTTGATGATTTCTGATTTTGGAGTGGATTTTTTAGATTTTGGTGTGCTGGTTTGGTGCTTGCTATAGCACGTTTTGGGTTGTAGCTTCAGGAGTGTTTTTTATTTGGTTTTGGGTATTGTTGCCGAGTGTTCTCCTACCTTGGGTGCCCCCTTTCTCCAATTTCCAGAATTTTTGGTGGTGTGTTTAATTTTCTAGAGCTGGGCGCCCTAGTTCTGGGGGCTGTCCTGCAAAGCTTTGGAATGCGTGCAAAAAATATAGTGAGCTGATGGGTGGAGTTTCTCAGTAGGAACTTGAACACCTCCCTCGTATGCTTCCTTTGCACTTGGTTTGACATCTTTCGGAGGAGTATTGGCTGAGTTGTGAGCATTTTGGTGTGTCTAGAGTTTGCCGATCAGAATTTCTGAGCGCTGCCATCTCATATCAGATTGGTAAAAGTTCCAGTTCATGGCTCAGTATCATAGTTTAATAGCTTGTTCTTGTTTGGAACTTTTTCCCTAACATTTTGGAGTGCTTTGGATAGTATATCTCATTGTATTTTGCAGATTATATGTCATGTTGTAATGCTGAATCAGTAGTACTGATCAGCTCTTTACGTTTCTGCAATTTACATTTTGCATACCCACTGAAAAAGTGGAAGAGACAGACCTTGCCGTCTATCAATTTCATTTTCAGTACTGTTCTTTGCTTTCATACCCACTGCAAAAGTGGAAGAGACGGCTTGCCGTCTATCAATTTCTTTTCAGTACTGATCTTTGCTTTCATACCCACTGAGAAGTGGAAGGAGTCGGCTAAGCGCCCAGACATTTCATTTCTGTACTTTGTACTTCCACTCTTGCTGAATAAGTGGTCGAGTTGCATTTCATTTCTAGCTGATCCGTTGAGCTGACATTATATTGTATTTCCAGCTCTCAATATGTTCAGTTGGTTTATCATTTCTCTAACGTTAACGGGTGGAATCTTGTGCTCAAAAAATCGAAAAATTATAAGGGGACATCTCAGTGGTATTAGAGATGGTTTTTCTGCCAGCCTGTGAGATTCCATGATTGGTTTGTCAGATGAGTGACAGAGAAATCAGATACTACATCAGAGGATTGAAGAGACAACAGTATCAACCCCCCCTGTTCAAGACATAGACACTTTCTCAGAAGTTTTGAGGAACAGTGGTGTTGCAGTCGAGATCATGGCAGAAAAAGATAAGGGACCAACCCGTGAAGAAGATGATAGAGATTCAAGGACAGAAATTTTTTTTGACATTATGTTGGACATGATGTCAAGGTTGCTTGCCAAGATGGATCAACAAGCAACCCCTCAAGAAAAACATATTGGTGAGAGTAGTCATTCTGAGACTAATGAGAGATATAGAACTATTGGTCAAAATGTTGTAGACTCTAGGGGATTGGTCTCTAGACCCCTCATTCCTACCTTCATTCCAAGGGAAGAACCGTAGGCAGAAGCCGAAATACCATTGGCAGATGAAGTAAGGAATAGCTACATGGAGTATGCGACTCTACCAGCAGAGATCCATGACATTTTGTCCCTAGAACAATACATGAATAAGAAGAGAAGAGGTGGTGGACGACAAGATTATCGTGCTCCTGTGGCCCCTAGATTGGATTACCAACAAGCCCTTGGTAAAGTTACTTTGGCTCATTTTGATGGAAGTGATAAATGTTCTGCTAGATCATGGGTCCAAAAGTTGGATAACTACCTCTCCCCCAGACCTATGCTTGAAGAGGATGCCATCAAGTTCGCCACCTTGCATTTAGATGGAGCTGCCCACGAATGGTCGTATCATGGTTTGGTCACCCTCGGCCATAACCTTATTCACACCTATGAGGAGTTTACCAACAAATTGATAGAAAAATTTGATACCAAGGATCCTGAAGTCAAGTTCAGAGAGTTGGCACAGCTGAAGCAACATGGTTCCCTTGACTCATACATTGCAGATTTCCAGAGGCTTTTCGTGATGGTGCCCAGCATCACAGAAAGAAGACTTGTAGTGCTGTTTACAGAAGGATTAATGAAACCTTTGAAGGGTTGGGTTAAAGCTTTTGATCCACCCACTCTTGATGAGGCTATCAAAAAGTCCAGAAGCATGGAGTTGGCTGCCCCAAGGCTTAAATTTCAGTCCAAGACGTTTGCTCACAAAAAGGATAAGACCCTCTTTGCATTTGCCCCAAAATTTTCTCCCTAAGATGGATGATGAGCTCCGTGAAAAACTTAGGAATGATGGTTTATGTTATAAATGTAGAAAACCATGGGTCAAAGGCCATAGATGCTATGAAAAGGGCCATTCATATCATATGGAGGCCTGTTCTGATTGTGGATCAGAATCTAATATGTCCGAACAATAGTATGAATCAACGGATAGCGAAGAGGAGAATGCCCCAGAAGAGATGGGAGAGGATTATGGGAGTGGGGGTGCATTGGCTCAACTCTCAAGCTTTCAAAAATATGAATCTTTCTGAGTCCGAGGAGTGATTGGAGGGTAGTGAATTGTTGCTCTAATTGACACTGGAGCAACTCATAACTTCATTGACGAAGGATTGGTAGCCAAGAGAGGCCTCAAGACGGAGGAGTTTGAAGGCTTCAAAGTGATGGTGGTCGATGGATTCACAATGTCATGCAACCAAAAGATACCCAACTTGTCTATGTAGTTGGGTAACTATGAGGTGAAAGATGATTTTTAAGTTGTTGGCATGTGAGATATCGATGCAGTGCTGGGTATTCAATGGCTGCGATCTCTTGGAGAGATCACTCTAAATTTGCAAACCATGGAATTGAAGTTTCAATCAGATGGGAAGAAGGTAGTGCTAAGAGGGATGTCCAATGGAGGCCCTCACATTGTGTCTTTCAAGAGGATGGAGAGGCTTATTCGTCATGACATGGTTGAGTGGGCAGCAGAGTGTTTGATCATGCCACCCGATCTAATGGAAGATAAGAGACAGTATAATCCTGATATTCAGTCATTGATCACTAAGAAAAGTAAAGTGTTTGGTAGCATACCCCCTGGGAGACCTCCTGAGCGAGGAATCGAGCATGTCATTGAGCTCGAAGGAGCTAAGCCAGTTATTACAACCCCTTACCGGTACCCAAAGAAGCAGAAAGATGAGATTGAGAAGGCCATAAAAGAACTTTTGGAGATGGGACACATTTGTCCAAGAGTCCGTTTGCTTCAGCAGTTGTGTTAGTCAAAAAGAAAGATGGCACCATACGCATGTGTGTTGACTACCGTGCATTGAATCAAAAGACTATCAAAAACCGGTATCCCATTCCCATGATAGATGAGCTACATGGAGCTATGTTCTTTTCCAAGATTGATCTTAGATTGGGCTACCATCAGATTCGGATGAGTTGAGAAGACGACATTCTGATGTCATTATGGTCATTTTGAGTTCCTAGTCATGCCCTTTGGGTTGACCAATGCACCGGCTACATTTCAATCTTGCATGAATAGAATATTCCAGAACCAGTTGAGGAAGTTTGTGTTGATCTTCGTTGACGATATTCTCATCTTCAGTAAATCTTGAGAAGAGCACCTTATGCATTTGGAGGAAGTGCTTAGCATTTTCGAATCAGAATGTTTGTTTGCTAAAGAGTCCAAATGTGAATTTGGAATGACGGAGCTTCTATACCTTGGGCACATAATCAACTCTAAGGGAGTTAGAGTTGATCCTTAGAAGATCAAGGCCATCTTAGATTGGCCACCCCCGAAGAACCTGACACAATTGAAGGGGTTCTTGGGTCTTTGTGGCTTCTACAGAAGGTTTGTGAAGGGCTATTCTCAGATGGATGCCCCTCTTACCGATTTCACCAAAAAGGGGGCATTTGTATGGTCAGAAAAAGCACAAGCGGTTTTTGACAAGTTCAAGCATCTCATGAGTTCTTGTCCAGTGTTGGCTATACCCGATTTCACCAAGCCCTTTGAGTTGCAATGTGATGCATCAGGAGGAGTTGGGGCTGTTTTAATGCAAGACAAACATCCCATTGTGTTTGTGAGTAGAAAATTAAAGGGTGTTGAGAGGACATATTCTATCTATGACAAGGAAATGCTTGTAATCATGGATGCATTCGCCAAGTTCAGATAGTACTTGGTTGGGAGCGAGTTTGTAGTTAAGACTGATCATAATAGTCTTAAGCATTTCATGCATCAAAAGGATTTAAATGAGAGGCAGCAAAAGTGGGTAAGCTACAGGCTTACGACTTTGACATCGAGTACGTCAAAGGGAAGAATAACATTGTGGATGACGCTCTATCTAGGAGACTTCATTTGAGCTCTCTAATTGAAATAACGGCTGATTGGAAGGAGCAAATCATTGCTGATTATGCTAAAAATCAGTTTGCAACCAACATTGTTGAAGGTATTCTACATGATGAGAGGTATCAACTGGTTGATGGGTTATACAGTATAAAGGTAGAATCTTCTTGGTACTTGAATCTAAGCTTAAGAAGATTTTGCAATCATTTCATGACATTCCACTTGCTGGTCATCAAGGTTATTTTAAGACTTATAAGCAGATTCGTGAAAGATTTTCATGGAAAGCGCTGAAAGATGAAGTCTTATGCTATATTAAGGAATGTCCTACTTGCCAAATGAACAAAAATGAGCACACTTTTTCAGCGGGTTTGTTGCAGCCCCTAACCATTCCCGATCAGAAATGAGAAAGCATATCAATGGACTTCATCACAGGGTTGCCAAGGGTGCAAGGGAAGGATTGCATCTATGTTGTGGTTGACAAATTAACTAAGTTTGCTCATTTCTTTGCCATCACTAGCTCATTTACAGCAGCTCAAGTCGCTGAATTGTTCTTCAGAGAAGTATTCCGGTTGCATGGATTGCCAAGAAATAATGTTAGTGATAGGGATAGCAAGTCCTAAGTGCGTTTTGGCAAGAAATTTTCAGATTAAGTGGTACAATGCTCACTCCAAGTACTAGTTATCACCTGCAGACTGATGGTCAAACGGAGATTGTGAATAAATGGTTGGAAGGTTATCTCCAAAATTATGTATCGGGACAGCAAAAGGCGTGGGTGAAATGGCTTCATTTGGGAGAGTATTGCTACAACTCTTCCTATCATATGTCAATCAAGATGTCTCCATTCATGGCTTTGTTTGGTTACGAGGCTCCTAGCTTCGTGGACTTGGTGTTTGGTGATAGTAGAGCTCCTCAAACGAGGGAGATGTTGCAGCAAAGTCAAGACATCTTGAGATCATTGAAGGATAATTTACACCACGCCCAGAATCAACAGAGGCGGTATGCAGATCAACAACGTGTTGAGTGCACATTTGAGGTTGGAGACATGGTCTACTTGAGATTCCAGCCCGACAAACAATCTACTCTAAAAAAAAGTGGAGTGGAAAAGCTTAAGCCACATTTCTATGGCCCTTTCAGAGTTATCAAGCGGATTGGGGAAGTGGCTTATGAGTTAGAACTACCAGCAAGTAGCAAAGTACATAATGTCTTTCATGTGTCACACCTCAAAAGGGCGCTTGGGCACACTATTGTTGCTACTTCAGAGTTGCCTCCATTGGATGGACAGTTGGTGTTGATCCCAGAAGAGATCATTGATGTTCGAGAGCGCTCTTTGAGGAAGAGATCAATCAAAGAGTATTTGGTGAAGTGGAGGAACTTGCCGATTGAAGATGCTATGTGGGAAGGTAAGCATATTTTGCAGCATCCAGACTTGCGATTGCTTGAGGACAAGCAATCTCGAGGAGGGCGGATTGTAATGCCCCCTTCTCAATAGTAGTCCTTTCTGTTGTCCGTCAGCGTATTCCAGAGACCCGTAGGCTTGTTGGAAGTAGAAATTAGGGTTTCCTATTTTATAGGAGTTTCCAAGGAGTTTTGACGGCTTGCATGCAGGAGTTTGGTAGTGTGCTTTGGGGATCTTTCTGGGTTTTCAGAGAGCTTCAAAATGGTGTAACATGCATCTACATCGGATGACTTTTCCGAACTTACTATTTTTAGTAAGTTGCGAGAGCTACTCGGATTGAGGGTAAAATGAGGTTGGAGTCAGTATTTTTAGTAGTATGCTATTTTTAGTAAGTGCTATTTCTAGTAGTGCTATGTGTAACAACGGTTCAACAGAGCAGTGCAGTTTCTATTTCGGGTAGAGCAAAGTGGGTAATTTGGTATTTGGCACTTTTTTGGCTCGTTTGTGGTAATTTTTATTAAGTTGAGTCAAATTATATTTTAATATCATTGATGGACCCCATGCCTAGGCAAATGACTTTAAGTTGTTTTTAAAAAGTGGGTTTCATGTTGGATGCCCCACTTGGAGAATTAAATATGTTAATGTTATATTACTTGCCTATGCACCTTGGATGCCTATGAAGGTGTGAAGAAAAAGAAGTTGAAGGGTCATACTCAAAGTGCTATTTATACAAGGCTTTGCTCCATCTTTTGCATCCATTTTTCTGCTAATACAACGAAGTACCACTGAAATGATTTCAGACCTTTAGCTTCGAGGAATGCATACATCCTAGCTTTCTCTCAGTTTTCTACTTGCAAGATAGTACCTAGCTGATTTAGTGACTGTTCTTCATCCAAAAGTGCAGATTGAGCTTATTGGTGATGGATTTCTTTGATGATTTTTGATTTTGGAGTGGATTTAGTAGATTTTGGTTTGCTGATTTGGTGCTTGTTGTAGCATGTTTTGGGTTGTAGCTTTAGGAGTGTTTTTTATTTGGTTCTGGGTATTGTTGCTGAGTGTTCTCCTGCCTTGGGCGCCCCCTTTCTCCAATTTCCAGAATTTTTGGTGGTGTCTTTGATTTTCTAGAGCTGGTCGCCCTAGTTCTGGTAGCTGTCCTTCTCCTGCAGAGCTTTGGAATGTGTGGAGGAAATATAGTGAGCTGATTGGTGAAGTTTCTCAGTTGGAACTTGGACGCCTCCCTCGTATGCTTCCTTTGCACTTGGTTTGACATCTTTCGGAGGAGTATTCGTTGAGTTGTGAGCATTTTGGTGTGTCTGGAGTTTGCTGATCAAAATTTCTGAGTGCTGCCATCTCATATCAGATTGGTAAAAGTTCCAGTTCATTGCTCAGTATCATAGTTTGATAGCTTGTTTTTGTTTGGAACTTTTTCCCTAACATTTTGGAGTGCTTTGGATAGTATATCTCATTGTATTTTGCAGATTATATGTCATGTTGTAATGCTGAATCAATGGTACTGGTCAGCTCTTTACGTTTCTGCAATTTACATTTTGCATACCCACTGAAAAAGTGGAAGAGACAGACCTTGCCATCTATCAATTTCATTTTCAGTATTGTTTTTTGCTTTCATACCCACTGAAAAAGTGGAAGAGACGGGAATTGCCGTCTATCAATTTCATTTCAGTACTGGTCTTTGCTTTTGTACCCGCTGAGAAGTGGAAGGGGTCGGCTAGCCGTCCAGACATTTCATTTCTGTACTTCGTACTTCCATTCCCGTTGAATAAGTGGTCGAGTTGCATTTCATTTCTAGCTGATTGGCTAAGCCATCATTATATTGTATTTCCAGCTTTCAGTATTTTCAATTGGTTTATTATTTCTCTAACGCTAATGGGTGGAATCTTGTGCTCAAAAAATTGAAAAAATTATAAGGGTATATCTCATCTTGTTGGAACTACAAATAGCCCTTATAACGAGATCATCTATGTACAAATATTTTCCTCAAGGCTTGTGTGTCTCTTTCTTTCTTACAAAAAACTTCTGAAGGTATGGTAAAAACTTCTTTATATATAGTTTAGAAATCTCGAAAAATTTATCAGCATTATCTTTCTAGAAAGGAATCATTTGGTTAGCTCCTTGCTTGGATCAAGCTATTTCCCATAACAACAATGGTAATTGGCTTCTCCATGAAACCTGATCAAATAATATTTATGATATACCCTTTTTGAGAACCTATTTTTTTCTTGTTTTAGTACTTGACAAGCAAATGAAAGTTTTCCGTAGGTTAACTGATATGGGAGATACCTAGAGAAGGCAATTCTTGGATTACTACAGAAAGAAAACAAGTGTCTATTGCTTTATAAAAGAGGATATTGTCTCCAAGAAGGAATGTGGACCATTCCCGCTAAGCTAGACACTACGTGAAGGATAGAACACTGTTTGGCTAGTGTGCAATTGACTTTCCTTCATCTAGGAATGATCTTTGCTCCTTTTATAGCTATTGTCTAGACTCTAGACCAAGGAAGAAGGAAATGAAGAATTAGGCTCAGCAGTTGGTTGTCAATTGAGACAATCAATAGCTGCTTAAGGATTTCTATGGTTTGTCAAGACACAATCTAATAGCCTAATTTTTGTCAGAGGGAAGGTTGCTAGAAATAATTCTTTAGTGGGGAGGATTAATGATAGATCAAAGTTGTTGGTAGACAAATCCTTGATGAGATTTTGTTAGCTTAAGAAGCTATCCATTCTATTCAACACCAAAAGACTCCGGCTATGCTTATAAAGTTGGATCTCTCCAAAGCCTATGATAGGGTTGATTGGGCTTTCCTCTTAAGAATGCTCAAGCATTTCGGTTTTTCCGAGGAATGGATTCTTTGGGTGAAAGGTTGTATTTCCTCGATTGCTTTCTCGGTTCTGGTTAATGGTTGTCCCACTAGGCCTTTTGGAGCCTCCAAAGGTATTTGACAAGGAGACCTTTCTCTTTATTTGTTTATCATTATGGCGGAATTTGGGTAGAATTATTGCCAGAGCTAGAGAAGAAAGAATTATTGAAGGTGTTGCTCTTGCCAGGGGTCTTAAGTCAATGATGCATTTACAGTTTGTGGATGATTCTTCCTTAATGGGCAAAGCTACAACTCAAGAGGCTTCAAATTTTAATAAGAAATTGCAACTTTTCAAGGCTGCAACTGGTCAGATTATCAGTGAGAATATGTCAAAATTTTATTTCTTTTACACGTCTCCTAGACATGAAGCTATGATTCTGGATAGACTTCGCTTTTGGAAAGCTTATTTGCCTATTATCTACCTCGGTGTTCCCTTGAGGGAAAGCAAACTTTCTAAGAATTATTGAAGGTGTTGCTCTTGCCAGGGGTCTTAAGTCAATGATGCATTTACAGTTTGTGGATGATTCTTCCTTAATGGGCAAAGCTACAACTCAAGAGGCTTCAAATTTTAATAAGAAATTGCAACTTTTCAAGGCTGCAACTGGTCAGATTATCAGTGAGAATATGTCAAAATTTTATTTCTTTTACACGTCTCCTAGACATGAAGCTATGATTCTGGATAGACTTCGCTTTTGGAAAGCTTATTTGCCTATTATCTACCTCGGTGTTCCCTTGAGGGAAAGCAAACTTTCTAATTGGAATTGGTTAGTGGATAGGATGAAAACTGAAATTTCCAAGTGGACTAATAGATAGCTCTCTAAGGGGGACAAATCATCTTGATCAAGAATGTTCTGCAAGTTATTCCCATTTACTTCTCTTCCATCTTGCATGTTCCCAAAGCTATTTTCAAAGAAATTGATCAAACATGCCATAATTTTTTGTGGAAGGGGCCTCAACTTATTAGAAATTGATCTTTGGTGAAATAGACTATGCTTTGTCTCCACAAGCAAGAAAGACATTTGGGCTTTTGTTCGGCTCTGCTAAATGGTCAAGCTTTAGCTGCTAAGATTTATTGTCATCTTATTAAGTCTCCATCACAACTCTGGGCACAAACCTTAAGAGCCAAATATGCTGAAAATAAACTTCCAAATCAAATTGTTCGGTTCTCCCTTCCCTCAAAAGGCTCTCTTGTGCTAGCTGTTCTGAAAATTTGTGAGTCTTTGATTCAAACCAAATTGTTTTGGATCATCAAAAATGGTAAAACGGCCCATTTCTAGACCGATTCTTCCGATGGATATCCCCCTCTCATTAAACAATATCCCCATTTTCATGGGATCATGGAACAAATGCATCATGAAGATTGAATTATGGTTTCCAAGTACTCAAATAGGTTTAGTAGAGGCTAGGCAATTGAAAGGAAGTGGATTTCCCTTGAAGCTTGGCTGATTCAAATTTCGTGGGAATCTAAAAGCCATCTTGTTCATATTCTTAAAGATAGATCTTTCTTGCTTAGATGAGGAAGACTTATTGTCTTGGGGAGGACAACACAATGAAATCTACACTGTGGCAAATGGTTTTGTTCTCTTTGTCATCCTTCAATTCAGCCTCTCAAAAAGATTTTAAAGCAACTTTGGAGTCCCAATTTGTAGCCTAAAGTTATGTTTTTCATCTAGCTTCTCCTTCAATGCAGAGCCTCCGTGGGAGATCAACTTATCAAAAGGGGCTTTAATGGCCCCTCTAGATGTGTCTTGTGTAGGGATCACAAGGAAACTTTTTCTCATCTATTCTTTTCGTGTCCCTTCATTATTGAGCAATGACAGTTATTGGTGAGTCTTTTGGGCATTCCGTGTATAAGTATTTTGTCCCTAATTCAACCCCTTCAGGATTGGAGCTGCATGTTCCAGTTTGATGTCTTTTCTAATAATATTCTTTGGTTGGGGTTTATTTCATCTTATGGAATACATGGAAGGAGCGGAATGATAGAATTTTTAAGCAAAGGGCTATAGTAGTATTTGGATTTGGCAACACACTCCATAATATCAAAGAATTGGTCATGCACTTGATGAAACACCCTGTGGCACCCTCCCAGTGTGGGACGCTCATTCTTCAAGCTCTTCACATTGTTCCTTCTCCCCCTCCCTCCTAGGTAGATTCTAGTGGCAAGAGTTGTTCCTTTATTCCAGTACCAGGCTTCAACAGAATTCATACGGATTGAGCTTCGAGGGAAAATCTTGGTTATGCCAGCATTGGAGGCATTGCTAGGGATTTGGATAATTCTATGGCTTTCTTTTTTTCTACCAAAATCGGTATTACCACCAACAATTCCACTGAAGGGAAAGCTATTGTGGAAGGTCTTAAAACTACCTAGTAGGTTGGATGGAAGAACATCCAATTGGCCGTTGAGTCAAAGTTTTGGATTAAGCTACTTTTGGACCTCAGTTCTAATAGTTTCAAGGATTGGAGTATTGTAGATTCTTTCACAAAAATCAATTGCTTCAAGAGCAATTTGATAGGGTGATTTATTCACACTCCTCATGGTTTCAATAAAATGGCGGATGCACTTGCTAATTGGGCTCTTGACCAATCTGAAGTGAAAGGATTTGGTCCTCCTCCCTTAGGGTGGCCAACAAGGCTAAGGAGTGAGCTCTTGCACCTGTTGGCCTTGGACACTAACATAATTGATTGCTAGAATTTTTGTAAGGTTGTCCTTTCCTCCTCAATTGGCTGTTGTTTTTTGGTTCTCCTCCGCTGGGCATTGGTTTCCTCTCCATTGCTTTTGGCAGTTGTGGGGTGTGCTTCCACAGCTGGTCTTGATCGGAATTATGTTGGGTCTTCTTTTTGACCTCGGTTCTTGCATGAGCCATAAGGTATCAGTCTTGTTTATTTTCTTGGCCGGTACATGCATGGCTCAACGACTATTTATCTTTTGGTTAGGCATGTTCTTCGAGCATGTCGAAGGGGGCAGGCCAGGTGCAAGCCTTGGACAATTTTGGCAGAAGAGATACCCCTGCCTCCTTGGGTCTTACCCAAATGTGGCATCTCCCTTGAGATGTTTTCCACAAAAAAAAAAGAAAAAGTTACATTCGATTCTTACCAATTAGATAGTCCATTTGGGAAGAAGCATTCTTAACTTTTTGAGGTCTTACCTTTGTGGTATCCTAAGGAAAATTTCAAAATTTTGAAGGTAATATTCAAGACGGGGAAAATTGTCTTGTTGTATTTTACCTATACATGTGTATGGTTTTAGTGTGTTTTCTTCGCTCACCTCAACTTAGGTGAAATTGAAGTAGTGAAGCTAGCCTTTCACATAACCTGATTTGATATGTTTGTCCTATTAATCCTATGAACCAACCCTCATTTGTGTCATTTTCGAATCACCTGATAACCAGAGAAGGATTGTAGAGCTACAAGGGGTTGAAATAAACACACTTGGGGGGCAAGTCTCAAAAGATGGTGGAAAAGGTCACAGGAAGGGGCTAGTGCGTGGAAGCTTCACTCCTGCTTGCCAAGCTAAGAGCAAAAGAAATAAAAAAATTCTAAAGGGACTCAAAGAAAGGCCCCACTTGAAGGGATCAGTTCTTTGTTGATGAGTCTACATTAGGCTTGTGATGAGTGAATAAGTGATTGTGAGAGATTCGTAAAAGGTAGGTCTAAATCTCATCATGGTGTCGTACGATGTCATGTAAAAATCCAATAGGTTGTATCAGTAGGAACAAAAAGTATGGGCTTACTGCTAGATCTTTTGGTGTGATGTTTTGGTTGAGAATGTTAAGATACCATATCAATTGACAAAATCTTTGGGTATTATTAATTCAGATTTGATTGATAGCAAAATGGAATCATGAGCACACTTTTGTTCCATGGTCAATTTTAATTAGATTTTTATATTTATCGTCTCTGATGAATAATTTTCATGAGTAACCATTTCTTAATGATCTTTCTCTCATGTATATTGGTAATAATCACAAGGGGACCCAAAAAACACACAAGCACCTCTAAGCATTTGTTAGTATGGGGGAGGAATGACCATTATTAAAAAATCAACTGTTTTGGTATATAAGCCATCTAGCCTCTTTCCCAATTGGCAAAAAAATTTGTGCATTTATGTGTTATAAGGCTCCATTGTCTCACAATTATAATGTTTTTTTACCTAAATTTGAATTAATGTGATAATTAACCTTAATTTTGATAAAATGATTAGAATGTAAGAAAATGCTGAAATGTATTTTAAACAAATAGATTGAAAGAAATTAATTAAATTCAACAAGTACAAACAATTGCAACAAGACTAACTATGAATTTGAAAGACAAACTTAGATGTTTGTATCCACAAATTGACTGAGTTGACCGATAGATGATTGCAATAGGAAAACAGAAAAAGACTATACAGATACTCAAAAATTGAAACTAAAAGATAAATAAGGCCAAGACCATCCAATTAGGGTCAAGAATGTCTGCCACTTCTAACTTGAACTAGACAGTTTTGACCCTTCACAGAAAATAGGAAAATCAGGGCATAATCATGTGTGACGGTTGGAATTAGGTTTGTAAGCGTATATTTGACTTTTGGGAGTGGGTGGAAGACCTACACATAGTTTCTCCAAGGTTGAAACCCTAACAGTGTTTTACAATGATTGGAAATCTACAAAAAGAAAAAGGTGGAGTGTAATTGGGTTGAGTTGACCCCAATCACCCCCACAATAACTGAACAATGTTTTCTATCCAATACTTCAAAGAGGGAATTCAAGTCCACGTAGTTCTCCCACCTAGAATGCTTTGTGCAATATTGCTCTTTTGACTATATGAAGACATCTAGAGATGGCTCAAATACTTGATTATGTTTTGCTTTGGGCTAAGTAAGACAGACTTGTGACTTCGCTGAGGATTGATTGTAATGCTTAGAATCAGAATTGAGAAGAATAGGGAAGCCTTGCTCAATGTGCAATAGTGTAAATGTGTCTCCATATTGAAATTGCCAAGTGGAATAATGAGTGATTTGAATGTTCTTTTATAGTAATCCAGAAGGGGAAATCATTTGCTTGGAAGCCTAAAAGCACGGATACAAAGGGAGGTTTCAATTTTAAAATATGACTTTTATAAGACAACAATAAGAAACATCATATAGGGGTCAAGACCGTTTGCCACTTTAACCCAAATTGGACGGTTTGGACCCTTACGGAAACGTGCCACTTTTTGGGTTTGGTTTTTCCGAACAAATGCTTACAAGTATTTTTAACTGATAGAATATTTCTATAGGTGACAAATGACAGATTAGAAAAGAAAAGGTCTTCACATGTGCTTAGAATAGGCCAAGGTGTCAAAATAGGTCTGAATTAGGTGCACAAGTTAATTAAAGTTGAAAACAGCAAAAAATGACGTAATCAAGTATATATGACTAAATTTAGGTGTTTACAATTGCCCCTCATAGTCTAAAAATGAAATTGCTAAATTGAAAGAAAAATATATCTTAGTGTGTAAGACACACTTTGTCTTTGAGCTAGTACTCCAATCGAAAAAGGCACCATAGTTTGGCAAACCCTGCAAAACACATGAAATAGTTAATTTTGTTTTTTTGAAAATTGAAATTTAAAAAAACTTAATTTGAAATTGAAAATGCTTGAATTTCAGAAAGTTGGAAAGTGCTTGAATTTTGAAATTTTGAAAATTGCTTGAACTAAAAAATTTTGTAATTGAAATGAAAGCATGGGAGAATACCCCTATATGTGTTAAACCAAAATTGTTTTTGTGACTTTGCTTGTAGATGATGTTTCTTTAAAGCATTGGAGAGATTGATTCCTTAGTTGAACCAATGGAGAAAGTTGAGGGTGATCAAACCCCAAACTTGAATTTGCACATGTGTAGAAAATAGAACCCATTGAGGGATGCAAAAACCTTAATTTGACTTAGCTGGTCTTTGTAACCCCAAGATGTGAAACGTGTTGAAATTCAAAATGGATTTGTAGACATAATATTAGAGGGCACTGAACCTCTAAGTTATGTATTATGCACTTAAATTGACTCAATGACTATAAATGGCTTGTAGATTCAATTGCAACATTGTTCCTGAATGCACAATCAAAAGAGAATAGAGTACATCAATGCCCCTATCATGTCTACAACATAGCAAATAGTATTAGAAATTTGAAAAATAGCATAATGTACAGGAGAACTTGTATCATGTCCTCAATGATAAATGTAGAATTTGAAATTGTATGTGATGTTAATTGTGAAAACCTGTTTGAAACTTGTATCTGAACTCGTATCATATACTCAAAAGTGTATGAATTCGTGTTTTGATATTTAAATGTGAGTGCATATGCCCCCATAATATGTGTCAATGACCAAATTTTGAACATTTTTGCAACTTTTGAAAGTGTATTTTGTACCAAATTGAATATTGCTTTTAAAAAGGCTTATTTCATATAGAAAACATTCACTAAAATGCCCTCCTTTTGAGGTGAGGAGTTGAATATGAAAGTCACTCATCTAAAAAAGAAAAAGTTAACTGCAACATACATAGTAAAATATAATTATTGAATAATGTAACATATGGAATGTTACCATATTAGGATATGTGTTGTTTGAATCATGTATGTAACGTAAAAGGCAAGACCTATAACAATGTATATCAATGTAACTCATAGAATAAAATATAAAGTTAGTATGTTATTAGCTTAGTGCATGATATGGATTATGACACTTATCAAACTTAACAAGTTCAACAAACTCAACAGTAACACAAATACAAGACGCAGAGTTATATAAATAAGGTTAGGGGGCCAGGGCCGCATGCAAATGACATGCTCAAATGTCACAAGAGAAAAGAGTTGCACACATAAGGACATGAATGACGTTGCAAATAAGGGACATGTTCAAATGCCGCACACAACATAGGGCCAAGGGCTATAAACAAATAGATGTGTTCAAATGTCACACATATACAAACTAGATCTCATGAAAATGTTCAAACAATTGCATACAAGGATCAAGGGCCACACACAATAGATAAACAAAAAACTAATCTACTATGTATAAGTAAGTAACATTAACGGAACATAAAACTAGAAATATAGTCTAAACCATGCATATGTAATGTGATCATATCTTAACAAATGACATATCTATGTACACAATTGTAAATAGAGCTATTATCAAAGACATTTGTAAAGATTGTAGAGCTCAACAAAATAGAAGTCATAGAATCATAACATCTGCATATTTTGTCACTTGTGGATAAGATGCTCCCAATTTAGCAAAGTTACTGAGTAGAGACAAATCTAATATCTTAATCATTGTAAAGTTTGTATGTCCTGCATAACACTCACGAATATCAGTGAAATGCATGTGTAACAAAAATAATACACTATCTATTACTTATAAGATAAATAAAATATGATAATGAAGTAAACTAGATGTTTAATCATGCTCAGGCCCTAATTTTGAATTTTTAGAATATTTTGGATGTTTTTGTATTTTTGTATATTTGAAAATTTTAGTACTTTTCTGAATTTAAAAATTAAAAACAACAGAAACTAGTGTCAATCAAAAGATCGAATATAGGAAGAGAAGGACTCGAACAATCCGTGACATGATTCAGTGTAAGGATGCACTATAAATGATATCATGGTTATGTATGGACAAGATACCTCCACTGTATGTGAGGGATGATTTTAATAAATCTATAGGAGATTGAAAACCTATGCAGATGATTGATTGTATATCTTTTTTTCATCAATTGTACACTTGTTGAAGTTTGTAGTATGTATAAGCAATGTAACATGGAAAGAGAACGATTTTGCATGAATAAGCACTAATTTGCATACTAAAATTGATCGAAAAAACTAAAAATTGGAAAAATTAAGGCTTTGTGTACTTTGTTTTTGGTTTCTGAATGAAAATTTGAGGACATGAATGTTTAACTGGGCTCAGAAATGATAAACGTTCTTGACCTCTACTTGATGGTTCCAACCTTGACAAAATATGAAGATTTATTAGTGCAAACTGTTAAAACCGTGAAATACATGGCAAAAAACAACAAAAGTGATCACTGTTTTGGACTGTTCAAATTTGGGGAAGTGAAAAAAAATCCAATAGGCCAACGAGTTAACAAGAGCCAAATAGCAATTGATTGAATGTTCAAATTTGAAAGTAAAAGTAGAATATGTTGAAATAGTCAAGAAGTTATGTACAATCAGATTTTTGATTGTTTGAATTATTTTAAATGTTTTTAAATTATTTAGAAATTTGAAATTGCAACAAGCTAACCAATTATTCCATCTAAATAAGAATCAAAACAATCTGTGATGAATTGTAAATGAATTACCTTCTTTGAACAAAATGTATCACATGTGCAAATATTAAAATAAAAAAATGTATCATGTGCAGTAAGGAAACTATCTAGATCATTACTTGTGTGATCCTATAGGAGTAGCTTTACGGATGCAAAATGAGGTGGGATCCAATAAGTACTAATATAACATCGTGTCAAATCTTGATATGTATGTATATCTAATTTAAGAGACATGACATGATTGTGCTTGTTGGAAATTAGAAGCCTTTTGTTGATATATTTGCCTTTGCATCGGTTGCTTTTGACCCCTTTGCACCTATTTCTGAATTGGTTGACTAAAAAATTGTTGCTTAGGTGCAATAATTGTAAACATTCTTTGTTTTTGCATAGATGTATGATTGAACTATGGCAATGTATGAGGAGATACCATAGATGTAGAGGCTACTAATATTTGATTCTTAAAATTTTGACAAATTGATTACAATGAGTGTACTTTAAACATCTATGTACTGTAGAAGGCGCAATATGAAGCTTTTGCAACCAAGAGTATCCTAATATTATATCAAAGACCCATTTTGTGGTAAAACTAGAAAGAGTAGATAATATAGCATGTCCCATGTGAAGAGGTAACTCAATGTCCCAAAGTGCTTTGTTTTTTGCCATTGTAGTAGTTGCCTGTATGTCATGTTGTGATAACCCAATGAATGTAGCAATGTTATTGTGCATGCGTTTTCATTTGATCCATTATCAACTACCATACTATGAATAGGTTGTTGATCAATGTAAGCTCGTATACATAAAACATGGAAATCAAAGGCATCATCCACTATCTCACTATTATCAAAAGTAATTATAGGATGTGGTTGAATAGTTTGACCAATTGTACCATTGATTCCATCTAATGGATGATCATATGACTTAAAAGATGGACAAACATTGTAAGTGTGATGCACCGCTTAATTATCCTTGTTTGTATCATGATTTGGAAATGGCTCATCAAAAATCTTCAATTTAACATTTTCATTGTGTTGAGTCTTAGGTTTGTGTATAGGAGTGCCCAATTCAATGACATTGTTATCAATGAGATCCTGAATAATATTCTTGAGATTGAAACCTCTGTTAGTAGAATGACCATTGCATCTATGATAATCACAATATGCATTGTTATCAAAATATTTGCTTGGAGGTTTGTTCATATCTACTTCAAATGGTGGAAGTAAAGTAATTATATTGTAATCAAATAATTTTTGCAACAATTTGTGAGGTGGTTGTGGTAGCTTAGAAAATTACTGCCTTGGTTGAAATGATAAAACAATTTTGTTAGTAAGTTGAGAAATAACATTAACTATAATCTTTGCATCTACTTTAGTATTTGTTGGCTTAGCTTTATAAGAGGTTTTGTTTTGAAACTTCCTTGTGGAAGTTGAACTAGATGTAGGTGTATACTTAAGCTTGTTCAAAGCAAGAAGCTTGACTTTTCTGTCTTATTGTTTGACAAAGCTCTTCAAATGATCTGAATTTCTTGAAAATAATTGACTCGTGCAATGGGACAAACAAACTTTGTTTGAAAATGTCTTGTAATTCATTATCTACCAATGTGTTAGTCATTTTGGCAAGTATGGTCTTGTAGCAAAGCACATAATCACCAATAGGCTTATTAGTTCCTTGCTTAAGCTTGACAATTTGCGAATAAGAAAAATTTCATCAATGTCAATATCAAAATGCTTAAGAAATAAATATGCTAATGGATTGAATGCTTTGACTGATTGAATTAAGCTTCTTGGAAACAACTTGGTTAGCAATTTGTCATTGAAAGCATAATACAAACATGCTGCATGGAAAGATATGAGATGTTCTGGGTCTCCCTTACCCTCATATAGTGGAAGTTTAGGGGCTACAAATTCTGTAGATATAGGATATGATGCAATATCTGGTGCTAAAGAATTATGAAGTAAAGTTTGGGAAGGCAATGATTGATAAGCTTTTGGTACATCTTTCCTTTAATTGCAACACTTTAGCATGCAAAAATGGAATAGTTTGCTCGAGGGATTGTGCATTGGGTAAGGTGTGTGATGTAGTGTGTGTAGCTATCAATGGTTCTAAATGAGTCAGTTGGTTAGGCATAGGCATAGAAATCTGTTGTAGACCTTGTGTTGCCCCCCAGGCTAAAGGTGTAGATGTGATAATCGCATCAATAGTAGAAGTAGCAACACCAATGGTAGGGTTTATAAGAGGTTGTTTAACATAATCATTTGGTTCTTAAGATGTGTTAGCATGATCATGTTTCTGTTGTTCTTGTCAGGCTACAATTAATAGAGTCAATGTCATCAAGATGAGTGTCAAGGTATTCACCAAATTGTTTTGCATCAACAGGGTCAAAACTATTGTTAGCATGCATGAGTCTTATCAGTTTCTATGGTTATAATAGTTCCATTAAGAGGGTGTAAGGTAAGCAACATAACATTTGAAATATATGAATGTTTTTGTTCCCATGTTATACTTGATTTGACAAAACTTTGCATGAGTGATATTTGCATTTTAACATGTGATTTAGTTCTTTTGTGAGAAGCTTAAGGCAAGGAACATTCATCTAATATAGCCATATGTTCTCAAAAAAATAAAGAAATAGAAAATTGAAATGGTAGCAACAAAATAAAATATTTTTTGTGTATAGAGATTAGTAAAATCATATGAAGTGCAAGCTCAAAAGAAGATACTTTCAGTGTTAGATATCATCCAAGGTCAAAAGAAATGTTTTCATTGTCAGCTATTATGTCTGAGGTTGAAAGCAAGTTCTTTTAATGCCAAATTTAGATTCAAGGTCAAAATGATTTTTTTTAGTATCAAATATTTAGGAATTTATCTAAACCCTGGAACAATTTTTTTGGGAACAATGAAAGTGCATTACTAACTCGGGTTCATCAATATGTTTTACCAAAATTTGAATAAATGTGGTAATTAATCCTAATTCTTGTAAAATGATTAAAATGTATCAAAATGTTGAAAATATACTTTCGACAATCAAATTAAAAAAAATTAACTAAATTTGACAAAATACAAACAAATGCAACAAGACTAACTATGAATTTGAAAGACAAACTTAGTTGTTTTTGTCTGCAAATTGATTGTATTGAGTGACAAAACACTGCAATAGGAAAATAGGAAAAGACTGCAGAAACCCAAAAGCTAAAACTGAAGGATAAAGAAGGCCAGGTCCGTCCAACGGGGGTCAAGACTGACTACCATTTTTGACTTGAATTGAATGGCTTTGACCCTTTGTAAAAAATAAGAAAATTAGGGCACAATCATATGCGACAACAGGAATTGGGTTTATAAGCCAATATTTAACCTTTGGGAATGTGCAGAAGACCTACAAATAGTTCCTCCAAGATTGAAACCCTAATAGGGTTTTGGAATGATTGAAAACTTGCAAATAGAAAAAGGTGGAGTGTAATTGGGTTGACTGACCCCAATCATCCCCATGATGATTGCACACTTCCTACTATCCAATACTCTGAAGAGGGAATTCAAACGCATGTAATTCTCCCACTTAGAGTGCTTTTGTGCAATATTGTTCATTTGTCTATATGGAGACATCTAGAGATGGCTTGAATACTGTATTATACTTTGCTTTGGACTAATTAAAACAAATTTGTGACTTGGTTTAGGTTTAATTGTAATACTTAGAATCAGAATTGGGAAGAATAGAGAAGCCTTGCTGAATGTGCAATAGTGTAAATGTGCCTCTATATTGAAATTGCCAAGTGGAATAATGAGTGACATGAATGTTTTTTTATAACAATCCAAAAGGGGAAACCACATGTTTGGAAGTTTAACAACACGAAAGATGAAGTAAAGGAGGGTTCAATATTAAAATATGATCGTTAGAAGACAAGGGTCAGAGGTCAGGACCATTTGTCACTCCTAACCTAAACTAGATGGTTTTGACCCTTAAAGAAATGTGCCAATTTCTAGGTTTGGGTTCATCTGAATAGATGCTTATGGGTATTTTTAGTTAATAGAACATTATATAGGTGACAGATGATAGAGTAGAAAAGAAAAGGTCTTCACATGTGCTTAGAATAGGCCAAGGTGTCAAAATAGGTCTGAATTAAGTGCACAAGTTAATTAAAGTGGAAAATGGCAAAAAATGACATAATCAAGTATTGATGACCAAACTTACGTGTCTACACTATGCAAGATAATCAATGGTGGATTTTCTAATAATTGTTAATCCTCTTTCAAACTAACAAATGCTTAGAGGTGCTTTTGTGCTTTGTGGGTGTCCTTGTCGTTTGATTAATACCTGAAATAGATAAGAGAGATGTCAGTAAAAAATGGCTACTCATGGAAAACCTGTCATCATAGACATGACTTAAATATACACAAGAAAAAATCCCACAAAAAATTAAAATTCCAATGAACACACTTGTTTAAAGTATATGAAAATCGATGTCCATCCAAGTGATTCCAAGCAAATTTGGTGTGAGTGAAAGTTACATCTCATGATCATGAAAATTTGATAGAAAAACTATATTGTTTATGTACTATTTTAAATAGCACCAGGTTGTTACTCTCTTTTCCACGTCTCTTGTTTATAAGATCAACCACTAGGTCTTTTTGCTTAGTTTAAATATTCTGTTTAAAAAGACCCTTTTGCCTTGGGTTTAGAAGTTTGTAAGAGATACCATTTATATTAGCATTAGAATTAGTGCATAGGAACTTAAGTGAAATGGCAGACAGATAAGTTCTAAGGATGCCTAATTTTAGTGTTCTCATTATGCTATTTTGATTTAAAATTGGTGAAACTGGTGTGTTGTTTGCATTTGCATTTTGGTTCATTTTCCTGGTTGCCTCATGTGACATGATTTTCCATTTATTTCAGTTTAAATATAACTTCTATCTAAGCTGGGGAATTAGAGTGGTTTACAGTTGAACTATTTCTCTATGGTGAGCCGATGGAGTAATTTTTCATGTTATGGTTTGTATTTTAGATTTTCTAATTACATTGGCATGTCCTGAGCATCTTTTGAGGTTATCCAGGGCAAGAATGAGTATAAGATTAAAAAGAAAAAAAAAAAGGTTGATGTTTTATTTTGTTGTTGAGCTGGTCTCTATGAGGTGTGGCTTGAGGTGTGAATAGTGTTTGACTAACTTGGAAGAGCTCATGTTTCTACTTCTGCCGATAATAGTATTTGTTAAGCATGGCTTGAAGCTGGGTTTTAATATACTGACTCTGGATCTTTGTGCAATGCTGCATTATTGCTTGAATGAAGAAGGGAAGAGTTAGTAGATTTCCCCTTCCTATAAGAAGTACTGTTTAGCAGGCCCGCGGTTAAAGTGGACGACATATTCTCTTCATAAATCCTCTCTGCAAATTTAACATGTATTTAGAGTAATGTCTGACATGTATTAGCAGTTGCTTTTCCTAGCTCGCTTATCTCCATTGAAGAAGGATATTGCTTATGGGGCCTTATTTTCTGAATTGTCAATGTTAAGAGTTAGGGTGGAGTAGGCTCTTTTCTTTATTTTCTTCTCTAATTCCAGTTTCTGCCATTCAGTTTAGGTTTGCTATTTTGATTTAGGTCCTTCATCTTCTGTATTTCCTCTGTTTTCTTTTAATTGAGCATTTCTTCTATAGGATCTAGGGGAGCTGACCCTGTCCTTAAAAGACGAATCCAAGGAGCTGCTCTAAGTCTTTGGGAAACTGATTGTGACTTTGTTGGACTGGGACTTCCCCTTGTCTAATCTCAGTTCAATGGTTATGAAATGTGAACATAGATTCCCTCTTAGTTCTAGGATTATACACCTTTGGTTTTCACTCATATTGATTCTGCCATTTTTCTTCCAATCCTTCCCAGTAGCATCTTAGATACTAGAGGCTTGTTTGATCAAACTCACTGCAGACAGAGCAGAGCCTGGAGGTGGAAAAATGTATGGATGATACCATATGTGAAAGAGGTGGTAAATGAAAATGCTTTAGAAACTTGACCCCCCTGAGGCATGTGCCAATAGTTGTAGAGATTGAGGAAATCATATCCAATGGACACATGGAGAACTTTGCATATTGGAAAATGTAAACAGACAGGCAGATGGAGTAGCAATATAAGAGGTCGCTGTACTGTGATACCTGACAATATCCAGTTCATCATAAGGCATTAGTTCCAGCACCCTGCCATGGAAAGATTTGTCTTGGTCCTAGCTGGACAAATTACTAGAATAAAGAGGAGTATATGCACCCACTGTGGTAGTAAAGGTGGTGGGCAGAACATTCATTTGTGTGTGCAGGAACGTGCAAATGAATAATTTGTTAGTCCAAAAGAAATACCTTGCTGATGTAGAATGATTACATAGATACTAGTCTACAAATAACAATAACAGCATGTACAGAATAGTAATTGCATAACATACCATGGCACATCAGAGTGTCACAATAATAGCACCTTGTAGTCATTAAGATAAATCTCATTACAATTCGTATAGTTCAGGGAGGACCTGATACCGGTGCCCCTTCCCGTACAACAACATGCTATCTGAATACCAAAATGTGACCATTGGTAGTTACCCCAACTGCTTAACCAAAGATGAAGTTCAGTACTACCTAATGCCCACAAGTCATAACGTAACAAGTTCGAATAACATTTACGTTATAAAGCTCATCTGCATTATCTCCCCCTCTAAATAGGTCGGATTTTCATTTGACAACACCCACAAAACAATTCAATAAGGTGGAGCGGGGAAAGAGGAAGGCGTCCCTAGAAGTATAGAAGCGCTAGCTAGAAGGGAGCTAGAAGAAACGGCACCGGAATCTGAGCTATTGTTGGATCTTGATCTGATGATGGTGGGGCCAAGGGGCTCATTGGAATATCCAAATCAGTACGAACTGGTTCATCAAATCAATTCATCCAGTCTTTAATCTGTTGTTCTTTTGCTTGCTGCCCAACATTCCCAAAATGGGAGGAAGTGACCATGATCAACTTAGAAAAAGTGGAATGTGAGAATTTGGAAGCCCAACCCGGTGGTCATCATAGTCTCTGTCATCCTCCTCTGATTCAGACCTCCCTTTGTCCTCTTCTGATGTGGGCAGTTCTATGGTTGGTTTTCTTTTTTTCATTGCTGCCCTGCATTCAGGGTGATCCTCCTTAGCAGGTAAGGGTAAGGGAATGCAAAGATTCTTCCAATGTAACACTGATGGCCAAGTGGGTTCATAAGAATCATCAAAAGTGGTCTCCCTTGAGATGGTGCGCTCAAGACCTGCGTGGAGGCCTCCGCTGCATAAGTGATTTTACTTCCGTATCCATGTAGCAGGATAGAGAACATCAGCTTTCTTGATTATAGCTAGAGACCATTCGAACCGGGTAGGGTTCAAAGTCCCTCGCGTTGAAATATGGCATTTGCAATACCCTGTCCACCCTTGCTCTTGACAATGCGAGTTTCAATTCATGATCTCCCACGTAAGAGTTTTCAGTGTGGGCACCACCTTGGCTTTAGTCTTTGGGGCGAGGTCAACAAATTTTTGCTTTTTTATGCCCTTATCTGGAGCATGCCACGAACTCGTGCCTCCTACCAAGGAAGTCTGCACCAATGTTGGAATAGTTGTGGTTGGTTTGGGAATTTGAGGGCCTTCCCTAATAGTTCCGAACTTTTCAAATGCCACATCTAAGGCATTCTTTGGCTGTACAATATAGGATGCTACTGCATGCCAGAGGGTTTTGGCTTTTCTTGCCCATGATTACTACAACAAACCCAAAGTTTTGAGAAAAATAATCACTTGAACCTTCATGTTGTTGACTCTTTGACAAGGGTTTTGGTCCTTGAATTTATGTTACTTTACCAAACCCCCGGAAAAAGGGTTGTTTTGATGCCAGGGCTGCAACTAAAAAACATGTCTACCCAATTATGTTCTTCAGCTGGAACTAAAAATCTGAAAATTTCCACTGCACTTTGTTGTTTCTGTGCAAGTGCTGCAATTTGAATTGTGGAAATGAAGGTGGCTGGTCTGAAATTCCATATTTTAAAGGACATAGGGTGCTGAAGGATCAAACAGACCATTCAGTTGTGAGTTGGGAAGATTTATGTATGGGGGAGGGCGTATGTCTAGGGAGGAGCGTATGGTGGAGGGGGATGCAGTTAAGGAAAAACTTGATTTTGGAGGGAGGCCTTATGGTGGAGGAAGGCTGGTAGACTGCGGGTGGATTTACAAATGTAGGGAAGGCTGGACGTTTGGCAGTGATCAGGTAGACTGTATTTTAGGTAGGGCTGACTTCCAAGCAGGCTGTACATTTGTTTTTCAGGCAGATCGTATGTTGTATTTTCAAAGCCAGGTTGTATGGTCAGGAAGGGTGTACAGTAGAGTTGGGATTAGCTAGCCTTATGACTGAGACGAGTTAGTTGTGCGTTTAGTTGGACCGAACGGGGTGTACTGTTTGGAAGGAGAGTGTTTGGTCCAATCTTGAATACATTAGTATCTTAGAGCTTTCTACCTTGCCTTTATAGTTGTCCATACTTTTAATTTTTTGAATGGTGTGCCTTTCTGCTATATTATCACTTGGCTTGATTTCAATTCAGATCGATATTTTCGGTCCTCATTTTTATATAATTTTAATTTAGAGTCGTTCATATGTCTTTAACCAACATTCCATTCAAGTTTTCTAACTTGCTTGCTCCATTTTCAAATATTTCTAAAATTTTAAAAGGTTTGAGCCACAACACTTTGAACTTACCTAGTTTAATTTCATGTCTCCCATTATATTTCAGAATTAGTGCTTTGTGTTTGAAGTTCATATGTCGGAGGTGTTTGTCGTAAAGGGCTTGAAGGCACCTACCCCTCATGATTTGAGTGGCCCATTGTTGGAGGATGCTGTAAAAAATACGTAAGTTTTTGTAGACGAGAAAAAAAATGGTGCAAAAAGCGCTGCAACATTTTGTCTAATAGGTGGACAAATGGAAGGGAACATACTTTGATTAAATTTATAGTGCTTTAGTGGGCAGTTGGTGTTCTTGAAGTCAATTGATACTTTCCACCAAGTGAAAAATGCACACACTTTGTGTGATATGTTAGACGAGGTGGCCATGGAAGTGGCTGTGGAGAATGTCATCCAAGTTGAGACAAACAATGTAGTAGCATATGTAACAATGGGGAGACTTCTTGAGGAGAGGCACCCTACATTTTGTTGGAGCCCTTGTGTAGCCCATTGCATTGATATCCTACTTGAGGACATAGAAAAACTTGCACGGGTGACAAGTGTGGTTAAAGCAACCAAAAATATCACAAAATACATCTGCAATCATCCTTAGGTGCTAGGGATAGATAGAAGGTGGAGGTGGAGTGGAAGGTAACTCGAATTTTGAATTAGGAAAATGGCACGAAACCTTGGATTCATCTATAGACGACACGGGCAACCCACTGGATGGTGAAGCGATTACCCACGAAGTTGTGGGGGTCACAGGGGATGCAGGTTTCATTGGTCAAGCAGGTATTAGGGACCCACAAAGTGGCAAAGAGCCCCCCTCTACCAACAAGTCAAGGCCATCGCTTTCGTGGGTAGACCATGTCTTGGGCAAAAGGCCAATGGATATTGATTTGTCGGAGTTCCAACTGGAGCCTTTCATGGAAAAGAATGAGGTATGTGTTAGTGTCCTTGACACTGTAGTAGAAAACATTGATGTTAAACTTGCAAATTCATTGTTTTCCAAAGTCAATGGTTTCAGACCAAACATTGACTCATTCAGAGATTGGGCCAAACGGAGATGGAAACCTAAGGGTCAATTGAAAGTAGTAGCCCTAGCAAAGAACTTCTTCCTGATCAATTTCACCAACCCCGAGGATTGCTTCAGGGTCCTATTATATGATCTGCGGTTTATGGGCAAATCTGACCTAAGCATTATAAAATGGAAAGCTGGAACCAATTTTAATAGCTTTGCTTTGGAAGATATACCCATATGGGTTTTGTTGCCTGAGCTACCCTTGGAATTCTGGGGACCTGAGGTCATAATGGGAATAGCAAAAGCCTTGGGACAACCTATTTCCATCAACCCAATAACGAAATCT
Organism: Torreya grandis; assembly: GCA_037957365.1. NCBI lineage: Eukaryota > Viridiplantae > Streptophyta > Pinopsida > Cupressales > Taxaceae > Torreya > Torreya grandis. The sequence goes on from JARHVA010004492.1 coordinate 463,980, forward strand.
AGGAGGAGAATGATAGCAGCCAAGTTCAACGTGTTTATTCTGGAGGACAAGCCTCTCTTTTTCTCTATCAAGATTGAATCCAAATATGGGTAGTGGACCCAACCCATTGAGTATGAAAGAGACTCGGCCTTCTGCAAAAAGGGCAAGATCCTAAGTCATATGACAAAAGATTGTTCTAAAATTAAACATTCTTTGCAAACGGAGAAACCCTTGTGGATCACGAAAGCCTCTAATATCCAGGCAAAAGCTGACGACTTGCAGAACTTACAAGAAGTCCGACCTAACCAACGGTTTTGATAGTCATGTCGCCATTGCATTCAAACATCTCCAAAGATTCCAAGCATATCTCAAAGAGCTCACCCAAACAACATGGGCCTGTGGAGCTAGAAAAGGGAGTGGAAACCCCTTCTACCCTCATGGAGCTAATGGCGATGAGGAGGGCGAATCCATTGAATACCAACGAACTATCCGCATCAAGAAACTTGAAGGAATTTGTTTTGTGCCGGTCTAATCAGGGAAAAGAGGAAAAAGGAAAGTTAGCATATTAGCACGAGAAAAGAGTCCAAGACTCCATTATACTTTCCAAAATCTAAGGAACTAGAAGCAAAAAATGGGAGAAAGGATGGAAGGGGGTCCATCTTGCATTTTGTCCAGATTCAAGATCTAGGCAGAAGCGAAGTGGAAGGACATCTGAAGGTTGAGTTGGGTTTGAGTCGGAACCACATGGATAAGGAGGAGAGAGAGATGGCCATGGGAGGCTTCACACCAGTTATGATTCTTGTTTTCAGTAGCCCCCCCTCAAGACCCAAGGATCAGAAAGGAGGTATCGACACAATGACTTCACCCCAAGGAGTCTTGTTGCCCCTAATCCATCGGTAGACCGGTCCAAAGAGGAAGGCAAAGAGCAAGGACAATGCTCCTCTTCAAGACCAAAAGACCAAAAGACAAAAGAAGAGCAGTGGACATCGGTGAGGACTAGAAAAGGAAAGAAGAAAATTGAGATAGGGGAGGATCCTAAAAGTCAGGGAAGATGGACTAACCAAACAATATGAAAGGAGGAGACAACAAGTGAGATTGCCAAGGGTACCCAACAAACCCTTATAAAACATTTCACAAATACAAAGAGATGAAGATGATTTCTTGGAACGTCAGGTGCCTTAATAACCCCAACAAACAGAGAATAGTTAGAAACATGAGGAAAAAGAACAATCCCCATATTTTGACTATTCAAGAATCCAAAATGTTGAGTGAATCTCTTAATAAAGTTAGGGACAACATATGGAAAAAAGCAAAGTGTATTAGTGTCAGCTCTAATGGGGCATCTAGAGGATTAGCTATTTTTCGGGATCCTCAATCTGTTGGGAGAATCTCTGGTCCAAAATAATAATCATACTGCAGTGTTATTTAGAGAGAAGGCTAACAAAAAGGAATGGATCCTATCTAACATCTATGCCCCAAATTCATGACAAAGAAGGAAGAAACTCTTGGAAGATTTGATAGATTTTAGGAAGAATAGTAGAAGATGGAAATGGATAGTTGCGGGAAATTTCAACTCCCCCTAACCCCAATGGAAAAATGGGAGGAATTCAAGACTTCACATATAGCATGTCTGATTTGAATGATTTCATCTTGGAGGCGGGATTAGTGGACGCGGAATTATAAGGTAACCCTTTTACTTTGACCAACCTAAGACTCAAAGAGAATCTAATTTAGGTTAAACTTGACCGTTTTGTTGTTTCTCTTGATTGGGACCTCAAAATTTTCAGCTCTTTATCAACTCTCCCTAGAATCAGATTAGATCACAATCCCATTGTGTTCTCTGAAATAAGGATATCAAAACCTAAGAATATTTCATTCAGATCTGAGAAAATCTAGACCTTTCATCCTAAATTCCGAGAATCCCTCAAAGACTGGTGGAAGGTTCCTTTTTCTATATCCGACGTGTTCGTTTTGGCCAGGAAATTACTCTATGTCAAGCATAAACTAAAGGTCTGGAATTGAGAAGTGTTTGGAAACATTTTCACACAAAAGAATGCCTTTGAGGATGAGCTGCAATTGATAGAAAGCATGTATGCCACCCAGCGTTCAAATGGATATCTGATCAACAAGGAAAAAGAGCTACTTTGTAATCACCACAACCTTGAGACATAGGGAGAAGCATTCTGGAAGCAAAAGTCTAGATGTCTGTGGTTAAAGGAGGGTGACAAGAACACAATTTGTTTCCTTCAGGGAACATCTAGACACAAAAACATCAAATGAATTTTGGAACTGATTCAGGAAGATAGAAGTGTGAAGAAGAGACAACCATTGAGGAACAAATCACTGGATATTTTAAGAATTTGTTGTCTAAAAATAGTTCGGGTTATAAGGAAACATAAGAGACTATTACAGTCAATTCCAAGAATCATTTTTCATAGTGAAAATCTTAGCCTCTTGAAAACTCCATCCCCAGAAGAGGTTCGAGCAGTGGTTTTCTCAATGGAGGGCGACAAAGCCCAGGGGCCAATTGGATTCCCTCCTTTGTTCTTCCAACAATTCTGGGAAATAATTCATTATGAAGTGGAGGCAACTATGAATGAGTTTTTCAAAGCAGGAACTATTCTGAATGAACTAAATTATACGTTACTGGTCTTGATTCCCAAGAAGTCCGGAGCAAATTAGATAAAGGATTTCAGGCCCATTAGTCTTTGTACTATTGTCTACAAAATTTGATCCAAAACTTTGGCTTCAATTTTACAAATGCTTATGGAAGAGATAATCGCTGAGCAACAAGGAGCTTTTGTGTCTGGGAGAAAAATCGTAGATGGGATAATAAAATACATGAAGCCATACATTTGGTGTCCGATTCATCTAGAAAGGCATGCTTCTGAAATTGGATATAAATAAAGCCTATGACAAGTTTTCTTGGCATTTCGTAGACAAGGTGCTAGAAAGATTTGGATTTGAAAACACCTTCAAAGACCTCATCTACTCTTGTATATCCTCCTTGAAGTTTTCTATCCTAGTTAATGGTGTCCCAAAGGGGTTTTTTGGCAGGGAGAGGATTAAGGCAAGGGGACCCTTTATCCCCATATCTCTTCATCATATTGGTTGGGACCCTAGGCAAAAGTTTACAGATAGCCATAATGCAAGGCTTGATGAAAGGAATCAATATAGCCTCGGGAATATCCTTGGTCACCTGTGAACAATTTGCGGATGATACATTTTTGATGGGAGAAGGTACGGTATCTGAAGCCAAAGCTTTCAAGGAAATCTTTTTGGAGTATGAATTGGTCTTGGGTCTATGTATAAATTATAGCAAAAGCTCAGTCTTTTCTTTTTGAGCTCCCCGGAAGGCTTGTAGAAGAAATTAGCAAGAATTTTGGGATGTCAAATTAGTAAGTTACCTTCCACTTACCTGGGGATGCCTCTGTTTAGTGGCAGGGTGCACTCCTCTTTCTGGAATCCTCTTCTGGACAGAATTCAAAGGAAATTATCTGGTTGAAAAGGTCATCTGCTTTTTCAAGCTAGAAAACTTCAACTCCTAAAAAGTTCTATCCAAAGTATCCCTGTGTTCTTTATGTCTATGTTCTAGATCCCTGGTAAGATTATTGACAAAGTAGAGCAAATCCAACATAATTTTATCTGGAGAGGTGTAGAAGATAGATTTAGATTCCTTTTAATTGCTTGGAAAAAAGTGTCTTCCTAAGGCAAACATAGGGCTGGGACTTAGAAGGTTAGGGACTATGAACCAAGCCCTCATTGCTAAACAATGATGGAAGGTGATGGAGGACAATCAATGGACCAGGATCATTAAAGCTAAGTATCTTGAAGGTAGGGAAGAGGTGTAACATTCCCACATTGAACTACTGCTATTTAAAAGGGAATCGCTACAAGGAATAACAACACAACATTAACTAAAGAAATCGTTGCAATTTATGAAGGGCCGACAGTGCAACACTTTAGGAAGGGACAATAGTAGTTAAGTTATTAATTAGCTAGTTAATATATTAATTATTACTTAGCTAAGTTATTATGGAAGGATACTACCTTTGCGGGAGTCACACCTCTTCAATGTAAGGGTGAAAATATAAATAAAGTATTATGGGAATGGAAGGAAATCATCAAAAAATCATTTATGTATTAAACATTTAACCTGTATAAGCTTAATGCTTATGATTACAATTAAGGATGAAACCCTGCAAAAGTAAGAGTGGATACAAGGATGAAAACCCTTGTAATCCCAATCTCAAGGACGTAAACCCTTGAGACGTTTATTGTAAAATTTGAGTTCTGAAATTATATACTGAAAATTCATTTGATTTAAATAAATTATTCTAAAGTAAAAATTCTATATTTATTTATTTTAAATGGAATTTCCAAGGAAATCAAATTTCTATATAATATTCCGGTTCAAAATATTACAGTGGTATCATAGCTCTTCATCTTGCGAACCTGTGGAACGTAAACTTCATGCAAGGTGAAGATAAAGAAATCCGCTATTATTTGAGAAATAAAAATAAGGGTTCCAGTCAGCAAAGAGAAGAAATAGAAAGGGAAGAAGAAAGGACAAATATGGAAGAAAGGAATGGAGATGATGAACGGATTGATAGGCTTGTCCAAGGTCAGGAACAACTGGCTAATACAATGATGCAATTAGCCCTCGCGATGCAATCTTTGACAACTCATAGATATCAAAATGAGGAAAATAGTTGTTCTAATACTAGCCATAATCAAATCTTATGCAAAACAACCACCAGTTCTTCAAACAGACCTTTTCAGCCCAAATTTATTTCAAGAGTAGAATCAAGTATGGAAGAAGAAACCCAAACTTCATTTGGAGAGGACCTTATAGCTGATTTTGAAGAATATCGAGCCCTTTCAGATGATTTACAAAGGGAAATATCGCTCACAAAGTTCATGGAAATGAAAAAAATCATAATGGCACTAGAACGGAGCGTAGAATCCAAAATAATCAAAAAGATCTTCAGCATGCATTGGGTAAATTAACTTTGTCGACTTTTGATGGCTCTAACAAATGCACAGCTTGAGCGTGGATCCAAAAAATTAGATATATGCTTATCTCTCCGACCTATGATGGAAGAAGAAGCAATAAAATTCACAACCCTCCATCTCGAAGGAATAGCTCATGAATGGTGGTACCATGGATGGATTACGTAGGTGTAATCACTTTGGAGTGCACCCTGCTTGAAGATGTGCAAAGCACACCCTCACTCCAGCCGATACATTTGGAACTTCTCAGAGGGTGGGTGCCTCTGTGTTGAGAAGAACCTCCAGAGAGGGCTGGTTCCCTTAAGATATTACAATAAATTTGACTACTGTGATTTTTGGGGTGAAAAGAGAGAAGGAAATTGAAAAGGGAAAACCTATCTATTGGGGTGATACACCTGAATTATTAAATCCTCTGAAGTTACTGAAATCAATGCACACATGATCAAATCAATGCACACATATGATCAAATGAAATTTATAGTTTTGTCCTTAATCACAAATATTTCAGATGAAGGGTTGAAAACCACTTCAAATGACCTGCAAAAGATATGAGATAGAGAAAGATAGGTGAGGAAGGGCCTTGCAAAAAGGAGAGGATGTCTCACTTATATGCTGATGTACAATTAAATACACACTAACTTTTGTCTAAACTCAGAGTCATAAAATAAACTTCTTTATTGATCGCTGGTCCAGCTTACAATTTCTGTCCTTTTCAAACTTCTAGGATCTATTCAATGGCTTGATTAAGTCATTAAATATACTTTCTCCAAAAATCTAAAATAGCCTATGTGGAGTTTCTAAAAAAGGAAAAGGTTAGTCTTGGCTAATTAAATCAAGACTTAACCTCTTTTTACAATATTTAGAATATAAAATCATTCTTTTACAAGAATTGCATGTATCTCCAAACCTTGGCATAGAAAAAGCGTGATAGAGCCAAGTGTGAAAGATTAATCTTAAAATAAACAATGCACTCTCCAAAAACTTCAAACATGCATGAATCCAAGGTGTCGTGGAAGTGTGGATGGTGGGCCCTTTGAAAGTCAACTTCTACTTTGCATGGAAGATTACATCAAATTTTTAAATAAGGGACTCCATTTGCGTCGTTTGAAAGCTGAGCTGGAGAAAGATATTCTCATTTGCATGGAAAACAAGGAAGATGTGCAATGAATTTGTCTAATCAACTCCACTTGGACTGCTGGAACGTTGAGAGCCTTGCAATGTGAGAAGAACACCAAGATTAGAAGTCAAGCTTAAGCTGAGCTAGAAGTTGAGTTGGAACGTTTGGATGCATGGGAGTGATTAGTCAAACCAAGGAGAAGCGTGACTTTAACAACCAGTCAACTGAAGTTTTGACCAGTCAACCGAAAATAGCACGTGCTTGCATGGATAAGGCTCTTGTGAGAGAGATACATTTAGACTGAATCGTTTGCTATTTCTTGGCATTCTGCTCTCAGTTCCCTTGTTCCTGTTCTTGCATTTCCCTTGGATTTTATCTATTTATGGCTTTTCAACATGCGGATTTTATCTTTCCTTTAGTGATCTTCCTGTGTATTTTCCATTCATTCTCTTCGGATTCATTCCCTAGGCCTTTTTCTATTCTCATCGGGCTTATTGCTGTGTTTTCTATTGGACTTTCCTTCCTCTATTCGGGCTTATCTTTCGCATTTTTGTGTTTCCTTGAAAATGATTTGTCCGAAGGAGTTTCCTTCGGACTTTTTGTCTGCGCCTTCATTTGGTTCTTCACTTGTTCCTTCTAAGGAATTCCTTCGGATCAAGAAAGACAAGTACATCTTCAAGAGAAGTCTCGGATTTGTCCGAAGGATTTTCCTTCGGACTTTTTGTCTGGGCCTTCATTTGGTTCTTCACTTGTTCCTTCCAAGGAATTACTTCGGATCAAGAAAGACAAGTGCATCTTCAAGAAAAGTCTCAGACATTTTGAAGGAAAGACAAAAATGTGAAAGATAAGCCCGAATGGAGGAAGGAAAGTCCGATAGAAAACACAGCAATAAGCCCGATGAGAATAGACAAAGGCGTAGGGAAGGAACCCGAATTGTCCGAAGGAATTTCCTTCGGACTTTTTGTCCGCACCTTCATTTGGTTCTTCGCTTGTTCCTTCAACCTCATGTTATTTTCGTAGCCTTGTAAGTTTCTTGAAGGGTACATACCCTTTGGGAATTTTGAAAATGTCCTTCCCGAAGGGCGCATGCCCTTCGGGGTTTTGTAAAAGCCCTTAAAACTCATTTGATGAACCTTCCCGAAGGGCAGGTGCCCTTCGTGATTCTTGAAAACATACCTTCCAAACTTGAAATGAGCCTTTTCGAAGGGCAGGTGCCCTTCAAATTTCTTGTTAACGACCCTTTCGAAGGGTAGGTGGCTTTATGAAAAGAACCCTTTGGGTTTTTTGTCTATTTACTTTCCTTCAGAAAAGTTGGAGAGAACCTTTCCTTCAGAAAAATTGGAGAAAACCTTTCCGAAGGGCAAATACCCTGCGGAAAAACTGTCAAGACCCTTTCCTTTGCTTCGGATTTCTTGTATGGCACATTCTCGAAGGGTACATACCCTTCGGGACTTTTACGAACGTCCCTTCAGAACTGTGACGAGCCCTTCGGACTTATGAAAAAGTTCCTTTTTGTGATGGACTTAGTTACCTTTTGTACTTTCGGACAAAATGTCCAAAACCTTTTCTGCGGATTTTTTGCCTCTTGATTTCCTTCGGACAAAAAGTCTGAAGGAAATCAACTCCTTCCCGAAGGGCACATGGCACTCGGATTTCTTCAAATGGTCATTTCCAAAGGGCAGGTGCCCTTCGAATTTTTGCAAAGTGTCCCGTTTCCTTGAGAAATGCCTTCAGGCTATTTGAAAAGTCCTTTGGATAGTCAAGTGACCGTTTCCTTTCCTTCGAACAAAAAGTCCGAAGGAAATAAATTTTTGTAAATGATCACTGTGACATTCTTTTGGACTCTTTACAAAGTCCTTTGAAAACTCTTTCCCTCCGAGAAAATTGTCCATCTCTTAACTTGAAACAATTCTTGCTTTTGCAAGCGAACCTGCAGGCCTGTAGCTTTAAAACTGTATATGATATTTTGAAAACGAGATATGGCCTTTGAACTTGCTATAGGTGTCCTGCCCTTGAACAAACTATATGCTCTATATGGTGGCTGTAGAAGTTCAAAGAGAAGATTGTAGGAGACCTTTTCATGCACTTAGAAGCTAGCTTGTTTGTTTGAACGTAGATCTCCTTTTGATAATAAGCATTTGTCACTAAAACATGACAAAGACCTTTCCTATTTCAACGTATCATTCTTGTGAACAAAATTGATTATCATTGCTGTAGGTCTTCATTATGACTGTATTTGGATACTTGACTGCCTACATACCCCCTTTATTCATGCTTTGATAGTACTAATTCTACAAGTTGATTAGCTGTAGGGATTTTGACTTTTTTGGGGAAAGTTTTGAATGATAAGGATAGTAATTTGGCCTTGACAGGGCAAATTACTAATAGCAGGGGCATGACCTTATTAAATCATATGACGAATTTACTAAGAGGTTGATAGTAAAATTTAATAGAATTGACTCCGAATATCATTTCCGAGAATTGGCATTATTAAAACAAAGTAGCAATGTGGAAGACTGTGGCAGAGTTTTAGAGGCTCATCGTGATGGTTCCAGACATTATACTGAAAGGAGGCTCATAGTATTGTTCATGGAAGGATTGATTGAGCCATTCAAGGGTTTAGTCAAAGCCTTTAGTCCTCCCTCTCTCCAAGAAACAATTAAAAAAACACTAGATTTAGAGACATCAACACCAAGAAATAAAATTGTGCCATTTATACAACCAAGAATAACCATTAATGGACAGCCATGAACCACGCTTCAGGACAAGGGACAACACCCTATAGCCAACAAAGAAAACCACTCCAATTTGAAGGATTCCAACCAAGAGACCCACCTAAAACGGGTGAAGAAACAAAAACAAGAAATGAGCTAAGGAGGAAAAACTTATGCTTCACTTGTAAGGACCCTTGGGTACCAGGTCACTATTGTTTGGGAAAGGGGCAAGTCCATTACATCGAATTTGTTTCATATGGTGAACCTGATGAAGAAGAGGTCATAGCTGAAGAAACAATACATGAATTAGATGAAGGGATAAAAACATTAGAGGGTACCTTTGCAACTTTATTAGGAGCTCCGAGATACCATCCCTTTAGAGTAAGAGGGAGTCTACAAGGACAAAAAATCACTGTATTAATAAATAGTGGGGCCACCCACAACTTCATTGACGAAGGGTTGGTAACAAAAATGGTTTTAAAAACAGAAGAATTTCAAGGTTTTAAGGTTACAGTTGCTGATGGTTTTACCATTCCATGCACTTGAAGAATTCCACTACTCCATTTCATGTTGGGGAGACATCAAATAAACGATGATTTCTATGTGGTGGGCATTGGTGAAACATATTTGGTACTAGGTGTACAATGGCTACATTCCTTGGGGGAATTTACCCAAAACTATCAAACCATGGAATTAAAATTTAAAATAGATGGGAAGGAAATAGTTCTTCAGAGTATGGCTAATGGAGCCTCCCAAGTGGTTACGGCCAAGAGGATGGAAAGGGCTTTTTGGAAATGCCAAGTTTCATGGGAAACACAATGTTTTGTGAGTTCTACAAAAACGGAACCACAAAGACCTCATGAAGATATTCAGCCTATAATTTCTAAACATGCTAAGGTTTTTGAGAATATCCCACATGGGTTGCCACCAGATAGAGGGTTTCAACATATTATTGAGTTAGAAACTGGTACCAAGCCAATAATAATTACACCATATCACCACCCCAGAATCTATAAAGATGAGATTGAAAAAACTATCTAAGAATTGTTGGAGTTGGGGCATATTAGGCCAAGTTCAAGTCCTTTTGCCTCGTCCGTGGTCCTAGTCAAGAAGAAAGATGGCACATTGAGAATGTGCATAGACTACCGTCAATTGAATTAAAAAACTATTAAGAATAGATATCCAATACCAATGATTGATGAGCTTCATGGAGCTAGTTTCTTTTCCAAAATCAATTTAAAATCATGATACCATCAAATACAAATGCGAGATGAAGTTGTTCAAAAAACATTTAGATGTCATTATGGGTATTTCGAGTTTTTGGTTGTCTTTCAGATTAACCAATGCTCCAACCACCTTTCAGTCCTGTATGAATCATATATTCGGTAAACATTTGAGAAACTTTCTTTTGGTTTTCTTTGTTGATATATTGATATATAGTACGTCATGGGAGGAACACTTGAAACATTTAGACATAGTATTGGAAATATTGGAGCAGCAATCTCTTTTTGCTAAAATGTCTAAATGCGAGTTCAAAATGATGGAAATTTTATACTTTGAGCATGTCATCAATAGACAAGGAGTGCACGTTGATCAAGATAAAATCCGAGCTATATTAGATTGGCCCCCTCCTACTAACATGACTCAATTAAGAGGATTTTTTGGGGTTATGCACTTTCTATCGAATGTTTGTTAAAGTGTTCTCTCGGATAACTACCCCTTTGACTAATTTAACCAAGAAGGGAGCTTTTCATTGGACTGAAATTGCTCAATCAACATTTGATGATCTTAAAAAAGAAATGAGTTCATGCCCCATGTTGGCTATACCAAATTTCTCAATACGCTTTGTGCTGGAATGCGATGCATCAGGTGAAGGAATTAGTGTTGCCTTAATGCAACAAGGTCATCCAATTGCGTTTGAAAGCTGGAAACTAAAAGATCATGAACGCAAATACTCTATATACGATAAAGAAATGTTGGCAATCATGCATGCGTTGGCCAAGTTCCGTTAATATTTGGTATGTGGGAAATTCGTTGTGAGAACGGATCATGATAGTTTGAAATTTTTCCTAAGTCAGAAGGATTTAAACGATAGACAACAAAAATGGGTGAGCAAGGTCCAAGCCTTTGATTTCGACATCGAATATGTGTAAGGAAAGAATAATGTTGTGGTGGATGCATTATCGAGAAAACGATCTTTGTGCTCCATATCTACAATTGCAGTTGATTGGAAGGTTTTCATAATAGCTGAATATGTTAAAAACGAGTTCGCTAATGTGATCTTAGACGGAAAAACTGTGGATGAATGATATAAGGTAGCAAAAGGTCTCATCTTGTATAAAAATAGAATCTTCTTGGTACCGGAAACAAAAGTTAAGCATAAAATGTTAAAGGCTATTCATAACAGCCCTTTGGCAGGGCATCCAGGCTATCTTAAGACATATAAATAGTTAAGAGAAATGTTCTTTTGGAAAGGGCTTAAGAGTGAAGTTCTTAAGTACATTCAGGAGTGTCCTACTTGCCAACGGAGCAAAATAGAGCACGAATTTCTAGTAGGCTTGTTGCAACCTCTAACCATTCCTACTCAAAAAATAGGAAGGTATTTCAATGAATTTTATTATTGGATTGCTTGTGGTTCAAGGGAAGAGTTGCCTCTATGTAGTTGTTGACCGTTTGACGAAGTATGCTCATTTCTTTCCTCTTCACACTAAGTATGATGCCCCCTTGGTAGTTGGAATATTTTTTAGAGAAATCTCTAAATTACATGCTCTGCCAAAGAACATTGTTAGTGACAGAGATAGCCAGTTTATGAGTTTATTTTGGCAAGAACTCTTTAACCTAGCAGGGATTGAACTGACTTCAAGTACAAATTATCATCCTCAAACGGATGGTCAAACAGAAGCTGTCAATAAATGGACTGAAGGGTATTTAAGGAATTATATATCAGGACAGCAAAAAGCATGGATCAAATGGTTGCACTTGAGAGAATTCTGCTATAATAGGTCCTATCACATGTCAATTGGAATGACATCCTTCAAAGCTTAGTATGGGTACAATGTGCAATCTTTCGTGGACTTGGTCATTCCAGATAGTAGAGTTCCTGGAGCCAAGGACTTAATCCAACAAAGTCAAGATATCCTTAGGACTCTCAAGGATAATCTTCAACAAGCACAAAATCAACAAAAGCTATATGCAGATCAGCATAGAACAAAACGAAACTTTGAAGTAGGGGACATGGTATATTTGCGTTTACAGCCATATAGGCAGACCTCCATCAAGCAAAGTGGAGCCGAGAAACTGAAACCACGTTTCCACGGACCATATAAAGTCACGAGGAAGGTGGGAAAGGTTGCTTACGAGTTAGAATTACTAGGTTGTAGTCGGATACATAATACTTTCCATGTTTCCGGCCTAAAAAGGGCACTTGGCCAACATATTGCTCCTTCTATAGAGCTACCACCATTAGACGATGAAGGTAAGTTGATTTTAATACCCAAAGCTATCCTCGAGACTCGTGAAAAAAGGTTAAGGAATAGAAGTATCAAGGAGTATTTGGTTCGTTACAAAAATTTACCACTCGAAGATGCCACGTGGGGAGGAGCATCAATCCTTGAACATCCAAATTTACAATTGCTTGAGGACAAGCATTTTGAGGATGGGAGCTCTGTAACATTCCCACATTGAACTACTGCTATTTAAAAGGGCATTGCTGCAAGGAATAGCAGCACAACATTAACTAAAGAAATCACTACAATTTATGAAGGGCCATCAGTGCAACACTTTATGAAGGGACAATAGTTAGTTAAGTTATTAATTAGTTAGTTAATATATTAATTATTATTTAGTTAAGTTATTATGGAAGGACACTACCTTTGCGGAAGTCACGCCTCTTCAATGTAAGGGTGAAGGTATAAATAAAACATCATGGGAATGGAAGGAAATCATGAAAAAACCATTTATGTATTAAACATTTAACCTGTATAAGCTTAATGCTTACGATTACAATTGAGGACGAAACCCCTCAAAGCAAGATTGGATACAGGGACGAAAACCCTTGTAATCTCAATCTCAAGGACGTAAAACCTTGAGACATTTATTGTAAAATTTGAGTTCTGAAATTATATACGGAAAATTCGTTTGATTTAAATAAATTATACTAAAGTACAAATTCTATATTTATTTATTTTAAACAGAATTTCCAAGGAAATCAAATTTCCATATAATATTTTAGTTCGGAATATTACAAGAGGATAGCTTTTTGTGGGAGGATGGGTCAAGTGATGGATCTGTGTTTTGGAAAGTTATTTCAGCTAGTAAGAATCTCTTAACAAAAGTCAGTAGATGGTGGGTAGGAAATGGGGAAAAGGTTGAATTATGGGACGATCCTTAGCTTTTCTAGCACCCCATAGAGTCAAAAGATCCATGGTTAGAGTTAAGCTTAGAATTAAAAAATATCCATGGGACAAAAGTCAAGGATTATTGGGATGAAGGAGAAGGATTCAAGAAGTGGAAGAGTTTATAGGTGAGGCTCTTCAGGGTTTGAACTCTAAACTTCAGTTAGTCAATATTGCCATCTACCCCCAAGAAGATTCCCTCTTTTGGCCAACAGAGACAACAGAGAATAATCTATGAAATCTGGGTACTTGGTTGATCTAAGTAGGGAGGAGGATTGGAATTATTGGAGGTCTTTATGGGTAAAAAATCTCACCCCCAAGATCAACATCTTCTTGATGACGGGTCTAGATAAAATCCTCACCATTAACACCCTGACCAAAAGAGGTTAAGTCATCCCAAATAGGTGTGTTTTGTGGAAATCCAATGAGGAAATGGTGTCTCATCTCCTCATGGACTATACCTTTGTTTCCAAATTATGAGACCTCCTCTTGAATTCAATGTGGCTTGGGTCAACATAGGCTCTCTTGAATCTCATTTTATAGTGGAAACCACCTTGGAAGCAGGCCTCTCTAGCCTTCTTGTGGCACCTATCCCTCATCTTTTTTTGGAGGTTTGGATTTCAAAGAATGACAATATTTTTTATTGCAAAAGGGTTTGTCTCAAAACTTCTTTCCTCAGACTTTACGTAGCCATAGTCGATTATTGGAAGGCCTTTGCTTCTTCAGACAAATTTGCAGCTTCTACCCTTGAAAATTCTATTCTCTAAGGTTGGAATATCGAATTAGTGATCACAAAACCATATTAGAAAATTGATATAAGTGAGGTCAAATGGTCTAGACCTCGACAGAACTGGAGCAAGTTGAACTTCAATGTGGTGGCTAAGGGCAACTCGGGTTTGGTCTGAGGGGGGAAGGATTATTAGAGACTTGGAGGGGGGTGTCATAGCAGCCTACACAGGGCCAATGGGATCCCAAACCAACCATGTGGCCCAGGCTAGAGTGGCTCTCTGGGCATTCAACTGGTGGTGGATTTAGGTATTGAAAACTTGATGGTTGAAGGGGACTCTCTAAACATCCTCAAAACCCTCTCCGGCAAGGCAAAACCCTCTGGGTCTATCAAACAAGAAATCGAAGATGCAAGAGAGCTTCTGAAACATTGCAAAGTGGTCACTATAGACCACGTGTTTATGGAGGGCAACAAGGTAGCCGATGGGATGACCAATCTTGGGGTCCTTAAATTTTTTTTGTTGCATGGCAAAAGGATGATGAGCTGCCACATTAGATTAAATTTAATTGTTAATGATTACAGCCTCATCATTACGTCCAAGGAGGGGGCATATTCACACGAAGAACAAGTATACATGATTAGACCCATATTTATGAATCCTACTTGCAAAAGCTTCTATAATCATTGCTTGGTAAGGGTGAAGCACGTGAGCAAGGCGAGGCATGGCAACTCCGTTTTCAATACATCACATAATGCTCAGATGAAGCAGACGAAGTTATTGGAAACTGTGGTTTGGTTCTTGAGTTCGAAAATGAGAAATAAAGCAATGATGGGAGGGGATAGGGACATAATTGAACCCATCTTGTATGTTGAAGCAAAGGACAACCCCAAAGTGTGGTGCAAACTGGAAGAGGGTGGTCTCGCTGAGTTCATGACTAGAATTGTTGGATACAACGAGGTGTCAGGATTTTGCACTGTGCTAGCACCATAGGAAAGTGAGAATGAGAGGAATGGAGATGAAAATTTCAGAAGAGTTGATCAAAGAAGTGATAGGCATGTGTTGTGAGGGTACCAAAGCGTTTAACGATAAACGCAGAAAACAGGAGGTCACGAAGAAATTCTTCAATTCTGAAGTGGACATCATTATTGAGAAGAAAGGCTTCCTAAGCACAAACCTGTCAAAGTACTAGCCATACATCTGCCTACAAATCATGAAATATATAACGCTAGAAGGTAAATTTCATGTCCTATTTTCTCACCACTTTATTCTCATGAATCACTGTAAAATTGAAAATTAGCTTGCCGTATTTCCTGTTCAAATCACTTAAAAATCATGGTGATTGCATTTAAATCAAATTATACAAGTGATCTCATCCACTAGGGTCTAATCTTTCTCATCACGAAGAGAGGGAAAGTACTAAAGGGGAAGGAAGTGTATCTGGTAAACAATGAGATTGTGGAAGATTTTGAAGAGGACTTTGAGAAGTCTGAGGAATGTGAGGAATAAAGTCAAGAATCTTCAAAAAAAATTTGGGATGAAGCCCATTCTAAAAGCACCCACTTGGTGGAGATTATACCTGAGGCCAAATCTAGCAAATGCAAAGCTTAAGCTTCTAAGAGTCCCAAAGATAAGCGTGTTAAAAACTTGAAGGAAGACTAGAGGAAGACTTTTCAGTCTCCTCTAGAAGAATCTAAGGAGAAGAATGAGAGGAAAGACACGTCAAAGCTTCATTTAACTTTTAATTTGAAATTGATGGAGCTGGAGGATAAGCTGGAACATCAAGGAAGCCTTATCATAACACAAATGGAAGAATGTAATGCACTGAAGGGTGAGGCTGAAAAATTTAGAAAGGATTGGGAGACCAAAAAAAATGTTGGGGTTAGCCCTCAAACTGACGGGAAAAACTAGTCTTCCCAAGAAGGAAAAAGGGCTAACGGAGACGTGTCTGCCACTACCCCTTTTAAGAGTACAAAGAAAACAGGAAGCATAATAGGCAACATGAAGGGCAGAAAAGGCAGCTTGCTTCAAGACAAGGCAGTGAAATCTTCCCCCAAAACTGCAAGTAAAAAGAAGGCTGGAAAAGGAGGAAGGCCCGTGCAAACGTACCTGCGGACATACGACAGATAAAACCAAAGAAGACATGGAGAATACCAATCTAGCCACGTTGGTGAATTACTTCGAATTTGAAGGGTCTACTACTTAACTAGGTCCTTGTTTATTTCTTGTTTTATTTTATATGTTTGGCTGAAGTTTAGCATAGGTTTTTCGGAGGTCTTGGGGAGTTTTGATAGAAGCTTCTCTACTTTTTTGGCCAGTCTGGAAGATTGGTTTGTTTGATGTTTGTTTTTGTGTTGTCTTGAATCTCTGTATTAATACTCTGGTCATAGGATCCATGTAAAACCTGTACTCTTACCCGATCAAATAAAAAATTCGTAAGTGCTAAGCTTGATGAGAGAGCACACCAATGGAAAAGAGCTTGTACAAGTGGGAGTCACATGATTCCCTACAACCTTCATTACATTGCAAAGCATTGCAACCTTACTAACATCTCTTAAGTAGATGTTTGTGAGCACATAGTGGTTGGATTTTGCATATAAAAGAAAGGCCGAGTGGAATGGGTTGTGAAGATTGTTTTTGATGATCTGTTTGCAAAGAACATAGATGAAATCCTCAAGGCAACTTTATTTATTTATTTTTTAATCATAATTTTTTATAATTTTTGGGCTCAAATTTTTCTTGATTTTAATTTAAAAATTGTGCTTTATTTTGTTTTAGGTGTCAAGGCCTTTGGTTATAATTCTACATTTGGTGGATGGGGGAAAAATCCAATGGGTTATTTGTATGAGGTCATGGATAGAGCTAAAAAAGCCATAACAAATTATTATGGGAAAAAATAAAGGAAAAATGAGCCAATTTGGTGCATAATTGATTGGAGATGGAACAAGTAGCTCCATATATATATATATATATATATATATATATACAACAACCTACTAGTTGAATCCCAAGTTTTTTATATCCGATTCAAGACCAATGAGGAGGTTATAGATGGCCTCAACACATCCATAGAGAGGATGATGCCTGATAAAGTCACTAGAGATATAATTCTTGATGAGATGTAGATTTACAAGACTGCAGAGGGGAGGTTCTTTTCTTCCCTTGTATGCATTTGAATGAGAATGATCCAACAACTAGGTAAAAAATAAATTTAAATTGAGTCTTTTGATTGTAGTCTCGTTACTTCTTTAATAAGTGCAAGCCTAGTTGACTTACAAAGTTATAAATTTCTTATTTGCATATTTGTGATGGGAAGGTTATGGTGTAAAAACACTAAATCTTTAGAGGTTAGTCATTTGCATTTTGTGCCATGTAGCGCTTCTGGGTGTGAACGTGATTGGAACATGTTTGAGGCCATTCACACAAAGAAGTGCAATAAGTTGACAACATAATGCCTCAATGACTTTGTTTTTGTGCGATACAATCTTCGTTTTCGTGTGAGCGAAGTGGAGGGGCAAGATAGTCATGAGGCAATTGACTTGGATGAAATTGATCCATATGCAGATTGGTTTGCTGAGCTTGAGGATGTGGATAGGTAGCAACGACAAATATTTACTGAGGAGGTTGCAAATTTGGAGAGGGGAGCAGAGGAAGCGATAGCAATAGGGGAAGCCTTTGCATTGGTAGGGTTTGGTGAGGATCTAGATGATATGTTCATAGATGACGTCCAAAGGATAAATATTAACCTTCCACTTCCATAGGAGGAGTTGGAGATGATTTTATGGTGCATTGATGACTATAGTTTATAAGCATTGTACTTTTTTTTGGGTCTAAAACTGAGCATTGTACTCTTTGTTGGTTGAAAACTAATAGAAAATATAGTTGTGTCTTCTACATTCATTTCTCATGCTTGTTAACAATGTTTTACATGTTATTTTAATTTATTTTATGTTTTTTTATAGTGATATAGTTGCTGAGTAATTGCCAAGTCCCAAGTTCTAGTCAAAATTTTGGGTTGTCAAATAGCTGCCGAATATGAGTTTTTGAACTATGCTTGGTAATACTCAATACATTATTGTCGGGCAATGCTCTCGCTTCCACCCATTTAGTTAAGTATTCTGTGGCTACAAAAATTTACTTGCAACAGTGAACTTCACTTACCTTCAAAGGCCCAATGAAAGTGTAGCACCCCATTATCCATTCCTCTGCATCATGGTGCAATGTTGGCTGCCATAATCCGGCCAAGATTACCTTAAGGAATAACATCTGGTTCCATGTGGCCTCCAACATGGCCTCATGCGTTTCATGTAGTACATTCTGAATTTCCTCTTTGATGGCACATTGTAACATGACATAGTTGGTCATTGTCACATGACATAGTTGGTGAAATGTTCCTTTTAGGACATATTTATACAATTCTGGAATTATGCAAAAAACCCTTAAAACTGAAAGTACAAACTTAGATTTTTATTGTGAAACCCCAGCAACACAATACAAAATTGTTAAAATATAAATATTTAAGCATGTAAATAAATTTCAGACCTCATAGAAACCCTTTGAAAATTATGGAAATTCAATTGTCAATTTGGGTGAGACCCTTAAACATCTATTCTGATTTTTAACCCAATTGCAAGTTAGAAAATTAGAGTTGAATAAAATTGAATATGAGTTAAGAACAATAATATTCCACCCCATCAAACAGTACCAAAATCAAACCATGACCTCTCTTGGGAAGTTATCCCACTCTAAGAAACTCCATAGTTTCACGGGGACACGCCCCCCCCCCCACCCCCCCCCCCAAAAAAAAAAAAAAAACCCCACGTGTCAGGGACGGGGACGTCAGGGGGACATCCCCTAGCCGTCCTGCCACCTCTACCAAGTTCTGTCGTCGTTTCGGGGACGTCTCCCTCTGAGAGAGGATGTCCCCTTTTTGGAGGGACATCCCCGAGACTTTTGGACATCCCCTAGACGTCCAAGGGATGCCCAGAAGTCCCCTAGACGTCCAGAAGTCTCGGGATGTCTAGACATCTCCCGTGCAAGACAAAGTCAAAGTGTTTTTTATCTTAAATTTTTAAAAAAATGGATTTTTATGCTTTTTACCCTAACCCTAATTGCTAGTGGGACCCACCCCCACCCCCCAAAGGCCTCCCAAAAGCCTTTTGTTTGTTGTCCTAGGTTTCTAGTTCTTTTGCTGTTGAGAGGAATTGGTCTACTTATCACTGGATTCACTCCATGAAGAGGAACAAGCTTACCTCTAAGAGGGTAGAGAAGCTTGTGGTTTTACATAGTGCTTTGCGTCTCATTGATCGCAACACACTTGCATACAAGGAGAGTCCAATAGCCAGATGGGATGTAGAGCCAGATGAGCCAACACAGATTGATGATGATGCTACATAGACAGGGCTGGTTGGTATTAGCTTGGAGGAGTTTGAGCGTGTGGAGTCCAACGATTCTAGTGATGAGGAGTTCCACATTGGGGATGATTAGCCATTGAGTCATTTGTATTTACTTGTAATTTTTTAATTTGGAGCTCTTGTGAATATGAAAATTAGTATGAACACTAGCTTTTAGGTTAGGTGCATTTCAAGTTTTTTGTCTAGTTTTTTTTTCCAAGGTTGCCATAGAAACCACAGACTGGAAAAAGAATAGAGAGGTCCATTCGTGAGTTTGACAAAAAAAATTTACTATTTACTTTTAATATTTCACTATTGTATTTTGTTTTTGAACATTGTTGATACTTGATTGTAATCATGAATCATCATTATGAAATTTTGAAAATTCAATGTTCAATTATCAATGTTTATTGTTTAAGTTTCAATGTTAAATTGTTAATGTTCATTGTTCAATAGATCAAACTTGAAACTTAAATGATTAAATCATAATTTTAAATTGTTGATGTTCAATGCAATATACAGATACTTAATCTTTATACATCTTTTTATAATTATTTTTTCAAGTATTATATGTATTTCAACATCGCTCCCCTGCCGCCCCCCGTCGTCGTCCCCAAACGTAGGTCCCTCATCCTAGAAACATGTCCCCGCGTCCTCGATATGCCGTGGAACTATGAGAAACTCCCTTGAGCTGCGTGACACCTCCAAACACTGCCCTAGGTCCACACCCACCTTAATTGCCTTCCTCAAATTGCTGCACCCATCTTAGATGGCTCCTCAAACTGCTGCACCACCCTTCAACTATGCCCTAGCTGCCAACAAAATAATATTCTGTCCAATTGTGACCTTTGAATGTAGTCACCAAGATGAATTTGAGGGTTCGTCCCCAAATCAGAAAGCTAATGGGGATTTTCATCCTCAATCGTTGAGCATGCAAGCATGCATGCTTAGCTTCAAAATAATTAAATTGTTAGGTGATCATGGATGCAAAAATGGGCCTCTCCACCTTCCTTTATCCCTTTCTTCTCCTTCAAACCTCTCCTAAGTGGGGCGCTCCAAGTGGGAGGGAAAGCAAATATTCAAATAGTGATTCACTTAAGTTCTCAATAAGGATTGACTTGCTTAAGTTAGGAAGTCCCCCCTTATTTAAAATTCAAATAACCAAAGTTTTAGACAATATCACCTTAACAACTTGAAAAAAGATACATAGTTTCCCTTTTTAAAACCCTTCCCTTAGCCAATGGGAAACAAAAGAGTCAGCCAAGGGCTCCAATCTCATTAAGCCCAAAAAGGGGACATTACAGTCCTCCCCTCTTGAAATTGTTTGTCCTCAAGCAATGTTATTTTCCAATATGTAGATCCCAAATCCACTTTTGGGATTGGTAATCCCAAACACTTGTTTCATGATTGTAGCTTTGTGCTCCAATGATACTGTTATTGCTACTCTGGGCTGTCCCCTTCACTTCATAGCACAAAACAACGTGCATGTAGGCTGGAAACAGTCCATAACAGCCACAAACCTATTTGCATCTCATCCCCATCAGCATTAGGATGGTTGGGCCGTTTGTCCTTAATAGCAAACATCTTTTACTAACATTATCATGCAAAAAAACTCTCCCAAAATACACAAATCCACAACTTTTCTTCACTGATAACAACAGCTCATGATCTGAAATTATCAAAATCAGCAGCGTTACAATGGTACAACAACTGTTAAACTGATATTCCCTTCAAAAAATCAAAGATATAAAGGCTGGAAACTGCCGTGTACAATTTGAAATTACTTCAACAAGGGTAATGAGTTGGAAACTCCTCCACTGTGTGGCCACAAACTCTTCATCCTTGAGTTCCCTTTCATCAAATTAGTATGACCAATGCATTGCAACACTTATGCTCACCTCTTCTAGATTGTTGTTACACTGATTACCTTGGACTCCAAAAGTTCTTATCATGATGCCCTAGGTACTACCATTCGAAAAACAGTTCGCATCATAATGTATGCTAGCTGATTGGTGGTTGTAATAGTCATTCATGGCTTTGAATTTCTTCCTAATCGGCACTAAAGATGCTGGAATGTTTGCAATTAATGATCTCAATATGGGAGACCTCCTACACACCACATCAAACAAAGAAACCCTCGCCATATCGGTAGATCTATAGTTGCTCAAAGAGGATATCATCAGTCCGGGACATGACATTACCAATCTCTCATCAAGTGACCACCTTAAAAAAGTTATGTTGAGCACACCCACAATAGCCCAAACATTATCATAAGAAGTTACCTCATCTAGACCCATGGTATAGGAATCATTGCATACCTTTTGTCTACCCCAAGTACTAACAAGTTTTTGTGCCTTATCAAATAAATATACCCCATGCACGCCCAAAACATGATTGAAGTGCTGTATTCCTTTACTAAAAATCAGAATGGTGGTGGCGGGAAAACATCTTGTAACAGTTGCACATTCTTTGGGATTACCATGATTACTTTGAATTTCACAAGTTCCTTCCATGTTGCCCAAAGCATGACTGAAGTGTTGTGTTTCCTTACTAGAAATCAAAATGGTAGTGGCTGCAAAACATCTTGTAATAGGTACACATTCCCCATTCCTTCAAGAGTGGCAACCCTGAATGTAGTTTGAGACCCATCTGACCATGGTCTGGTGAGTCATATCATGTTGATTATCAAAATTACATTTGTTTGGCTGACCACCTTTCCTCATCAAGCGTTCCATGGGAACCATCTCCATTTTGTCAACATCTATGATCTCATCTTTAAATGTCGAACAAAGTTCCAAGGAACAATCTATGGATTGATCCTTCACAACTTTGTTAGAATACACTAAGTATCCTATATAACTCCTCATGAACTCCCTTTCTAACCAATTGTCAATGATGAAGAATGCCAGAGTAGATTCAAAGCTTCTATTCACTCCGTCATTCAAAATTTTGCTGGAGTCCCATATGCCAACATAATGTCTAAACATCATCATACACTTATTCTGAAAAATCTGAATATCAACATGATGTTTACCTGGTTCATATCTAGAAATATCTCCGACTCCATATTATGATACGTAGGCAGCTTTGTGACTTATATTCTTGATCTTTGACTACCACTTTCGGATCATTATGATGCAAACACAACCAGTTATACAAATACTGCTCATTATATATGGTGAATATCATGTTAGTGTTGAATGGTATATTAGCAATTGAATCAAAACCCTTATAAAAAAAGAAAACTGTTGGCCTTGTCTAGCATACCATGGACCTTGTACAAGGGACAACCATTTGCCAACTTATAACCAATCACCATGTCCCATATTATGATACATTCATTTACAAATATGACTATTGTTCGGGCAATTGCACTCTCTATCCAACTGCCAAATCTGAATCCAACAATGATGGTGTTGGTATGAATTTGATTACCTTGTAAATACTGAATGTTTTGTTGTTGCAGTTGTTGATCAGTGACTTGTAGTTGAGATATTTGGCTGTTGTGCTTCAACCACTGAATCCCATTGTCGTTCATAATATTTGCCTTATGCTTCTCTGAGGTCATTTCTGTTTTTTCCCTTATCCATTTGTATGGGTTAATAAAATTATTAACAACAATGATATTGAAATCAGAAACTCTATCCTTTATAGATCTCAAAATATCACCTGGATCCCATACCCTTATGCAAAATGCATTTTGAGCCAAAGGCTCTATCTTTATTCTTTCACCATGCTTGGAATGATGATGGAACTGAAATAGAGTTATGCTCTCATTGCCATATTGTGAATTGACATTATAAGAGTGCTTACTATGATGACAACAAATATTACTTTTCTTTTTATACCTTGAGCTGGAATCCAATTGTTTACCTCATTTTTCTGATTTAGAAGTAGGAGCCCTTAAGAGATTTGCCTTGACACAACCATCTATGCCATTCAGAGTTAGTGGCAACAACTGCAACATTCTCCTTGCTTGCATGCACATCACTATAGTTACTTTAAAAATCACTCTCACACGGTAATGACTTAATTTTTGCAATGCTTGGAAGATTGATAGATGCTTCTAGGGCTGAAACATCCTCCATTTTGGATATTTGGCATTCAACATGTAATGTTTCTTGGCTGGAATAACTCCAATCTTGAATTACTTCGCATTCAACATGGAATGCATGTTCTTCCTTAACTTTTTTAATACAAACCTTATGTTTATCAAAAGTCATACCTGTTTCTATTGAAGACGCTTCACCTTCCACTTGTATGGTGGATTCCTTTATGGCCTGCTCACTAACTTCATTTAGCTCTGAATTCTCTTGCTTCCTGATTTCTTCCTTGGAATTCTTTTGAGGGTTTGACCTTCCATCTTCCTTCTTCAACCTTCTATTTCTATTTTCTGTGTATACCTCTAAGAATTCTTCAAAAGTATTATAAAACGTGTATATATCAGCATTCTTATCATATTCATCAAAAGCAAAATGTTTGACCTCATCTCTATCACATTGAACTTCTAACCATGCTTCCTAAATAGGATCATTCGTCTGCATTCTTCTAAAATACTCTAGGGCTTTATCGCTGATAGAAATCTGCTTCAAAAGTTGATTCTTAATATCTTGACTTTTTGTCTACTCTTTCTGTTTTTATATCCACATCTCTTGGATAGGATCTTTGTATTCTTCTTTCGGTAAGACCTTAGGTCGCCAATCCATTGTAGACAACTCAAATCTCACAACTGGCTAAGAGATGGCTCTGATACCATTGAAATGTCCATTTTAGGACATAATTATACAATTTTGGAATTATGTAGAAACCCCTTGAAACTAAAAGTGCAAACTCATAATTTTATTGCGAAACCCTAGCAGTAAAATACAAAATTCTAAAAATATATATATTCAAGCATGTAAATAAATTTTAGACCTCATAGAAACCCTCTGAAAATTATGGAAATTCAATTGTCAATTTGGGTGAAACCCTTAAACATCAATTTTGAATATTAACCCAATTGCAAATCAGAAAATTAGAATTAAATATAGCATAATATATGTGTGAAAAACAATAATATTCCACCCATCAAACAATACCAAAATCAAAGCATGACCTCTTTAGGGAAGTCGCCCCACTCTAAGAAACTCCCTTGAGTTGCGTGACACACCTCCAAATTCTGCACTAGGATTGCGCCCACCTTAATTGCCTTAAATTGCTGTGCCCACCTCAGAGGGCTCCCCAAATTGTTGCGCCACCCTTCAACTGTGCCCTAATTGCTAACAAGGTAAAACTTTGCCCAATTGTGGCCTCTAAATGAAGTCACCAAGATGAATTTGAGGGTTTTCGTCCCAAAATTAGAAAGCTAATGGAGGTTTTCGTCCTTAATCGCTGAACGTGCAGGAAGCATGCTTAGCTTCAAAAGAATTAATTGTTAGATGATCATGGATGCGAAAATGGACCTCTCCACCTTCCTTTAAACCTTTCTTCTCCTCCAAACCTCTCCCAAATGGGAGGGAAACAAATATTCAAAAAGTGATTCACTTAAGCTCTGATTAAGGGTTCACTTGCTTAAGTTAGAGAGCCCCCCTCATTTAAAATTCAAATAACCTAAGTTACTGACAATATCACCTTCTTAGCAACTTGAAAAAAGAAACATAGTTTCCCTTTTTAAAAACCCTTCCCTTAGCCAATGGGAAACAAAAGAGTTGGCCATTAAGTCGAAAAAGGGGACATTACAGTTAGGTTCCATTTTGTACATAAGAACATTAATTAACTGGAACGTTTGGGCTTTCAAGACTATCTTCTTGTGCTCGACCAATTGTATATTGCTAGGAAATGAAGCAGTAGATAGATATACTCTGATATTTTCATACCAAGAAGGTATGATGCCGATTTGAAATAAGTGGACATTTGGAAAATCTTCATTGACCCCTTCTGCATGTTCACCTGACCTTATTTGAGAGAGTTGATCAACACTGACATGACTCTTGTTAGGCTGAAGATTGAGTTTTGAATTTGAATTCTTGAAGCAACATCAATGACTGGCTTATCTGACCTTGGATAACTAGGTTGTTAACTAAGTACAGTGGGGTTTGATGATCTACGTAAAACGTGAAGGGTTTGGCTAGTAGATGTTGTCTAAACTTTTGCATAATATAGACCATTCCAAATGATTCTTGTTCCATGGTACTATAGTTCTTCCCAGCATTTGACAAAAGTTGGCTCGCAAAAAAAAAGGGTGATCTAGTCCTTGGGTCCCTACTTGGGCCAATGTGGCTCCAATAGCATAAGTGGAAGCATCCATTTGCACATAGAATTATTTGTCCCAATTTGGATATACAAGGATGGGTGAACTAATAAGTCGTACCTTTATTTCTGTAAATGTTTTCTCGCATTTGTTTGTCCATAGTACATACAAAGGGAACCCCTTCCTTGTTAATGTGTCTAGAGAATGAGAGATTTGTACAATTTTTTCAATAAAGCATTGGCAATAACTAACATGTCTCAAGAAAGAATTTATCTCTGTGACATATTTTGGTGCTTCCATTTTTATTGTCAATTTAAACATCACTCCTCTACCCCCCAAAAAATTGATTCTCATCGAAACATATTATCTTTCCTCTATCATATTGATTATTCCTATACTTGAACTCAGATTGGCGAAGAAGAATATGGTCCATGGGTTTCCTTTGTAGGAACTATGTTCCTATTTATCTTTGTTTCTAACTGGGCAGGTTCTCTTCTTTGTTAGAGAATCATTAAATTACCTATTGATTGAATTGCTGAGTCAATAGGCATTAAAATACTATGCCTTGAAGAGGACTCGAACCTCCACACTGTTTAACACGAGATTTTGAGTCTCACATGTATACTATTTCCCCATTAGGGCATCCCTAAACTGAACTTTTTATTTCACGAATAAAATATCTATTGATATTATAATCAAATATCGTTATATGTGGAATAGAAAATGGATAACAAGGATAGAGTACTGGAGTATAACATATTGATCAATGATATAGGTCTAGGTCTAATACTATAATATCATCTAATTCTTTTTAGTTTTTATTATCAGAGGATAATTCATATTTTTTCATTAAAAAATGTACAATCAAACGTTTTTCGATTCAATAGAACCCATAAGTTTATATGTTACCCAAATAACAATATGTTAAGTTTAATCCTATGTAAACATATCTATTAGAACTGAAGGAGGTTAAGTCTATTTAAAAACATTTGAATGACATGATGAAAATGTATGTTTATGGTATAGAATGCACTTTTAATTACAAAATCAACTTGAACTTTAAATTAGAATTTCATTCTATAATTTCAGCGTATTCCTTGCAATTTTAAGGATATGAGTACAAATCTCCGAGTTCTTCTAACTAGTAAGAAAAAAAATATTGAATAAATAGATCATAAAATAATGTATCTTGAGCAATTGCCACAATTGGATTTATGACTATTCCTAGTAGAGTAGATGCTATTACCCATAGAATCATTTCATATATATATATATATATATATATATATATATATATATATATACACACACTAGACTATATGATTAGATAGGAGATCCTCTAAATTTATATGGGTCACTTTCCTAGTCATGTCTAGTGTGATGAACAACTAGTTGTATTACATATATAATAGAGTTAGTCAGATCCTAGTTGGACAACTATCTATATGACCAGACTAGACTGGATTAGACTAGACTCGATATACTCAATCAAAGGAACTAGATTGGACTAGGTAAGTTATATAGACTATAGACTTGCCCCACAGAGATAGATGGATAGATAATACGAAAGGTCAAGTCCTCGACCTCGTCTCCCTCTCAGTGGAGTTGCTGTCAGGTTGCCATATATATATATATATATATATATATATATATATATATATATATATATATAGGGTGCCCCATATAGAGATAGATAGGGGCCCTAAACCTATTATTCATCATGGTACTCAGAATATATAGGGATCGAGAGGAAGAGAGGAAATTATCTCCTATATAGGCAACACTCATCCCTCCAACTCTATATGGGGGAAAGATAGGTAGATGGAAGAGCGCTCGACCAACTCCCTTTTATGGGGAAGGGGCTTATCCTACCTGAAAGGCACCCTATGTAGAGATATGACGATGGCCTACTATAGGGAGACTATTGGACTAGCTATAGTTGGAGGGCCCATATAGAGCCACCAATGCACTTTCTATGGTCTAGTCGGTAGAGCATATGTTGTCATTTGTGGAATTTCACTACCACACGTATTTTGTCAAGATTAGTCTTCAATCCAGCCTTACAGAGAATATGCCCACGAAGTTTCCCTTAGGGAACCATGAACTTGAATTTCCTCGGATTCAATGCCACTTTGTAGCTTGATAGTGACACATACATTTTGTTAAGTATAAAGATGAGTACCTTGAGTGATATATATGGACCAACCGTCGAGGAAAGATTTAAAGTTGTATGTTTCCATTTTATCAAAATGTGCAAGATGATCCTCTAGAAGGTGGTGTGAGCATTACATAGCCCGGTTGTAAACTTTGTCGTCCATTGTAAAAGTGGTTTTAATTTTGTTCTTTTTGACTATGTTGATCTAGTTGTAACCAAAGAACTCGTCCACAAATGAGTAAATTTCATGACCAACAACTTCTTTAAATATGGAAGCCGTGAATGGGATTGGAAATGGGTCCTTAATAGCGACAACTTTAAGGCTTCAGAAGTCCAAACATATTCTTATATGTGTGGATTCTTACTTTAAGCTTACCACGATGGGAGACACCCATTCACTTGTCTCTACTTTGAAGATTATCCCTGCTTCTATCATCTTGTCGGTCTCCCCCTGGACTTTAGCTACATCATTTTACTCATCCTATAAGCTTTTCTTATTATCGGTTGTGCTCTTGGTACCAGGGGTATTTTGTACACACATTTTAGGGGGAACCCTTTCAAATATTTGTATGTCTAGGAAAATAACCTCTTATAGTCTATGAATATGTGGAATGTTGTTGCCTTCAATACTAGGTTCCAATCATTGCTGCTTCCTCACTAACAACTTGATTTTTCAAATCTATGATGAATTGCTGACATTTGTTCTCAATAGAAATGATATTTTTTTTTCCAATTATGGATGGCATTGGTTGTGATCAACCATCCCCGGCCTAGTAGTGCATCATAAGCCTTCTTTTTAATGAGATAATTAAAAATTTAACAAGGATTGGGTTCCAATAATTACCTGATGTACCATCAGAACCCCCAATACTTTGATGTCTTATTGGTCTACTTCTATGAATTGGAAAGTTAGAGGCCACATGGTCAGCGTCCCAAGATTCTTCCAAGTCTCCTCTAGAAGAACATTCATTCTTGAGCCTCCATCGACAACAATATTTGTTAGGTTCCAGCTTAAGATTTCCATAGCACGATTGTCGGTTGTTTGGATGGATTCATTGTTAGGAGTACAGGATCAATTACTTTATTACCTGACAATGGGGGTTCTATTATTGGTTCATTCTTCAATTTTTTTCTTCTACTAACACACTTTCATGCCACGTGCTACATGTTATGATCAATGCTTTGCACTGCCAAGGTTATAGCACTTCTGATCATTGGAATGGTCTGTAGTAGGTTCGCTACTTTGATGGGTACAATAGGTTTTAAAACTTGTGTAATGTCCCCAAAGTGCGACATATGACGCAAACAAGGGTTTTACACAAAATTTAATAAATCTGCAATTTATTTCTAAATTTTTGAAATTAAAATCAGCAAACCCTAGTTACATAAACCGCTCCAAATATGCAAGGAAACTATCATAAAGAACCCTGAATAAGTGACCACAATAAATACCTTGTTTCGTTGTAATAGACGATGGCCAATCACTGATTATGTTCTTCCACAATTCTGATTTTTATCATAAAATGCAGCAGCTGTTCCTTTGTTCAAATCTCCATAAACCCTTGCAAAATCATTCACAAATTGTAGACGAAATTCACATAAAATCATGGCAAGCATATCAACCAAGAGTCATTGAGGATTAGGGCCTCCAACGTGATCAAACCCTAGTCAAGTAAATTGCCAATATGCAAAATATTCTGGCCTTAAATAAATCAGGAAATCGGACTTGTTCACCCCTCAAATCAACACCAAAATTGCTGAAATAATTATCAGAAAATCCACAAATAATTATAGTAATATTTGCCCAATTGTTTAGGGCCTAAAAGCGCCCTAAACCCCTACAAATCTTCCTCAAAGAAATTCGCTCCACCTGAAAAAATATTAGAAATAATCTCTGAATATTCTATGGCATTGACTGACCCTAAAAACTTTGCAAAACCATTCCAACACAAATCACCCATCTAGAATAAATTAATAAAAATATCTTCAAACCCTAGAATAATGTTTCCAAGCAAATTAGCCCTCAAGGGAAGATCTTCAATCAACCAACAAATTTGCCACCCTAAGAATGGCTCCAAACCATGCAAACAATCTCCAAAAGCAAGTCGCTCCACTAGAAAAAATTATGAATTTTTTTCTCTAAATTAATTCCCTTATTTTCAGCCCTCAATAATTTATTATTTGCCTTAATCAACGGAAACTTCAAAAATTCGTATCTTCCAGAATATTGGGAATTTCAATGGAAATGTCAGCTCAAAATGATCACAAAAATAGTAGCTTTCAAACAAAACTAGAATCAAAATTTTTCCTCCATGAAAAGTCCCTTAAAAGTAGTTTCTAAATTACAAAAACCCTAGTTACAGCCCTAAAGTCTTCTAAAAACAACAAAAACTCTTTAAACCAAGTTTGCCCACCTCTTTGACCTGCAAATCATGAATTTTCAGCTCTTCAAAGGGTTTGTAATAATTCCTTGATGAAAGTGGTGTCCAAAGACACCTTTGTAGATCCTGTTGCATACAATTATGCACAATTATGGTGCAATTACAACCCTTGAATAGAGCTGCCTTGGTAGAAGAATGGAGGTTTCTGTCTGCAAACTCCTTGGTGCACTTGAAGGTTTTCGTCCTCAAGTCACTTGTTCAAGCTTGACATACTTGCAAAAAAAATTTAATATCCAAAGATGTATAACCCTTCAAATGAACACTTGCCTTTATATACCACCCCTCCAAGTGTGGCACCCAAAAATTGGAGGGGAGAGTTACCTTTATTTTTAAAATATTAGAAGAGCCTCTTAATTTCACTTTAGGCCTTAAGTGCCCAAGACCTATAAACCCCACCACCTAAGTGAGACAGAAACATAAGGTGCTTTTCATAACTCCACTCAAAATTAAACATATAAAGTACCCTTTCCATTAACCTCACAAGTGACCCACAATGCTCCCTTTCATTCCTTTACCCTTAGCCATTGGAAACAAGAATGGGCTAAGGGTCCCACGAGGGTCTAGATAAAAAATAGGGACATTACAACTTGCTTGGCAATTTATTTGTCTGATTGGTTATCGTACTTATATGCTTAGGAAAATGTCATTGTTCCTCAGTCATTGCTCTTTTGACCCCTATTCTTACATTGGCCAATCATTCTTTCTCCATACAAGGGTCTAGGTAGTTTATCTTCTTTGCTTGGGCCCTAGTGATTGTTGTCACCCCTTCATTTGTTATGTCAATCTTGTTGACATTTGCTTGCTTTGGGTGTTTGGCATCCTTGTGGTCTCCAAGACCACATCATCTATAAAGAAGTCTAGTGTTGACTTGTTTGGTGGGGAAATCTCTTGCAAAATGGCCCCATTGGTTGCACTTTTGACACTACATAGTTGACCGACCTTGGTTGTCATACTGAATATGGCTACCAACTCCCTCACATATTGCTTTGGCATCTTGTATTTTTCCTTTGGTTTCTATCTCCTCTAAGGGATGCAACAAGTGCCACTACCTTATTACCTTGGAACTTTGTTGGGGCGGTTGGTTGTGTTGATGGCTCTCTTTGGGTGAGAAGAACTTGGGCACCCTTGTTTTTCAAGTTGTAGGGTTAAATTTTGATGTTGTGGCCATTAACTTGACATATTATGCAAAACTATCTTAGGGGACAGTTGGCCTTAGTGTGCCATTATCGTTTTGCAGTCAATGCACCAAAGATCATTTCCTTCTTTGTTGGTATCTTTTTTCAGCGCTCTCATCATTCAGAGCATGTCCCTCCAAAGAGGTGTTGGAGGTACAATCACTGAGAAGGGGGGTGAATCAATGATGCAAGATATTTCAAACTTTAATTGCAATCCTTTCAAACTCTTAATCAATGACTACAAGCATTCATAAAGCATATAAGATGTTCATCACAATGAATAGGCAAGATGATGCAAGATCACACAACATAAGATCTACATGGGAAACCCTATTGGGGAATAAAACCCATTCTCAAGTCTGCAAACACATGGACTACTTGTCTTATAAGATGATTACAAACATTAAAAACTTTTAGAGAAGCATCCACTTCACAGGGATCACCCACCATTAAGTATGAACAAGCACCCACTTGTTCTAGATGTTGAGCACCCAGACAACACCTATGAAAACAACAGCTCCATAATGTTGATTGCAGATAAATCTAATTGGAGAAATAATGTAAAACACCTCTCTATCACCCTCTTCACACACACTCAAACTTGCTCATACAAGCAATGCATCCAAAACCCCCTTTTGGATCTCTCTAGTCTTCTTCGCTCATCCTCAATATGTTTTGTACTCCAGTCCATCCACTGAGCACACTATCTCTGATCTCTCTCCTTTGTCTCTATTTTTTGCTCTCTCAATTCATGCACATTCAAGTCTAGAAATCATTGCCTTGATCTCCACTATTTATAGAGTCATGTATATCAACTTCTTGGTCAGCTATAAGACTTGCCTTAACCATTAAAACATCTAACATGCTAATACAAAGCTCAAATACATTCTCACAGGTCGGCCATAGCATCTATGGGTCACACATAAGCAGTGACGCCTTTCAATTAGGCCTTAGTAGCCCTTATAGATCTCATGGAGACCTATTCACCCATTAAGCACTCCATAAAGCAAATTAAGAACATATGATCAATTTCAACTAATGGGTCCACTCCATATAATCTCTAAGTCATCTTCATGTGATTGCTCCTGCCAAAACACCCTTCTACTAAAGCACAATTTGATCAAGCTTATTTTGTACATAGGAACATCATGAACGAACAAACAATCAATTTTGAAGCTTCGTAACTTTGATTACAAACTTTCAGACCTTCTAACAAAGTTCTCTGGATGCGCCTTGAAGTCCTCCACAACTTTGCCTTTTACACCATGATCAAATTCTGCATACATCAAAAGTTATAGCTCAAAAATTGTAGATTGGTTTTCCCTCATAAATTCAAATATTTAAATTCCAGCAGTCATTATACAGACACTAAACATCAAGCACTTTACTTTCATCTCGTGCTTCCAAGCAACTGTGGACAAATACGAACCGTCGATCTCCTTTGATTAGCTCGATCTTTATCAAGCAATGCTCAACGTTAGATCTAGATCATAGCTCCCGCGATTGTGCCACTTGGCAGCTTTGCGTGCCTTCTGCACACATTGTCCTGTTGACTCGACTCGCACCGTCGATCTTCTAACTGCATGATCATCCGCGAATTGTTGATCTTTTGTCCAAGTTTTGTGAATGTGACACTTGTCACTAGCACGTTCATCTTTGATATATTGACTTTTATGCGCACCGTTGGATCAACATATACAATTTAACATGCACCGTTAGATCTACTGACTAGTTGACCTCAGACTTCAACATAGTTAAACTTGATGGTCTCTGGACCATCACAGTTTGCAAGAGCAACATTGAAGGTTTATAACTTGAGCTAGAAAACACTTAAAGAGTCCAAATTTTCAGGGGACCTTGGCACTATAGACAATATCTCTATGAAAACATTTGACCAAAGTTGATTTTTTGAGTGCCGAAAATGAATGCACAATCTTGTTGGTTCATACATATCTACATGACGTGTAGTCACGGTCTGGCTTTTCTCAAGTTAGAAGATGCTTGTTTCTTGTTCCAAATGATCAAGTGACACACACACACCATTAGATCTACTGACTAGTTGACCTCAGACTTCAACATAGTTAACCTTGATGGTTTTTGGCCCATCACAGTCTGCAAGAGCAACTCTAAAAGTTTATAACTTGAGCTAGAAAACACTTAAAAAGTTCAAATTTTTAGGGGATCTTGGCACTATAGACAATATCTTCATGAAAACATTTGACCAAAGTTGATTTTTTGAGTGCTTGAAATAAATGCATGATCTTGCTGGTTCATACATATCTGCATGACGTGCAGTCACGACCTGGGTTTTCTCAAGTTAGAAGATGCTTGTTTCTTGTTCTAAATGATCAAGTGACACACCAGAGCTTCACCAAGACATCTATGGATGCCTCACAACTTCTTTATCCTTACAGCCCTGCATATGTGCTATATATCTCCAAACCATCAATCTGATCACTTTGTCATTAATGCATTAGTACAACATGCTCTCTTTGACATCAATGACAACCAAACATCAATGACTATGCTCAACAATCTCTCCCTTTGTCATTGATGGCAAAACACCCTCAAAATGACTTCTTACTTTTTGAATATAGCTCCTTCATTCTGATCTTTCTCCACCTTTGACATTAATGACAAAGGGTCTCTTTCTCAACATGCCAACAAACAATCCTCAACATTATGTATGCATTCAAATACTATTAAGATGCTCAGGACACTTACATACTTTCAAGCATATGAAACAATTGCTCCTCTGACATGCATCCATCTGAACTTGGACTTCTTTGATCTTTGGATCTGACAAACTGCTCACAGAGCTTAAAAAGCTCCTAACATTTTGCGCATCTTTTCAAGTCTTCTCAAACTATCTGAGTTAGCTTCTCCTAACTCCATGCTCCCATTTGATCCTCAGAGCAACAAGCAACTTAGCCAACATCAATCTTCAATCTTTGACATACAAACTCAGAACCTTTTTCATGATATCAACAACATAACACCACATTCTCCTCCTACTCAAAATGACCTTTTAATGATTCATAGACAAGGAGATGACTCCCAAGCTTTGTCTTAGATACTCAAATCTGGCCTTTGTCAATGGTTTAGTCATAATGTCTGTAAGTTGTTCTTTTGTAGACACATATTCCAATTTAACAATTTGATTACTTGTTCTCTTAAGAAATGATATCTAATAGGAATGTGCTTGGTTTTTGAGTGTATAACAAAATTCTTAAAGATACTAATTGCACTAGCATTGTCACAATAGATAGGACAGAGTCCATTTTGTCGTACCTTGTAATCTTCTAAGGTTTGTTTCATCCACATGGCTTGAGTACAACATGAGGCAACAACTATATACTCAGCTTCTGCAGTGGATAGGGATATTGAAGCTTGCTTCTTGCTTAGCCAAGATACCAAACATTCACCCAAGAAGAAAACACCACAACTCGTACTTTTCCTATCATCCACACAACCAGCCCAATCTACATCATGTATGTCTTTAGAGTGAATTCTTTGCTCCTTCGATACCATAACCCATATTTTATGGTGCCCTTAAGATACCTTAAGATTCTTTTGACTGCTTTTAAGTGAGATTTTCTAGGATAAGCTTGAAACCTACCAACAAGTCTTACTGCTTGCATGATGTTAGGGCTAGAGGCAGTGGAGTACAAAAGACTTCCAATCATGGATCTATACAAGGTTTGATCAACCTTTGGTGAGTCATCTTACTTACTCAGCTTGCAACCTGTAATCATTGGTGTACTCATTGGCTTACACTCCATTATATAAAATTTCCTTAACATATCATTGATGTATTTAGCTTGTGAAATGAATATCCCTGCATCTAGTTGGTTAATTTGCAATCCTAAAAAAAATGAAAGATCCCCCAACCTAGACATTTCAAACTCGGTCTTCATAGCATGTGCAAACTCTCTACTCATGTTGTCATTGACAGAAACAAATATTACGTCATCAACATAAACTACTACTAGTAATCGATGAGTGCCATCTGTCTTGATATATAAATTACGGTCAACTATATCTCTTTTGAAGCCTTGGCTCAATAGATACTTGTCTAATTTGTCATACCAAGCTCTAGGAGCTTGTTTAAGACCATATAAAGCCTTCTTTAGTTTGTAAACACAGCCCTAATTACTCGTCATTAAAAAACCTTCAGGTGGCTCAATATAAACTTCTTCATCTAAGTTGCTATTAAAAAATGTAGATTTCACATCTATTTGGTAAACTTTGAAACCTTTGAAGCTTGCATATGATAGAAAGAGTCTAATTGCTTCCATTCTTGCTATAAGAGCAAATGTCTCATCAAAGTCTATTCTTTCAACTTGAGTATATCCTTTACACACCAGTCTAGCCTTATTTCTTGTAACCTCTCATTTCTTATTTATCTTGTTTCTGAAAACCCACTTAGTTCCTATCACATTTTTGTCTTTTGGCCTAGGAACCAAATCCCATGTTTCATTTTTTACTATTTGATCAAGTTCTTCCTCTACGGCAAATGCCCAACTATCATCTTTGCTAGCTTCTAAGAAAGTTTTGGGTTCAAACTTGCATAGCAAAGTTGTGTCTTGTTGATTCTGATTGATCAACCTTCTCTTGGTCTGCAAACTAGCATTCACATCTCCAATAACTTGGGTAACTGGATGATCCTTCTGTATTCTCCTAGAAGGGGCTTTAGTATCCTATCTTCTTCCTCTTTATCATCTGATTGATTAGACATGCTTTCATTATTTGAAATAACATCCTTAGTAGTGTCAGTTGTCTACAAGCTGGGCTTCTTGATGTCCCTTGCCTCTTCACCTCTCACATTAGAGTTTTCAGTAACTTTGTAGAGTCTCTTATTGAAACACCTATAAGCAGAACTTATGGAGGAATAACCCAAGAAGATGCCCTCATTAGATCTTGAGTCAAAATTTTCAAGATTTTCTTCATTCCTCTTGATAAAACACTTGCTCCCAAACACTCTAAAGTGTTTGACATTAGTTGCCCTATTTTTCCATAGCTCATATGGAGTCTTATCACCATTTGCTCTAACTTGTCATCTATTTAAGATATAAACGGAAGTATTGGCAGCCTCTTCCCAAAAACCATCAGAAAGTTTGGAATCTTGAAGCATGGTTCTAGTCATCTCTTGGACAGTTCTGTATTTCCTCTCAACTACCATATTTTGTTGAGGTGTCCTAGCAGCAAAGTATTGTCTTCTAATTCCTTCTTTCTCACAAAAGTCATCAAACTCATAAGACCAAAATTCACCTTTGTCTGATCTTACACTTGATTCTTGATTTGTTTTATTTTCAACAAGAGCTTTGAATGCTTTAAATTTTTCAAAAGCCTCTGATTTCTCTTTAAGAAAAAATATCCAAGTCATTCTAGTGAAATCATCAATTAATAACATAAAGTAGCTATTACCTTGAATGCCTTGAGTTCTCATAGGTCCACAAGGGTCTGTGTGGATCAACTCCAATGGTATTGTAGTAGAATGCTCCTTAGATTTGTATCTTCTTTTGAATTACTTTCCATGAAAGTATGCTTTGCAGAGAGTATGAGGAATCTTAGTGATCTTAGGCATATGCCTCACTAGCCCTTTTGAACTGATCCTTACTAAATTATCCAAGTTTAGATGTCCAAGTCTTTTATGCCAAAGCCAATTTTCCTCTAATTGATTCATGAATACATTTCTTTATTGGATTGATGGAACACATACAAGTTGTTATCTGCCTTGTGAATGCTTGCAACGAATTTGCCAGCCTTGGAATTTCTCACTTCACACCCTTTGTCATGAAAAGTCACAACATTTCCTTGTTTACACATTTGGCTAACACTTAGAAGATTGTGTTTCAAACCTTTTACATATAGAACATTTTCAGTTCTAGTATGACCATTATCCAAACTTACAGAGCCTTTCCCAACTATGTTAGCAGAGTGGTCACCAACTATGTTAGCAGAGTGGTCACCAAATCTTACTGACCCTGAATTGTGGTTTTTGAGAGAAATAAACTTACTTTTGTCTCCTGTCATATGACTTGAGCATCCATTGTCTATGTACCATTTCTTGTTTTCATCCTCTTGAGCATGTAGGGCAATTTGTACAAACATGGATTCTTTCTTTGAGTCTTGCTCCTTCTTTCTTTGAATCTTGGTTTTGTCTTTCTTGAACCATCTGATGGTGTCAAAAACTTGAAAGTCCTTTTTCCAAAAGTCTCTTTTGCAATACTTGGCTATATGTCCCTGTTGATTGCAGTTATAGCATAGAACCTCATTTCTTCTCCTTGGAGAGTGAGTATAGTCCTTATATCTGTGATCATATTCATTACAAGTATAACAATGTACATTGAAAACATAACTATAGCTGTTCATGTTAATTGCCCCTTTAGTTTGATCATCAATACCCCAAGACATCTCATCCATATATTCTTTTGTAGAGTTGGATTCTTGCTTGTCTTTACATAAAAGAGCATCAATATAAGTCATAACTTTACCTTGTAATTGATCCATTCTTTGATTCAAAATTGTATCACCCACAACCTGCAAATTTTTGACTGTTGCTTGTATTATTCATGTTTGTGTCTTCACACTATCAATGCTTGCAAGCAACTCATGATATATAAAGGAAGTCAGGTCTGAATTTTTACTTCCTTCCATGTTATTCAGTGTTTCAAGCTTTTCTTTTAGACATCCATTTTCTTCCCTTGAACATTTGAGTTCTAATAAAGCACATATTAGTTCAGCTTGAAGATAAATCTCAGCCTCTTTGTCTTCCATTGTACAACCCTTCAGTATGATCAAAAGGGAGCATTCACTTTGCAAGTCAAGAATTTATCATACACCAACTTTTGATTTGGTTTATTAACTGCTCTCAAGTGATTCACTGTCAAAGGACACCAGCCCTGCATATGCCATTACTCCATTGATCACTAAGCATAGACACATCAGAGCCCACTAGATCACAGTGGAAGGAAGGAACATGGAAGTGACAATGACTTGTACATCCTGAATGTTCAAATATGCAATTTCAAGGATTTTTCTGGGTCACAACCCCTCTAAACATTTTCCCATTGCAAGTTCACAACCGCTCAGATGTGACACCCTCTGCTTATAAAGGAAGACGATTCACATGTGATCACATTGATAGTCATAATTATTCCACAGCACAACAAAAGATTTTACATATTTACAAGCAGGTTATTAGGCTACACTTCATCCCTGGTACAAGATTGTTTTCGAAAGGATTCATTGCTATCTATGGGTTTAAGGAGTACATGTCTGCATCAAAGAACTATGAAACAGGAACTCAAACACTACAAACGTAAATGTTTTTGTACCCAAAGTCACTACTGAGCTAAAGGTTTAAACTATATAAGAAAGATGCTCAGACCAGCAAGATGGCCTATAATGCTCAGCTTCAATATGTTCACACGGTTAACAACCAGATGCAGCATGTCAGCTTATACCTCTGGATGAAGAGGAGCACACAGGGTACTGAGATGATGGAGAATGATCTGGTGAAGCCATCCTACAGCTTTCCTTTCTTTCCTGGGGGGTCCCAGGTAAGTCTAAACTCTTTTCTCTCAATCACTCGAGGTTTATTCAGTTCACTCCCCAATGCCCTCCTCTACATCCCAAAACTTACACTCATGTCTCCATTGCTGCCGATCTTAATGTCTTCATGCATCCCACTTTGCACTCCATTTCCATCACCTGCACTCCATCTTCTTCCCCTTCTTTCATCGTCCCCACTCTTCTTCTCGGCTTTTCTTATTTTAGACAAGCTCCTTCTGACATTGGAAACCATACTTCTTCAACACCCTCATCTGAAGAAAAGAAATAGTTATCAGATGGTAAACCACTTTGAGGACCCTCTTCTTCATGTCAATGAGGTCTCTAATACTCAAACCGAAAATTTATCCAATGATGTCAACAGGCTAGAAACCTCTCATTCTGAGATGACTAAAATTGATACTGCCTTGGTTCAAGCAATCACCAATCTTTCCGAACTAGGGGATCAGTTGGGGAGCTATGGTGCCCTAATACCTATTCTTCATGACTGCATTTTAAAACTCACCACTCAGGATGGTAAAAAAAGTAAAGTTATTGAACACCTGAAGTATGTCCTGGATTTTCACCAACATGGAGTTCAAAAGACACAAATTGTTGCTGTATAATCCCATTGGTACATTGATACACAATATAGCCAAAGGTAACAGCACCTCTGCTCGTGGCTTCCAATGCAAGTCCTCTAAAGCTTGGAGTGCCAACATCACCCAAGCACAAGCCAATGACTGGCAGGTTCCGACTTAACAATCTGAGGCTCATCGCTTCCCAAGAAAATTTTGGGTTTACCCAAGAATCTGCAGGGTAATTGAGAGGTTGCTGACAGCAGGCTTGTCCTGAGTGATTCTCTCAAGAAATCTTCTTCAAAATTTGATTGGACTGATCTTAATGTTTCCAATGATAAATATCTAATTTTTTACAAATTCTCGGATGTGAACTGGTTATCTTTGATGTTTGTAATGTCTTGGTTCATTTCTATGTTTCATGATGTCTATGTTTGATGCAACTAGTACTTGATATCATGTTCTATGTTATTGCTTTTCTGGATATGTCTCTTTTATAAGCCTTCAGGAGGCTCTGATTTGTAAGCTGTTCTACAAGCTCATGATTTTATCTCTTATGTTAGCGGTTTTTGTGCCTTTTTTAATATATGGTTTTTGATCTTGTTTCTAAATTATTGACATTATCATGCAAGCATAGTTAGACAACATAGATTCATAGCAGAAGTATCCTAGGGTAAAGCACTGGTGGGGCAATATGGCAAGACATGATGTCATCATCAAGCATGCACAGAATGAGAGCCCTAGTAGGTCAAAGGAACTGAAACATGTTAAGCTGTGTATATATGCATATGCATGTGTGTGCGCAATTGTGCGCGTGTGTGGGTGCGTGTGTGCATGTGGGTACGGGTGAGTGTAGGTGTGTGGGCAGGTTTGTGCTGTGCATGTGTGTGTATGCACTATATATAGGAAATGATTTTAGGACAATCGAAATGTTTTTAATTATGTTCATGAGATCCAATAGTGTATGGGACCACAATTTGTTACAGGCATCTCAACCACCCAAGGATACATTAATTGAGGGACGAGTTGTTTCCATAAGAAGGTTGTTTCTTCTCCTATTGATTTGGATCAACAGCTCCCCCAACACATTTATTATTGTCTCTTCAAAATAGTTCCAACATAATGTCTACTCGCAATGTTTTTGTGTACTTGACTCAGATGTCTTTGTAGGTTGGGCATTCTAGGATGAAATGCTTCTCTGTTTGTAGAGCTCCTGTGATGCAAAACAAACATTTCCTCTGCTCCCACTCTTCCTTAGAGGTCACCCATCTACCTGTCTCACATCTGACCCTGTGGGAACTAGTTCTTATCTGAGCTATGACCATCTTCTCCCTCTATTTGATTTCAGCCCCTATGTATGCTTTTTCATGATTCTCTAGGTCAGGTTGAATTCTGTAAGATAGTGTTGTCATTTCTTCCTTGCTTCTTTTCTCCATATAACTATTTTAATTTTTTAATTCGCATAGCTTTTTATTTATTTGTTGAGGTTTGGACATTCATATAAGTCAATATTCCATCCACTAATCCACAAGGAAAGAAGACTAAATCTTAATAGAGACGATCATCTTTTTCCTCTTCCCTGATGAGGAGTCTAGAAGTAGACCCGAAACGTCGGAATCAAAAGCATTACAAACACAGTGAAATCCAAATATGTCTCTATTAAAAATGTCCTCCTCTGGAAATCTCAAAGAATTAAAGACTAAATCTTATTACATTTATATTTTGTGCACGTACAAAAACTTCTACCCAGAAAGGCATTTGTGTCTCACCCATTTTCATCTTCAAATTGATTTTTGATTTTTTTCATTAATTTAAAATAAGTTTATTGTGTGATATACGTTTCATATGTTCCTAGCTAAGTGATCAATTACTTCCAATGTTGTAAGATTAGGCTGTGTTGATAAATTCGCAAGTCTCTTCCCAAATCGGATTGGATTTGATACAAAACATGCCTATAATACTTACCATGTTAACCTTATAGCAACAGTTCATCTTCATGTGTTTTAAATTTTTATTTATCAGAAGCCAGTGTTTAAGAACAGTAGAAGAATAGTTAGGGGGCTTTTAGATTAAGAATCCAACATTTTAGGAGTCTGTTATATGTTCCTTTTTAGGTAGCAGTTATCTGTTATACTATCCCCAGTACAGGATGTTGATCAAACAATCTGTTAACACTATCTTACATGTAAGTTTGTGTTCTTTTGATTTATGGCCATGCCAGCATAATTGTTGGATTTCCCAAAAATTTGTTCTTAAGCATTCAACATACTCCCTCTTGCCTATTTTTCTGCTTTCTGGGAAGTTTGTTCTTATGGATTAATTATATTTTTTGGACATAAATAATTTGGAAAACCACCACGAGGCACAGTGGCAATATCTTATTATCGCATCTAGCATTGTTTTGGCCTCTTCAGAGAAACCACTAGGAGGAGGTTTGTTGACAAAGTCTTTTTGAAACGTGAGGAATCTTTCCTATGCTAATTAGAAACATAGATATATAAATATATACTTTCTGGTAAGTTCTTGTGAGAACATGTTGCTAGAAATACAGCTAAAGGAATCTGTGAGAGCAAATAGACCTGCTTTTCCTTTTTTCTAAATGCACTTAAGATATGTAACAAGACATTTTATGTATTTGAGTTATGTTATTACTTTGCAGGAAAGCTGCCCGCAGATGCCAAGTGGCGAGTAAGTTCTTGATTATGGATTATTTCTGCATTTGATATATTTCCACAGCCCTCAAATTCAGCAGTTGTTATGTTGCATTATAGGCCTTAAAGTGAGTATTCTGTCTCCAGTATTATTGTCTTTGTAAATTCTTTTAGAATCCCCTAACTTGTATTTTGAATGGACATAACAGGTAGAGTACAATGACCGTAAAAATGCTGAACTTATTGTCAAGTCTAGAAAAAATGCAGACCTTGTAATCTGCTCTGTGGAATCTCCTCTTTGACATCTCTTTTTCTGCCACCCACATGAACCGTGATGGACTTCAGCGACAGGGGTCTCGTTCAAGAATTTAGAGTTTCTTAGTCAGTTATTGTAACTTCATTAGAGTTGTTATATTTTGATCACTGCCTTGAAGAAGTGAGTTAATGGATACAACCTCCATTTTGATTTTCTATATGCAAAATCTCTCAGCATTTTTATACTATCCTCTAAAATCAAGTAAGTTTTGTTATAAGCGTGATACCACATTTGGAAGTTTCAATTTCATTGCAATTATTTAGCAATTTGAGAAATCTATAGATACCACTTTTGGGGGCATTACGCGTGTTGGTGAAAATCATTGTATTGTTAAAGCATGTTGGTGGAAATCGGCGTATGGGCTACATCGCCACTACTTCCTTCCCTGCCCTCATGTTGCTAATTTTTTGTGTTTCAATTGAAATAGTTACATTGAATCATATAACTGTATAGTGTGAATTATTCTGTGAAACCTGTGTAGTTTTAATATTAGATATATAGTTATGGTAAAGCATGCACAATTTATCTAACTTGTAGCCATGTTGAATTTTGACAATTATAGTATTTTATTAGTCTGAATTAAGTGCAATTTAACATTGGAGATAACATACAACTAGTACATACTCTAATACATTTGCATTATGATTTTTATATTAAGAATGACAGCATAATCCATGGATCTGCAGCACAAACACAATCAACATAAAATATTCAAAAGAGAAATTAACTAATAAAATACATTATATTAACTCTGTGTAATATGCAATATATGTGTACAACCAACAATGGTTGCATTATAACAAGGGTTTTTAAAAAATTACATTTTCACTAGCTCGGGATAATTTTATGCTCCATTACTTTTCACAAGAACATAAAAGATTTTTATATAGGAAAAGTAAGATATGAGAAAAAACTTATTATTG
Source organism: Torreya grandis (assembly GCA_037957365.1). NCBI lineage: Eukaryota > Viridiplantae > Streptophyta > Pinopsida > Cupressales > Taxaceae > Torreya > Torreya grandis. Next base: position 507,337 of record JARHVA010004492.1, read on the forward strand.
GTGAAGTAAAAGGTGTGATCATTCTCCAAGTTACATTTTATCATTCTCACACATGTGAGGATAACTATTATATTAATTGTGTATTTCATAATTGTGTACATATAATAAGTCACACATTTGTATCACATCTACTTAAATTGGACTTCACATTAAGTGTGATTATGACACATTTCAACACCTCCTTGAAGGTCAACTTAGGTGATGTAAAAACAAAAAATCTTATGCTCGTAAATATGGGTCTTGGTCACTAAGTTTAATGAGGTATCCATGTGCAATGAAAGAGCAAAAAGAAAAATGAAGCAACATTTAAGTAAATCTTTGTCAAATCGAATCAAAATTAATTTCCATGAATCTCGTGTGAACAAGAGTAACTATTGGTACGTGTTTTATTTGAACAAAATGCATGGTTAAATGATTGCAATTGGAGTGCTATGGAACTCTTTTAGAAAACACCAAGATTGTAAGCGTAGTGCTATAGAGCTTCCCCAAGAAACAATTAATGTCTACATATGTTAGGAACAATCATTAGGTGCATAGCATATTCGAACAACCAAAGAAATATTAGCAATACATAACACTTACTTCTAATGTTAACTAGAGAGTGGAGACAAAGTCGTTCAATGTGTCAATGTGGTAGGTGTGCAAAAAAACACTTAAAAACCCTTAAGTGATAGTGCTCAATATGCCATATGAAGAAAAAATGCAAGGTGGAATACAAAATCTTGGATGGACATAGAGTCAATCTATAGCTAAACATAGGAGTTAATATCTTGTCATGATGCACTACAAAAATTCAACATCTAGCTATAAAACATATCAGATGGGTTGAAAGCGTCGTTTTGCTTCTCGTTGGGTCATTTTTACCTTTGTGAATTCTATAGATCTATGCGGAACACGATCTACATGGTTGACAAATTAACTCAAAATGGCAGGGTGTGGTGAAAACAAGACCAAATTGAATTTCTTTGAAACTCTTAATATAATGGAAATATTTGATACACACCAAAAGACTCAAATGAAATTTCATTGAAAATATCTTCTATGGAAATTATACATATATAAGTTTGAAACTGGGACATGGATCCAACCAAATGAATGAACTAAATATGAAGAAAATAAATGGGAATTGTGAAGAACTTAGAGAAGTCAATGAAGAAAAAAAAATTCTTGTCACTTGAAACTTGTGAAGGATTGAAGTTTTGGAGTGTCTGAGGCTCTATTTTTTCTCTTCTTGATCTTCTTAAGAACTGAGCTTTGAGAGTGATATGGATCTCCTCTTAAACAATCTTGTTGATCTTCTCAAGAAACCTTGCTCTAATACCATATTGAAAATGGCTTTAATACCATATTAAGAATGATGACATAGTCTGTGGATCTTAAGCATAGACACTATAAACATAAAATAGTTAGACAAAAGAAAGATTCACCAATAAAGAATAAGAATGACAGCATATTCCTTGGATCTTAAGCATAGACACTATAAACATAAAATAGTTAGACGAGAAAGATTCAACAATAAGGGCATTGTATTAACTATGTAATATATAATATATGTGTGCAATCAACAATGGGTGAACTATAACACGACTCTCTAAGAAATTGCATCTCAACTATCTTTGGGGATGATTTTAAGCTCCATTACTTTCCACGAGAACACAAATGGTTCTTATGTAGGAAAAATAAGATGCGAGAAAAAGATTGTTATTAGTGGAATAAAACGTGGTATCATTTTCAAAGCTACACAATCATTCTTATACATGTAAAGATAACTACCACGTTAATTATGCATTTAATAATTGTGTTTATATAATAAATCACATTTTGATAACACATCTACTTAAGGTGGACTTCACATCAAATGCAAATATGGCACAGTCTAGCATTTTAAACTAATACAAAAGCTCTATGGGTGACATTTAACATTTGAAGTTGATTTAAAATTAATAACATTCTGCATTAAAATTGCGAACCACAAAAATTAAACATAGTCTCCATTTATTACATGTCAACAACTCAACTCTCCAAATACAATTTAGCTTCATTTGAACCCACTCACATTTATAACAAGCATTGAAAAATTAGTTTTTGATTGAGGAAAAGCTATAAAATAATACTTGCATAAATCTTTTAAAAATCAAATTTTAAGTGTTATTTTAAATTAAATTTAATAATATCTTAAAGTTATAAATTATAAGTAAAAACAATACAACAGTTTATATAAACATATTTGGTTGAATGTTATCCAAAAGATGCAACATCAAATTTAATTTTAAATTTATAAATTAATACAATCAATTAGAAGTATTAAGGTGGGAACACTTTCACCACACTTTCCCTAAAAGTATAAATGTTAAAAGTTTAAAAATGAGAGATATATTTTCATTAATAATGTATAAATTATTTAACAGTTGCATAAGGATAAAAGACATAATATTTGAGCAAAATTCAACTCAACAAAAAACTTTATTTCTTTTACTATCATATTTATAAGCATATTTCAATGTTATTATTTTTCATGTATTTTATATCAATACAAATAATGGATTGTAGATATGGTGAAATAACTAATTTAAATGTATTTGAGCAAACACATAACTTTAATAATCATTTTTAACTAGAGCATTATATTATCAACATAAAATGACAAAAGCAACTTTATTATGATATCCTGGTGGAGTATCCTAAAATGGCTCCATGGCGTTATTTTATGTCAGTTTTGTACATTTGTCAATGTTTAGTTAATTTGGACTAATTTGAGCAATATTAATACTCTAGTCATCTTTTGAGGCATGAAGCCTCTACTTGCACATCATCATAAAAAACTCCATCTCCGCTTTTGTGCCTTTGGTTCTTTTATCTAGACTGTATTGTACGGTTATACTAGTATTTTCCTTTAGTCAAATGGGCATGTTCCCATTTTCTTGCTTTCCTTGTTTTTAGCTATTAGAAGTCAACACATGCGAATGTTACCGAATTTGAATTAAAAGTCATCTATAAATAAACAAATGTAGTTATCTATTTAGGCACATCCACTATTGATTAGACATCTAGCATTGACCATGTTGCATGAGACATATTATGTGATTTTTTGCTTCCCAACGATTTATTGGTTCTACCTCATGAGATGTGATTGTTATAGGACCATTTAGTAGATACTATCCACCCAAACCCTAATGTAGGCCCTAATCCTTGTCTTTGTTACTACTCACAGGTCTAACTCACGAGTCACATCACACAAACAAAGGGAAAAGAAGTAAAGAACAAAATTAGGGGAAAAAATTCCAAAAAATCATTTATATTTCAACGATTTTGTCTGGATTGCAAAGTTATGCTCGAAGCGAAGTGTACAATTATGGTCACCTTCTTCGATCAAAGCTAATTTTTTGGGTGACTATCATTTCAAATTGGTTTACACGTTTTCATGTTCTATTTTTTGTTGCAAGTTTTCTACAACATTGTACAAAAAGATATGCCATTTTTTTAATCCCTTGATTTAATATATTGTTGTTCCATTTACTAACTATTGTTGTATTGTATATATGTTGTGAATGCTTATTTATATCGATAAGTATTACCTACAATAAAAATTGAGGGTGTTGGTGGGCAGTAATATTCGTGAGATGTTAACAATTAATGATCAATCTTAAATATGACTCAAATATGGAAGTTTTTCTTCTTGCTTGGAGAATTCAATTGCAAAACTATAATATCTTTGGCATATGGTGGAGTTTGGATCTTATTTTTTATTCTCAAAAAGATTTTTTTCAGCTCAATAAAGTGGTGCGGCTAAATTGAGGCCATCTATCACCAATCAACTAGTAATTGAACCTTGAATTTGACATCCATTGGATTGTCATATGTAATTTTTTCTTCTTACTTGAAGAAGTCAATCAAAAAATCGTAATATCTTGGGTATACATAGGAGTTTGGAGCTCATTTATTTTCCCTAGAAATATTGTTTGAAGCCTGACATAATGGTGTAGATAAACTAAGGCTATCTGTCACTAGTCAATGGAAAATTCACAAAGAAAGTCATGGAGCCATTAATCATTGTGGCATATGCAAAATCCAAGATAGGAGCATGAGATTGATATCTATCAACATTTTCAAGATAAATGTATTTAGGATATATATATATATATAGGGTAACTATAATCCATATATTTGAGTACCCATGAAGAATTCATGTACCACTTTGTAAGAATGATGTTGAAAAAGTAAAAATGAATACTTCAATATAATAATGTGCAAAATAAATAAAAAATATTATTGTTTGTTAAAATATAAGTTATAGGGGTGTTGTTTCATTATTTGATCTTAGATCCTAAGAGATATTTAGGGGACACCAGTCTAAATGAGAATCTAGATGTGTTGTATGCATGCGTGGAAGCTATATGAGATAATATGCAAAAAATCAGAACATGGAGATAATAAGATCAAAACAAAAAGTTTTATGTAATTTGTGTGTTATACATGGCATACTCTTGAGAAAGATGTATAGTTGTCTATATTCTATTATAATTGTTTACTAAAACTAAATATGGGTATAAATTTGTTACAAATCCACAAAGGCATAAAGAACGAGTATAGACCCTAAAACAGTTGAACTTCCATGTGTGACTCTTCATTTTTTGACCATTTGAATTGATTAAATTTGGCGTTGGGCATTTCCTTGCAAAAGGAGGCACTACCCCTCAACACCAGAGTGACCAAGCATTTGATACTTATGCACTCCACACCTATAAGAATGGAGGCAATATATTGTTAGCACTAGAGAGTACCATGCGATGTGAGTTGGCCTTTGTGTGTGGCATATAGGTGTTTATGACCATGAAGAAGCCACTAGTGGATATCAAATAAGGTTTGGTTCATATATGGATGACAACATGTATGATATGTAAAGATTGCATTGTGCCATTGGTGGAGAGTGTGAAACATTTGTTGGAGATAGAATGATGGTCTTGGAGATACTGGGAACCTCTGGAGGTTTTTTTGGGGTACTACAGACCATTGTATAGGAATCACAATTACCGCATATAGGTATGGGCTTGGCAGTATCACTACAACCACTTTTGTAAGATCTTTCTGGATTGCTATTCATGAATGTAGTCCATACATTATAAATCACAAAGTATATTATTTATCGTAGATGCTTAATATACTAGTACATATATCTATTTGAAAAATGTTGAGATGTATTAAACTCTAGATGCATATCTTGGATTTATTACCTTCTCTTCAAATTTTCCATTGATAGGTGATAGATGGCCTTGATCTAACTACACCACTGTGTCGAGCTTGGGAAAAAAGAACACTGGGCTTCAAACTCCATAGTATGCTCAAGATATCATAATTTTTTGATTGTCTTTTCCATGCAAGAATTAGCATTGTCTTATGACAGCCAAATGGACACCAAATTTAAGCTTGGCCATTTTTATTGGCATAGGAAACTATTATACTCGGTCTTCCCATCTCTTATCCATCATTGTAGTCATGCCTCTCAACGTAATTATATTCTTATTACAATTAGTTTAGACATCATAAATATATCTAGTTGGAAAATACTGAGAGATATCAATTTTGAGGTTCTTATATCTTGATTTTCTAAAAACCACATAGATTAATGACTCCATTACCTTCTCCATATACCCAAGATATCATGATTTTTTGACTGCTTTATCTAAGCAAGAATAAACTCTCTCATATAAAAACTAAATAAAAGGTTGACATTGATCCATAATAGTCAAATGGGTGTCAAATTTAAAATATACCATTTTGATCGATATCACACACTATTACACTTTACCACCACCACGACTTTATTACAACTATGAACATAATAAACATTTGAATTTGAACATTAAACATAAATTCTATATCTATATTGTTGATTGTAATTGAATTCATATAATTGATAGTTTACGAAAAACTAAACAAATCTTCTATGATACCATTAGGACACGTTTTTTTCCAATTCCAAATAATTTTGAATTAAGTACATAGTTTAAAATATAAAGAATAAAGAACATGATTAAAATTAAATCCATTAAATTTTTTGTAATATCATATAATTCATAATTTTCAAAATTAATATAATAAATTATTTTAAAATCGTATAAAATAGAGTTGGGATTTTTTTTAAGCTCCAAATTAGATAATATTTAAATGACTATATATCATTTATAAGTTTAAACTTGTCACACAACTAAGATAAAACTAATAATAACACATTTTTAATGCCATGACAAGGCGGATAGACATTATTTAAAGTGTGTAAATGGAGATTACATTATCTCAAAATTATGAGTAGAAATTGTTGCATGGAAAATAATAGTTTAAATACTAGGTATTTTGAGCTCAATTTTTAGTGTGTGTTTTTATATCTGATTATTCATGCATTATATGCACAAGGTTTCCATGTATATATGCCTTCATGCATGCAAGTACATATGTATATTTATAAATGCCATATTTCATTCTAAATTTCCATCCTTATCTTGCTCTTCACTTTTTTTTCCTTAAAGTGCCAAATAAATAAATTGCATCAAAGTTTTCCTTCATATGTCCAAAATATATTCACTTTTTAAAAGTGAATACATTAGCTTCAAACATGGTTAGAATCCTATCACCTTACTTAATATCTACTTTACAATCATTCCTAAATTTTTGGTGCTTCGTCTTTACCACATCTTGCTTGCAATCATCAGACGAGAACAAATAAGATTTAGAAAAAATTGGTACATATTCGACAATATCGTTGCAATATAGGAAGGAATGGAATTGGCTCATGCCTCTTGTAAAAGGAACATCTTCCTTAAGTTCGATTTTTAAAAATTCTATGACAAAATTAAGTGGAAATTTATTATCATCATGCTTAAAGCTCTAGGGTTTGGCGAGTTTTTTATTTCGGTTGTATAGACTCTCCTCTCAGATGCTTCAACTTGTTTAACATTTAATGGCCACAAGTTGGAAAATTTTATGATTTTTTGATTCATTTGACAAAATTTCCCTCTTATTTTGGCTATTTTTGTCTTTCTATATGAAGCTTTTCGCTATCTTCTTGCTCACAAAGCCAAACATGGCTTGATTTCAGGAATTATGCTTTGCGATAGAACCACTTAGCTAATCAATGGTCACTTCATAGACAATTATTTCATTATGCTTATTGAAAATGAGGTATATTTCAAAGTGGTGTTGTGTTACCTTAATATATTTTACAAATCTTTATGATGCAATCTATATTGGGCTAAAACACAATGTTTCAGACAATGCATGATGCCATTGCTAGATTGGCTAAAAAACTACTAGTGGAGATGGATAAAAAGATGGGATAAGTTTAATTTCTTAGGCATTCTTTTTACTTTTGACAACTCTCCATTTAAGCTATGTATGTGATTGAAAGAGTTGAAAACGAATTGCCTTTTAAATCATAGAGCCTTTATCTTTAATAGACAACATTTAGGTTAACACCAAAATTATAACTACCACTCATGTCTACTATTGTTCTTGTTGGGCTCCTTCTAAGGCCTCTTATGATAAGTTACCCATGTTTATTAAAGATTTTTTTTGGGCCAATGTTAAGTAGCCTAGTGGCTTTCACAAAGTGTCTTGGGAGACATGTTTCCTCCCTTAGGTTAAAGGTCCCATGGACATCATCAATATTTATAGGTAAAACATGCCTTGTGTGTTAAATGGAAGGGTGTGAAGCTTGTAAAACCCTATTGAGACACTAAATTTATGTAGGCTATCCATATGACATTAATTGTTGAAAATTATATCATTTTGCATTCTACTCATCACCTTTGCCCTCATTAAAATTGAGGGGTCTTTTGTGGCCAAAAGCATTGGAAATCCTTTGAAAATTTGAAGCCTTACCTTAAACAGGTTGGTGATATATTCAAAACTAGTATTTATTTCAATGAACATTCTATGGTGGCCTCCTATCATGACCAATACTACCATCCCTCTTGATGAATGTTAGGAATCAAATCCATTTAAATTTTTAGAAAAGGAATTGCCATTGTTAGAGATATTGTATCTTTCCAAAGATTAATTTTTTTGGCTCACCTTAAAAAGGAAATTCAATATTTTAGCTTCTAACTTAACTTCCATCATATGTATCTAGGAAATTTTGTTGGATGTCATGTTACACAAACCATGTCTGCGATCCCTGATTACCTAGTGGAAAGATTGACAGTGGAATTGTGACACCGCTTTCAATAATTAATCTCTGGGTCTCTTATATAAGATTACGAGTCCTTTCTCTTTGAGTCTTGGTAAGTTGAACATATGATGGATTTTGAATTATTCTCCTCAAATGTGGCTTGACAGACTCAATTATATATAAAATGCTAGGCTTAAACCCAAAATTGCCTATTTACTTTGGTGTTTTATCTACTAGGGCCTATAGCTAGGGAAAATACTCAAACATATAGGAATTCATAATCCTAAGTGTCATGCATGATTTATACCCAAGACATTTAAACCCTTGTTTTAGACTTGTCCTCATGATCAACAAGATTGGCAATGGATTTACAATTTATTTCAATATTTTCACTAAAAGCCCTTCAATTTTAGAATGGATTTATTTGGGGATAGTACTCAATCACTAGCTTAAATTATTTTAATGTGCAATATTTTTAGAACCATCATACTCTTTCAACCCTGTAGATCTATAAATTTAACTATTTTTAATAATGTTCTCTCACTTCAATTTTCTATTAATGATAAATTTGTTGTAATAGCTTATGTTTAATCTGTAGATTTAGGGATAAACATAGAAAGTTTCCCTACAGATTTAACATCTCCAAGAGTCACTTAACCATTTGGGAAGCACCCATTATACCATGTGTTGAGTACCTCTATATTTATTGTTTCAAGGTTCTCCTCCAACAATGCCCAAATAATGGTGGAATTACTCTCGAAGCTACTTCTACACCCCTCCTCAGTGGGAGGTTAAACTCTACCATGTTTATAAATACCTTTGTTGCCCTATCTCAGTGGTCTTCCTTAGCATAAGGTGGTGAGAAAATGAGCGTGATCATGTCTCCACCTTCTAGGTGAGGCATTGTTGTTTCTTAAGCTCATTCGTAGAATGATCAAGGTGGGTGGGTTGTGCCAAATATGCCTTTGGGAGATCCCTCTTATTGGGCTAATATTCTTCCTAAGAATGGTATTCTACCATTGCCTTTTGGTGTTGATACCTTTGGATGAATTTCATGCTTGTGTTCATGTTTTGATATGTTGTTTTAATAGTGCTCTTGTATGACCATGTTTAGCTAACAATTTATTTAAAATATTTTGAGGCATATATTTTTCTAACATAGATTGTGAATATGAACTGACCACCTTTTTTTTAACCATCTATGATGTTTTTTTGTGGGGGGGTGATAATGTAAATATTATTGTTTTCCAATGTAAAACATGGTTAGTCTAAACATTTATTTTAAATAGGTAAATATGTTTTAAAAAATCACATTATAACCATTAAAAGAGAAAAAAAAATTATTTTAAAAAATGGCAATGGCAAGAAATAGAAGAATGAGAGACATTAGAGAACACAATGACCATAGATAAAATTTTATAACTTGGCAAGCAGGGAACACTTGGGGAGGATGGTGACTAGGGAAAATGAAGAGAGCTTGTGTATGAGGATAGTGGTGCACAAGATTAGGGTTGAGATAAAACATAGAAAACAAGATAGATGATGAAATGGAGTGTTAGGACTCAAGGGGTTCTGAAGGAATATGTTAAGAGAAATAAATATGGACAAGATGACAAGAGACATGCATTTTTTAACTAAAAATGGAAAACTACATATCCACTTAGACAAGGAGTTATCAAAATAAATTCTTTTCCTAGAGTCAAGATCTATGATTGGAAAATTCAATGGGATCTTATAAAAGAGGAGGAACTTTAGAAATTGTCAACTCACACTCGAGCACATTAATCTGTTTCACTTTAATAACCTTTCTTCAAATGGATTTTTTATTGTTTAATTTGCTTTTGAATAAGATAATGATATGGTTTTGCATGGAGAGACATGATTCCTTAAGAATTATGGTCACTTTATGACAAAATGGAGAAAAGGGTTTGTTGCCTCAAAGGAGGAGAGCCTCATAGTCCATGTATATATTAATATACGTTCCACCTATTGGAGTTATGGAATGAACACTCCTTAAAAAGGATCATATCTAAGCTGGTAAATATCATAGATATAGCCTATCAAACCTTGAATAGATCTTGAGGATCTAGTGCTAGATTATGTGTGATCCAAAACATAAAATAATCATTACTATTTCAAAGGATGTTCCTAGTCTTTGCTAAATCAAATTAATTTCATTCTCAGATGGTTTCCATAATATCAAATCATTAATTTTGTCTCCTAGATAGGGCCATACTCTTTTAGATAGTGTTGCCATTGTGGACCTATCCACAAGGGTTAGACCTGTCCATGTGCCATTTCACAGTCATTTTTATAATTTAAAATTATCCATTTGGTTTAGCACATATGTTTTGTGTGTCTATTTGGAGGAAAATACCCAAAGAGTCAGGTATTTATTAACATCATTCATATTTGTTTATTCATTGTATATATTAAACAATCTAACTTTCCTACACTTTTATGCTATTAGGTTTGCATTAATCCAAAAATAGATACACCATTTCTAGTCTTTTTACAATTCTATTATCTCACAACCTATTTGAATTTCCCATTGTTTATTTTATTTTAATTGAATGAATCAAACCAGTAGATTTAAATTATTTAAAATTATATACATGATTATACAATAGAATATAATTTAAATACATAATTTACAGAATTAAAATTTTTCTAAAAAATTAAATAGGCCTACAAATATGCAAACCTCCTTAAAATCAATCTTATGCTGAAAGTGTAGGTTGACTATGAATGAAAACTATTTGAAAGGATGTTTATATTGTGTCATTACCAAATTTAAGAATTTAATATGTGTTGGGAAAAGTCTTTAGGAGGAAGATAGGGCCATGCTACAACGTTGTCTATTGACTATGGTCACATCCTAGTCAATTGATCGACTGATTTTTTGACATGGGTTTGTGTGACACTCTGTAATGGTTGATTGTTTAATTGTGTGCTGATATGCGACATGGAAGATTTGTAAAATACAAATCCTTTTTCTTACATAATAAACATAAAATATATCAAATTCAAAAAGGGGGGAATAGGGTTCAAGGAATACCTGAGCTATCTTCAAAATCCCTATGCAATTTCAGTGTTGTTTACATAGCCCAAATGGGCCTCATGCTTATTATCCTGATTTTTAAATGATGATCAAAAATTCAAAAACAATGAAATTTAAAGTTGGTCAATAGTTTGTTTTCTATTTTTTGAGAAAATTAATTGTTGTAAAGTCAAGTTGTGCAAAGGACTTCAAAAAAGTTGCTAAGTCTACTTTTTTGTGTTGAAATTTGAAAAAGTTTTTTTGCACCCTTAGATCTCGATAGGCATGTTAGCACCACTAACAAATCTTGGGCATCCTACTTACACCTCCATTGGAACCTAAAGGGATTATTTACACCTTCAGCAGAGTTTGATACCCTTGTAGACATAACCATTGGAACTCGTCAAGGTTGCAAACATAACTGATAGAGTCTGATCACCCTAAAAGCACAACTACTAGAACCCAACACATATGCATGCATGATTTAAAATCCCACATTTTTTTACATAAAACCCCCTCTTTTCAAACATTAATGGTGTCTTTCCCTCTACATGTGCTAACCCATTTATATATCTTTGATCTTGATTATTGTATCTCACATCTATGTTGTAAATTTTTAGCTCTTCCTCATAGATCTTGCTTGCTCCTACTATGTCCTCTGCTTGCTTGATTCCTATCATCCATCATTCACCAAGTCTTTACGATCAATTTCTAGGGTTTTTAGGGTTGATGATGGGTAAGCTTCTTAATTCAAAACCTATGTTTTCATTATGTAGATAAAGCTCATTATTTTAAAATCTTTATTTGACCATTTTCAAATTATGCTTTCCAAATTTTTAAGGTCTTATTAGGATTTGAAATTATTCTCTTAAAAAATAGAAACCCTAGATTTATGTTGATCTTTCTCTACCTAGTTTAGGTATTCATTGGGTTCTAATCTCCTTAAATTCACCTCCATTGGATCCCAAGGTATTTGATTGTAGGCCTGTCAGAATCTTGGGGGTTGTTGACATGCCCATCAGACCCTGACAGGGTTAAAAACATACCCCTTGAAACCCAATGCTTGCACCACCCTCAGAACCCAACCCTATTGTAATTAGTCTTTTCAAACTCCCTACCTTTGTGAGTAATTTTTTAGAAAAATAGGGTTTTTGCTAAAATTTTAACAGATATTCCTTGTTAGTTGCATGATAGTGTGGGGTTCATCTACTAGGAGGTGTGATTCTCTTAGATGTCAATATCCAAGACTCCTACCAAGGTTATTTTGAAGAAAACTCCTCCAAAGAAGATTATGCAAGGAGAAGAGGAATCATAGATGAAGTACTTATTCAAGGTGTCATTTTTTAATATCCCCAAATATAAATGAGACTATAAACATGAATTGCATTAATGTAAATAAATTGCCAATGGAATCGCCCAAACCAACAACAATTAAATTAACTACAACAACAACTAAATTAAATAAATTATCCATATGGGAAGGAGTGCCACATTTAATGCAAGGAATAAAATATGTTAATACAAGTCATCCCATTTGATGAAAAGACACATCACTTTGGAAAGGAGACATATCATTTGATGTAAATATACAAAGGGTATTTATAAGAAGAACTTGGTAAAGGAAAAGGGTATATATTCAAATTTGACATTCATTCCCTTATCTAAAGTTCAAGAACCAACCTCTTATTTTATAATTGAAGATGAAACCCCTCATTTATTGGATACAAGGATAAAACCCCTTGATATCAACCCCTCAAGGATGAAACCCTTTGAGAGTTATGTATTAGGATGTTTATAACTAGAATTTTGCATTGCACATTTGATCATTATACAACATTGTTTGTAATATAAATTTATTATCTTGTTAATAAGAACATAATTCTATATTCATTGAATATTATTATTTTGAACTTTAAAAAGGAATTTTGAGAAATCCAAATTAATGTATAATATTCTTATTTGGGATATTATAATGGTATCAGAGCTTTTCATCCTACCAGCCTAAGGGTTTCAATGAGCTTTATGCATTCAAATCATAAGTTTAACATAAACAACATAAATCATGCACAGTTTGACCAGTGGCCCCAAGGAAAAATTCAAGTATATACTTTGATGTCACAATTAGTTTAACAAATGTAATAGTTGAATAACTCACTAACTCATAAAATCTAATGGGGAGGGAAGATCATCACAAACACAAGAAGGTTATACTTTGAATAACATTCATGAAGAATCCTATCAAGGAATTATGTATGCCCAACCATGCCCACATTCCTTAAATGAGAGGAACCAATATAGGAAGAAGATGAAGTTGAGTTGATTTTCAATGATATTAATGCATGCCATAATAAATATTTGAATCTTGATCCAATGATAAGGGATGAATTGAATTTCATAGATTTTTGTCATTTATATGGGAAATGTGTGCCAGAGGAAGATGATTAGTATCCAAATTTAGTCAAACAAGTCATCATGGAGGAGCTACGAAAGGAGCATACAATTTGGATGGTTGACAATGTTTTAGTCAACAAACTTGATTTGTAAGAGCAACTAGTGGAAGTAAACTATTCAGTGTTGAAAAACATCCCAACAACATCACTCAAAGAATTTTTTGAGCCCGAGTTGTAGGTGATGGTTCTTGAACTTGAACAACCAAACAAACATTGGAATAATCTTATGACAACCATAAACTTGTCCTATTATCACAATGAAAACATGTATGAATCTTTTATCAAAGACAGACCATTTCTTGGTCTCCATAATAGCACAAAGAAAAAATTTATCTTCATGAATAGTGGAGGCGAGTCATTAATGGAGATTGTAAGGGTAGATTTGGTGACATATGAGCTTGAAAAGGTCATTAACGGCCCAAGAAATGATCAATTTGGAGTATATAAAGGTCCCAGGATCCTTATGCACAACTAAGAGCTCATTAATAATTACAACAATGGTTAAAATGGCATAAGACTATGGGATCTTGGAAAGAATAGTTGTAATAATCCATTGTAGGAGAGAACTACTAATAATGCAATCAGTTCTACAAGGATGGGGAAAGAAACATCTAAACTTGGAGTAGATTATAGTTTGTTGTTGAGTGTACTATCAGGTTTAAAATTGCTTAAGGACAAGCAATCTGAAGAAGGGAGGTTTTTAATATCCCCAAATACAAAGGATACCATAAACATAAAATTCATTAATGTAAATAAATCACCAATGAAATCACCTAAACCTGTAGTAATTAAATTAACTATAGCAGCAACTAAATTAAATAAATTGTCCATATGGGAAGGAGTGCCAATTTAATGCAAGGAATAGAAGTTATATCAATGCCAGTCATCTTATTTGATGAAAAGAAACATCACTTTAGAAAGGAGACACATCATTTAATGCAAAGCTATGAAGGGTATTTATAAGAAGAACTTGGTGAAGGAAAAGGATATATATTTAGATTTGACATTCATTCCCTTATCTTAAGTTTAGGCATCCACCTCTTATTTTATAATTGAAGATGAAATGCCTCATTTATTAGATACAAGGATGAAACCCCTTTATATCAGTCCCTCAAGGATGAAAACCTTTAAGAGTTCTCTATTAGATTATTTATAAGTAGAATTCCGCAATGCACATTTGATCATTATACAACATTATTTATTATATAATTTTTTTTATCTTGTTAATAAGAACATAATTATATATTCATTGAATATTATATTTTTAACTTTAAAAAAGAATTATGAGAAATCTATTAACGTATAATATTTCAATTTGGGATATTACACGTTCCTCTATCAAGCTTGGAATGAAATGTTGAGAACATAACTGACACTAATATATGACATATCAACATTGAATATTTATTAAATAGAATCAATGGGGTGCATAAGATAGACTATGGCCAAAGTATACATGATAGTGGATTATCAAATGCATCTGCATCTCTAACCTTAGTACAAAGCCTAGAATTGGTCTTAACCATAACTGAGCACTATGACCGTAAGAAATACAAGTGTTGAATACCAAAGGAGAATATGTCATATGTTTATGTCTAGAATATATTAACAATTTATTATAATTTATAGAATGAGAATCATATGTTAACTTTTCTCATATTTCAACTCAACAGTTCTGGGATGATAATGACAACTCTTGTGCAAAATGAGTGAACAAGAAATGGCTCACAAAACCTAAACATTATGAAATAGGGATTCTAAAGAATATTTATAGGTTAAATTCATGAACAAAGTGAATGACATGATTAGACTCTTACATAGGGTAGTTGGAAGCTCGACTATAAGGCACTTCCAGACCTAGATGTACAAATACATATGAATCATTCATCAGAACAAATAATACATCAATTAGGGAAAGTTGATTAATGATTCAATCCATAAGCAACTAATTAAAGTCAAAATAACTTCCAAATTCTACATGACTTCATACCTAGTTTATGCAATTTCTAAGAGGATATTTTATGGTCGATTGAATCAGGTAAGAAACATCAAAACTACATAAATATATGAATTTTACCCTCAACTCACACTAAAAGAAAGTGATCATCACTATTTCAGAGGGTAAATGATGCATTCATTCAATATGTTATTCGAATACTTGAAAGAGAACCCTATAACATGGGAATATATGTGGAAGCAATGATAAAGATTACTAGATGGGGAACTGGATTAATCTAGTTCCAAACTTTTTTTATCTAAGGGTTTATAGATGTGAGCTGTCACCGTACATGCTTCCTAAATATGTTAATGATAAATGGGCACTAATGGAATTGGTAATATAATTAGATGAAACTCACAGGTTCTTAGCTAGTAAATGTAAGGATGGAGTAAAGTTTCTTATCACCATAGGTAGATATACATGTTCATCATTGGATAAACCAAAGTTAGTTAAGGAAGAGATGACGTGTCACTATAAGGCCATTTGATATAAGAGGTTTAGTTTCTCATGCCCTTGGGTCTTCATATCAACATGTACCTCATTTTGAAGACTATTTGATTGATTGTAATGATGAAAAATATGTGAGGATTAGAGATATCTCATGATTTACAATAAAATAGGTTGTTAAATTTGGTATTGCAAAAGTCCCTAAGAAAATATTGGATGATGAGAATACATTGGATCCTATTTTTCAAAAGGAAAAACTTGAACCTAAACCAATTCCTAAGATTGACTAGAGTAAGAAGGAATCAACCTCTATTTTAAATAGGACTATGGGTATACCGGATATGACACTACAATGGTTAAAATCATAAGGGGTAAATGTTGACCAAGTAGGTTTCCCACCATCACCAATAATAAAAGCTGAACTATAGAGCCTTCATAAATAATAAGTAGAAGCTGGGACATCTCAAGCAACCAATGAAAGTGAAGACATTATTAAGATAAAAGGAAGGGATAAAAAATAGGCTATCTCAACAACTACTTCAAGTTTTAGGCCTTTCAAGATAAAAATTAAAATGTTTGAAAATTAGACTGCTTATTCTCCAATTATCTCTATTTCTGAAGATGTTCCTCTTGATAGTTTTGTTCAGTCTTAAACATTGGTAACAAACTCTACTTAACAATTTCTCGCATTTGATTCATTATTATTACCAACATCCTCAGTTCAGCTTAATGATTATTTATCTCTACATCCTCAACTAAATCTTGAATTGATTATTGAACCTTCACCCAAGACCCAATGTTCTTTGGTTGAATAAAAAAAAGATGAGATAATTACGAGATATCTAACCTTCAATAAAAATTCTTCCTTCTCTTGATATCTCCACAAAATTTGAGTCTGTTCAAATGCAACAATCTTTGGTCAATGTTAAAATTCATAATTGGCTTGATGAAGTGGTGAAGAAAAAGAAGAAGACTGTAGAACCATAAGAGATTGATTTTAGTGCAATAGATTCTCTTCCCCCATGGATAATCAAGAATCCCAAAATTGTGATAAGAATAATCAAAGAAAAAGGAGAAAGATATGCAGAAGTAGTTGCTCCCCCTGAAGAAAAGGATAAGAATAGTTTTTCTACGTCATATTATCAAATGATAAAAATATATTTGAGAAAATCTAGAAGAAAAAGAATGAAAGAGGATGTTCAGACTGTTATTGGTACTTTGTTTAAAAAAATAGACCATGATAAAGTGACTAAAGATCAACTCAAAGATAAAGATGAGCAATTGACAATAGTGGTTGAGAAATTTATAAATCTAATTTGATCTTATTCTTTAGTTTCTCATCAAATTTTAGATACTAAAACATTGAATGTAGCAGAGGAAATTGGAGATATGGGAAAGGCAACAAAGGACCAGTCAGAAGAAATTATGCAACTTGGAGTCAATTTTTTATCCAACCTGAAATGGATCTATGTTTTAAATCCAATAAGAATATGATGATGTGAAAAAAGTAGAGGATAAATATAATAAGTACAAAAATGGGAATAATTCTTTCTTAAAGTAAAATAATTTTCTAATGTTGATTTAGATGATCTTATGTAGGCAAAAGTCATTGAAAAAGATGAAGTTGTATATCTTACTGAAATTATTTGAGCTACATGGTTTAATATTTGTGTTATTAGAGAAGATATCAATAAATTCTAAAATTATAAATCAATGGAAGGATATGCTATTATCAAGATAATATGAGGGATCCATAAATTGGATTGCATAATCACTAACGACAATAGTAAAGTAGTCTCTCTAGATATTGTCATCAACTAGTTCAAGAAAAACATTGAAGAGATTATAACTCCTAAATCTACGTTCAATTCTCGGTCAATTCAGAGATTGATCAAATATCAATTCAACTTAGATGATCTAAATATAATATTAAAGAAACATAACACAATAACTGACAAAACGGTGGAACTACATTGATGTAGAGGTAGTTTTCACATATTCAAATGGTCATGATGAAGAAAAGGTTCTTGAGATCCTACAGAGATTTGATAAGTATCAAAGTGAGAGTTAACTAAAAAAATAAAAAAAAGAAACTTATATTGTCCTTAGTGAAGAAGAATCAGACTGATGTGTCAAAAATCTTTGGCCTAAGTTTCCAACTTAAATTTTTTAAGTCATATATTATATTATTAATTTGCACATTGTATTTTATGCAATTGTATTATGGTGTTTTTACAAGTTTTGAATTGTGTAAATTTGTTTTTTTACTCTTTCAAGTCATGTAAATTTGTTAACATGATTTTGTAAGTTGTCAAAACTCCAAAGCAAATTTTCAAGTTGTGCAAATTGTTCAACACATTTTAATAGGTTTTCAAGTTATGCAAATTCACTATTTTATTTTTATAACTATCTAAATATGAATAAAAGGTGGTTATGATCCATAACCACCCAATTCAAGCTATAAATAGGAGTTAGGAGTTCATTTATAGGTGTCTTCATAGTTAGAAATGTCTGAGAATTTTTTTGAAAGTGGAAGTTATATTTTTATCCATTGAAGATTAATACAAAGGAGATTTTTGAAAACTTTGCATTCAAATATTTCTATGTAGATAATGTATGTATATACTATTTTCATGTATTTGAATCTTTGTTTCTAGAATGTTGTCACAGTTGTAACAAACTAGTTAGAAACCACAAAATTTTATTACAATATTTCTTTGTGAATCTATATTTGTTATTTTCATCTTGGAGAAATATTGATGGAGTTAGAAAGTAATTATTTACTTTTCAACAAGGAAATACAAAAATATTAGTATCTACTATTAATAGTTATATGGTTGTTTTGGTGTATGTTGTGCTTTTCTACAAATGTATATATGTCTTTCCTATCCATTGAATGGGAGAGGTTTTTCATTAGAGAGTATATACCAAACTTCTTGACTTTTCCAATAGGTTTTTTAATTTGGAAAATTGGTTATGTCATTTTTTCACCCTTCAAAAACATATTTCTCATTTAAATCTCCTAGTCACTATTCTTCTCTAGCTTTTTTGTACTTTTATGTTAAAAGTACTGCCCTGATGAAACTCATTTTGTTGTTGTAAATATTTTAATTTACTAAATAATTTTGGATTTCAATAAAAGTAGATCCAATTTCTAATAGGAGAGGTACTTTGTCCCTAATTTTTGATGAAAAATGACTATTTTTCCCTTGATCATTTTTCACACCAATAGTTTTTGGTTTCCACCATGGGGCACATATTTTCAACATTCATGCAACCCACATTTTGAGATAGTGGTCCATATGAATTTGTCATCATCCCAAGGACCACTTTATCAATCTAAACTAGATTTCAAATAGTCTACATAGTTAGATATTATTTTACATATCAGACATATTACCTAAGAATCTGATAAAATTTTAGTAGATTAATTCTAAATTATCCTATAAATATTGAATCAATAATTAGAATGTGCAAAAAAAGCATAAAGAATTCTTGCACATAGAGAATCCTATATAATTCATTCAGTAGCTTATAATCAATAAATTCACATATGACTATTTTATCCCTTCAAAATCTTGATCATCATCCTGGTCTAAATTGGATAGAGTTGATAAAAGAAGATATTACCTCAAGTCTTCGATAAGTAGCCTGTAATAATAAAACAAGTTTCACTCAATTCAACACTATCACTGCGGTAATAAACTTAGAAGAAGATCATGAAAACATCATTTGAAAAAACATTGAAATTGCTTCCAAAAGACAATCAAGAAGAAAATCATTAAGAATAATTCATATAACCACTCATCCACTTTCCATAACTAAAATTTCTTCTCATGACCATCCAAGCACCTTAGGCTCCAGTTCTTTAGCCTAATATTGATTGCTTGAGTCAAAGTCAAGAAGATATTTCACTTGACTTAAGAGTGTATTTTTTAGATAATATAACTAGTTCAATACATTTTCATAGAGCCATTGAAGTTATAGAAGAAGAAGAAGATCATGTAGTTTTGGAACAAAGAGCTGAAGTAATATCTACATGATAATTCAACCAATAAGACTAACACAAATAATTATTCAATTTGGACAAGCTCCTCACCAACAATAAGTCTTTCAAAGCTGGTAGAGAAAGGATTCACTAGAGTTAGTAAGTCTAAAGGTGATATTGATCCTTTTTATAAACTACTAGAAGCCTCAAATTTCAAATTGAATCTAGAATAAAAGAGTAAACATAATAGATCAATCAACCTCCTTTCAACTCCAAAAAAGCATAAATAATCTCATAGAGGAGAAATTACAAGTCAAGATCTCATTCTATTATGAACTATCATCCCATTACAAATGATCTTCCTAACAATGACATAACCATGGGGTAATGCAATTGATCCATTAACTTTGGGAAAACTACTCAAACTCCTAAGAGGTTCACATAAACACTTTCCAAAATTATCAGGAGATGGAAAGAAACATACAAATGATCATATTTTTGCATTTTCAGTGGCATGTGGAGTTATAGGAGTTAAATACAAAGACATTGTAGTGTGATTATTTGTTGAAACTCTTTAAATTGGTTTTACCACCTTCTTTTAGGAGTAATAACAAATTGGGATGATATGAAAACCAAGTTTGAAAGTAGGTTCAAATTAATAGAATATGCACATGCATTATTGGATCAACTCACTTAGATGAAGAAAAAAACCTATGAGCCAATGAGAGTCTTCATAGCTAAATTCAACATGCTACTACATAAAATTTTGGCAACTACCAAACCTACAAGTGAAAATCAAAAATGTTTTTTTAGCAATTAATAATTGCCAGAAGTGAGTTATCAATTGAGAAGGGCCAGAGTAGCTAATTTAAATATAAATCAAACATTCATAGTTGAATTTGAAGATGATATGATAATGTTTTAAAATATTAAAAAAGAATCGTCAAAAGGTAAAATATAGAATATAGGTCAATCTTCCACTAAACAAATTTTGCATAAAATGACTAATGACATAATAACTTTGAAAAATTAGTTACCTCAAAAAACTATAAATAATCCTTATCAATACATCCCAAGAATAAATTATGTCCCTTTTTAAAGAGATCATCCTTGATTACAAGCTCCTCAACAAAAACTTGCACTAGAAGCTTCTCCTCAACAAAATACAAATCCACCTATGAATTCAATTTTTTAAACATAATAGATATTTAGGTATGAAGAGATTAAAGAATAAAATGAATTACAAAATATAGACCAAGAATGTGAAATTGAACAACCTAATAGCTACTCCACAAATGCATTCTTGGAATACAATTCAGAATAAGATGATTATGAGGATAATGTTGGAGACATGAAAAATCAATCATTCATGATATTCACAAGAGCTTAGAATAAGAGAAAGCAAAAAAATGACAGTGAAGAAGAATATACGAGAGTTATTCTTCCATGAGGAACACCAACTCTTGTTTAAATGAAAGAAAAATAATCAACAACTAAAATAGGTGTATTACATGAATGTTACTATTGGTTGTCCAAATCATACTCTTCATTTCAACAATATTAGTATATCTCAGAATGTAAAAGGTTTTTATTCTTCTAGTTTTACTACTTTTGACATAATTAAACATGTTAATAAGACTAAAATACAAATTTCTCAAGCCATATATTTGATAACATACCCATATCAACTAGATAGGCTAGTAGAGTTTATCAAAGGCAAAAATCCCACTCAAAAGAAAGCTAATGTTAAAGGAATTATGGCCACCCTACTTTGTTATAATCTAGTAAAATATATGGCCACAATTGAAATCCAAATCAAATAAGGTTGATCCTTTCTTCATCTCTTTATTCCTTAAAGGATGTAAAGTTAGTAATTTTATCATTGACACAAGAGCCTCAGATAACATAATGCCTGCTAAAGTTACTCATGCCCTTAGTTTGACTTGTACAAAAAATTTTGACTGTTGTTACTCAATAGAAGCTAAACAAGTTCTATTAGTTGGACAAATCAAATATCCCCAACTTGCTCTTGTATCTTTCCCTCAAAAAAGGATAAAAATCAATATTCTAGTAGCTAATATCCCAACATCCTATGGTATTCTCCTAGGAAGAAATTTTTGAAAAGAACTTGGTGGTGAGATTTAGTTAGATTTCTCACATCTAATGATTCCAGTCAAGGGATTCAAATAATGCCTCAAACCATAATTGAAAACAAAGCACACTATACAAAAGGTTGATAATCCCAAAGCAAATATCTTGTATGAAGATGTAGGTATAAATAACTATTTATTAATGTTAGAAAAAGATATGGATATGCCATAAATCATTGAAACTAATTCTAATTACATTTAGATATTGGACTTTGATGGGAGTTGCTCTTAAATAGGGTTAGGTGTAGGAGTTATCCTAATATATTCAAGTAAAGAAACATTTCCCTTCTCTTATAAATTATAGTTTGACTACACTAATAAAAAAATAGAATATTAAGCATTATTTTTAGGATTAAAGGTTGCAGAAGAAATAGGAATAATTTTTTTTAAAGTCTTGGGTGATGTAGAATTAGTTATAAAACAAATAAAAGTTCAATATAAAGTAAATAATGATCATTTGAAACATTACAGGAACAAATTTTGGGATAATATAGAAGCTTTTGAGGATTTATCCTTTCAAACTATCCCAAGAGAAGATAACTCTAAAGCATATGCATTTGAAGTATCATCTTCATTATTGATTATGTATTGAAAAATTGATATAGATAAGTACACAATTGAACTTGTATATCAGCACAATGTACCAAATAATTCATAGAATTAGCGAGTCTTCAATAATGATAATCAAATAATTTATTTTCTCAGAAAGGTTTAAATTTTTAGGAATTATTACTTTGAAGGCAATGATTTATCATACAGGGAACCTTCTTCAAAAACTCAAAAAGAAGTTATTGCTGAAGAACAAGATGAAGAAGGGGTAATTAAATTTATAGATAATAAAATTCCAAAAGCCTTAGTCTTATTAAAATAACTTTTTGATAATCATGATAGATTCATCAAGAAGAATATTTAAAAAGATTCTCTTGGTTCAGTAGATTATGAGAAAGTAAATATTTTTTCAAAAGAACAACCGAGGCTAGTAAATATTGGTAAATGTTGTTCACCAAAAGAAAAGAGAAGATTCATTAGTTTACTCTAAAAATACATCGACATACTTGCATATTCATATGAAGATCTCAAGTCTTTTTGTATGAAATAAATATAACATATGGTTCCTCTAACAGAGTTCAAGCCACTAAATCAAAAACAAAGACAATATAACCCAAAGATAACAAGTATATATTTTTTATAAATTCATAAAATTTTTAATGCACAAATCATTTTATTGACTCATATTTCAACTTGCATTGCTAACATAGTGCCAATTTTCAAAAATAATGGGGAAATCAGGATCTGTGTAGATTTATAGAATCTAAATTAATCTTCTCTCAAAGATAACTATACACTACCTATTATGGATCAAGTTCTACAAGTAGTTATAGGTTCATAAATAATTTCAATGCTAGACATTTTTTTTAGGTTACAATCAAATTGAAGTTGACAGAGAAGATCAACATAAAACAACCTTCACAACACCATGGGGAACTTTCGCTTATCAATGAATGCCATTTGGCTTGATAAATGCAGGAGCTATATTTTAGAAGGTTATTGATATTGTATTCAAATATCTAAACAAAAAAATAATTGTGGCTTATTTGGATGAATTAATAGTGTTTTCAAAGAGGAGAGAATATTACTATGAACACCTTGAAAAAGTATTTGAAAAATATCAATTACATAATATTTCTCTAAACCCTAAAAAATATATTTTTGGAGTGTTTGAAGGGAAAATTATTGGGTATATTATTTATAAATAAGGAATAAATATTTATAAAATGAGATTTGAATCAATTCATAAGCTGTCTATGCATAGGGAGAGAGTTAGCTAAATTAAATTGTAAGTTTCTTGATTTGGCCTAGTTTCCTAGTAGCCTTATTTTACTATAAAGCTTGTTGGTTTAAATAATAGATAGAGGTTCTTGGAAAAATAATACTATTTTAAATTAATTATTATCACCTTATATATTGAAAATAAATTTCAAGTCTATACTCTCAATGGAGGTTTACTAACTCACCATAGCTTCTTCATAATTAGGTTTCATGAACTTACACAGTCTTGGTTTCCATACTATACCATACTGTACCAACCCAAAAACATTAGAATCCTATAAATAAATTCAAATAAACTTGGATTAATTTTTTTTAAGGAATTTATATAGTGGAATCACCAGATAAATGAAATTGATACTAAAAACCCTAATTTAGGCTAACACAGACATGAGGCAACTCAAGAGGAAATAAAAAGGGTTTAATTGAATTCTAATCATTTTAAAACACTAATAATTATTTTATGGGGTATGTATCATTTTGTATTAACTTTTTAATATATTTTTGGCCTTGAACAATCTCTAATAGTCTTCAAGATAAAGATTTACAAGATTTTGTGCACTCGTATAGGACTATGTGCACTTTAAAAGAGGCTTTAGATGAATCTAGAATTATGAGATTAATATGAGCATTCAAAAATGTTATCCTCACTATAATAATACTCTCCACTACACTTCCAACCCATAAAAATATGAATGAGACCCAAAAGACAACCTTTTCTTCTTTGTTCTTGACTGCACCAAAAGAAATAAAATTCTCAAAGCTTATGCTTGTTACATTTCCCCTGTAAATAGATGACCAGAGCTCAGACTATAAAAAATAAACAAATAATATAACAATGATAACATAATATGAGTCTTAGAGGAATTCACAAAACTCTCTTTGAATTATTATACCATTCATTCATGTTCTTGCACTAAATAGTCATACACAATATTGTTCATGCAGTCAGGGTTCTCCACATTCTTGATCTTTTTCTTCTCTCCATTGAAGTTTTATACCTATATTCATACATAATAATATTTTAAAAACATACAATCCTTTTTTAACTCTTATACTCTATAACTAAAGCTTGATTGCTCCAATGTATGCCACTTCTTGAGAGACTAGCCTTCTTAGGCATTATGCAAGGTTAGAACGTGGACACCATGGCCAATAAAGTGTCAAGTAAAGACCATGCTAATATATAAAATAACCATAAACATACCAAGTTACGTCATTAAATCCTAACAAAAACATGGAAAAGACATTATAAACGTAGATAAAAATTTAAAAATTCAAAATGGTAGCTTTGGCAGGAAACTACCAAAAGAGCTCAAATTCAAATTTGGAACAAATATAAGACCACAAACCTAAGGCATTAAATATTTTAGACCTCATAAGACTTAAATGACTATTGATCAATCCAAAATTTGATCTATAAATTCCTACAAGGTGATGCCCTTAAATCAAACTACCAACCTTAAAACCTTGCATGAGCACCTACTCATGAAACATTATTGTTCTTGTTTTGGTCATTATACTAAAAATATTTCATTTATAACTTCTTATTTTTTTTAACAATCCTTATTTATTAATGAATCAACTTCTTGATGTATACCCTCCTAGATCCCATAACTTGTTTAGTGGTGTGGGGATGCTTTGTCTTCAAGTGTATAGTCAACTGATTGTACTTTGGTACATTTATGTGAAGATTTGAGATTTGAGAACTAAATTTAAGAAATTATAAATTATTTCTTACAAAAGCTTACCAAATCAATTCTCCTCTCTCATTTTTTATGATATCTCTCTTGTGTTTGAGATGATGTTAATAATAGAATGTTATCTTCTATACTTATATTTATGTTTTCCATTCTTAGCTCTCTTTTATATTCTTTTATCATTCTTGTACATATATCAAAGAAATCAACCTATTCTTTGAGGCATTGAAATCCTTTTTCATCAATTATGAGGATTTATTTTCCCTCATGTATATTGCCTTGTACTGGGATCAATATTTTTTCCTCTTCTTCCATGTTCATTAATTCTTTGATGAAGGTACTTCCTTTTATGGATTATTCCTCACATCCTATTTTATCACTATTTTCATCACCAACTCTAAAATTTTCATGGTTGTCTTTCTAGACAACTTTCTCTTTTTCATCCACCAATTGTTTACTTGGTACCTTTTTACTATTATTTCCTTCCATGATAATATTATTTAGAAAACTTACCTTCCCAATGAACTTTTCAAGATATTCCATGCTTTTTATTAAAGACAATTCATTAGACAATCCAATAAACAACTTATCCACATGTTTGTTTGGTAAAATCTATTTTTTTGAAGATAAATTAGGTACTTTATGAGCTGTAGCAACTATATTTTTTTTGATAAAATGGTATATTACTTACGTCATCCCTTTTGATTTATTGTAAGAATTCTTTATCACCTATTAATAACACTTTAGAACTATCTTTTACTAATGCATCCTCTCCTTTCAGTGGTATAAGTGTATGCTTATGTCCTTCTCTCTCAAAGGTATATGTGTTTATTTCCCCATCATGAATGGATTTAATATCATACATCCAATGTCTCTCTTAGAGAACATGACACACATCCATTAGTATTATGTCACATATAACTTTGTCTTTGTATCCTCTAATCTAAAAATTTACCCAACATTGTTCATTTACAAGAACTTGCTAACCCTTTTGAAGCCATGAGACCTTATAGGTGGTTGGACTAATATTTTCTACCATCTCAACTAACACTAGATTAGTTGAACTACCTAATTCAATCATAATTTTTCATCACTTACCATAATATTTGCATGTTGTCTTGAATAGTGTCTTTCTTTGGGCAAGCTCTTTCTTGTTGGGTGGTATTATTAGCACCCTCCTCATCAGAAAAAAATCATGAACTTCTAGTTCTTCTATGTGAGATTGAGAACCCACACTCTCTTCCTCTACTTAGAATACTTAATTTTTACTTTCTATTCTAGAGTTGTTATCTTGAGAGTCCTCTAGACATTCTAAAAATCTATGACCTTACAAATTTGTTGTACTTAAAACATTTTTTAAGTGAATCTATTGAAGCCTCTTCCTCCTTATGTGTAGCCTCCTCTGAAGTATAATATCCTTCCTATGAATCCACCTCTTATGATTGGTTCCTATCTTTGTGAAATACTTTGTCCTTCTTCATATACCTATAACTAACTTCTATCTATATGCTCTCCTCTAACTATAAAAGGTTTATTTTTACCCCTTGAATACTATGTTTTCCTTCTATTTAGCCTGTCTTTTGCTTTCAAAGCATATTTATAACATTCCTCAAGTGTTCTTGGATTTACTAGGATAAGTTCATCTTGAAGATTATACCTTAACCCATTAACATATGTAACAATCTTATCCACATCCTCTTATACATGACCCAATCTGATTGTCAACTTATATAACTCTTCAGTATACTCCTTAACACTCTCTTTTTTTGCTTCAAATTCTAAAATTTATTAAAGAGATTTGCATGATAGTTACTAGGTATAGGTTTTTCCTTCAAATTTGATACCATCCTATCCTAAGATTTGATAATATCTTTGCCTTTCTTCCTACGTTCATCTTATATGTAATCCTACCAAAAGGTTGCATGTCCTATTAGTTTTTGCAAATAAATTTTACCTTGTTCTCATCTAACACATTCTCATAATCAAAATATTTATCTAAATATGTAATCCAATCAATGATTTCATCTTCATCAAGCCTACTTGCATAGGTAGGAAGATCTATGTTTGTCTTTGACCCTTGTCTCATCAGTATCTTTAGTAGTCTACAAATTCCTTCTTCATGTTATTCATCTTCTCCTTCCTAATCTGGTGCTTGTGGTTCTTCTTCTCTATTGTTGATGTACCCTATTATAACTCTTCTTTAATTAGCCTGTATATTATAAGAATTGCATGAAAACTTATCCTTGGGTTCTTTATCTCCTCCAAGATAATATCTCCCATCTGGATAGCTACTTTTCCACCTCCTCTTGTATTCCTTCTAGGTGGAATTTTTACTTCTCAGCTCAACTAAACAAAAAACAATCAATTCACTCTTGATCTCAAAGAGTGTCACCTTATTTCAAGCCTAATTTAGGTATACAACTTGATCTAATACTAATTTGATGTAGAGGGAGAGACTTAACTAAATCAAATTGCAAGTTTTTTAATTTGGCATAGTTTCTTAATAGCCCTATTTTACTACAAAGCTTGTTGGTTTGAGAAATAGATAGATATTCTTGGAAAAATAAGACTAGTTTTATGCACCCATCATCCCATTATATCTTCATAATAAATTTGAATTATAAAATCTTAATGAAAGTTTACTAACTCACCACACTTTCTTCATGATTAGATCTCTTTAGGCATAATGTACTTACACAGTCTTGGTTTCCATACTATATCATACTTACCAACCCAAAAACATTAGAATCCTCTAAATCATGTCAAATAACCTTGGATTATAAAGTTTTAAGGAATTTTTATGGTGGATTCACTAGATAAATGAAATTAAAACTAAAAACCCTAGTTTAGGCTAGCACAGGCCTGAGACAACTCGAGAGGAAACAAAATGGGTTTAATTGAATTCTAATTGTTCTCAAACACTTAATAAGTATTGGAAGAGATGAATCATAGATTTAACTCATGAAAACTTAGAGAGGTATTTTAACACACAATATTATGCACTATATTCATTAATTTTCACACACTTATAATTCTGTAATACAAGGGCTATTATATAGCCAACAACATAGGCAAAACAACTTCCTAAATAATAGGAAGGAATAATAACCATATACCAATTATTAGACTTATGAGTATAAAAAATATATCATTGTTACAATAATAATATATTAATTACTAATTTACTAAACCATAAGTATTAATTACTTTATAGTAAATACCTAAACTAACTATTTACCACACGGTAAATCCCTCAATGTAAAAGTTATTCCTAACATTCCTCCCCCCCTCGCCCACCCCCCCATATTTTTTACATGGTGAAAAAATATTCACACACTTATTTACAGTATGCTCACCCATTATAGCATGCCAAACTATGTGGGTCATGACCTTGATATAAAGAGAGCCTCACTCCTCCCATGGTTTTACAGGTTTACCATAAACCTTTACATGAATAGGTCCCATCAACTGTCCACCTCATGTGGTTTTTTGGATCCTCCCACAAACCCTTTCAAGATCCATAAACTGACTTACATTGGTGTTTTCTATCTTTTTACAATGTCTTTAGCTCAAGGAATCATGTTTGGAATTTCACACAAATTACAATACATGAATAGGTACATTCTTCTATTCTTATTGAAAATACACATAGAAAAAATGAAAACCACACCACACATGCCAACAAAACATGATGCATCCCCATCATTGGTGACTGATGAGAGGTCATTGAAAGACCTCCTTCCTCCATGTATACTCCAACCTCCAGTAAATGGGTACTTATTTAGTCGATGAAGAGTTGAAGTTCAGTAGTAACCCAAATGTCACATAAAAGTGATAATGCATTCATACGACAAAAGTTTTGAATTTTAATGACCAACTCATTTTTGACATTTTTATAATATTATAAAACACTTTACAAAAAGTGACTCATCAACCTAATTCACCTAAATAAGACCCTACTATTCACCTAAATGAAAAAAACTCAATAAAATGACACTTGATTTTTTTTAAACAAACATAACATTTAAAAAGTAATAAATGATAATTTATTTTAAAATAATCTAAAAATGAAATTGACATAAGGAATTTATGATTTGACCCTTAAAATAATAGACTCAAAAAAAACTTTGAAATTAACTTTGACCACAATGACTATCAATTTAAAATAAATCAAAAGACTAACTACTAATGTAAAAAATGAAACTCTCCTAAAAGAATGACTTAACAAGACTTAAACCTTAATATATAAACTTAGACACATACCTAAACATTCAAAACATATATCCAAGCTTTAGTGTCTTCATCACATAGTTGGACAAAGACTGGTACAAAGATTTGGTAGAGATTTATTTGGATCTTTGATGCATGGAACAATAGTGTAATTTAAGAGTGAAAGACATTGAAGTCGATCTAATATACCAAGTGATACACTGAGCACAAAAGTTAGTGGGAATTAGAGTGACATCATATTTGTATAGATGATGGGTGTGTGAAACAACACATTGACATGGGCTCATGAATAATATGCTTGATGGAAATCCATGCAGTAAACAAATTATGTATCAACACCATAATATTATTCTCAAGTTGCACACCACCTCACTAAATTTCTCTAGGATATTCAGAGATCACTGATTTGTGTCAAATAGATAGGAT
Source organism: Torreya grandis (assembly GCA_037957365.1). Lineage (NCBI taxonomy): Eukaryota > Viridiplantae > Streptophyta > Pinopsida > Cupressales > Taxaceae > Torreya > Torreya grandis. The sequence continues at coordinate 537,758 of JARHVA010004492.1, forward strand.
ACTATGGTGCATGAATCTTTAACAACTATAAATCATGGATCTGTATGTCATATGAAATACCTTTCCAAGGAGTCAAGGTGATACACAAACTATGTATTTATAAAAGGATTCAATTAAAAATCTAATGACTCAAAATAAATAACAACAATGTTATGAGATCATAATTCTTAAGCAATGTCATCGACATGAGTATGAAACACAAAATGAATCATATATCATAAAGATATTTTAAACAAAATAACAATAGTAGAATAAATTTGTAATGAGACAAAAAATCAAAAATAAATCTATTGACTATCAATATATAGGGAAAACAAAGCTCATGGAGCATTATCAAGCTATGGTTCTATCAAACTTATTAAATATGCTAGGCAAACTACTTTTTGTAACCTGACGGTGCTAACAACTAACCCATATTTGTTCCCACTCACTCATCAAACTATCATAATCTTCTACTCTGATACCACTGATAAGTATCATAAGAGCTGAATCATAGATTTAACTCATGAAAACTTAGAGAGGTATTTTAACACACAATATTCTACACTATATTCATTAATTTTCACACACTTATAATTATGTAATGCAATGGTTATTATATAGCCAACAACATAGGAAAAATAACTTCCTAAATAATAGGAAGGACTAATAACCATATACCCATTATTATACTTTTGGGTATAATAAATATACTATTTTTATAACAATACTATATTAATTACTAATTTACTAAACCATAAGTATTAATTACTTTATGGTAAATACCCAAACTAACTATTTACCACATGGTAAATACCTCAATGTAAAAGCTATTACTAACAACACTAATAATTGTTTTATGGGGTTTTATCACATTATATTAAATATTACAATATATATGTGGCCTTGAATAATACCTAATAGTCTCCAAGATAAAATTTGCAAAATTCTGTGCACTCCTACAGGACTGTGTGCACTTTAAAGGAGGTTTTAGATGAATCTAGAACTATGAGATTAATCTAAGAATTCAAAAAGGTTATCCTCACTATAAAAATAATCTCTATTACACTTAAAACCTATACAACAAATGAATGTGTCCTAAAATACACCCTATTCTTTTTTATTCTTGACTGTATCAAAATAAATAGAATTCTCAAAGCTCATGCTTGTTACCTTTCCCCTGTAGATAGATGACCAGAGCTCAAAATATATAAAAGAAACCAAAAATACAAAAATTATCACAATTTAGGAGTCTTAGAGGAATTCAAAAAACTCTCTTTGAATCATTATTCCATTCTTTCATGTTCTTACACAAAAGTCATACATAAAATTGTTCATGCAAGTAGGGTTCTCCACATTATTGATATTTTCCCTCTCTCCATTGAAGTTTTATACCTATGTTCATACATAATAATATATTCTAACCATTACACTCTTTTTGTAACTCCTAGACTCTCTAACTAAATCTTGATTGCTCTAATGTATGCCAATTCTTGAGAGACTAGCCTTCTTCGACATTATGTAAGGTTAGAACATGGAAAACATGAACAATAAAGAGTCATGTTTTCCATGTTATTAATATATAAAATACACATAAAAATAACAATTTACCTCATTATAACCTAATAATAACATGTAAAATAACTTAGAAACCTAAACATAAATTCAAAATGGTAGTTTTGGTGGGAAACTACCAAAAGACCTCAATTTCAAATTTGGAACAAACCTAAGACCACAAAACTAAGCCATTCAATATTTTAGACCTCATAACACTTAAATGACTATTTATCAAGACAAAATTTAATCTATTTATGTCCTAAAATATGATGCCCATGCATCATTGTCTCTGCCAAGTAGTCAACTAGTTGTTCATTCATTTTTTGGAAAGGTGAATTTTATAAGAAGATTTGTTCCAAATTTTTGTGGAAATCACCAAGAATATTAATGATATGATGAAATGGAAACCCACATTCAAATGGAATAATGATGACAAAGAGGAATTTGAGAAAATAAAAGATGATATTGCTCATGCACCAACTCTGGTTTGTCCAAACTTCAAAAAAGAATTCATTGTTTATTGTTTGCCTTAGAATATACTCTCAATCATACTAGGTTAGAAAATTATGAAGGTATTGAATATCCCATTTATTTCATTAGTTTCAATTGAAGGATTATGAATTTAAATATTCTTTAGAAGAGAAACTAATGGTCCCAAATACATATGTCAAATCCATTTTGACTCATCGTGAAGTAATATCAAAAAGAGGTAATTAGATAACCAAATTTTAGGAGTATGATCTCAACATCAAACCCACAAAACTAGTTTGAAGAAAAGAATTATGTCATCTCATTGAAAAAGAGACAGATTCTCAACCAATCTCTTCAATAAATCTTGATGATCAAAATAAGAAAGATCTTCCTTTTGTTCTTGTTGTTGAATCTACTAATGATGGTTTGCATATATTTCCTTATTTATAACTTATGAAGAATTCTTATCTTATCTAGATACCAAGTAATGTAAAACACTCAAATTTAAATCCAAAATGTATATTATCTAGGACTAAACATTATTCAAAAAGAGTATTGATGGCTTTTTCCTGAGATGTATTGATACTAAACAACAAAATAAAATTCTACCAACTTTTCATGATCAAGCTTATAGTATACTTTTTTTAATACTATAACAGCGTAAAATATTATAAGGGCTCATTATTATTGGCATACACTTTTTAAATATTCATATGACTTGGTAAGGAAGTGTGAAGCATGTCAATAGTTCATTGGAGGCCAAAACTTGTAGCTCTCCCTCTCAAACTAGTGGTGATTGAAGAACCCTTTCAACAATGGGGTTTAGATTTTGTACGAACTATGAATCCTCAATTGAGTGCATGACATAATCATGTTTTTACTGAAACTAATTATTTTAGAAAATGGGTAGAGGCTATTTCTATCAGATATATGACTTTAGAAGTAATTTTTAATTTTATCAAAGAAAACATCTTAGTGAGATATGGTGTCCCATAAACTATAATAACATATAATGCTTCAAATTTTTATTATTCAAAAATGATTGAGTTCTATCATGGTTATGGCATTTCATTTCCTCATTCTTCAAATTATCATCCTCAAGGAAATGGCTAAGCTGAGTCAAATAATAAGAACCTGGTCTCTATCATTCATAAGTTGGTTGATGAGAATTAGAGTAACCGGCATAAGAAGTTGTATGATGCCTTATGGGCAGAGCATATAACACCTAAGAAAGCAATAGGTATGTCCCCATTTCAATTTATTTATGGGATTGATGTAATAATTCCAATAAAAATTGAATTGTTTGCACTCCAGTTAGCCAGAGAAGTTGAGAATTAACATTTTGAAAGTTCATTAGACAAAAGGATTCTATATTTGAATAAACTTGAAGAAGATATATCTTGATCTATTGATAGAATTTCCAAACATCAAGCTTAATTTAAAGTTCTTTTTGATAAGAGAGCAAAAAAGAGAGATTTTTAAGTAAGAAATTTTTTTCTTCTATAGGATAAACGTAGAGAATCATGGTAAGTTTGACTCATTATGTATGGGTCCCATCAATATTAAACACTTATATGGAGATAATAATTTATCATTTTCTTATTGAGATGGCACACATCTACCATTACCCTATAGTGGGTAATATTTCAAACATTACTTCAAGTGAAAATAAGTAGTCCCATTCATGTAAATATGTACATATGTTTTTGGATTGTCTCCTTTTCCTTGTCTTATTTTTGTTATGTGTGTGTGTGTTTTTAATAAAATATAGTAGCTTGTCTATTATTCCTCCCCTTTTTGTGTATTGGTCTTTTCTTCTATTGAGTCTCTTATAACACCCTCTCCAAGTGATCTAGGTGGATCCATGAGCCATTCTATTTTTGAAAGTCTTAAAATTCTAATCGAATCATTTTCACATCGTAGAATTCATTGATAGCTTTCTAGTACTTCTTTCGGAATGAAAAACAGAGTCTAGATGCTCAAGATATAACTAGTTGAAGAAATCTTGCGACAGGAAAAAAAAAAGGGGGTGTCAAAAGTGATGTGGCACTATTTAATATGCCAAGTGGACCAATAGCCACTTGACATGTGGCAAAATGATTCGGTGCAAAAAAAATTTTGGTTTGGTGTTTTTTTAATTCACATTGTATTTGAGAAATTGTATTTAAATTTCAAACTTTTATCACTTTGAAATAAGGTGCCAAAGACCAACATGCATCAGCTACCACGTCACCCCACACAAATCATGCAATGACCAAGTCTAAACAATGGCCTAAGTTAGCACCTAAGTCTTGGAATTTGAAAAGGGAACTGACTTATCTATTTTAAGCATTGAAAATCGTCATACCCAACACATGTGGGACAAAGAAAAGTCAGATGCGCCCAAGGAGGAAGACCGACAGTTCCCAAGCACCTAAAAAGGAGGCCGACAGTTTTGAACTCTGCGCCTTTGGCTCAAAAGGATTATGCTTTGACCACTTGAAATATGGAGGTTGAAGTGCTATAAGAGGGATGAAATTCTACTTGAAGAAAAACAAGAAGTCGATTGTGTAAAGAGATTTAAGAAGATTAGAGTCTTATTATTGCTTTGTATGGCCTTAGGCCATTATTTTTAGTCAGTAGAGATCAGAGAAGGTGAATTGAAGACTTGTATTGATTTTGGAAGCCATTTGTTGCACAAAATTAATGAGAATGGTCCTCACTTTAAACGGACCCAGAGACATAGGATATTGAAGCCGAACTCCGTTATCAATTTGATGGTGAATTCTTTTAATTTTTTCTAACTATTATCTAATTCTGATCTTCATTTAAATTCTGGATTTAATTTCTTTATACAAAATTAAACAAAAAAAAAGAGAAATTGAAGGATCTCTCAAATGTGAAAAAGTGTTTTTTCAAATGTACTACACTTGCATTTTCAGTTTACAGATCATATTTTTGGTATCAGAGTGGTTGTTATTTAACAGTGATTGCTAGTGTATGTTGACAAGGTCTAAATCCCAAAAGGGTGAAGGAAAACTCGTTGAGTATAATCTAGAAATTGGTTCAAGTCGTGCTTCAAGGATGGCCGAAGAAGAGATGGAATCTGAACAAGCTTTCTGCCAAGCCTTCATGGATATGAGAAGCATGGTTGAGGAACTATACCATGATAAACAAAGGAAATCTGAGAATGAAAAAGAAGGTGATTCACAAAAATCAAAAGGTAAAGAAACTAAAAAACCTTCTTCATCAGATGACATTAAAAAAATTGTGGAATCTCTCCCTTCACTAAAATTGGATATTAAGTTTGAATTACCAATGTTTAATGGCAAAGTTAATTCCAAAAAGTTGGATAATTAGGTCAAGCAGATTGAAGTTTATTGCAGGGTCCAAAATATTGTAGGGGATGAGTAAAAAATTCATTTGGCTACTCTTCATATGGGAGGCACAGCTCTCATATGGTGGGAGAGTAAGTTGAAAGAAGCCGAGCTTCAAAAAGGTAACTCAATTTCTACTTGGAATGAATTTATTGAAGAACTCAAAAAGTAATTCTATCCTTTAGGCTATATGCAACAAGCCATGATGGACTGGCAAAGTTTTAGACAAGGAAAAGGCTAAAATGTTCAATATTATACACAAGAATTTAGGAAAAAAGCTTTACTTTTGAATGTTCCTCTATACACATAAGAAACACTGCTAAAATATATAGGTGGGCTACATAGTTAATTAATACATATGATTATTATGTTCAATCCCACTAATTTAGATGCAGTATGTGTTCAAGCCACTCATTTAGAGGCTAGACAAAAACAATCAAAAGAATCTTTTTCTAAAGTAAAAAGTAAGCAATTTAATGTTAAGCAATCCAAAGGGGAAAATTCATCAGGAAAGGGTAAATAGAAATCCACTTTTACTGTTAAAAAAGAAGAAGGAAAACCAGTTTGTAATCATTGCAAGAAAAATCATGATGAATCTAAGTGTTGGAAACTACATCCTGAGTTAAGACCCAAGAGGTTTCAAAAGAAAGAAAAGAAGGCTAATGCTATGGTTCAGGACTTAGGTTCAGATTCAGGTGATGAAACTAAGATCACAACTATGGCATTACATAATGATTTTTCTCTTTCAGTTTCTAGCACTAAGTCATCAAATGATGCATCTTCTTCTAAATAGAATTTTGTGCATGTTGGTAAGAAAAGAAATGAATCATTTCAAATTAGAGTTGTTTCAAAACATACTAAGATTGACACTCTATTTGATAGTGGTTCACAAGCAAATTTAATTTCTGAAGAGGTTGTTAAGAAGCTAGGATTACAAACCAATCCCCATCCGAAGCCTTATCCACTGGGTTGGGTGTGTGATAATGTGAAGATACAAGTCTCACAAACTTGTAGACTAAGGTTTGCCATCACATCTAAGTTCGTAGATGAGGTTGAGTTGGATGTTTTTCCATTGGACATATGTGGGATTGTTTTGGGAAGCCCATATATTTATGATAGAAAAGTAATCTTTTATAGAGAGGAAAATAAGTACTTGCTTATAAAGGATGGCATTGATTATATAGTTAGAGCAAAACACATTAGAACAAGTCTTTCCTTGGTTACAACAGGGCAAATGAAAAGACTAGTTAATTCAAGCAAGACTTTTTGTCTCATGTTGATTAAGTCTAAGGAAAAATAATATTCTCAAGCTTTGGAAAAGTGTGATCTTGGACACAAGAATGAATTGGTTGAAATCAGTTCTACTTATGATGATGTATTTCAGGATCCTAAGGGCTTGCCCCCAAAAAGGGGAGTTCAACATGAAATTCAGCTATTGCAAGATTCTCCTCTCCCTAACATTGGCATGTACAGGTTATCAGTGGTGGAAAATGAGGAAATCAAAAAATAGGTAATGGATCTATTGGATAGAGGTGTTATTCATCCAAGTTCATCTCTTGTTGGTTTGCCAATTATTTTGGTGCCAAAGAAAGATGGCACTTGGTGAATGTGTGTTTATTTTTGTGCTTTAAACAAAATTACTATTAAGAATCATTACCATCTTCCTCATATTGATGATTTGTTGGATCAATTAAAACATGCTATTTATTTCACTAATCTAGATTTGAGAAGTGGATATCATCAAGTAAAAATTAATGAAGGTGATGTGTGGAAAACCGTCTTCAAAATAAAATAGGGATTGTTTGAATGGCTTGTTATGCCTTTCGGGTTATGTAATGCCCCAGCTACATTCATGAGATTGATGAATGATATTTTTAGATAGTTCCTTGATGATTTTGTTATAGTTTACTTAGATGATATATTGATTTTCAACAAGTCTTGGGAAGAGCATGTGATCCACATTAAGAAAGTCATGGATGCATTACGAAGGGAAAAAATTTATCTAAAAATGTCAAAATGTGAATTTGGCAAGACCTCTTTGATATATTTGGGTTACATTGTAGGATATGGTGAATTGAAAATTGATCCTAAAAAAGTGGCAGTCATTTTTAATTGGCCTACACCCACTAACACAACTGAGGTTAGAAGTTTTCTTGGTGCAGTACAATTTTGGCGAAAGTTTATTGATCAATTTTCATATATTACATCACCTTTGTATTCTTTGACAAGTGTGAAACAAGTCTTTTAGTGGGGTGGCAAACATAAAAAATCCTTCGACACTTTGAAAGAAATGATAAGTATTACTCCAGTCTTGGCACTTCTTGATATACAACAACCATTTGAGATCGAGACGGATGCAAGTGAGTATGCTATGGGAGCTATTTTAATGCAAGGTAAGAAACCAATTTGTTATCATTCTGAAACCTTTACAAGTGCAGTAAGAAAATATCCAACTTATGATAAGGAATTGTATGCATTGGTTTAAAGTGTTAAAAAATGGAAACATTACTTAATGGGCAAAGAAACAATAATTCATATAGATCATTAGCCCTTACAGTATCTCCAATCACAAACCAAACTACAACAGTCTAGACATTTTCATTGGATGGGTTTCTTACAACAATTTCATCTAGTGATCAAGTATAAAAAAGGTATTCAAAATAAGGTTGCAGATATGCTATCTAGGCCTCCTATGGTTGTTGCATATATTCTTTTACAACATGGTTCTTTGTCTCATGAAAGTTATAAATGATCTTGATTTTTAGGATGTTTATAAAGACTTGATGAGTAGTAGACAAATAGAAGAATTGGACTATCATGTACACAATGATCTTTTGTATCATTTGGGTAAACTATGTATTCCTCAAAATGAGAGGGTGCACATGATTAGAGAAGCAGACACTTCTCTTATTTTTGGTCATTTTGGAGTTTCTAAAATAGTTGCACATTTGAATATGTATTGTTACTGGCCTCGTATGCAGGAAAATGTTGCTAAATATATAAAGGGATGTACTCTTTGTGCCACAAGTAAACCTAGTAATAGGAAACTAGGACTTTATACTCCTCTACTTGTTCTTACTCACCCTTGGGAAAGTATCTCCATGGATTTTGTGGGGGGGGGGGGTTGCCTATGACACAAAGAAAACATGACTATTTATATGTGGTTGTAGATAGATTTAGCAAAATGTGTGTTTTGATTCCTTGCACTAAGCAAATTACTAGCAAAGGCACTGCACATTTATTCTTTAAACATGTATGGGTTCATTTTGGTTTGCCTACTTTAATTATTATTGATTGGGATTCTCAATTTATTGGGGAGTTTTGGTCAACTTTGTGGGGACTAATGGACACTAAATTAAAAAAGAACACTACATTTCATCCACAAACTGACGGACAAACAGAGGTTGTGAACCGCACTGTAGTACATTTGCTTAGGGGTTATAGTAATAAACATCCAAAGTTATGGGATGAACAATTGTGTTACATACAACATGCATTTAACCGAGCACTTCATTCTTCTACAATGAAATCTCCATTTGAATTTTGTTATGGATACTTGCCTAAATCTCCTCTAGATGTTTGTTATGGACATGATACAGTTGTTGGTGAACCAAAAGAAGCCATTCGAGCTAAGAAGTTCATTGAACAAATACAACTCATACATCAGACTATTCATACTCAATTGGAGAAAATTTAAGCCAAGTACAAAGCCAGGCATGACAAACATCGTATTGATCACCAATTTGTTGTAGGTGATATGGTATAGCTTCACATTAGTAAGGAAAGACTGATAGGTGAAGGTAAAAAGTTGAAACCAATCTGGTATGGTCCTTTTCAGAAAACAAAAAAAATTGGCACAAATGCTTTTTGATTAGATTTACCATCTTACATGCAGATTTATTCAGTTGTAAATGTGGAAAATCTAAAATTGTATGAGCCTCCAATGATAGTAGATCATGATGAAAGTGTATCCATTCCTTCCGTTGATGATTTTTCTCCTGAATATCTAACAAAATTATAGGAAGACACCATACTTGATAGGAATATGCAAACTTCATGAAGAAGTAATGTTGAATATCTTCATTTTGGTCTCAAAGGGATGCACCCAAGTAAGGCTAGATGGATGGAAGTTGTAAAGGTGAGGGAAAAATACCCTCACCTCATTACCAATTAATTTCAACTTTTAGAGGTCCAAAAGTTCCCAATGGGGAGGAGTGATCTAGGTGGATCCATGAACTGATTTATTTTTGAAAGTCTTCAAATTTTGGTCAAATAATTTACACATCATATAATTCATTGAGAGCTTTTTAGCACTTCTTCTGGAACAACAAATGGAGTATGGATGCTCAAGATATAGCTAGTTGAAGAAATCTTGTGATTGGTGAAAAAAAGGGGGTGTCGAAGTGACGTGGCACTATTTAATATGCCAAGTGGACCAATAACCACTTGACATGTGGCAAAATGATTCGATGAAAAAAATTTTGGTTTGGTCTTTTTTGACTCACATGTTATTTGAGAAATTGTATTTAAATTTCAAACTTTTATCACTTTGAAATAAGGTGCCAAAGACCAACATGCACCATCTGCCACATCACCCCACAAATCATGCAATGACCAAGTCTAAACAATGGCCTAAGTTAGCACCTAAGTCTTGGAATTTGAAAAAGGAACTGACTTATCTATTTTAAGCATTGAAAATTGTCATACCCAACACATGTGGGACAAAGAAAAGTCAAATGCGCCCAAGGAGGAAGACCAATGGTTCCCAAGTGCCTAAAAAAGAGGCCGACAGTTTTGAACCTTGCACCTTTGGTGCAAAAGGATTAGGCTTTGACCACTTGAGCTACAGAGGTCGAAGTGCTATAAGAGGGATGAAGTTCTACTTGAAGAAAAACAAGAGGCCGACTGTGTAAAGAGATTAAAGAAGATTAGAGTCTTATTATTGCTTTGTACGACCTTGGGGCCATTATTTTCAGGTCTAAGAGATATAATTACATGCAAGCAAAGATCAGAGAAGGTGAATCAAAGACTTGTATTGATTTTGGAAGCTATTTGTTGCAAAAAATTAATGAGAATAGTCCTCACTTCGAATAGATCCAGAGACGTAGGCTATTGAAGCCGAACTCTGTTATCAATTTGCTGGTGAATTCTTTTAATTTTCTCTGATTATTATCTAATTTTGATCTTCATTTAAATTTTGGTTTTAATTTATTTATACAAAATTAAACAAAAAAAGTGAGAAATTGAAGGATCTCTTAAATGTGAACAAGTGTTTTTTCAGATGTTATACACTTGTATTTTTAGTTTACATATCACCAAGTCTAAAAGAGATACACATCTTCAGTCATATCAAATTTAAAGATTAAGAGATTATTTAGTTTTTAGAGTTAACATAATTTCACTAACTCCTTCAAGTGAATAACCAAGGATCTAACATGGTAACACGTGTTCATTTCTCATATGATTGAGATTAGTGAACTAGTTATTAGTTGGTCAGATTAGAATTAGTAAAAATTATAGTAGGGGATCTATCTTGACAATGCATATTCTTTTCTCATATGATTAAGATTGGTGAATTAACTATCAATTAGTTGGATCAAGATGATAAAATATGAAACAAGATTAAAACTCAAGAATTTTCAATAGAAGGATTCAAATTTTTTTCCATAACCCAATAGAAGTATGCTAGTCATTAAAACTAGAGTCTAAAGTTGTTTTCTCATTCCTTATAGTTTAAGGTCCCTAATCAGAGCCAATTGTTGTCCTAATTTTTGAATGGTGATCAAAAAGTCAAAAATAATGAAAGACAAAGTTGGTCAATAGTTTTTTTCCATTTTTGGAGAAAATTGATTATCATAAAGTCAATTTTTGCAAAAGACTTCAAAAAATTTGCTAAGTTTGCTTCTTTGTGTCAAAATTTGAAAAAGTGTTTTTGCTCCTCTGAATCCTAATAAGCATGTTAACACCAAAAATGGATCCTAGGCACCTTAATTACACTTCTAAAAAAACTCACTAGGGTTGCTTATAAATATGGTGGAGTTTGATACCCTTGCAGACACAACCACTAGAACTCATCGAGGTTACAAACACAACTGATGGAGTCTAAACACCATATAACCATAACTACTGGAACTCAACACATATGCATGCATGATTTAAAATCCCATAATTTTTTATAAAACCCATCTTTTTGGCCATTAATGGCATCTTTCCCTTTGTACGTGCCAACCCATTTATATATCTTTGATCCTAACTATTATATCTCACCTATATGATATGGAGTTTTAGCTCTTCCTCACAAATCTTGCTTGCTCCCACTACATCCTTCACTCATTTTCTTCTCTTCATCCATCACTCATCAAGTCCTTGTAGTTGGTTTCTAGGGTTTTGGGGTATGATTAGAGGTAAGATTCTTCAAAATCCATGTTTTCATTCTATAGATAAAGTTCATTATTTTACAAGATTTTGTTTACCATTTGACCAAATTTTCAATGTCTTATTAGTATTTGTAATTATTCTCTTAAAAACCCAAACCTTATATTTTTATTAATCTTATTATACTTAGTTTGGACCTTCATCAAGTTCTAATCTCCTTTCATTTACCTCCACTGAACCCAAAGGCATTTGCTTGCAAGCCCATCAAAACTTAGGGGGTTGTTGACATGCCTATCGAACCCAATGGGGTTTCAAACACACCGATTGAAACTCAATGAGGTTAAAAACACACCTGTCATAACCCAATGGTAGTTCTTGAACTACCCTTACAACCTAAACCTATTACAAATATTCATGTTAGACTCCTCTACCTTTATAAGTAATTTTTTTTTGAAAAATAGTGTTTTTGCTAATTTCTCAATAGATCTTCCTTACTAGCTACAATACAGTGTGGGGTTTATCTACTATGAGGTGTGATTCTCTTAGATGTAAACATATAAGACTCTTACCAAGGGTACTCCAAATAAAACTCCTCCAAAGAAGATTTTGTAAGGAGAAGAGGAATCAAAGATGTAGTACTTATTACAAGGTGTTATTCCTTTATCAATCATAGATTCAAATGTTGAGAACATAATTGAAACTAATAAATGACATATCAACATGTAATATTTATTAAACATAATAAATGGGATGCATAAGATAGACTATGGCCAAATTATACATGATAGTGGATTAGAAAATATAGTTACTTTTAAAACCTCAATGCAAAGCCCATAACTGGTCTTAACCATAGCTAAGCACTATCACCTAGAGAAAAGATAAGTGTTGAATCCCAAAGGAGACTATGTCATATGTTTTTCTCCAGAACATATTGACAAGTTATTATAATTTACATAATGAGAATCATATGCTAACTTGTCTCTTGATTTATTTCAACGGTTTTGAGATGATAATGTCAAATCTTGTGCAAAATGGGTGATTAATCAATGGCTCACAAAACCTAAACATTCTACAACAAGGCTTCCAAAGAATATTTATAGTTTTACATTCATGAATGAAGTGAATGACATGATCACAATATTACATAGGGTAGTTAGAATCCCAAATACAAGGCACTTCTAAACCTAGATGTACATATACATATGGATCATTTATTAGAACAAACAATACATCAATTGTGGATAGTTGATCAGTTACTCAATCCATAAGTATCTAAATGAAGTCAAAACAAGTTTAAAATTATTCATGACTTCAAACTTAGTTTATGTAGTTGTTAGGAAAAGATTTTATGGTGTATTGAATCAGGTGGAAAATATGAAACCTAAAAAATATATGAATTCTACCCTCAAATAACACTTAAAGAAAGTGTTCATCATTTTCAGAGGGTAAATGATGCATTCATTTAGTATGTTATTCAAATGTTTGATAGAGAACCCTATAACATGAGAATATCTATGAAAGAAATGACAAATATTTCTAGATGGGGAGCTTGGTTCATGTAGTTCCCAACTTTTTCTTATCTAAGGGTTTTTGGATGTGAGTTGCCACCATGCATGCTTCCTAAATATGTTGATGATAAATGGTCCCTAAAGGAATTGGTAAGATAATTGGCTAAAACTCACAAGTTCTTAGCCAATAAACATAAGGCTAGAGTAAATTTTCATTTCACCATAGGCAGATACACATGTTCATGATTGGATAAGGGAAATTCAATTGAGGAAGAGATGACATGTGTCACTATAAGTCCATTGGAAATTAAATCTTCATTTTATATAAGAGGTTTAGTATCTCATGCCCTTGGGTCTTTACATCAACATCTACCTAATTTTGAGTAATACTGGCTTGATTTTAATGATGAAAAATATGTGAAGATTAGAGATTGCTCATGATTTACAATAAAATAGGTTAAAAAATATGGTATTACAAAAGTCCCTAAGAAAATATTGGATGATGAGAATACATTGGATCCCAATTTTCAAAAGGAAAAACTTGAATATGAAATGATTCCTAAGATTGAATAGAATAAGAAGGAATCAACCTATCTTGTGAGCATAACTTAGGGTATTCTTGATAGGACACTATAAAGGATAAAATCTAAAGGTGTAAATGTTGACCAAGCAGGTTTCCCACCACCACCAACAAAAAAGATGAATTAGGGAGATTTCACAAAGAAAAACAAATAGAAGTTGGGACATCTCAAGAAACCAATCAAAATGAAGACATTATTGAGATAAAAGGAGAGGCTAAAAATAATAACTACTTCAAGTTTTAGGCCTCTCAAGCTAAAAATAAAAGATTTGGAAAATAGACTTGTTTTTCTCCAATTGTCTCTATTTTTGAATAAATTTTGTTTAGTCTCAATCATTGGTAAAAAACACTACTGAAATTTTTTTTGTATTTGATTCTTCATTATTACCAACATCCTTAGTTCACATTAATGATTATTTATCTCTACACCCTCAACTAAATCCTAAATTGGTTCATGAACCTTTACCCAAGATCCTAGGTCCTTTAGCTGAAGAAGAAAAAATGAGATAATATTAGAAAATATCCAACATACAGAAAATATTCTTCCTTCTCTTAACATCTCCACAAAATCTAAGTCTATTCAGATGCAAAAATATTTGTTCAATGTTGAAATTACTAATTAGATTGATGAAGTGCTAAAGAAATGGAAGAAAATTATAGAACCACAAGAGATTGATTTCAATGCAATAACTTCTCTTCCCACATGAATAATCAAGAAGCCCAAAACTATGATAAGAATAATCAAAGAAAAAGGAGAAGATATGTAGAATTATCTATTCCCCATGCAATAAATAACAAGGATAGTGTTTCTACTTGAGATTATCAAATAAAAAAAACATTTGGGAAAATATAGAAGAAAAGGAATGAAAGAGGATGTTCTAATTGCTACTGGTACTTTGTTTGAAAAATGGACCATGATAAAGTGACTAAATATCAAATCAAAGAGAAAGTTGAGCAATTTACAATAGTGTTTTAGAAATTGATAAAAAAAATTCAATATTATTCTTTAGTTGTTCATAAAAATTTAGATACTAAAACATTAAATGTGGCAGAGGAAATTTGAACTATGGGAAAGGTAATAAAGGATTGGCTAGAAGAAATTTTGAAACTTGGAGTTAGTTATATCCAAGATGCAATGGATCTATGTTTTGAAATCTAATAAGAATATGATGATGCAATAAAAGAAGAGGAAAAATATAATAAGGAAGTAAAAAAATGGGAAGAATTGTTTTCTGAGTTAAAATAAATTTCTAATGTTGATTCGGATGATCTTGTGTAGGTAAAACTCATTGAAAATGATGAAGTTGTATATCTTAATCAATTTATTAGAGATTCAAGGTTTAGGATTCATATTATCAGAGAAGGTATCAATAAATTATAAAATTATAAATCAATGGGAGGAGATGATATTATAAAGATCATAGGAGGGATCCATAAATTTAATTGCATAATCATTGATGATGATAGTAAAGTATTCCCTCAAGATATTATCATTAACTAGTTCAAAAAAACATTGAGGAGATTCCAACTCTTAAATCTACATTTAATTCTAGGTTAATTTAGAGATTGATCAAATATTAGTTCAACTTAGATGATATTAATACAATAGTAAAGAAATATCACACAATAACTAACAAAATGGTGGAACTACATTATGATGCAGAGGTAGCTTTCACATATTCAAATGGTCCTAACAAAGAAAAGGTTATTGAGATCTTGCAGATATTTGATAGGTATCATTGTGAAAAGAAGAATCTACAACAACAAAAATAAGAAAATCATATTGTCCTCAGTGAAGGAGAACTAGATTGATGTGTCAAAAATATTTTTCCTAAGTTTTTAACTTAAAATTTTCAAGTCACATAAGGTATTAGTGATTTGCACCTTGCATTTCATGCAATTGTATTAAGGTCTTTTAGTAATTTTTGAGTTTTGAAAATTTTATTTTGCACTCTTTCAAGTCATGTAAATTTGTTAACATGCTTTTTGAAGTTGCAAAAATCCCAAAGTATTTTTTCAAGTTATGCAAATTGCTTAAAGCATATTTATAAGTTTTCAAGTTGTGCAAATTCACTAATGTATTTTTAAAAGTCTCTAAATATGAAAAATTGGTTGTTATGCTCCATAACCACCAAATTCAAGCTATAAATAAGTGTTAGGAGTTCATTTGTAGGTGTTTTGATAGTTATCAACTTATGAGAAAACTTTTGAAAGTAGAAGTTATATTTGTTATCCATTGAAACTCAATACAAAGGATATTTTTCAAACTTTGCATTCAAATATTTCTACGTAGATAATGTATGTATATATTATTTGCAAGTATTTGAATCTTTATTTTTTAGAATGTTGTCATAGTTATTATAAACTAGTCAAAAACAATGAAACTTTTGTTATAATATTTCTTTATGAACCTATATTTGTTATTTTCATCTTGGAGGATTCTTGATAGAGTTAGAAAGTAATTTTTTACTTTTCAGTAAGGAAATATATAATGATTAGTATCTATTGGTAGCAGTTATATGGTTGTTTTGGTGTGGGTTGTGCATTTATACAAGTGTATATATGTCTTTCCTATCGATTGAATGGGAGGTTTTATATTAGAGAGTATATACCAAACTTATTAAAATTTTCAATAGGTTTTTAAATCTGGATAATTGGTTATGTTATCTATTTCACCCTTCAAAAACATATTTCTCCTTTAAATTTATGTCACTATTTTTTTAATCCTTTTTGTACTTTTAGGTTAAAATTACTACCCTGATGAAACTCATTTTTATTATTTTAAATATTTTATTTTACTAAATATTATATAGGTTGTGGATAGATACAACTTGTTGAATTATTGAAGAAGAATGAAGAGATACACTAAACTTATCAAGGTTGTTGTGTAATAAGGGAAGCCTGACACTGAAACCATGTAAAAATATATCTTGTATCACACTCAAGTACCTCATGAAAAGCAACATGTTTTAAGAATTGAAATATGCTATTTACCTAACATAGAACAAATAACATATGTAAATAATTAAACCAGAAACACTTGTAAATGCTTTGTAGGCCATGATTTTGAATTTTTGAAAATAATTTGATTTTTTTCCATATTTGAATGTTTTTGAATTTTTACCATTTTTTTTGAATTTATAAAATTTATAAAATATTTTGATTATAAAAATATGAAAAGGATGTTAAGAATCAGGGATTCAAAAATATAAGACAAATAGGAAGAATTAGAATAAACCTCAACAAATGGCTAAAGCATAAAGTGACAAGAAGGAAGGAAAGCCATGTTCCCCTAATGTATGCATGAATGAGTCATATCAATGTATCACAAATGATTAAGTTAAGTAAGAATGTGCATGTTCCTCAATGAGAAAGAGATGAATGTGATCATGTAAGTGGAAGGAAGGCTGTAGTATGATAATATACTTTAGTAAGAAAGAATGAAAATTGAAAGAATATGTAATATAGTTGATTTAGATTATTTTAATTGGTTTGAAAATATTAACAGGGCAAGTGCCCAAAGTGAAAAATAAATCTAAGGGATCGAAGAATGTTTGGATAAGGGATAGAAGAAATAACAATGAAGTAAAAAAATGAAGCTATGTACAAAAGGAAATTTCAAGTAACTTAACTGATAACTTGATTAGAGGAAAGTTCCCATGGAGTTCATTCATAAAGGATATATCCACTTGTTTCATTTTATGATAAACCACTAATTTGGATAAGATGTCATTGTGTAGAGACATCTGATCCATTATAATGTATCATAGGTGTTATATGATGTAAATCAGTCATAAATATATTAGATGTCCTTGGTGTAGTATGCTTTCTTTATGTTCTTGTGTTATGATTATGTTCTCTTTTGAAATGGTGATTGATGAACTATCAATCTAAAATGCTAGAGAATCATAATTAGTACTCAATGTTATTTATGTAGTTTTTATGCATGTCACACATTTAACAAGGTAACCTATAAAATTTTAGGATTTAAATGGAGATAAACTCCACTCTAGGGCATGCATTATAGGTATAAGTTGAAAAACTAGGTGGTGGAAAGTAGGCTAAGCATGCAAGTTGTTAACTAGGTGTGATTGAATGAGTGAAACCTAAAACAAACTAAATCATACTTAAGTTGGATAGATGGATTTTATTCTAGAGTAGGTACACCTAAAAAAACTCCAAAATAGGGGGAAAGGTAGAGCAAGAAAGAAGGTTATGTGATCTCCAGTGGAATTGCTTCCAAGTTGGCCTTTTTGTGGAAAAGTGTCTAAAACTAATGTTTTTAGCTAGTAGTTGTTTCTCACACACATACAAACATAATAAAAGAGTCAAAGGAAAAGGTGATATAGCAAACTCTAAGATCTCAACTAAATGTTTCCCCTATTTAGAGTTGTTTGCACACCCTTATTCAAAATATTATAGCTTGGTTCAAAGAGGCATATAATGTAACTATTGCTCACTCTTAGAAAATTATATCATGGGAGACAGTTATACACACTTAGAGAAATGAAATAGTCAACATAATTGCATAAAATTAATGATGTCGATTAATCATCCAATATATATTGCACATCTTATACTATCATACACAACTAATAACTATAAGGAATCTCGATAGATTTTTCACACTTCAAATTAATGAATCAACTAACTAGGAAAATAAACACAAATAATGGCATACAATTGAAGGATAAAGACATCAACACAGTTGTGTGATAATTAAAATATTTATTCTTATAATATTTTCCAATCAACCTCCTCTCTTTTTGAAAATGAGAGGATTACAATATAAATATATTTGGGGAGGGGTTACCTCATCCTTTAAATCCATGTAAAACTCTAAAATTAAATGTCAATGATAATCAAAATGAGAGTTTTAATTGATGTAAATTCTACATGCATATTTAAACTAGTCAAAACTAGGTCTTCAAAATAAGACTCATTCTTACAAAACCATGAAATGTGTGCATGTTTACAAGATTATTTAGTCAACTATTATATGTATTAGTTCCATTTACAAATTTACCAACAAAATACATATAAAAATAACCTAATAAAATTAAGGTTTACTAGATGTTGGGGCCTGCATGGTTGAACTTGTAGTAGTCAGAGGGACTAAATTAGATGGCGGAGTTGAAGTGGATGATCCAGTTATAGCTTGTTTCCTTGATTCTAGTTCCTAGTAATTCTTGTATGTAATGCTATGTTTCAACCTAATTATATCCATATTCAAAAGAGAGGGCCCATGTACTCTAGTGACTTGAACCAATAAGTACACATGCTCAATTTTAGTGGCTCTAAACTCCACCTAAAATATTTTTACCTCTGTATCTTTCTTCCTAGCACATCCTAGTTCTTGTTCAATCTCTTCTAGTGTGTACCTATTGACCAAATTTGATTTTTACATCAAATTGGGTCACCCTTAGTTAAAAAATTGTTTTTTAGGCCTATAAGGGGGTATAATTTATTTTAATTAGGTGTTTTATAGGTCATTTTATGTTGTACTAGCTTTGGTCAATTAGTTTCTAGGTCCATTTATCATTTTAAAGTCATTTAAGGTGTCAAAATAGTGCATTTAATGTTTTATATAGGTTTATTGGGAAATTTACAAGTGTAAATGGGTTATTTCATGCCCCATGTGTCCAAAAATGTCTTAATTAACTTAAAAAACTAAAAGCTATAGGTTCATCAGAAGAAAAGTTAATTTTCTTATAGAATGGAAGAATTTGGCACTTGTACGACCTCCTTAGGAAGTGTACCACTTGGACAACGTTGAAAAGTGTCTCTTAATCTCCTAAAAAATCATTCAAATTATTTAGTTTCTTTGGAAGTGCAATTTTTGGCCCAAAATCATTCTACTACATTTTTGCCCTTTTTGGCAGATTGAAGTGACACTCAGGTTTTTACTTGGTACGATTAGCACAAGAGATTTAAAGTTAAATGATTTAAGGAGGTGATTTTAAAATTAGGGATATACATTTTAATATTAATAAGTTTTATTTTGGTTAACTTTGATTTATGAACCATCTATTTGAAGTTTAGCTTCCAAAACTACCTGCTAATCTGTGTACCCTGTCAAGTTTCTCTTGGTTTGAATATATCCATACAAACCAATTTATAATATTTTATCCAAATTATTTTTAATATGTCCTATAATTATTTCCACACTTTATTTCAAGTTTCAAGTTGTTTTGATGAGCTAATAGCCTCAAGTTTTCAAACTGGTCCAGTTTGTGTTGTGGGCAGTTTTCTCACCATTTTTAGAATCCTCATGCTTGATCATGGTTTCATAGAGTTA
This sequence comes from Torreya grandis, assembly GCA_037957365.1. Taxonomy (NCBI): domain Eukaryota; kingdom Viridiplantae; phylum Streptophyta; class Pinopsida; order Cupressales; family Taxaceae; genus Torreya; species Torreya grandis. The sequence continues at coordinate 557,882 of JARHVA010004492.1, forward strand.
TAATAGTTCCTTAATATTTTTTCCAAATTTAATATTTCTTCCCTTCATCTTCCAATCCCATATTCTAAAACAATCTCCATGAGTATAATAACCATATGCAATATTCACAGTTTGACAACCATTGATGAGCATGTTCAGGTGAATTCATGAATGAGTTATTGTTAAAAATGAGGTAGATATAATTTTTTAACATATATGATGGTATTAATATTCATTTGGTAATCAAGATAAGAACCATGGGTTAGAAATCATGCATATTCCCTATAATATCATAGTTATTGCCTGTGTATACAAATAACCACCTACAGATGGTCTTGATAGGAGATTGGAAAGTAATTTTGGAGAATTAAAACATAAAGAGGAAACTATAATTGAGGTATATTCATGAATTGAGATCATGATTTCAACTTTTGATAGGCTATTTTGGTAATTTGAGTGAAGGATCACCTTCTAGGACCCAATGATTGATTTAGGGACTCTTTTCCATAGAGAAGAAAAACAGAGGACTAGGAGGTTTTGTAGAGACCTTATAGCATGGTTGAGATGAAATATAAAAAATAAAGGTGATTAAATCCTATATCAATTATCATTTAAAATACCCTTTCCAAGTTTTAAGGGTAGATGATAGAGGGAAGGTGGTTTTCAAAAGGCTTAAAGGTGTCTCCAAAAATACTAAATCCCTTCAATATTGTCTACAGGGCTGAGGCTAAAAAGGATTTTTTTTCCATCCAAGTTTAAAAATAGACTTGAAATCATGATCAAATGTTTCAAATATGTGATGTATTTTTTTTGATCTAAAGGACCATAAAAATAAGATGACAAGTGATGTGTTCCTCAACAAGCATCTACAATCTGTACAAATCACTAAATACTTACCTACAACTACAAACAAATAAAGACCTAGACATGATGGTTTATTTTTATGTTGGAAGACATATATGTAGAATAAAAACATAATTAGGCACATTTTGACCTTGAGGAGGTTCAATATAGGTCATAAACATATCATGACTAGGTTGAATCAGCTATTGGTCACCTATAGGTCAGGTAAATAGGGTGTATAAGAAGTGACTTAGTCAAAGCATGTTAATGATATCCTAGCTCATCTAAAGTGGATCTAAGGAATGATAAGATAATATATGGATATAATATGTAAATTATGTACTAAAATAATCATAACCAAATTCATTGAATCTGATATATGCACCTAACATAGTCATAATAGGGTGTCTCAATCAACATACTGGGAAAGACTCAGTTGAGAAGCTTGAAGTGCATATGAAAGACAAGTTGGAAATTGAATGGATGATAAAGAATATAATAACATATATGAAGGTAATGATGAATTTATAAGCTATAAACAAGAGAAATCAAACTTTCATAGACTTATCAAAAGTTCCATGAACATCTACAACCAACTAGATGAGTTTGTTGGTAGCTAACAAGGTATCTAGGTAATGATGCAAGACTAAGTGTGCAGACTCAATGGATGAAAGAAATATAAAGATTTAAATAACTCAAAAAATGACCTTGAAATGTGTAATAAATAATAATACAAGGTTTCAAGGTCTAATCTATGTATAGATAGCCGACATGTGTTTGCCATAGAAACAAAACATAGTCATTCGTGCATGATTGGTATCAAAGGTTTTCAACCCCAAAATGGTGAGAAAATCAAAGTCAAATTTGAGTTTCATATTGGGAGAGATTAAATTAAAGTTTATTAATATAATTAAATATTTAAAATCATGCAAATAACACCTACATGTTAGTAAATAAAGGTTTCCTCAGTCAGGACAATAAAGAAACCCAATCTTGTGATTTAAAGTGCATAAAGGTGCTTGGGAGATCAAAGTGTTGAATGGAAGTTAGAGACTTGATAAAATTAATATTAAAATATACATAGACCTTTATACAATGGAAATAAAATATGGAGAGGGATCAAATAAGTAGAGACACAGTCTATGGTCTTAAACCCTGCACACTCTACTTCTAGAAGTAATCTTGGAATTTATGATTTTAAAGAGTCAAATCATGAAAATGGAGATCATTTTTTGAAAAAATCCTACTTGACACTTTAATATCCCTGTAAAATATCTATTTTTGTGATAAAATAGGAAAAGTTCCCCCTATTTTGTCTCAAATAGGGGACACTTTCCCCTTACACAAATCTACAAATCTTGGAAGGTAGGATGGAAATATGGAGCCAAAAAGTGTGGAAGCTTGGAAAAAGGATGTATATTGTTCAATTACATCTATAATATCATGGAAAATACCTTACATGAGTGAGAAATCTGAACAAGGAAGTCTGAATCCTGAGCTTTGTAAATAGACCTACTAGGCAAGGTTTAGGCCTCGTAGCCAAGGTAAGAGTTAATCACATTATGACACGATGAGAATATTCAAAATGAATTTGAGCATGTAATTAAGAAGCTATCAGGGGTGTTTTAACTTGTGAATCTCAAGGAATATCAATTGGATTGTCCAAATCACCAAAAGGTTATAGGTAGGCTTATGATGCAAGGACTAGACCAAGGCCAAATGAGGTCATTCACTATTCTAGTATGAAATGTAAATTAAAGCTCATTTGGAAGTGTTTTTGAGGTCATATGGGATATTTTAAAGCTTTAAATAGAAAGGGGAACCCATAAAATCTCACTTTGAGCCTCAATAAACAACCCAATCTTATTAGGCATGGTGAAACCTCTACCCAAATGAGTAGTCATTTCCATTTGTAGCATAAATTAAGCATATAAATGAATTGAAACATGTTATTAGCGTCATATTAGAGATGTTTGAACTTTTAGAGGTAGAAAAAACATTAGGGGAGTCCAATTTTGGCTCAAAGATAGTGTTAGGCATGTTGGAATATAAGGAATAACTCAAATAGGCAACTTCAAATGCTCATATATCCTATGAATGTTTGAATGGTAGCCAAAGAAGTTTAGGGTGATTATCATGGTCCCCTATGAGAAATTTTATGGATTTTGTCTTCAAGTTGGATGTGGAACTTTTATGAACAATCCTTAAGACCTAAAATTGCTCTAAAACCCTTACCAGGACCAATTAGGAAGATTGAGTTGTATATAAAATATAATGAGATAGTTTGACCAGGATGATGATTGGAACTTTTAGAGGACTCTCTAAGGCTACTCCACATGCTAGATAGTTGTATGGACTTCTATGAATGGGGGTAGAAATAAGATATTTTAAACCATTTTTTATGTTGTGAAGGATATAAAAATATTTTTGAGATGAAATCACATTTGAGAGGAATATTTATACTTTTTATAACTATTTATAGTCACTAAATTTCCTGAAACAACTCCTAAGGGTTCAAACAATAGCCTTCAACTTAGCCAGTCAAATCTGACATATTGGACAAGCTAGTGAAAGGTGTGAAAACTTTAAGTGGATGTCTTTTTAAGGTGTACCTAATGATTCCAAGGTCATAGAGGTCCTTAAAACCTATAATTAACTACATCCCACATATTTTCATGGACAACTAAAGGTATTTTAGAGGCCAAGTGTGTAGGGTGCATGAAGGGGCAATTTTTTGGATAACAGATGATGATGGCTCACTTTAAGAGGTTTCTAAAAGATCAATCATGAAACCAATGCATGGAGAGGTATGTATAAATTACATACCATAAATTAAAATCATTTATACTACTCTTCATTAGTTATAGCATGTTCAAATAGGCCTAATCATGAGGCAAATTTCTATGCAAGAAAAGGAGTTTTAGGCCACTTTACAAGAGTTTGATGATTTGAGATGACAATTTTAGCTTATAATCTTACATGGCTCACCCCATATCTATATCATATGCACAAGTAAATAATTATCTCATCTTGACAAGTGTCCATTATTACCTTTGGACTTCTCTTCTCTCTCTCTCTCACACGTTCTATGAGAACTAGCTTTTTTGTCTTTGTATTAAATGCTCCACTTGAGTATGGTGAAGCCCTACTCATTTTTATAAATTTTGATAAATAAAATGACTAAGTTTTACCTCTTATATTATTTTTTATAGTGTTTTTAATTTGGATGATTAATTTTTCTTAAGTGACACTCTTGTTTCCTTAGCATGTTAGCTCATTCTTGCAACCTATTTATAGTTGGAAAACTTCTTGCAAGGAATGTGAAGTGTTTTGGGATATGTAAGGATTAAGTGAGTTTTTCTATTCATCAGTGCCATTCAAGGCCTCTTGTCTAGTCCTTATTATCCTAAATTTTCATATTGACCTCACAATGTGAGAAGTTATAGATTGGAAGAGTGTATGTTTGGTTTGATGTTTGGTCTCAAGTGTAATATGCATATGGTTAGATGTCATCAGTCAATTTGGTGTATCAACTCCATTAGTTTAGCTTTTATTTTAGTCTTTTTCTCCCTTTTCACCCTATAAAGTTGGTCTTAGTTGCAATCCATAGTGGTACATCAAGGGAGCTATCCCTATCTAGAGACTCACCTCATTCCTTAGGATTCCCACAAGCCTAGAGGTGATTAAATTATGCCACTTGGATGAGGAGAGATTTGCATCTCCTTAAAGGGTACAAATCCAAGTGACAATAGTAACACTGAAGACTTTACTTAAAATTGGTATATTCTTACTAGAGTAGTTGGTCATAATTATCCATACTTATTAGCTTACCTAAGTGATCTTAGGATTGGTATAGCTTTAACTCATTCAAAATTTGTAAGACCTAATTTTCATGCTTTGATAGTTTCAATATCAAGGCTTATGCAATTGATACCCAGTCTTGGACTTTTGATTTCTTGATGACCACCAAATTAAGAGCATTGGTTGCTTCTAGTGGTGTCATCAAATCCATATGGCTAAAATCCTTATTGGTGCTATATAATATAATGAAATTTAGATTATTCTCATCATCTTGTAAAGAATTAAATAATTTATAAGTTTAAAAAATATGAGGAGATCATTTGTCTCTCATTAAATTGATAGTGTCCAAGATATTATACAATCTAAGAGCTGTGTGTTGAATGTTACCTTCAATTGATCCAAGAGTTTGTATTATCTACTACTACCCTCATACCTACTCTAGCTCCTACTCTAGCTCTTTCATAGCTTGTTTAGTGCCCATATGAAGTTCCAACAATGCATCTATATTTACTTGAAGATAAGAATTAATATTATTACTGTATGGAGACTCTCTAATCATCATATTCTTTATATTTGATAGTAGGAACACATCTTTCATTTTTTACAAAATCACACTACTATTAGATTCATCTTGGATCTTCCTTTTCCTAACCCTTTGGATGGTCCCTATTGATTTATCAAAGATGGATCTCATAGTTGGAAACTTTGTATTGACTATATTTCATCTTTGGTAGCTTGGGCTTCAAACTCTTATAACCATTATGGAATCACTAACTATGTGACATCCACCAATTGAGTGTCTTGGGAGGAAGCCTCCAAGAAAATATCCCTATAAGATTTGCTTAAGGCCTCTACATGTCATGGTTTTGGTAAGGAAGGGAAGATTATTTTTGGAATAGTCCACATTACTAACCTGGGGCATGGGATGCACTATATAAGTGGCTTTATTCTTATATTTTTTTGTAGATGAAGTAATATAAGTTGATTGAGTATTACTGGAAGAAGGCATGGGAAATCCCAACTAAGTGGAAGACACATAGAGCTAGGCACTTGCTAGGTCCCCCACTATTTTCTTAAAATTAACTTTCTTAGTCTTATAAATAGTGGGGAGAGCATTAATAGAAGTAGCAACATATAAATTGGAAACCACAGGGAACAAATAAATAAAAATAGTGCTAGAAATAACTAGAGATGAAGAGGTCACAACATAACTAAAAATAATTAGAACCATAGGGACTGAAGAAACCATAACATTACTATAAATAAAAAGAGATGAAGAAATAATAGGAACAAAGGAGAAAATAGGAATATATGAGACAATATGAACCATATAGATTGAAGAAACCATAACAACTGAGGAAATACTTGGAGTAGTGGATATAGTGGCAATGACTTCACTTGATCCTCTATTCTTAAGGGACACTTTTCCTTTTATTATTTGGAGGCTTAGGATTATCCATATGTAGTTCTTCATCCTCATCCCCAGGATCATTTGATGGTGCCTCCATAGATGAACTTTTAGGAGACTCTAATAATGAAAGAGGTTCCTTAGGGTCTATTCATTTTCTCTTGTAATAAATTATAGTATTTTTAGCTAAGGGAAGAGTCTCTTGAGTGGTCTATGGTGCAACATCTTCACTTTTAGCAATAAGAACCAAGGAAGAAATATGACGAATTAATGTAAATAATTTCTTGTTCTCCTCCCAAAGAAGTTGTAGCAGTAGACACTTCCTCCACCTCTTTCTCTTGCTTGATATCCTTCATTACAATTGGTGGTGAAGTTTGAGAAGGCCCTTCTTTATAAGGAACTTGACATAATAGGTTTTTCTTCCACACCCTACTCTTTCTTCATAGTTTTCATCATAATAGTGGTGGTTGGGAGGATGTTCCTTTGTTCCTTGTGGTTACACATCCATTGAGGGAGGGAACCTAGTATGCACTTCTATAATTATGATAGAGGGATCCCTTTATATAGTTATTAAATGATATTCCATCAACCCAACCACTCATGCACTTTTTATTACCTTAGCATCATCCTTTGCATTCAAAAACATGAAATTATGCTCATAAGTTTGATGTTGGTAGGGGATGCCTAGGCTTGAGATATGATTTTGGATAAGGCCATGAGTATCCCAATCCTAGTGTGGAAAATATGACATTGAGTATAATTCTATAGTTTTATTTACTTCTCTAAAATGCTTCTTATTGGTGTAGTACATCAAACCAATCATCAAAGAAGTATCATGGAACACACCCTTATGTTTCTTCTTCATGTCTTCATCTATACTCTAGCATAATTAATAAGTTATTTCCTACTTTGCCAATTTGTCTAGGACATATTTTAGGAGACATAAAGGTGAAATATTGTGATCCTCCACCATGATTATAATATAGTCCAATTATAACCAATAATCTTCCCTTGATCAGAGTGTCTTCTTGATGCTTTTTGATACTTGGTCCACGTTTTCTTCATGAATTGACCTCCATAGTTAGCAATATACATTATCATCTATTATGATGATATTCATCATGTATGAATAGATATGGAAGAATGAATAAAAGTCACATACTTGATTCTAGATGTAGTTTAGGGTTGGACTCCAGAGTGCTCCATTATGAATGTAAATGGTGGCCATGACTATATCAAATAGATATGCCATCATGTATAAATGGATTACCATGGGTATTTTATCCTTTTTAAACATCTATTCCTAGATCCTATCATTAAATATATCTATTAGGATGAAGTGAGCTTTTTATAGGTGGAGGAAGTGAATACTATTGTAACCATACAATTTATATAATAGGGCCATCCTAATGTGGGTTCCCATCTTGAATTTAGTTATTGGCATGGGTTTATTATCCTTAAGGGTGACCACCTATTTGAGAGTAATCCATTTCATTATTTTATTTTTGATTGTTCTTATTTTCTTCCATAATTCAACTATGTGTCTATCGAATGTGGCATCTACAATGGGTAGTCATAGGCATCTTTGGAAAGCATCCTTTGAGATGCATGTGGAAACTATATTTTGGTTTAGGTGGTGTAGAAAGCCACAAATCACATTCCCTATGAAGAAAAAGCCCCAAAATAGGTTGGTGTAGGGAATCACTTCAGGCTTGGCTACTGTAAAGTGTAGTTATTTGTAATTTAGTGGTATTTAGTCCACTACCAACTACTTCTGCTCAGTCATTATATTTTCTTTATATGAGAGAGAATCTAAATTATTTATTACATCCCATAGAGTCCTTGGTAGATAAATTTGATGGTGGCACTAATCCTCTAGACACCTTTGATGATGATGCCATTGTTAATCTATTTGCTTACATAATGTTCATCTTCAATTTGACTATTATCTCTCTTACTAGAAGTAGTTCACAATTGAACATAGGTATCTAGGACTTTAAATTCTCTTTGGAGTTGAAATTCACTCGATTTAATTAACAATAAATAAGCATGATGTCACTTATAAGTTTGTTAATATAGATTTTATGTATAATACTTTAATTCTAGTTCTTACACAATTAATGCCCAACATCTCCAAACTTATTCTACTTGTTCAGTTTGAACTTTGCCACTTACTTGGTGGGTATGACATGTATAATTTCTATACATTCATAGAAATTCCATGTTGTAACCTTGGACATGTGTCATCCTATATTTAATTCCACATAAAATTAGGTGTTTCATGTGTCTTACCTTCATAACTTGGGTGTTAGAACTTTTGTTGAGACTGGGATAGCTATAACTCTCATAACACCTCATATGCATGAAACACAAAGATAAAATTTGCATAGAATGAGTCTTGTAGATAAAAGTTCTAAACAAAAGTTATGAAGACCCAGAAGCTCAAAGATGCCAAAGACAAAAGTTACAATGAATAAGTTTCATGATGTACAAAATTTTTAAACAAAAAGTCTAACATATACTTTTGCAAAGACAAAAGATATGAATAACCAAAATGCTGAAGTATGTAACTTATGAAAACCAAGAGTTGTGAAACCATTCTATTAAGACAAAATCTCTGAATAAAATTTTTATATATGAAACTCACAAAGATGTGGAAAAAGTGAAACCCAAAAGTTATGATGAAAAAATATCATGAATCTCAAAAGTTTTGAAGATAAAGTTTCCAAATAAAAGTTGTGAAGATAAAAACCACAAAATGCACAACCTACTAAGTGAAAAATATACTAAGTATGAAACTTATGATGCCAGTTAGTAATTATCATGCATATTGGAAAACCTATATGTATGACAAAATCCCTAAAGCCAATAATATATTAGTCTGAATAAATCATACATTAAAAACCAATTGCATTTATACATGATCAATACACAACTAAAATCATCCACATGTAAAATAATAAATTTTTAAAGTTTTGAGATTAGATAGGTGTGAATATGAATGTCAAATAAAAAATACTTTCAAACCAGACCTAGGCATTTCAGACTACATTGGGTCCCTAATCAAAAAATTAAGAATGGGGTGTGTTGAGTACAACAAGTGTAGCTTCCATTAATCTTTGGCATGATCTTCCAAGGATCGCATTATATTGCTCTAAATTATGATCACTTTTAAATAATAATGAACATGATATTAGACCAAGATTGATTAGTAATGTTATAGATTAAATGATATGCTTTGGTTCTGTAGATTTATTAAAATGCTTTGTATTATACCCAAGATATCTGAGAAAAGCTAAACTACATATGTTAGCTTCTTGTAGGTGAATAATTGAAATATTAATGCATTGCTTAAAATTTTAAGTGGCTTGATAATGAGAGGATTCAAATAATAATGTTTATTTTTTCCCTCTTTGTTAATTATATTTGTAGGAACAATTTTAGATATTGATTCTTGATGTGAAATGCATTTATTGAAAAATACTTTTTTAAAAGTGCTTTGATTTTGTTTTAGTAATTGTATCTTTAAATGTATATCTATGTGATTATTTGATTATTCCTTTTATACCTTATCCTTGGAAGATGTGATCATTATATTATAATGATTTGAGTCAACCAATTTTGAAATAGTACTATAGCTATTTGAGATATTTTATAAATTCAATTGATTTGAAATGAACATCTTGACCTTATTTTGTATATAAGAGATGTATTTATATTCACCCACTCCAAAAAATGTAAACAAATAATGAGACACTATTAATATTAATCAATGGGATTGAAAAATAGCTTTCATGGTTGATCTTCTATTAGTGCTTGTGTATCTTCATCATCACCACTATTATAGTAATATTTAATTATACTAGAATTTTATGAATTGATCAACAATGGTAGTTACTAAATAGGCTTTACTATTATTGAGGAAATTGGTGTTTATTGCATCTCATAATTTTATGAATTCATTAATTGTATTATTAACTTATGATTTTGGTATATCTTCCTTGATAGGATACTCTATTTTCTTAATAATTTTCTCTTTTGACATAGCTTCCTTGATAGGCTTCTCTGTTTGCTTAGGAATTTGATCTTTTGGCATAACTTCCTTGATGTGTTCCTCTATTTTCTTAGGAATTTGATAATTATGGGGGGTATAATTTATATTACTTGATTCATACACTTCATAACTATGAAATTGGGCCATTAAAATGGGTTGTTCAGGTGGGATGATAGACACATCATCAAATTGAGATTGTGTCAATTTAAAATAGTGAAAAGGCACATCATAAACTTGAATTATATAATCATGTGTATCATGTAATAATTTAATGCATATAGTAAATTTAGACAATATATATTCCATTGCATGAATCCAAGGCTAATCTAAGAGGAGATTATATTGTAGCTAATTGGGTATGACTTGAAAAATAGTAGCTACCATTTTTGGGCCTTATAGTGAATCCAATATGATAGTTCCAAATATATGATTTTAAGTGATACCAAAACAATGTATAGGTTGATCTGATATGTGAATACTATACTTATTGAAACCCAATTTTATTATGAAGTCACAAATTCAAATATTTGTCCCATAACCATTGTCAACTAATGGATGATTGACTAGCTTTTCATGCATTTACATTTGAATGATTAATGGAAGATTTTGCTCAATGATATACTTGGAAGGTATATATTATTTATAAAAAATATAAGTATTATTAATAAATTTAAGGTAAGGTATATGTTTTTTAAATCAAAAGTTACTATATTTTCAATATCCTTGAAGGTATTTGTGATAGAAGCAAATGAAGCTGGCTTTGTATCCATAGCAAAAGTGGTAGCTAAAAACATTGCATATAAAATATCAATATAAGCTGGTGTTTTTTTCAATAGATATAGAATATGAATTTTATCTATACTATTACGTAATTGGTCAATGAGATCATACCCCTTGTGTTGAAAAACTTTACTTGGAGGAGGTAAAAGAACATTATGAGTAGTAGAATTGGATTATGGAGGTAAATGTATCTATCCTCTTCTAATTTGAACAACATTAACATAAGAATATAATATGGGTTGTGGATTAATATTTGGAATGGATTGATGAATATAATTAGGTTGAGGTTGAAAAGGGAAAGCACAAAATATTATGCACATACCCTTTGGCATCTAGCTGTGACAAGAAGTAACTCAGATTGGATATTATAACAATAAGTATTATCAATAGGAGATGGTATAATTTATATTTTTACATAAGGGTTAGACCATTAAATTTATCCAATAAATCTTATTTAAAATAAGGTACATGCAATTTCCCCCCTAGATTATGATTAAAATATCATGTGATGATGGCAAATTTTTAGGATAATTAATAGAGGAGGTAATATTACAATAATAAGAATTAAAAAATGCTTGAGGGTTTATTTTATACATGTTATCCTATATATTTTATTGATTTATAATCCATGCTCTAACATAATTAATAAAATTTTTAAATGGAATACAAGATGCAAAAATAAATTTCACAATCTTATGTACATATGAAAGAAAGATTCATTCATTGAACCCACTATGAATATAATACAAATATGAACAAAGGGTGATAATGTATATGAATAAAATACAAGAAAAAATCAAGGTATAAGGTTGATCTAGGAAAGGGTTTAAATGATTATGTAGGTTATTAAATATACTTGCCCATTCATTTAAAAGTGTTGGCTCAATGTTTCAAAACACTAACTACAGAGGCAAAAACATGCCTTTAGTCTACTAACCCTATTTTTGAGGGTGTGGTGAGATAAAATTCATTTGGTGATAATATCCTCATAGATGGAACACAAATTAAATAACTAAAATATGCCAATGAGTATAATTATCTAGTTTTGTTGATTTCTCTGAAATGCTTCTTGTTGGTGTAGCACATCCAACCAATTATCATGGAAGAATCATGGAACACACCCTTGTGTTTCTTATTCATGTATTCATCTATACTTCACCATAATTGATAATCTATTTCCTACTCTACTAATTTATCTAGGACATATTTTGGGAGACATAAAGGGGAAATCTTGTGTCCCACCACCATGATTACATATAGTCTAGGTATAGCCAATAATCCTCCTTTGACCAGAGTGTCTTCTTGATGATTTATGATACTTGGTCTAGGGGTTCATGAATTTAAATCCACACTTGGGAATAGACATTCTCATCTATTCTAATAATATTACTCATGTATGAGTATATATAGAAGAATGAATAGAAGTCACATACTTGATTTCTAATGTAGTCTGGGGTTGGGCTTTAAAGTGCTCAATTATGAAAGTAATTGGTGGTCATGACTACATTAAACAAATATAACCTCATTTGAAAATGGACAACCATGGGTATTTTATCATTTTTGAACATGTATTCTTGGAGCCTGAGACTAATTATCTCTCCTAGGGTGAAAGTGAGATCTAAAGTCATCAATAGGTCCAACAACAAAACACATTCTAGGTGAAGGAAGTGAATGTTGTTGTAACCATGTAATCTACTTAGCAGGACCATATCAATGTGGATTCGCATCCTAAATTTATTTTTTGGCATAAGTTTCTTGGCCGTGAGTGTGACCACCTTTATGAGAATGATCCATTTCATTATTATATTTTGAATTGTACTTATTTTCTTCCAAAATTCAACTATGTTCATGGAATGTGGAATATGTGATGGTTATTCAAAGGTATATTTAAAAATCATCCCCTAAGATGTAGGAAAAATTATATTAGGGTTTAGGTGGTGTTGAAAGCTACCAATCACCTTCCCTATGAAGAATGAGTTCTAAAGTAGGTCAGTGTAGGGAATCACTTTAGGCTTAGCTCATGTAAAGTGTAATTGTTAGTGATTTAGTGGTATTTAGTCCATTACCAACTTCTTCTTATTAATCATTATATTTTATTAATGTGAATGGGCATATACATTCTCTATCGTGTCCCATAAAACTATATAATTATAAATTTTGTCATTGAATACTGTTACATTGAAGATAGTTTCTATGTATTTTATGGAGTCCTCGATGGATAAATTTGATGGTGGTAATACTCATTTAAACATCTTAGATGATGATGCCATTATTAATCTATTTGATCACATAACTCTCCTATTCAATTCAACTATTTGTTATCTTATTGGAAGTAGTTTACAACTAAACATAGACAACTAGGGATTCATATTCTCTTTGGATTATAAATTAACTGAACCTCATTAAAAATTAATAATCACAATGTCTCTTCTTATTTTGTTCATATATATTTTGAATATAATAGTTTAATTATAGTTCATGCACCATTAATTTCCAACATCCCCAAGATTGTTTTAATTGTTCAATTTGAGCTTTGCCACTTAATTTGGAGGGTATGACACATATAATTTCTATACATTTGGAAAAAATCCACATTATAACCTTAGACACATGTCACCCTATCATTAATTACACATAAAATTAGGTTTTATATGTGGCATACCTTTAGAATTCATTTGACATAACTTTTGTTGAGATTGGGATAGCTATAACTCTCACAATGCCTCAGATGCATGAAACACAAAGACAAAAGTTGTGTAAAATGAGTCTTGTGGACAAAAATTGTAAAAAAAAGTTGTGAAGAATTGGAATATTGAAGATGCCAAAGATAAAAGTTATGATGAACAAGTTTCGTGATGTACACAATTTATGAATAAAAGTTTTGAACCAAAAGTTTGACAAACACTTTTTGTAAATATAAAATATGAGAAGAACCGAAATGTTGAAGTATGAAAAATATGAAAAGAAAGAGATGTGAACACATATTATGAAGACAAAAACTCCAAAAAAAAGTTTTGAATATGAAACTCATGAATATGTGGAAGAAGTGAAACCTAAAAATCGTGACAAAAAAAAAAAAACATGAATCTCAAAAGTTTTGAAGACAAAGTTTCCAAATAAATGTTGCAAAGACAAAAACTAAAAAATGCATAACTTGTGAAGTGTAAAATACACAAAGTAAGAAACTTAAGATCCCATTTATTAACTATCAGGCATATTGGAAAACCTACATGTATTAAAAAATCCCTAAAACCATTAATAAATTAGTCTAAATAAATCATACATCAAAAACTAATTACATTTATACATGATCATCACATAACTAAAATCATCCACATGAAAAATAAGAAATTTTAAAGTTTTAAGCTTAGTTAGGTGTGCATATGAATTTCAATGAAAAAATACTTTCAAACCAGACCCAGGCTTTTTAGACTAAATTGGGTCCCTATTCAAAACATTAAGAATGGGGTGTGTTGAGTATAATAAATGCAGCTTCCAATAATCTTTGGCATGATCTTCCAAGGATTACATTATATTTCTCTAAAGTATGATAAATTTGAAATAATAATAGACATGATTTAGGACCAAGATTGATTAGTAATGTGATTGATGAAATGCAATGATTTTGTTCTATAGCTTTATTAAAATGTTTTATATTATACCCAAGATATCTGAGAAAAGCTAAACTACATATGTTAGCTACTTGTATGTGAGTAACTATAATGTTAGTGCATTGTTTATAATTTATAAGTGGCTTGATAATGAGAGGCTTCAAATAATAATAATTTTGATTTTTTCCCTCTTTGGTAATCATATTTGTAGGAGCAATTTTAGATATTGATTCTTGCTATGAAATGCCTTTATTAAGAAATCCCTTTTTTAAAGTGATTTTATTTTGTTTTGTTAATTATATCTTTGAATGTATATTTATGTGAGTATTTGATTATTCCCTTTGTAACTTATGTTTAGAAGATGTGATCATTGTATTATAAGTATTTGAGTCAACCAATTGGGAAATAGTATTATAGATATTTGAGATATTTTATAAATTCAATTGATTTGTAATGAGAACCTTCCCCTTATTTTATATTTAAGAGATATATCTATATTCATCCACTCAAAAAAATGTAAATAAGGAATGAGACAGTAATCGTATTCATCAATGTGATTGAAATTTAAATTCCATAGTTGATCGTCTATTAGTCCTTATATTCTTCATCATCACCACTATTATACTAATCTTTAATTATACTAGAATTTTTTAAATTGATCATTAAGGGTAGTTCCTAAATAGGCTCTACTATTATTGAGGAAAATGGTGATTATTGCATCTATAATTTTATCTATTCCCCCATTTTATTATGAATTTATTATTTTGGTATAGATTCCTTGATAAGCTTCTCTATTTACTTAAGAATTTTCTCTTTTGTCATAACTTCTTTGATAGGATTCTCTATTTGCTTAAGAATTTTCTCTTTTTGCATAGTTTCCTTGATGTGTTCTTTTATTTTCCTAGGAATTTGATAGCTTTGTGGGGTATAATTTACATTACTCAATTCATCCACTTCATAAGTATGCAATTGAGCTATTGAAATAGGTTGTTTAGGTGGGATTATAGTTACATTATTGAATTAAGATTGTGTCATTTTGAAATAGTGAAAAGGTGCATCATCAACTTGAATTGTATACTCATGTGTATCATGTAAAAATTTAATGCATCTATGAAATGTAGAAAATATATATTCCATTGCATGAATACAAAGATGACCCAAGAGGAGATTATATTGTACCTAATTGGGTATGACTTAAAAATAGTAGGTATCATTTTTGGGCCTTGTAGTAAATCCAACGTGATAGTTTCAAATATATGATTTGGAGTACAACTAAAACCATGTATAGGTTTATATGATATGAGAAGATTATATTGATTGAAACCCAATTTTATTATGAAATCTTAGCTTCAAATATTTGTCCTAAAACCATTGTCAACTAATGCACGATTAACTAGATTTTCATGTATTTACATTTGAATGAATAATGGATGATTCTGCTCAATGATATGATTGGAAGGTATATATTATTTATCAAAAATATAAGTATTATTAATATAATTTAAGGTATATATTATTTATCAAAATTTATAATATTATCAATATCCTCAAAGGTATTCATGATATAAGTAAATAAAATTGTCTCTGTATCCATAGGTAAAGTTGTATCTCAAATCATTGCATATAAAATATTCTTATAAGCTGGTGATTTTTTAAATATATATAGAATATAAATTTTAGATATAGTATTACATAGTTTGTCAATGAGATCACAACCCTTATGTTTTTAAAATTTCCTTGGAGGAGGTAAAGGAGGAACATTGTGAGTAGTAGGATTGGATTGTGGAGATAAAGGTAGCCACCCTCTTGTAGTTTGAACAACATGAACATGGAAATAAAATATGAGTTGTGGATGAATACTAGGAATGGATTGATGAATACAATAAGGTTTAGGTTGAAAATGGGATGCACAAAAGATTGTGCACATTCCCTTTGGCATCTAGTTGTGACAAGAAGTAACTCATATTAGATATTATAACAATAAGTATTAACAATAGGAGATGGAGTAATTTATACTTTTTCACAAGGGGTAGACTGTTATTTGTATCCAATACCTATTATTTGAAATAAGGCACATGCAATTTTGGCCCCAAATTATGAAAAAAACTCTTGTGATGATGGTAAAGTTTGAGGAGAATTATTAGAGGAGGTAATATTGAAATAATAAAAATTAAAAAGTGATTGAGGGTATATTTTATACATGTTATCCTCTATATTTTATTGATTTATAACCCATTCTATAACACAATGAATAACCTATTGAAATGGAATACAAGATGCAAAAATAAATTTCATAATCTTATGTAACATATGAAAGACAAATCATTCATTGAACCCGTTATGAATAGAATATAAATATGAACAAAGGGTTATAATGAATATGAATATAGTAAAATAAACAATCAAGGTGTAAGGGTGATCTAGGCAAGGGTTTGAATGATTATGTGGGTTCTCAAATATACTTGCCCTTTTGTTGATTAGTGTTGGTCTAATGTTTCAAAGCACTAATTATAGAGGAAAAAACATGCTTGGAGTCCATTAACCCTATTTTTGAGGGTATTGTGAGATCAAATTCATTTGGTGATATGATCCTCACAAGTGGACCACAAATCAAATAGATAAAATATGATTCCTTTGGTATAAACAAGGAATCCTATGCATTTATGATATACCATGAGGTACATGGATAATAAACTCTTTCTTTAGTGATGTACAATTTTCATGAGTATTAGGGTAAACCCCTCATACCACAATGTCTATAACCAAGTCACCGCATAACCCTTCATGACAATCACTAAGTAGTTTAAAAATTTCATAACATAGCTTATAAAAACAAGCACAAAAAATAGACAATAAAGAAAAAAAAAAAGAAATGTTTTTATGTATAGATATCAAAAAAATTCAAATTGAGGTCAAAATAAAGAGCTTCTATGTTAGATATATCTAAGGTGGTGATAAATATCTTCAATATTATATTACTTTAAGGTCAAAGAGATTTGAATAATTATTTGTTAGATTTATATCCAAGGTTGAAGGGTGTTATATTTGTGATTAAAAATTTACAAAAATATGTATGAAATCCTAGAAAAAATTGAGCAAACAACAAGTAGTGTTCTAAAAATAGTGGGTTCAATAAAATGTTTAGTCTATTTTAATTGAGTTTATCAAACCAATAGATCTAAAGTATTGAAATTGATATACATGAATATATATTAGAATATATTAAAATATTTAATTATAAATTTTATAAAAATAGTGAATAGGCTTATATATATGAAAACCTCCCTAAAAATATCTTATGTTGATTGTGCAAATGGACTATGAATAAAAAACCATTTAAAAGGACCTATGTATTATGCCATGACTAAATTTTGGAATTTAAATTATATTAGTAAGAGTACTCAAGAGGAGGATATGGATAAACATAGGCTTGTTTTATGACTACGACTTCATCCTAGTTGATTGTGAGACTAATTTCTCAATTTGGTTATGTACGATACTTTACAAGGGTTAACTGTTCAATTATGTGTGTCAATATATCATGAAAAAGACCTAAAAAATATGAACCCTTTTTCTTGCACAATAAACATAATATGTACCAAATGAAAAAATTGGGGAATATGATTAGGGGAATAGCTAAACTACCCTAAAAAACCCTATGTAATTTGAGTACTAGCTACATATCCTAAATGGGTCTCACACCAATGTATTTATCCTTCCTAGGGTGATTGTGTGATTTATGATTGTGAAATTATATGAATGTAGCTAGAAGATTAATTTAAATGCTTGGAAATAGATTCTATTGATCTACAATAAAAGATATTCAAACTTGACCTATGACTGTTAGAATGTAAAAGAATTGAAATTGGAAGAAATAGTGATCTTTTTATCACTGTACAGGAGAATTATTAAGTGATTGCTATCTTTATCAAGTTTTGTATTGAGTGGCCTTGATTTGATTATATGGGAGAATATTTGAAATAATTTATCTAAACTAATTTATAAAAGAAGGAGATCCATTTATAATGTTTTGATTTAAAAAATCAATAGTTGGAACATAGGGGACAAGGTCGCATTAGTGAACAAGGCCGCAATGTGA
The DNA here is from genome assembly GCA_037957365.1 of Torreya grandis. Classification (NCBI taxonomy): domain Eukaryota; kingdom Viridiplantae; phylum Streptophyta; class Pinopsida; order Cupressales; family Taxaceae; genus Torreya; species Torreya grandis. Next base: position 576,457 of record JARHVA010004492.1, read on the forward strand.
CCCTATTTGACTTAGCACATACTTATCCAAGAAGGAAAAAGGATACTATAACATGTATGCAAGGAAACTATAGGTTTAATAGGGATGAATTAGGTTGAAATAGGGATGTATGTGTGATATTTGTAGTGTTTACAAGACAATGTAGACTTTCTTAATAGATTTTGAGTCAAAAAAGTGTCAAATGAACCAAGTAAGGTAAATGTGTTAAAATTAAACATTGTAAAGAACTTAATGATTAATTTTATGTGTATATAACCATGAAGAAGACAAGTTGAGATGGGAATGCCACCCTTTATGACAATAATCAATGAAGGAAGGCTATTTAAAACTAATATGATAAATCCTTCATGGCCTTCTAAAATATTTTGGTTCTCGATTAACCTTTGTAAGGATAATGTATTTTTATGGATTAAAATGAAGAAAAAATCCCTTAATTGGTAAAAAATTCATAGGATAGAGTTTTTAGGGTCCTCAATCTATATTTTTTCATAAATATAACTATGAGTTTCTAGACCATATTATTATTAATTGCCCCTTCTTCTAGAGAATATGGACATGGATTTTTAAATGGATGAAAAAAAAATGGTTTTGTCCTCCAAAATATACATTATATCCTAATATGTTAGGAGGATGGGGTTGGTGACCTATGAAATCTTTGGTTGATGGATCCTTCTGTAATAACTTAGAACATATGAAAGGAAAGAAAAATTACATTTTGTAGAGAACATTTTTTATTTGTTGAAAGATTTTATTTAAATAAGAATTATTATAAGAGACCTTAAAATCTAAAGTCCTTTTTCATAGAATGAAAACTATTAGAGTTGAGAGACACATAATTTTTAATTGGAGTATTCTATGGAAAGAGCTTATTATTATTGGGAACATATAAATAAATAATAATGTAATAATTTGGAGGGCCACAACCCTAAAATATTTTAATCTTATATTTTATGGTGCATGAAAATAAAATGGAAGAATCTATGGTGTTGGTGGAATCATAAAAAATAACCAAAGTGATGTAGTTAAGTTATTTTTTGTTAACTTTACATCAACTAATAATTTTTTTATAGAAACTTGGCTTTAACTTAGTGACTGGAATTGAATTTTGTAAGCAGCATTAAGAACTTGGAGGTTAAAGGTGACTCCATGATTATAATCAATGCTATATAAAAGAAACAACTATAAAATGATGACTCCACAAAATCAATTAATAAATTTGTGATCTATATTTTGTATTTAAGTTTATTTATTATAAACATGGATATAAGGATATTAATAGACTGATTTAATTCTTAGTTAATATCAAGAAGCTGCCTTTAAATATGGGAATGTGATTACGTCCTTTGATATCATAAAAACATGGGAGGAATTTTTTAAATTAATTTTTGATGATAAAAAAAATTTGTGCTTGGGTTGATTTAGTCTAGGTAGGAGTGATGATGAATAAAGGTAGGTTGGATGCCTCTTCCCATCTCCCACTCAATATACATTGTTTTTTAATTGATTTTTTCACTTGTGTAAAGGAAGAATGATTCAAAATATCTTTCCTTAATGAAGGCACCTTTATTTATGCATATAGTTGGTGATGTCATTTGGAACAAGTTTTGGTGACCTTGATTTTTGTTTTAATTATTTCCTAATTTCTCTATGTCATTTATGCTTATGTTATTCAATATTAGTTTTTAAACTTTAGAATATGAAAAGAAAAAATATACAATAAAATAATGAAGGAGAAGGTTCAATTAGTAGTAAGGATATCAAAAGAGGCAAAAGGGGAGGCTACCAAGGAATGATGATTTCAAAGGTCCTATTGGTAATGAGGTGATCAAGAAGTTTTCAACCCCTTTTATTACCTTTCCCTTGAATACATAATAAATGTGAATAGAGAGGAATGTCTAGGAAATAATGTAAAGCAATAGAACATTGAAAAACTAAGATCTTAGTTTAGATTAAAAAATGAATAAAAATGTTTTTATGTAATGATAAAAATAATTTATATTGCTGGTGGTTATTAACAAGCAAAAACAAGCTATCAAGTATTTGATAAGTTCTTGGTATGTAAATTTAATGCCAATTACTCATCTATTGAGAAAAATGTCGATGAAGTAAGTTGAAGAGTAAAAATTTGATTATGTATGATGAGATTTAGACAAAAATGGGAAATTATATCTAAATGAAGTGGGTTGTATAAATGTGGAAATTTTTCATGTTCCTCTATTTTATCCACATGACCCTGCTCTAAATTTTGTTGAGGGGGAGGTTGATTATCTCTCAAATTATGCATCTAAATCCATTAGGAATTTTCAAATATTTTCCTAAATATACTTCTCTTTCAATATGGTATAAGGGCAAAACCTATGTTTTTCTTTTTAAAGCCTCTAATCTTTTTGATATTGATAATGATTGTAGATTCAATGTTCCTTTATTGAATTGGGTGATTTTTATGAAACTTATTATGGAGGGGATAAGGATATCTTAGTAATTCTTGTATATGAATGCATTATTTATCTCAATCCCTATTAGTATTAAAAGTAAATCATGCTCAAAGGGGTGGATTTAACTCAGCTCATGGTTTATTCTTTGTTAGATGGAGTTATAATGAAATAATTTTACCCTACCATCTCATAATTACATATTTGGTGGTTGGATTGTGTGGGTTGTAGTCTCATATGTGACTTTTTGTTGTTGTGATGTTCTATGGTCTATAATTGCTTTGTGTTTGTGCCTTGCTGATATCTAATGTTAAATTCTAGCAGTGCAAGATTTTTTTAAAAATATGTTATGATACCTTATGTTCTATTATGGAATGGTTTCCATATTTTTTTACTTGTGTTTGGTAAATTTTATTATTTTATGTTTTAAAGAAAACTGATGTAGTATCAAATCAAAGTAATTTATCATATTAGTATTAAATTTAATGTTAAATGTGTACTATATGATCATGGTAGTTTGACATATTATTATTATTATTATTATTATTATTTTTTGCATGTACCATTTTCTCCCTCATTTAATATATAAAAAATAAATCAATCTTGTGAAAGTGATTAAATAGGGCAAAAAAATAAATGAATGTGATTAACAAAGTGGGCACAAGGGTGCCCATGTTATTGTTTGAAGAATAGTTTTTGTAGATATCCATGAAACAATACAAAATTTAAGTAAAATAAATAAATTACATTTAAACAAAAAATAAAATATATGTAAAAGCATAATTAATACATAAATGATATCTATTTATAATTTCCAAGCCAATAAGGAGGAAAAACACATAGGATTTACAAGCATATATTGAATAAATCCATATTAGAATCATTTAATCTAAATCCAAACTTGAAAATGCATTACAATACATATTTAAAACCTTACCTAGAAATATGGATCTAATCAAGATCTAGTATTGGGAGTGCTAGGGAACTTTTGATAGGCCTATGGAGGGTCACTAGATATTAGAACATGATTAAAATCCATAAAATGAGTTGGAGACTAGGTTATCCTACTTTAGATATTAAGTTTAATCACTTTGGATTGCAAATACAACTCTAGTACTATACCTAAAATAACTAATTTTATCTTCCATGGAGATTTAATGGAAAAATGTGAGTTTAGGGGCAAGTGTTAGGGTTGATGACTAGTGTAAGATAAACTAGTCATCTATTGGTTAGACCCATAAGGTGGGAATAAATCTCATAAAAATTATACATTGCATACATGAAATTTACATAAATATAAATTAAATAAATGGAAATGACTTTAGGGTTGTAAGAGTGCTACATAATAGAATGATAAATAACATAATGATAAATATTCTAATGATTGCTTGATCACTCTTATGTATACTTATGATTTTTTAGTGAGTTTTAAATAGATACTCTATGAACCTTATTCAAAATTAAATACAACACATGTATTTATAGAAAATTAAATTCAAATTAGGATTTTATGTGTGAAAAAATGGCCTTTAATAGTTAAAAAGTGAAAAACACAGGATGAAGGGAACATGTGTACCTTGACTTGATAAAGACCAAAAAAAAAGGATTATAATTGTTGAGGCACTTCTAATAGGTGCTAGGATAACTAAGGATATTATAATATAAAGTTTAAGAAGAATGGAAGAGATAAAAGATAACCTCAAGTAATTAATACAAAGGGAGAACCATTGAAATTCAACATATGTAGCAATAACACTAAATTTAGACCAAAATTTAAGAAATAAATAATCACACTAACCCAAATGAGAGGGGTGTGTTTGTGTGAACAGACATTTTAAAGTAGAAAAAATACATTTAAAAATGATAAAATTGCATATTTGGATCTCTAAGGAATGGTGTACTCTATATCTTACAAAACCACTTATATTTCCTACCAAAACATAGATAAATGAAATATAATAATAAATTATAAATTATAAAATATTGAAATAAAATACTGTTTAAGGATATGTGAAGATGAACTATGGTTGGGAACCCTATCCAACATGATAAATTTGAATCGTTGAGAATTGAAGTCATAAAACCTATTAGACATGGTTCTTCAATTATCCTATCATAATGAATAATATGTATAATAAAGCATAAGAAATGATTAGAATAAAAAGGATGATAAATATATAATATGATTTCACCCCTAAATATTTGATAAGGGTTCCTAAAACATAGTGAGGAATATCATCTTCAGAATGATAAAATAATAATCCCCATGTGGGACAATGCTATATAATATTATATACCATCTTAAAAAATCTAACATTGAAAGATATAAAAAATATAGATTGTTTGATCAGCTGCTATGAAAAATTAAATGTTAGATATCACCTTATGATAAAATAAAGAAATACACTAAATAAATTCAATCATAAACATTCAAAATTTTATTGAACATGTCAAGTAGTGGAAATTAATACTAATGAGTTTTTAGGGTTTTACCTCACATATAAAATGTATGTAAATATAAAAAAACTCACCTCATCCTTACCTTTTAATTTTGAGAGTAAATATTGAGAGATAAATTTACCATGGGGACTCAATGATCATTCTTGGAAAGTTGATTGGACCACATGAGGATGACTATGACATTAGATGAGGAGATAAGGTTAATAAATCATTATGAGCTTGATTTTTTTGTTTTTGGCCATGCTTATGAAAATTAAAAAAAATAATATCTAATAAAGGGGAGTGTTTTGATCCCATTCTATGACTGGTATGGCCCTAATAAGTACTATATGATTATGGGAATATTTGTGTGGTTATGGGGTTTTTTAGTAATTATGGACAAGATCATATGGTCAAGACCTTAGTATCAATTTTTATTTTGTAATACCTTCAAATACACATTTTTATATTGCAATTATGTTATCTTACCAAACATTGATTATTATTTTCATTTACTATGATGCATGATAACAAACATGTGGAAGCTATGCCATGGAGTTGTGTTAAATAAATACATTAATTTATCCTAGGAAAAGTTAAATGGGTGAATCTTTATGTGATTGGCCTAGGCAATGTAGTGTGTTCATTTATGATGATTAAACCATGTTATTATTGTTTCTTTGAGTGAGTAGAGGAATAGAAACACTTTCACATTCTAGCTTCTGCTAGGGGAGATTACTGACATTAGATAATGTGTGGAGGAATATTATGATTCCTATCATAGGGAAATAGATTATAGTAGAGAGATTGAATAATGTGGAGTATTTATTAGTGTTTGATTACTATGTAGGGAGAGTTGAAGATAATGATAATAGAGGGGGTATTTTACTAAAGACTATTATATATGGAGAAACACCACAATTTCCAAAATATCGAGTTGTATTATTGTACTCTATCATGACAATCAATACTAGGGGTGTGTCTTGATCCCTTGATCTACATAATAGAATGCAACTAATGGGGGGGGGAGGCTTACCATATAATCATGGGGGTGATTCATTTTCACTTTAAATGGACCTATATACATTTTTTTATGAGACACACGTAAGGGATTATAGTAGGGACATTTTTAAAGTACAATGTTAAGAATATAAGCACTTGAAAGTGGATAGGACTATCAGGGTACCCACTTCATTAGAGGATATAAAGATACCCATAACATAAATATGGTACCCAATGGAAAAAATATACTATGATACCTTAATGTCTTGAATTGCAAAATCACCATACTCTCTCAGGGAGGTCAATATCACCTAGTGATCTTATATGGATCATTTATGTTGGGTTTAGGATGCCATACAAATATGGTGGATTAGGTAGACTAGATGGTACCAATGTCAGTATGTAAATAAAATTTGAGTAGTTCTAATATGAGAGAATAATGATACAATTAAATCTTGCATAAGATGTGCCCCCAACCATTGTTATCTACCATAAGATGTAACTATGCCCCTACAAGGATGGAGAGGAGGTGATAGATGCCTTTGATGTGTATATGACTAAACAAGATAATGAGAAAAATAAGAGGCATATTGACCTTGGGGTCTATTATGTAGGAGCTACAAAAGCATGGAGGAAATTATGGGTTGGGGTTCAACCTTCACCATTATATCCACCAAAAGGAGAGGGATAGTATCTCAAGGAGGCATAATATATAGAGGATCTTGATGAGCCAATATAACAAGGATCAAAGGAGGAACCAATTATGATTTATCCAATTCAAGTGACATGGGATCTAAGATGGTAACAAGGAGATCCATGTGATTATGCCAAAAAACTTATTATTTTTAATATTTTACTTAATATTTTGGAAATCTATTATCAATAATTGAGCTGAATTTTTTAAAAATGAAGTAGAGGATCAAACTTTCACAGTCTTTCACATAATGAAGAGACTAACCCAAGACATACCAAAATACATTTAGGGTATGATCAAGTGAGATTATTTTTAATAATGGAGACATACCCATATTCAATCCAGTTAGCAGGGCTAGAAAATATTGCTTATAGGGATCAAATATGGTAGAGAATATGATCAAAAATATTGCATATAAAAAATCAAAGATTTTTTTGACACATAAAAAGATAATACAAGCACACATTGATCCTTATAAATGCACCTCTTAGTTCAAAATTCACTAGTAACACCGAATTTAGAGAGGAAAAAAAACATGGGTTATTATGCCCTCTATAGTTAGTGATGAGATTTCATAGACCATATTTTATGAGTAAAATAATATACATAAATATTATACAAAGGATATTAATAATAAGAAGATATATCAAGATAAATAAGGCTCGGGATCAAGGTTAAAGGCTAGGAAAAATACTAGGTTATAAACTCCTATGTCTGAAACATATATTCCCCATATGTTAAAGTGGAGAGGTAAGGGAATAAATTCCTTGCACATGGGATATGGTTTATATGGGAAATGTGCCTCCTTTGTGTTGTGTACCTATGGATGTCTCATAGATTTTATATTTTGATTATTTATTTCTCTACATGTATGTTTGTGTTCACCCTATTTTTAGATTTCCATGAATCATAATAGGATAAATTAGAATAATTATGTCAGATTGTAATATATGGAAATTAAGCATAAATGTAATTGATTAAGAATGATATAATAATAAAATTTGATATATTTTGAAAGTACTAAGGATATCAATATACTTAGCTTTATTTTTTGATTGGTTTAATGTGATTCTATCTTGACATAAAAAATAGACTAGAAGTAGGCTTGTGATTAATTTGTATCTATAATTATTTATCTATTTGCATTGGGTCACTAATATGAGACATGGGGTGTTTTTTTGGATGCAAGTGAATTGAGGGTGAAATTACCATCCTTGAATATTTTTATTCCTTAAAAATCATAAAGATATATTGTGTGGACAACACACTTTGCCTTTGGGAGAAACATCTAAATGTGTTAGCTACTCCAAATAGAACATGCAATGAAAATGTAGTAGTCAATATCCATAGAATGACAATGAAAATCTAAACTATACTCAAAACTTTAAATTTTAAAAATCAAGGAAGGAGTACTCATGTATGTGAGTAAAATTATGTTGCCTTGTAACTTATTGGAGATGATTTTTAATTTTTGAAGCATTGGATATTTGTGCTTCCTTGTTGAAGCACATGGATATTGTGGTAAAATTGAGGGTGACAAATCCCCAATTTTGAATTTTACTAAGGAAAGGGATATGGATTGGAAGGAAAATTCCCCTGGTACATATGCAACTAATTTGACACTGATCTTATATCCCTCAAGATGATAAATAAGAACCACAAAATGGGTTTTATATGGCTAATGTCATGGACATTGATCATTGATAAACCTCAACATACATTTCTTCAAAAATCATGAATCGATTGCTATAGATTGACTTATAGATTCAATTTTTCTTCATACTTAATTTTTTATGATATTACTTGATAAATAATTACAAAGGTGTAAATGTGTAAATGTGCATGAACAAAAATGATTCCACACCAAATCAATTCCAACTAAAATTTGTAACAATGTACATGAACCAACACCATGCCCAATTGAAATAGTGTATATGTGTGCATGAACCAACATCTTTCCAAACTAAATATTTACTATAAAAATTAATACATATGCCTTGCACATTCCCCTAAATGTATTTAAATTTTTCATTCATCGAGTGTAGCATAGAGTTTATATGCCTTGCATATTCCCTCAAATTTTTTCTAAAGATGAAAATAACTATCCCAATATGATATCTAAAATCACATTTGAAATCTAAAATTTGTATAATGTACTCAAATCTACACATGGATATTATAGTTTCTCTGACAAAGCCTATTAATAATAAATTTTTTAATGATAAATTTGTTTTGATATCTTCTACTTATCTACATATTTAGGGACAAGCACAGAAATTTACTCTATAGTTTTATCATACCCAAGAGTTATTCAACTATTGGGAAAACACCCTTATACCATGGGTTGAGTACTTCCAGATTTATTTTTTCAAGGTTATCCTCCATCACAACCAAATAATGTTGGAGATACTCCAAATCCCCTTCTCAAACCCTTCTCCTCAATGGGGGTTTAAAATATACCATAATTAGAAAAACCTTTATTTCCTTATCTCGGTGGTAGTCCCTAGTGTAAAGTGGTCATAAAATGGGTGTGATCATGCCTCCACCCTCTAGGTGACATATTATGGGTTCCTTAACTCATTCTAAGAATGATCAGGTGGGTGGATTACACTAAATATGCCTTCAAGATAATCCTCTTCTCAAGATAATATTCTTCGTAAGAATGATATATTACCATTGTCTTTCATTACTCCTTTTTCATGACTTTCACACTTACCTTTATGTCTTGATATGTTGTTTTAATGGTGATATTGTATAATTACATTTACCTGATAATTTATCTAAAACATATTAAGGAATGTATTTTTCCAACATGGACCATGAATATGAACTGGACACCTTTTTATTTTAACCATATTTGTAATTTTAGTTTGGGGGTTAATAATATAAATATTATTACTTTCCAATAAAAAAACATGGTTTATCTAAACATTTATTTTAAAGAGGTAAAAATGTTAGAAAAGATAACATTCTAACCATTAAAAGAGAAAATATTTTTATTTTTAAAATTGGTGATGGAAAGAAACAAAGGACTAAGAGACATTGGAGAACACAGTGACCACTAAAAATTTGAAGAGCTTAGATAGTAGGGAAAACTTGGGGAGGATGGTGACTAGGGAAAGTGAGGAGAGTTAGTGTATGAGGATAGTGGTGCACAAGATTAGGATTGAGATACAATGATAAAAATAAGACCAATGATGAAATTTAGTGTTGGGAATCAAGGGGTTTTGAAGGAATCTATCAGAGGAATAAATATGGGCAAAGGTTACAAGAAGCATGTGTTTGTTAGCTGAGAATGGAACACTAAATATCAAGTTAGACAAAGAGTTATTAACAAAATAAATTATTCTCATGTAATCAACATGAATGGTTGGTATATTCAATGAGATCTAGATAAAAGAGGAGGAAATGTAAAAAATGGTCAACTCACACTCGAGCACATTAATCCCTTTCACTTTATAACCTTTCTTCAAATGGATTTTTTATTTTTTAATTTGCTTGTGAATAAGATAGTGATATGGTTTTGCATGGAGAGCCATGATTTGTTAAGAATTATGGTTAATTTATAACCAAATGGAGAAAAGGGTTTGTTTCCTCAAATAAGGAGAGCCTCATAATCCATGTATATATTAATATATAGGCTACCTATTAGATTTATGGAATGGATAGTCCTTAAAGCAGATCATAAATAAGCTAGGAAATATCATAGATATAGCATATAAAACTTTGAATAGATATAAAATATATAGTGATATATTATGTGTGATCCAAAACATTAAATAATCATTACTATTTAACATGATTTTCATAGTCTTTTCTCAAAAAAATTAACATCATTCTCAAACTATTTCCATAATATTAGATCACTACTTTTATCTCCTAGATAGGGCCATACTCCTTTAAACAATGATACCATGGTGGACCTATCCACAAGGGTAAGACCTATCCATGTGCCATTTGAAATTTATTTTCATAATTTAAAAATTTCCATTTGGGTGAGCACATACATTTTGTGTGTTGATTTGGACCTCTGATGTCTTCATGATCACTAGATTAATAGTATTGGTTGCTTCTAGTGGTGTCATCAAATTCATATGGCCAAAAAAATTATTGGTGGTGTACAATATAATGAAATTTATCTTCTTCTCATCATATTTTAAATAATTAAATAACTTATAAGTTTCAACAATATGAGGAGATAATTCATCTGTCATTTAGTATCCAAGATATTGTACAATCTAAGAGCTATGTGTTGAATGTCACCTTAAATTACCCCAAGAACTTGTACTATATAATTATACCCTCATACCTACTCTATCTCCTATTATTGATTTTTATTGAATTATTTAGTGCCCATATGAATTCTAACAAAGCCTCTATATTTCCATGAAGATAAGGTTCATAATACTCATTGTATGGAGACTCTCTAAGTCACTTGATGTTTCTCTTTAATAGCAAGAACACATCTTTCCTTTCTTCCATAATCACATTGCTACTAGATTCATCTTGGATCTTTCTTTTCTTGACCCTTTGGATGGTCTCTATTGATTTATGAAAGATGGAACTCATAGTGGGAAGCTTTATATTGACTAGATTTGGTCTTTATGTAGCTTGGGCCTCCAAGTCTGCCACCTATTATGGAATCACTAATTGTGTAACATCCACTAGTTGAGTGTCTTAGGAGGAATCCTCCAATAAAAACCCCCTAGAAGACTTACTTAAGGCCTTCACATGTAGTTGTTCTAGAAAAGAAGGGAATATGATTTTGGATCAGTCTACATTACCAAACTGGGGCATGGGATGCACTATATAAGTGGCCTTATTCTTATTGGTTTTTGTAGATAAAGTAATAGAAGTGGCTTGAGTAGTACTAGAAGAAGGAATGAGCAATCCAAACTGAGTGGAATACACATGAAGCTAAACACTTACTAAGTCACCCAATATTTTTTTAAAATGAATTTTATTAGTCTTAAAAATAGTGGGGAGAGCATTAACTGAAGAAGTAACATATGAAGTGGAAACCATAGGGGCAAAGAAATAACAATATTGCTATAAACAACTGGATATGAAGAAACCAAAATAGAACTAGAAACAACTAGAACCATAGAGATTGAATAAACCATAATAGTACTAGAAACAATTGGAGATGAAGAAATAATATAAACCATAGGTATTGAGGAAACCACAATAATTAGGGAAATAATTGGAGTAGTGGCTATAGTGGCAATGACTTCACTTGATCCTATATCCTTAAGTGACACTTTTAATTTTATTCATTGAAGGGTAAGGAATTTATCCCAATGTAGTTATTCATCCTCATCCTTAGACTTAGGCTCATTTGATGGTGCCTCCATAATTAAACCTTTAAGATATTATAATGATGGAAGAGGTTCTCTACGGGCTCTTGATTTTCTCTTGTAATAAATTTTTGTATTTTTAGACAAGGGAGGAGTCTCCTAAGTGGTGGATGGTATAATGCCTATGCTTACAATAATAATAAATGAGGAAGTAATGGGAAGAATCAATGAAAATTAGTTCCTATTCTTCTCCCTAACAAGTTGTAGTAGTGGACACTTCCTCCACCTCTTGCTCTTGCATGCCAACCTTAATTAAAATTGGTGGTGAAGTTTGGGAAGGCCCTTCTTATATGGAATTTGACATAATAGTTGCTTATTCTACACTCTACTCCTGATTCACATTTGTCATCATAATGGTGGTGGTTGGGAGGATGTTCCTTTATCCAAAGGTTGATGGGTAGGCTGAGAGGTCATGTAGTATATGGTTTCCTATCCAATAGGTGGAGTATAGTTATTAAATGATATGCTATCAACCTATCCACTTGTACCCTTTATAACATCTCAACATAATCCTTTGCATTCAAGAACATGAAATCATGCTCATAAGGTTCATGTTAGTAGGGGATTCTTAGGTTTGAGATATGTTTTTGGATAAGGCCATGAGGATCCCAATCTTTATGTGGAAAATATGCCAATGAGTATAATTATCTAATTTTTTTGACTTATATAAAATGCTCCTTGTTTGTGTAGCACATCCATACAATTATAAGGGAAGACTCTTGGAGCATACCCTTATATTTCTTCTTCATGTATTCATCTATACTCCACCATAATTGATTAGCTATTTCCTGCTCTACCAATTTGTTTATGACATTTTTTGGGAGACATAAAGGGGAAATATTGTGTCATACCACCATGATTATAATATAGTCTGGGTATAACGAATAATCCTCCCTTGTCTAGAGTGTCTTCATGATGATTTTTATAATGGGTCCATGGGTTCTTCATAATTTGACCTCCAAAGTTGAGGATAGATATTCCCAGCTATTATGATTATTTCCTCATGTATGAATATATATGGAAGAATAAATAGTAGCCACATACCTAATTATTGATAAATTTTGGGATCGGGCTCTAGAGTGGTCCATTTTGAATGTAAATGGTGTCCATGACTACATCAAATATATATGACATCATGTATAAATGGTTTTGCATGGGTATTTTATCCTTTTAAAACATCTATTCCTAGAGTTTGGTGCTAATTATCTCTCCTAAGGCAAAAGTGAGCTCTAAGGTCATCAACAGGTCTAACAATAGAACACATTCTAGGTAGATGAAGTGAATGCTATTGTAACCATACAATTTATTTAGTAGGGACATCCCAATGTGGATTCCCATCCTAAATTTAGTTATTGGCATGGGTTTCTTTTCCTTGAGGGTGACCACCTCTTTGAGAGCAATTCATTTCATTATTGTAATTTTGATTATGCTTGTTTTCTTCCATAGTTAAACTATGTATAAATATAATGTGGCATCTATGATGGGTATTTGTATGTATCTTTGGAAAGCATCCCTCAAGATGTATACAAATACTATATTATGGTTTAGGTGGTGTAAAAATATACCAATCACCTTCCTTATGAAGAACAAGTCCCAAAGTAGGTCGATGTAGGGCACCACTTCAAGCTTAGTTGTTGTAAGCTGTAATTAATAGTGTTTTATTGGTATTTAGTCCACTAACAACTAATTCTACTCAGTCATTATATTCTATTCATGTGAGTGGGAAGCTACATTCTCTATTACATCCTATAAAGCTATGTAATTAGAATTTTTGTCATCAAACACTGTTATGTTGAATATAGTGTCTGTGTACTCTTTGAAGTCCTTGATGGATATATTTAATGGTGGAAATACTCCTTTGATCAAATTAGATGATGATTCTATTATTAATCTATTTTCTCATGTAACTCATCTTCAATTTGACTATTTTCTCTCTTAATGGAAGTAGTTTGCAATTGAACATAGAAAGCTAGGGCTTCAAGTTCTCTTTGGAGTGAAAATTAGCTCAAGATAATTAACACTAAATAGGCATGATGTCTCTTCTAAGTTATTTCATATATATTTTGAGTATAATATGTTGATTCTAGGTCATGCACCATTAATTCCTAACATTTCCAAGCTTATTTTACTCATTTAATTTGAATGTTGCCACTTATTTTGGTGGGTATGACATGTAGAATTTATATACATTTAGAGAAATTCCATGTAATAACCTTATAAATATGTCACCCTATCATTAATTCCAAATAAAATTATGTGTGCCATGTGCCATACCTTCAAAAGTTGGTTGTCAAAACTTTTGTTGGGACTAGGCTAGCTATAACTCTCACAATGCCTTAGATGTGTGAAACACAAAGATAAAAGTTGTGTAGAGTGAATCTTATGGTAAAAAATTCTAAACAAAAGTTGTGAAGACCCATAAGATTGAATATTTTGAAGATGAAAGTTAAGAAAAACAAGTTTCATGATGCATAAAAGTTTTGAAAAAAAAGTCCGATAACTTTTTGTAAAGAGTAAAGATGCACAGAACCGAAATGCTAAAGTATGCAACTTGTGAAAACAATGAGTTGTGAAAACATCTTGTCAAGACAAAAGCTTCGAACAAAAGTTCTATATATGAAACTCATGAAGATGTGGAAGAAACCCAAAATTTATGATGAATGAATATTGTGAATCTCAAAATTTTTGAAGACAAAAACTACAAAATTCACAACTTGTAAAGTGAAAAATATGCTAAGTATGAAACTTAGGATCCCAGTTAGTAATTTTCATGCATATTGGAAAACCTACATGTATGAAAAAATACTTAAATCCATTAATACATTAGTATGAATAAATCATACATTAAAAACTAATTGCATTTATACATGATCAACACACAACTAAATCTACATGCAAAATAAGAACTTTTTAAAGTTTTGAGCTTAATGAGGTGCGCATGAGAATGTGAATAAAAAAATAATTTTCAAACCAGACCTAGGATTTTTAGACTACATTAGGGCCCTATTCATAAAATTAAGAATGGGGTGTGTTGAGTACAAAAAGTGTAACTTCCATTAATATTTGACATGATCTTCCAAGGATTGCATTATATTGCTCTAAAGTATGATTGATTTGAAATAATAATGAACATGATTTAGGACCAAGATTGATTACTAATTTGATAGATAAAATGCAATGATTTAGTTATCTTGATTTATTAAAATGTTTTGTATCATACCTAAGATATTTGAGAAAATCTAAAGTGAATATGTTATGTTCTTATAGGTGAGTAGATATAATATTAGTGCACTGTTTACAATTTAGAAGTGGCTTGCTAATGAGAGGCTTCAAATAAGAATAATGTGTATTTTTTACCTCTTTGATAATCATATTTTTAGGATCAATTTTAGATATTGATTCTTGCTATGAAATGCCTCTATTTAAAAATACTTTTTTTAAAGTGCTTTGATTTTATTTTGGTAATTGTATATTTGAATGTATATCTATGTGAGTATTTGATTATTCCCTTTGTACCTTATCTTTGGAAGATGTGATCATTGTATTAAAAGTATTTGAGTCAACTAATTGTGAAATAATATTATAGTTTAATCACTTAAAAGTGGTATTTGGATGCTAATAGTGTTGCTTTAGATAGCCTATTCCTATATTAGCCCTAGACATATCCTATAACCTATTTCATACTTTTTCAGCCATTATGTAGACCACAAACATTTTATGTTAGCTTAAACATAGTACCAAAACATTTTTACCATATCCTAACCTAGTGGGACCAAAAATATTCTAATTAGACACTAACACCACATTAAGGACACTCGAGCCACATACCGCAAGTGTCCCCAACTTGGTACTAGTATCCCTTGACCTAACTCTCTTGAACAAATATATTTTCAACTATGTACCCATCCTAAGTTTAGTAGAAGTATATTTTATTATCTACATAAGCTACATATATCTATAAATACAAGACTGTTTGACCTTTATTCACTATATGGAAAATAGATGCAAAAGCCTATCCAAATAAGAAAAAAATTGAGCAAAATTAAGGTATTTAATCCCTATTCTACCCTACTTATGCATACTACCATATATAGCTTCACTAAGACCATATTTAAAATATTTTAAATCTCAAGTACACTCAAGGCCTTCAAGACCACTCTCATTCTAGCATTCACTTACACTTACACCAAACACTAGGTGGGAAAATTACATCAAGCTTGATCCCTCCTTAGAGTATAGGTATGTAGGCAACTCTCTTCATAGGCAACTCTCTTCATAGTGGGGTTTTGAGGATGTCCATCCTATCCTAATAATGAACAAACATTTATTTTTCATGCCATACTTGCAAGAAGGATTAGGGTTTGCACACTAAATCATATTTTCCAAGCATAATATAGAGTTCTAAACTTCATGCACATGGGACATAAACACAAGCACAAGTGTTCCAAAAAATAGGAACAATCTTGTAAAGAGGACATTAGTGCCATTTTAAGGATACTAGAGAAATATGACACTATTATCTAGGTAGGGTACTACTATCCAATGAGAAATTAGACCCAAAGACCCTATTGATGACACTTGAGACTTGTCGAGAACCCAATTTTTAAAACCTAAATCTTCTACAATAGTCACTTTCTAGATAAGTTTCTATTTATACATATTTATTACTATTTTTATAAAATCAAAAGAAGTCAAAATCTATAACAAATCAATGATTAATTATTGCATATTATTTAATTGATTTAGATATCTTATCCATTTAATCTATCTTATGATTTACACTTACATAGTCAACACCCTAAAAAGTTAAATTATTTGGTGAACCCGACTTACTTTGAATATTGCTTCAAATCCTATTTTTCATTTTCCAAATTTATGTGCAATAAATTAGTGCTGCATACTTCTAGTTTTTAAATTTTTTTAGACAACTTATCTAATTAAATCAATTACATATTAGGATTTAAATTTATTTAAATATAATTTAAATTTATTACAAAGAAACCCTAAAATTCAAAAAAACCTAACCCTAAACACACTTAGGGTTTTTATCCTTTTTGTATATATAGTCATATTTTAATTTCAAAATATTAGATTTGATTCAATATTTAATTTTTGAATTTTTTCTTAGATTAATATTCTTAAAAGGCTCAAAATATACAAAACTTATTTTCCTACATTACACACTACAATGGAAAAATTTAACAACAAATTTGATGAGACCAATAAGCAAAAATTACAAGAATCTATGTCTAAACATATGTATATATAAGATGACTTCATCAATATTCTTGAGGAAGAACTCCAAAAAATAAATAATGGTCAATATTTAACTCCCATATCTAATAATTTTATTACACATCCAGTGGGGCCAACTCAACCAACTCAGATAACATAACCTAAGATTGTTATTCAACAACCATCAGTGATAGATACACCACTTATGTCTAGTTCCTCCACTCTAGATGTACAATACCTTATGCACAAGATTCATAATCTACAATCTAACGTATTACATCTCAATAAGGGATCCACTAGGCCATCACATGCCTTAGATTCTAACATTCTCTTACATACACCTTTGGCACATGACATAGTGGCAATTCCCTTACCATCTAGTTTTGTGTCACCTAACCTTACATTATATGATGGAAAGGGTGACCTAGATCATCATCTCATAGCTTTTCACATAGCATGCTTGGACTATGTGTCCAATAATTGGATTTTTACAAAGTTATTTACACGTAGTCTCAAGGATTATGCTATATACTAGTTCTATTATTTACCAAATCAATATATCATGAAATTCAATCCTTTATCCAACATGTTTATAGCACACTTCTCTTTCAACATCAATGATAAGATATCATATGTACAAGTGCCATAGTTAAATAAAAATTTGAGTGAGCTTATTACAGATTATGTCTTATGATACAAGATAATACTAGTGAAATTGACTAGCCCCATGGTAGATAGAGAGCTTTAGGACATATTTAAACAATGTCTCCTACCAACATTACATGAAACTATCTTATTCAAGAAGTTTACTACATTTATCAATTTATGCCACACAGTCAAGGAAAAATAGGTTAAGCTCTTATCAATGGGAAAACTCAAGCACACAAATGGATCATAGTCAATTATTAGGAGTTCAAACAAACCTCCATACAAGGTAAGGGACATAGAGAACAAAAGTGATCAAACAACCTTAGTTAATGTAGCTTTTGAGCCATCTCCCAGATTGGTTTTATCTAATCCTCAATGCAGAGTCTTAACTAATCTTCTAGAATCACCAGTATGGGTTATGCAATAGCTCTTAAAATGTAATGTCATATCTCTCCCTCCCATTAAAAAGGTTTATATGACATGATCTCTTTAAAATAACTATGATTTAAGTGCATTCTATGAGTATCATAGGGCACTAAGTTGCATGACAAATAGATGTATTAGCCTAAAGCACAAAATACAAGATCTAATTGAGGCTAATATTATTGATGTGGGCACACTAATAGAGAAATAAAAACCAAAAAAAATAGAGGCTAAGGAATTGAATATATTTTTATATCCATTCCCAAAGCATATAACAAATAAGGTAGGGGGCACATAAGCTGTTCACTATATATAGTAGGCACATCCAACACCAGCTTCATATCACATAGTTACAAAGGAGGCATAGCCATTGCATAACATTATTAGCATGTAACATACTATAATACCACCTAGACCACTTATCACATTCTTAGAGTAGGATATTTTTGATGATGACATAGATCTACATGCACGCTTCATATAAGCATACATAGACCACCATCCTATTCAGAGTTTTATGTTTGATAATTGGTCAAGCATTAGCAATGCATTGTGACACTCTTACAATACTTGGGCTTCTATTGTAGGTTTGACCAGCACACATAGCCACTTGATTCCTAGTGGTACCTAGTGAAAGTGTATTTGATATATTATTGGGAAGGCCATGGTTATAATAGATCCAAGTGATCCCATCTATAGTAAACTAATGATTGAAGTATATACATGTTAATCAAGTGGTTAAGGTTGAAGGTGCCCCATATGAGTATCCTCTACCCATCTTGTAGGTAGTTTTAGCATAATTTCCAATTACATTTCTAGCATAGACACCAGTTACATTTATAACTCCATTATCAGATATTACATGGTTATCAGTTAGAACGAACAATATAAATCTTATGTATACATCATAGAGTCTAGTAGAGAAATTAATGTAGGATATGTCTACTCCTATGGTATTGACATGTACACATACTCTCTGAGGGAGACCATTACTAGAGAGACCCATGCAGTAGAGATATGCCAAAGATTCTAGGGGACCTTTCTCTACTAATTTTATTCTGAGATCCATTTTATTAGGTTCTAGGGGTTCTCAACATAGGTTACCTACATCACCTATAACTTCTTCTTCTACCAGATGGGTTCCTAAGACCGCTATAGTTTATAGGGAATCATAGTCAGTGCCACAACTTCATAGCATCATTACATAGGTATATTTAGAAACATTTTATACAACACAATAGATTATGGGATCATAGTTTCCATTTCACACTACACACATGGTCATAGTTCCCCTATTTGACATAGGCCATGGTCATAGTGGGTCTCTCATGAGACTCATTGGTTATTATGGTTCCTACTCTTTTACACATTTAATTCTCTCACTCACTCCCTGTACATAGTTTATTTTCATTTTCTTATATATAACTTATAACTAGAAAACACAAAAATAATATAGCATGTCAAAATACAAAAACATTCAAATATTACCTAGATAACACAAAATTTATTGATTATATGCATTGCTATGTTTACATTTCTATTACTTTCCAAATATTACATATGTTATCTATCTTAGTATACTTACTTTTATCATACATAGATGCTTCACTTGTTCTTGTCAAGTGCTCGTAGATTACATACAGGACCTTGGTCCACTACACTAATCTAAAATTACTATTATCTACCCATTGGGGGCATATACACTGATTTAAGTTTATTCATTTTATAGAGCCACCCACTTGAGGGAATCTCATAAATAGTTGTTATGACTAGGTTCCATCCTTAAATACTATACATTTTAGTTTATGCATTTATATATCTTGATATTGATTATTATTACTCATTGCTTAGATTTTTTTCTGACTATTACTAGTTAGACTTATCCTATATACATCTTAGAATTTACACAAATTTATAATACATAGTTATACATGCCTTCATTTATAGCTTTCTTAATTTATACTTAATTGTGTTTCCTATGCTTATTCCATTTCAAGGGAGTTTGAATATGCCATTGCTCTTTGGCTCTACGCCACTTCTATGTTTGTATGATTTGGACATGTGACCATGTCCCTTATGTGTGTTTTACTAATTATATATGCAGACATTTGAACATGTCCTTCTATGTGGCTCTAATCCAAATTGCTTGTTTATTGTATATGTAGACATTTGAACATGTCTTTGTATGCATTCTATTCTCATATTTAGTGACGTGTGCCCATGTCCCTTGTATTGTGGCCCCTTGGCCTAATTTTGTGTCCTTCATGTGTTTTATATGTATGCTTTCATATATGTGTCTTCACCATGACACTTTTTTTTTTAATTTTTACACACATCAATTTTCTATGCCATGGGGGACCTCATGCATCTAACCTTCTTATTTAGGTCTCATTATGGACATCATGCCCCTACCCCTATGTAGCTACTCATATTTACTATTATACACGTTGATTATATCTATCTTGACACCCTTATGCAATGCTAGATTACAACATACATCTTACATTACCTACTCATGCTCAATTTTTTACATTTTGATGTTATGTTTGTATATTGTATTAGAATATCATGCTATGCTTTGGCTAACACATTTTGTAGAGCTAATTATTTTGAGTATAGTTCTTACATAGGTTCTGTAACTACCCTCAAAAGAGGGGGAATTCAGAGGGGTTTATCATAGAGATCAGGCTCCTACTTTGCTATTCATAAATTATTTTTAGCATATAGGTTCAGTTTCAAGAATCAGATATAGGTTAGACAAAGGAAAAAATAGGGAATAAAAAAGCATTTCACTCACCCATATTTTAGAACAAACAAACAATAATACCCATATTTAGTCACTAGTGCCACATGGATCTATTGTCTATTACATGGTGATACTTTTTAGTGTACCTAGCTTTAGGACAATCTAGATTAACTAGAATAGTACACCAGATATAGTACATATTTACATAGGTACAATCATAGGTTTGATAGTTATGTTCATATTTTACTCAGATACACTCATTTTAGATTAGATTCATACCATTTAATCATATTTGTGGGCATCATGCATGAAATAATCATTCCCACATTTAGTTCAAAATCAATACTCAAATATCATATTGGGGTCATGTGTACAACACATAATTTCTATATGCTCAATTACACACAAGTTGATTATATGGAATGGTAAAATCCATGTCATTATCTATGTTGTATACACTTGTTATCATATTATAGATTGTCAATAATTTCATGCTTTAATCCATTAGTAATGGTTGGCATTTTAGAGTGTCCTGGATCTACTTAATGTACATGAGTGGATGTGGATCTAACATGCACAATTATAGTTAGATACTTTTATCACTTTACATAGTTCAATTTTAGATGAATCTACTTCACATGGGTGGGAAATGATGGAGTCATAGCCTATTTGAGTTATTGAGCCACCCACATGACAGGGTTAGACACATTTACATTCTTATCCAAACTATTCATAGATCATGATCCATTGAGTACCGGTGGGTAATGATGGATTCAAAACTGGATTTAGTTCTTGAGTACCCATATAAGGATTGAGCAACCTATCATCTCAGTTGAATATATTCAATAATTTGGTCAATTTACACACTCATACACATAGTTTGTCACTAGGTTCATGCATTTGTTCACATACCCAATGAGGTGTATTCATTCCTTTCCTCATTCCTATCTCTTTACTCAACTTTACTCGATTAATTTATTTAGCATAGTTTTTTTATTTTGATAATCTCTTAAATAAGGATTGATTTTTGCATATTTCATTGCAGGTCATTACTTTGGATCATGTTTCACATATACAAACCCAAATTCACATATTCAGACTCAAATTTATGGGCTTCACTTCCTAGGTAATTCTAGGTACACTTATTTTTCCTTTATAATAGTCATTTTGCTTTGATATATTTCTAGCATAAGGGGGGGATGTAATCACCTAAAAGTGGTATTTGGATGGTAAGAGTGTTGCTCAAGATAACCTATTCCTATCTTAGACCTATACATATCTTATAACCTATTTCACATTTTTATAGCCATTATGTACACCACAAACATATTCTGTGAGCTCAAACATAACCCCATAATAGATTTCCTATATCCCAACCCAATGTGCCTCAAAGTTTACCAGCTAAACACTAAGATTGCATTAAAGACACTAGAACCACATGGCACTAGTGTCCCCAACTCGGGGCTAGTGTCCCTTGCCCTGACTCTCCCAAATGGATATATTTTAAATGTTTTCCCATACTAAGGTTGACCTAAGTAAATTTTATTATCTACACAAGCTACATATCTCTATAAATACAAAACTATTTGAACTCTATTAACTAGATGGAAAATAGATGCAAAAACCTATCCAAATAAAAAAAAGTTGAGTAAATTTAAGGTATTTGATCCTTATTTTGCTTTACTTATACATACTACCATCTATAACTTCCCTAAGCTCATATTTTAAAGATTTTGAATCTCAAACATACTCAAGGCATTTAAGACTACTCTCATTCTAACATTCACTTGCAATTACATCAAACATTAGGTGGGAGAACTACATTGGGGTTGATCCCTCCTCAGAGTATTGGTTTGTAGGTAACTCTCTTCAAAATGGTATGTTGAGGATGTACAACCTATCCTAATAACACATTTATTTATCATGACATATTTTTAAGGAGGATTAGGGTTTGCATACTAAATCATATTTCACAAGCACAATACAGAGCTCTAAATTTCATGTGCCTAGGAATAGAACCCATAAACATAGGCACATGTGCTCCCAAAAAATAGGAAAATAGTCCTATAAAGAGGATATTAGTATCACTTTAAGGACACTAGAGAAACATGGTGCTACTTTCTAGGTGGGGCACTACTGTTTAGTGAGCAATCACATTGAGGGATCTTGTTGATGAAACTCAGTCCTATCTATAACCTAGTTTTTAGAACCCAAGTCTTTCATGACAATCACTTTATAGATAAGTCTCTATTTATACATATTTATTAATATTTTTAAAAAGTCAAAAGAAGTCAAAATATATAACAAATTAGTGGTTAATTATCACATATTATTTAACTAATTTAGACATCACAACCCTTTAATCTAACTTAAGATTTACACTTGCATAGTCAAAACCATAAAAGGTTAAATCATATAGCTATTTGAGATATTTTGCAAATTCAATTAATTTGAAAGGAGTACCTTACCTTTAGTTTTTATATAAGATATATATCTATATTCACCCACTCCAAAACATGTAAATAAATAATGAGATATTAGTCATATTCATCAATGGGATTGAAATTTAACTTTCATAGTTGATCACCTATTAGTCTTTGTGTATCTTCATCATCACCACTGTTTTTTTTGAATTGATCAATAATGGTAGTTCCTAAATAGGTCATACTGTTACTAAGGAAATTGGTGTTTGTTGCATTTCTAATTTTCTATATTCCTCCATTTTTTTATGAATTTATGATTTTTTTATAGCTTCCTTGATAGTCTCCTCTATTTGCTTAAGAATTTTCTCTTTTGACATAGCTTACTTGATAGGATTCTTTATTTGCCTAGGAATTTGTTAACTATGTGGGGTATCATTTATATTACTTGATCTATCCACTTCATAATTATGAAATTAGGCCATTTAAATGGGTTGTTTAGGTGGGATGATAGAGACATTATCAAATTGAGATTATGTCATTTTGAAATAATGAAAATGTACATCATCAAATTTAATTATATACTCATGTGTAACATGTAAAAATTTAATGCATTTATGAAATGTATACAATATATATTACATTGCATGAATCTAAGGCTGACCCAAGAGGATATTATATTATAGTTGATTGGGGATGACTTGAAAAATAATAGGTACCAGTTTTGGGCCTTATAGTAAATCCAATGTGATAGTTCCAAATATATGATTTGGAGTGCTAAAAAATCCATGTATAGGTTGCTTTGATATGTGAATACTATACTAATTGAAACCCAATTTTAGTATGAAGTCATAGCTTCAAATATTTATCCTAGAACCATTGTAAACTAATGCACGATTGACTAGTTTTTCATATATTTACATTTGATTGAATAAGGGAAGATTCTACTCAATGATATACATGGAGGATATATATTATTTATCAAAAATATAATTATTATTAATATATTCTAAGGTAAGGTATTATTCTTGATTAAAATTTAGAATATTATCAATATCCTTGAAGGTATTCATGATAGAAGTAAATAAAGTTGGCTCTGTATCCATAAGAAAAGTGGTATCCCAAAACATTACATATAAAATATCCTTATTAGTTGGTGATTGTTTCAAAAAATATAGATTATAAATTTTAGCTAGAGTATTACGTAGTTTGTCAATGAGATCATACCCCTTGTGCGAAAAACTTTCCTTAGAGGAGGTAAAGAAGAACATTGTGAGTAGTAGGATTGGATTATGGAGGCAAAGGTAATCTCCCTCTTCTAGTTTAAACAACAAGAACATTGGAATATAATATGAGTTGTGGATGAATACTGGGAATATATTGATGAATATAATTAGGTTGAGGTTGAAAATGGGAAGCAGAAAAGATTGTACACATGCCCTTTGGCATCTATTTATGACAAGAAGTAACTTGGATTGGATATTATAATACTAAGTATTATCAATAGGAGATGGAATAATTTAGATTTATACATAAGGGGTAGACTCTTATTTGTATCTAATACCTATTATTTAAAATAAGGTACATGCACTTTTACCCCCAAATTATGATAATAATTACATGTGATGATGGTAAATTTTTTAGAGAATTATTAGAGGAGCTAATGTTGCAAACTAAGAATTAAAAAGTGATCAAGGGTTTATTTTATACATGTTATCCTCTAGATTTTATTGATTTTTAATCCATGATCTAACATAATAAATAACACTAAAATGGAATACAAGATGAAAAAATAAATTTCATAATCCTGTGTAACATATGAAAGAAAAATTCATTCACTGAACCCATTATGAGTAGAATACAAATATGAAAAAAGGTTGATAATGAAAATAAATAAAATAAAATAAAAAATTAAGGTATAATGGTGATTTAGGCAAGGTTTTGAATGATTTTGTGGGTTCTCAAATATACTTTTGCATTCATTAATTAGTGTTGGCCCAATGTTTCAAAGCACTAATTATAGAAGAAAAAATATTCCTATAGTCTACTAACCCTATTTATAAGGGTATGGTGAGATCAAATTTATTTGGTGATATGCTCATCATAGGTGGAACATAAATCAAATAGCTAAAGGAGGCTTCTTATGGTATAAACAAGGTATCCTAGGAATTTATGATATATCATGAGGTACATGGAAAATAAACTCTATGTTTAGTATTGTACAATGGTTATGAGTATTGGGGTAAAACCCTCATGCCATAATGTATATAAACAAGTCACTACATAACCCTTCATGATAAAAACTAAGTAGTTTGAAAATTTCTAGAACACAACTTCTAAAAACAAGCACAAACAAAAGAAAATAAAGAAAAAAATTAAAATATTTTTATGTACAGGTATCAACGAAATTTAACCTGAGGTCGAAAGAAATAGATTATATGTTAGATTTATCTAAGATGGTGATAAATATCTTCAATTTTAGAATACCCAAGATCAATAAAAATATTATTCATTAGATTTATATCCAGGGTTTAAGGGTGTTATATTTGTATTTATAAATGTACAAAAATATGTATGAAATCCTAGAACAAAAATCAAGAAAAAAAGTAGTGTTTTAAAAATAGAATATTTACTCTATTTTAATTAAATTTATCAAACTAATAAATATAAAATATTGAAATTTATTTACATGAATGTATAATATACATAATTATAATTTTGTTAAAAATAATAAATAGGCCTATATATATGAAAACCTCCCTAAATAGATCTTATGCTAACTATACAAATTGAATATGAATGAAAAACTATTTAAAAGGAGCTATGTATTATGTCATGACCAAATTCAAGAATTTAAATTGAACTAGAACAAGTAATCAAGTAGAGGATAAGGCCAAACTTGGGCTTGTTTTCTGAATACAACCACATTTTTATTGACTTTGAGACTAATTTCTCAATTTGGTTTTGTGTGATACTTTGCAAGGTTTGACTATTTAATAATGTGTGTCGATATATCATGCAAAAGACCTGTAAAAAATTGAGCTATCCTAAAAAACCCTATTTAATCTGAGTGCTACCTACATATCCCAAATGGGTCTCAAGCCAATGTATTTTTCCTTCCTAGGGTGATTATATGATCTATGACTATGAAATTATATGAATGTAGCTAGAATATTTATTGAAATGATTGAAAATGGATTCCATTGACCTAAAATAAAAGATATTCAAACTTTTCCTATGACTGTTAGAATGTAGAAGAATTGAAATTAGAAGAAATAGTGCTCTTTTGATCACTATGCAGTAGAATTACCAAGTGATTGCTAGATTGATAAAGTGTTGTATTTAGTGGCCTTGAAATTAATATATATGAGAATTTTTTAGATATTTTATCTAAATAAATTTACAAAATATGTATTAAATCCATTTATAATGTTTTAATTTAAAAAATCAATAGTTGGAACACAGGGGACAAGGATATATTAGTGCATAAGGCTGCAGTGCGACCTTGTCTAACTTAATGCAAACTTATCCAAGAAGGACAAAGGCTACTAAAAAAGGTTTGAAAGGAACCCATAACTTTAATAATGATGAATTAGGTTGAAATGGGGATGCATGTGCGATATTTGTAGTGTTTGTAAGACAATGTATACTCTCTTTATAGATTTTGAGTCAATAAAATGTCAAATGGACCAAATAAGGTAAATATGTAAAATTAAACATTATAAAGCACATAATGATTAATTTTATGTGTATCCAACCATGAATAAGATAAGTTGAGATGGGAATGCTACCCTTTGTGATAATAATCAATGAATGAAGGCTATTTAAAATTAATATGATAAATCCTTCATGGCCCTCTAAACTAGTTTGGTTTTTTGATTAGCCTCTCTAAGGCTAATATATTTTTATAGATTAAAATGAAGAGAAAATTCATTGGTAAAAAATTCATAAGCTATAGTTTTTAGGACCCTCAATCTATATTTTTTTTATAAATATAGTTATGAGTTTTTAGACCATATTCTTCTTAATTTCCCCTTATTTTAGAGAATATGGATGTGGATTTTTAAATGGATGAACAAAAAATGGTCTTGTACTCCAAAATATACAAGAGATCCTAATAGGTTGGTTGGATGGGTTTGGTGACACATGAAATCTTTGGTTGATAGACCCTTCCTCAATAACTTGGAACATATGAAAGCAAAGAAAAAATAGATTTTGTAGAGAACACTTTTTATTTGATGAAAGATTTTATTTAACTAAGAAGCCGTATTCTAAGAGACCATCAAATATAAAGTCCTTTTCCATAAAATGAAAATTATTAGAGTTGATAGACACATTATTTTTAATTGGAATATTCTAAGAAAAGAGTTGATTATTATTGAGAATATATAAATAAATAATAATGTAATAATCTAGAGGGCCCTAACCCTCAAATATTTTAAGCTTATATTTTATGGTGCATCAGAATAAAATGGAAGAATCTATGGCATTGG
Source organism: Torreya grandis (assembly GCA_037957365.1). NCBI lineage: Eukaryota > Viridiplantae > Streptophyta > Pinopsida > Cupressales > Taxaceae > Torreya > Torreya grandis. The sequence continues at coordinate 604,346 of JARHVA010004492.1, forward strand.
TAGAATCATAAAAAACAACCAAAATGATGTAGTGAAGTTATTTTTTGTCAACATTAAATTGACTAATAAACATATTGTAGAAACTTGGATTTGACTTAGGGACTATAAATAACTTTTGTAAGTAGCATTAAGAACTTGGAGGTTGAAGGTGACTCCATGATTATAATCAATGCTATCAAAAAAAGAAATATAAATTGGAGACTCCACAATATTATTTAAGAAATTTGTGATATTGTTTGAATTTGAGTTTATTTCTTGGAAACATGGATATAAGAATATTAAGAGACCAATTGAATTTTTGGTTAATATCAAGAAGTTGCCTTTAAATATGGAAATGTGATTACATCCTTTGATATAATAAATACATGGGAAGAATTTTATAAATTAAAATTTTATGATAAAAATAATTTATTCTTGTGTTTTTTTTAGTCTAATTAAGAGTGATGATGCATAAACATAGGTTGGATGCCTCTTCTCATCTCCCACTCAATATACATGGTTTTTTTTAATTAAATTATTCACTTATGTAAAGAAGGAATGAGGCACAATATATTTGCATAATGACATCACATTGATTTATTCATAAGGTTGTTGATGTCATTTGGAACAAGTTTTGGTGATCTTGATTTTTATTTTAATTCTTTCCTACTTTCTCTATGTCATTTATGCTTATGTTATTCAATATTGTTTTGTAAGTTCTAGAATATGGAATGAATAAATATACAATAAAATAATGAAGGAGAAAGTTCAATTAGCAGTAAGGAAATCCAAAAAGGCAAATGGGGAGGCTACCAAGGAATGATGATTTCAAAGGTCCTATTGGTAATGAGGCAATTCAAGAAGTTTTCAACCCCTTCTATTACTTTTCCCTTGAATATATAAGAAATGTGAATAGAGAGGAATGCATAGGAAATAATGTAAATCAATAAGACATTTAAAAATTGAGATCTTAGTTAAGATTAAAAATTGAATATAAATGATTTGATGAAATGATAAAAATAATTTCTCTTCTTAGTGAAAAAAAGCTATCAAGTATTTGATAAATTCTTGGTAAGTAAATTTGGTGCCAATTTCTCATCTATTGAGAAACATTTTGATAAAATTCTTACTTTGTTGAAGAGTAAAATATTGAAAGTAGAGTATGGGATTTATACTAAAATGGTAAATTATATCTAAATGAAGTGGGTTGTATAAATGTGGAATTTTTTCATGTTCCTCTCTTTTATCCACATGGCCTTGTTCTAAATTTTGTTGAGGGGGAGGTTTATTATCTCTCAAATTTTGCATCTAAATCCATTAGGAATTTTTAAATATTTCCTAAATATAGTTCTCTTTCAATATTGTGTAAGGGAAAAACCCATGTTTTTCTTTTTGAAGCCTCTATTCTCTTTGATATTGATAATGCTAGGAAGTTTAATGTTCCTTTATTGAATTGGGTGATTTTTAAGAAAATTATTATGGAGGTGATAATACTACCTTAGTAATTATTTTATATGAATGTATTAATTATCTCAATCCCTATTAGTATTAAAAATACATCATTATTCAAAGAGGTGGATTTAACTCGACCCATGGTTTCTTCTTTGCTAGATGGAGTTACAATGATATACTTTTACCCTGCCATCTCATAATTACATATTTGTTGGATGGTTTGTGTGGGTTTTGGCTTTGGATGTGACTTGTTGTTTTGATGTTTTATATGATCTATTATTGATTTGTGTTTGTTTCTTGTTAATATCTAATGTTAAATTATAACAGTGTAAGTTTTTAAAAAAAAAATATGTTATGACACCTTTATGTTCTATTATGGAAGGGTTTCCATATTTTTCTACTTGTGTTTGGAAATTTTTTAGGAAAATTGGTATACTATCAAATCATAGTAATTGATCATATTAGTACTGAATTTAAAGTTAAAATTGTAATATATGATCATAGTAGTTTGACATATTATTATTTTTTTCATGAACCATTTTCCCCTTAATTAATCTATAAAAAATAAATAAATTTTATGCAAGTGATTAAATATACCCAAAAAATAAATGAATGCAAACAACAAATTGCACACAAGGGTGTACATGTTATTATTTTAATAATAATTTTTGTATATATCCATGACATAATAACAAATATAATGAAAATAAATAAATCACATTTAATCAAAAAATAAAATACATGTAAAAGAATAACTAATACCTATATGATATCTTTTTATAATTTCCAAGCTAATTAAGAGGAAAAAACATAGGATTTATAAGCATACTTGAATAAATCCATGTTATAAGCATTTAATCTAAATCCAAACTTGAAAATACATTATATTACATATTTACAACCTCACCTAGAAATATGGATCTCGTCAAGATCTAGTATTGGGAGTACCAAGGAACTTTTGATAGGCCTCTGGAGGGTCACTAGATATTAGAAGATGACAAAAAACCATAAAATGAGCTGGATACTAGGTTCTAGTACTTCAAATATTACGTTTCCTTAATTTTGATTACACACTAAAAATCTAGTAGTATACCTAAAATAACTAATTTTATCTTCCATGGAGATTTATTGGAAAAAAACAAAATGTAAGACTAAATAGTCATCTGTTGGTCAGACCCATAAGGTGGGAATAAAGCTCATAAAAACTATAAATTGCATACATGGAATTTACATAAATATAAATTAAATAAATGGAAATTACTTTAGGGTTGTAAGAGTGTTACATAATAGAATGATAAATCAAATAATGATAAATACTCTAATGATTTCTTGATCACTCTTATGTATACTTATGATTTCTCAGTGAGTTATAGATAGATACTGTATGAATCTTGTTCCAAATTCAATATAACACATGTATTCATAGACAATTAAATTCAAATTAGGACCTTATTTGTGAAAAAATGGCCTTTAAAAATTAAAAAGTGAAAAAGACAAGATGAAGGGAGCATGTGTACCTTGACTTGACAAAGACCAAAAAAATGGATTATAATTATAGAGGCAATATTAACAGGTGCTAGGATCACTAGGGATATTAGAGCACAAATTCTAAGAATAATGGAAGAGATAAAAGATAATCTTGGGTAATTAAGATGGGGGGAGAACCATTGAAATTCAACATATACAATAATAACACTAAATTTGGACCAATAATTGAAAAATAAACAGTCATACTAACCCTAATAAGAGGGTAAGTGTCTGTGAGCACACATTTTAAAGTAGAAAAAATACATTTAAAAATGATAAAAATACATGTTTGGATCTCTAAGGAATGGCACACCTCAAATCCTACAAAACCACTTGTATTTCCTACAAAAACATGGATAAGTTAAATTTAATAATAAGTTACAAATTTTAAAAGAATGAAATAAAATAACATTGAGGGAGATGCAAAGATAAACTATATTTGGGAACCCTATCCAACATGAGCCTCCAAATTTAAGCAAAATCTGAATCATTGATAATTGAAGTCATAAAACCTATTAGATAGGGTTCTTCAATTATACTATCATAATCAATAATATGTAAAATGAAACATAAAAAATGATTAGAATAACAAGGATGATAAATATAAAATGATTTCACCCCTCAATATTTGAGAAGAGTGCCTAAAACATAGTGAGGAATATGATCTTGGGAATGATAAAATAATAATCCCCATGTGGGAAAAGCTATTGAATAGTATATATCATCGATAAAAATATAACATTGAAAGACATATAAAATATATATTATTTGATCAAATACTTTGAAAAATTAAATTTTAGATATCACTTTATGATAAAATAAAGAAATGCACTAAATAAATTTGATCATAAACATTTGAAATTTGATTGAAGATGTAAAGTAGTGGAAATGAATAATAATGAATTTTTAGGGGATTACCTCACATATAAATTTTCTATAAAAATAAAAAAAATCTCACCTCATTCTTACCATTTGATTTTGAAAGCAAATATTGAAAGAGAAATTTATCATGGGGATAATGAAACTGAAAACTATTAAGACAATAGAATTACCAATAAGCCAAGATCTAAAACAATAACTCAGAATTGATTCATATTGAATGAATTGAAATAATTAAAAACCCAAACCATGCTTAAGTAATCCTAAACTCAAAATTAGAATTTACATGCAAAATTTGAAAAAAAACTAAAACCTTAAAAAAAGTCTATTTTTAGGAGTTGCTATTTATAGTAAGTTCGCATGCAAGCACACACAACTCTAAAAATCTCTTGAAATATCCTAAAAAATATAATTATACTATGTGATTAAATTAAACTAAAGTTAACACCTGGTCTTAAAAATATACAATTTTTAAAAATATAAAAATCCTGAAAAATAATTAAATCATAATATTGGACCCTTAGATGATCACATATGGCCTCTAAAAAATATATAAAAAATTCTTAGTCATGTAAACCTCCTAGGACAACAATTTAATTTTTGAGGTGGTTGTTTTGGTGCATGGGAGAGCTCAAATGGAGTTATGGGTCAAAAGTTATGGCCTTTAAAAGGTTGGCCTATTTTTTATGCATCATTCTCCTCTAGTTGAAAACAACTTAGCTCTTGTGAGTTGGCCTGATTATATTGCTACCATTTGTCTTTATCAATCTTCTTCAGCTCCCATTCTATAATCTAAGTGTTATCTTCTTTCTTCAATCCTTCCCACTACACCAAATACCTGTTTATAACTTCCTTGCCTTGTGCTCACTGTCTTCATATCCAAAAGCTACACTATCTTTTCTTTCTTCTTCTTTGGAACCTGCTACTCCCAATTTACTTCTTCATCTTCATCACATTCACCATATTCTCCATGGAACTCATATAAATTTATAACATTAAATACTAGAGATATATCAAAATTCTATGGTAAAATCACCTCATAAGCATTGTCATTGATTTTCTTCATAATTTTGCATGGTCCAATTTTATTGTACTTCAACTTGTTATATGTGCCTTTTGGAAATATTTTTTTCCTCAAGTAAACCATTACCAAATATCCTTCTTCAAAAACCTAGATCTTCTTTTGACATCTACTGCTACATTATATTTCTCATTACTTTCTTGTAACTTTCTTCTTACTCTATTTTACAACTACTGCATATGCTCTACAAATACTTATGCATCATCACTAATTCGATCTACAATCAGTAATTGTACCAAATCTAAAATATCCATAGGATTTCTCCCATAAACAATTTGAAAAGGTGACTTTCCTATTGATCTATTCACTAAACTATTATATGCAAACTAGGCTTGTGGTAAAGCCAAGTCCCATTGCTTTGGATTCTATACTACTATGCATCTCAATAAATTTCCCAAGCTCATATTCACAAATTCTATCGATCCATCTATTTGTGGGTGATATGCACTACTAACTTTTATCTTAGTACCCATTTTCTTCCACAAAGTCCTCTAAAAATGACTTATAAATTTTGTGTCCCTATCTAAAATAATAGTTTTTGAAACACCATGCAATCTCACAATATTCTTAAAAAATAATTTTCTAACTCTAGTGGCATCATTCGTTTTCTTACATGCAATGACCCATCTAGAAAATTTGTCTACAAAAAAAAAATTAAATTATTACCTCTCTATGTGTTTGGCAATCCCAACACAAAATCCATAATCAAATCTATCCATGGTCCTCTTGGAATTGATAATGGCATGTATAGTCCAATATTTTGTGCATGCCCTTTTTCCACCTAACATATTATGCACTTGAAACAAACCTTGTCACATCTCTCTTCATCTTTGGCCAAAAATATTTTTCCTCCACCAAAGCTATTGTCTTCATCTTACCAAAATGACTAGCCAATCCTCCACTATGTAACTCTATTATTATATTATCTTGTAGAGATCCAACTAGAATGCATAATTATTTCCCTTTGAAGAGATAACCTTCTTATATAAGGTACTCATCATGAATAGTAACTGCCACACCTATTAATAGATTCTTTCACTTTTCAACTATCTTGCCAAAATATGGATTAGTATCATATAATTCTTTGATAACTTCAAATCCAACTACTTCACTCACCATAGAAGTTAATAATGCTACTCTCCTAGTCAATGCATCAGCTACATGATTCTATTTTCTTGATTTATGTTTCAACATAAAAGTATACCCCTATAAGAAAGAAACCCACTTTGCATGCTAACTATTCAACTTATTTTATGTATTCACATACTTCAAATCCTCATGATCTATAAATAGGATAAACTCCTTAGGTACCGAGTAATTCCTCTAATGTCTTAATGCTTGTACAACTATATAAAGTTCAACATCATAAGTAGAATACTTTTTTCTTACCTCATTCAACTTCTCATTAAAATATACTATTGTCTTTCCTTCTTGACTGAACACAACACCAATTCTCACAAATGAAGCCATCACAATCCACCTCAAACATTTTGTTAAAATCTAATAATGCTAAAATTGTTCTTTCTATAATCTTCTTCTTTAAAACTTCAAAGCTTTTTATGGCTACTCTAGTCCATGCAAATTCCTTCCCTCTCATGCAATCTGTTATTGGTGCCACAATACTACTAAAATTTTTAATAATTTTTTTGCAAAAAATTACTAAACCATGGAAAATTTGTACCTCTATAATGATTTTTGGAATAGGCCACTCAATAATTGCCTTTATCTTTTCTTCATCCATTTTCACACCATCTATTAAAACTACAAATCCTAAAAATACCAAACTATTATGTATAAACCTACACTTCTTCAAATTTGCATACAACTTCTCCTTTCTTAACAAATCCATTACCATTCTCAAATGTTGTAAGTGTTGTTCTTTAGTATTAATTAATATCAAAATATCATCAAAATAAACAACCATAAACTTACCAATATATTCTCGTAGCACTATATTCATCACCCTCATAAATGTGCTAGGTGCATTAGATAATCTGAAGGACATCACCATCCACTCATATAAGCCATCCCTAGTCTTGAATGTAGTTTTACACTCATCTCCTTCATGAATTTTAATATGATAATAACCACTCCTTAGATTAATCTTGGTAAAATATTTTTCTCTTATAAGCACATCCATCATATCATATAAATGAGGTATAGGAAACCTATACTTGATTGTAATTTTATTAATTGCTCTACTATCCTTCCATCCTCCATTTTTATTTGGAGTTAGCAACATTGGTAATATACATGGAATCATACTCTACCTTATCACCTTATTTCTTAAATATTTAGTAACCTATTTATTTATTTTTTCATGTTTTGTTGGACTCATCCTATAATCTACTTGATTAGGTAGAGCTGATCTTAGAATCAAATCAATGTGATGTTGAATATCTCTCTTTGATGGTAAACCATCTGGTAACTCATAAGGTATAACATTTGTATATTATTTCAACACTCTTTTTGCTTCTATTGGTATTAACACCACTTCTATTTCTTCATTCTTTGCTACTAATGCATAACAACAACCTGCTACCTTCATATCTTGGATAAATTATTTAATGGAGAGCATGCTTTTTATCTTCTCTTCCTCTTTAAGAAGTAGAAAATCTACCTTTGAACCACCTTTACAAAAAATGTATGTGTTCTTTGCTCCATCATGAATTTCTTTCCTATCAAATTACCATATCCTTCAACACATGACATGCATCCATCATAATTTTTTCCTATAGAAAATTTGATTAAGCAACTTTTATCTACTGTAACTTCATTGTATTTTTGAAACCATGAAATATGATAAGGATTAGGGTGATTTTCACATTGTAGATTTAGTTTCTCTATCATTTCTTTAGAAACCATATTTTAATATCTACCACCATCTATAATTACTTTGCATACCTTTCCACTTGAAGTACATCTTGTTGGAAAAATATTTGATCATAGCCATGCATCACCACCTTATTTATTCTACATTTATTATTTCCTTGGAGAGATCATGGTTCTTCTCATCATGAGATTCTGTCCAACACTAGTGGTGTAACTTTAGTATTCTACTCTTCTATTTTAGCCTCAACTAGATTTACTCTTGGGTGATCTTCTTCCCTCCTTTCTTGATGTTGATAGTGTGGACACTAAAATGCTTTGTGCCCTTATTCTCCACATATATAATAGATATAAGATCTATTCTGATTTATAAACCATCCTATAGCACCTCCATAACCTCATACTCTCAAAAATCCTCTTCCTCTTTGTTGGTATTGAAACCCTTGCCTATTATCATCTTGCCTTTCTGTACCATGTGATGATTCACCTCTATTGGTATTAGACCCACCTCATCCCCTATTTGGAGGGGATATACCTCTTCTTATACCAAGAGACATTCTTATAAAATTTTATCGATTTTATTTTTCTTCTACCTTCAAAGCTAATTGATAAGCCTCCTCCATACTAAGTATTTTATGCATGCTTAATTCATCTTTAATAAAAAATTTCAAACCATTTACATACCTTTAAACCTTCTACTCTTGTATTTCATCATGCTCCACTCATTGAAAAGCTTATAAAATTCATCTGTATACTCTTATATACTGTGATCCTTTTACTTCAAATTATAGAATCTTCTATATAGGGTTTGTGTATAATCCATATGAAGAAATTTATCCCTTATCTTCTTATCCATCTTCTTCCATGAATTAATTTTCTCTTTACCTTTCCTTTGTCTCTCTTTCTATAGGTGATCCCACAAAATCATTACATGACCTTTCATTTTCGTGCATGCAAATTTTACCTTCTTATCTTCTCTCATAGTCTTTCACTCAAAGAACTTTTCCATGCTATTCATCCAATCTATCAACTCCTCTAGTTTTAAACTACCTCCATAATCTAGAACATAAAATTTTATTTCTTTATTCCTTCCTTATAAATATCTAACCATCCTCTCTTCCATCTATGGTGTTTACTCTTGCTATTCTTCTTCTTGACATACTTCTTCATCATGATCTATGTCTTCCTCATCACCACCTTATCTTCTCTACTGATTGGTGATAACCTTAGTTAATTATTGAACTTGTCTCTGTAGATCTTGTATAATATAGTTCATGTGCACAATACCTCATCATCCTCTCACCATGTCTTTCTTCTCCAATATTCAACCTTGCTCTGAAACCGGATAATGAAACCAAAAACTATCAAGATAATAAAATTACCAGTAGGCCAAGATATAAAACAATAAATTAAAAATGATTCATATTGAACGAATTTAAATAATTATAAACCCAAAACATGCTTAAATAAGCCTAAAATCAAAATTAGAGTTTACATGCAACATTTGAAAAAAACTAAAACCTAAAAAAATGTCTATTTTAGTAGCTGCTATTTATAGTAAGTTTACATGCAAGTGCATATAGATCTAAAAATATCCCAATATATCCTAAACACTATAATTATACTATGGGATGAAATTCAACTAAATTTAATGTCTGTTCCTAAAAATATATTTCTAAAAATAGAAAAATACTAAAAAAATAATTAAATCATAATTTCAAACCCTCAGATGATCACATATGGCCTTAAAAAAGTATCAAAAACATTCATAGGTAGGTATACCTACCTAGGACGGCAATTAAATTTTTGAGGTGGTCATTTTGGCATGTGGAAGAGTTCAAATAGATCTATAGGATAAAATTTATGGCCTCCTAAAGGTCAACCTATTTTTTCTGCATCAAGGGACTCAACGATCATTCTTAGAAAGTTGATTAGACCACATGGGGACAAATACCACATTGGATGAGGACAAGAGGCTAATAAATCATTATGATCTTATTTTTTTAAGTCATCTTTATGAAAATTAAAAAAATGAATATCTAACAAAGGAGAGTGTTTTTATCCCATTCTAGAATTGATATGGCCCTAACAAGTACTATATGATTATCAGAAGGTTTGTGTTGTCATGTTTTTTTAATAATTATGACCAAGTTTGTATGATCCTTAAATTAGTATGAATTTTTATTTTTTAATACATTTAACTACATACTCTTAGAAAAATATTGATTTTTATTTTCATTTAATATGATGCATGATAACAAACATATGTGGAAGTTATGCCATGGAATTGTGTTAAATAAATACATTCATTTATCCTAAGAAAAGAGAAATGGGTGATTCATGATGAGATTTACCTAGAACATGTAGTGTGTCCATTTATGATGAAATTTGACCATGCTATTCTTGTCACTTTGGGTGAGTAGAGGAATAGAAGCACTTTCACATTCTAGCCTTTGATAGGGAGATGACTGATACTAGAGAATGTGTGGAGGATTATTATGATTCATATCATATGGAAATAGATTATAGTGGAAATATTTAATAAGCTATAGGATTTATTAGTTATTTATTACTATCTAGGGAGAGTTAAAGATCGTGATACTATAGGGAATATTTTATTGAAGACTATTCTATAGGGAGACACACCACAGTTTCAAAAATACTTAGTTGTATTATTGAGCTCTATCATGACAGTCAACACTAGGGGTGTGTATTGATCCCATGACTTCCATAATATAATTCAATTGATGGGAGAGAGGCTTACCATATAATCATATGGATGATTCATTATCACTATAAAAGGACCTCTATATATTTTTATATGAGACACACATGAAAAATTATAGTAGGGACATTATTCTAGTAAAATGTTAGGAATATGAGCACTTGGAAGTGGCTAGGACTATCAGGGTACCCACTTCCTTAGAGGATATAGATATAGCCATAACAAAAAGATGGTACCTAATGGAAAAAGTTATACTATGATATCTTGATGTCTTGCATTGTAGAAGCACCATAGTTTCTCTCATAGAGGTCAATATCACCTAGTGATTTTATATGCATCATATGGGTTGGGTTTAGGATACCAAACATATATAGTGGATTAGGTAGACTAAATGGGACTAATTTTAGTATGTAAATAAAATTTGAGTAGTTATAGTATGAGAGGGTACTGAGATAATTCATGCTTACATAAGATGTGCCCCTAACCATTGTTATCTAGCATAAGATGTAACTATGCCCCTCTAGGGATGGAGAGAAGGTGATAGATTAATTTGATAAGTATATGCCTACACAAGATAATGAGGAGAATAAGAAGCATCCTAACCTTGGGTTCAATGATGCAGGAGCTATAAAAACATGGAGGGAATGGTGGGTTGGGGTTTAACCTTCACCATTATATCCACCAATGGGATAAGGAGACTATCTCAAGGAGGGATAATATATAGAGGATCCTAATGAGACAATACCATGAATATAAGAGGAATAACTAATAATGATTTATCCAATTCAAGTGCATGGGATATAAGATGGAAACAATGAGATCCATGTGAAATAATAATTGAGCTGAATTTAAAAAAAATAAAGTGGAGGATAAAAATTTCACGATCTTTCCCACAATGAGGATACTAACCCAATACATACCAGAATACATTTAGGTTATGATCAAGTGAGTTTATTATTAAGCATGGAGACATGCCCTTATTCAATCTAGTTAGCAGGGCCATAAAATCTTACTTATAGGGATCATATATGGTAGAGAATATGATCATAAATCTCTCATAGACAAAATCAAAGATTGTTTTGGCACATAGAGAGATAATACAAACACACATAGATGTTAAAATTACACCTCTTAGTTTGACATTCACTAGTAACACTGAAATTAGAGAGGGAAAGAAAAACATGGGATTATCATGCCATCTCTAGTTAGTGATGGGATTTCATAAACCATATTTTATGAGTAAAAGAAGATAAATAAATACTATGGAGAGGCTATGATTAATATAAATATATATCAAGATAAATAAGCCTCAGGATCAAGGTCAAAAGCTAGGAGAAAGGCTAGGAATTAAATTCTTATGTCTAAAACATCTATTTACCCATATGTTACAGTGGAGAGGTAAGGGAATACATTTATTACACATGGGACATGGTTTATATGGGCCATGTGCCTCCTTTATATTGTGTACCTAAGGATGCCTCATATATTTTATCTTTTGATTATTTATGTCTCTACATGTATGTTTGTGTTTACCCTATTATTAGATTACATTGGAATAATAGGATACATTGGAATATTTAAGTTAGATTGTAATATATAAAAAAAAATCATAAATTTAATTAATTGAGAATGATATAATAATATAATTTATGATATTTTGAAAGTACTAAGGATATAAATATACTTATCTTTGTTATTTTATTAGTTGACCATGACTCTATCCTGATGTTAAAAATATACTTGAAACAGGCTTGTGATTTGTTCATATCTAGAATAGATTGTCTATGTGAATTAGGTCACTAATGTTAGACATGGGGTGGTTTTTTTTGGATGCAGGTACTTGAGTTTGAAATTACCATACTTGAATATTTTTATTCTTTGTGCACTTACCTAATATGTATATGTATGTGTAATCTTTAACCCTTGACTATATGTGTAATTCTAAAAATATGTTTCCTTTTCTTACAACCCTAGTTACACTTGTGAAGGAATAAAACTTATAACAAGTGAGGAATTATAATTGGGATGAGCTCACCCCAATCACCCCTATTGATGATTGACCATTTCCTATGTGTCCAAAAATCGAAAGAGGGAAGTCAAACCATACATAGTTCTTCCCCATAGTGTGAATGTGAATTTGTGCTCTTTTACGATATGGATGCACCTAAATATCTAGTTTTTATATTGATAATGTTGTCACTTAATATGGATTGGTATGATTTAGACTTGGATGATAATGACTCTAGTGATTTATTTGAAATTTAAGACGAATAGGGAATATTTTCTCAATGTGCAATAATATACATAATAGGTACTTGATAATGGTAAATAATAAATATGCTTGACATTGATTTATATTTATATGCACTCAATTGGGTAAAATCCCATGCCACTAACATGCTAGGTGAATGGGATGACCTATGGAAATAATTTGATTTTTAAGAATAGTCATTTCTAGGTGAAAGATGATAACATAAACCTATGACAATAATGTTGACATTACAATTTAGAAGAAAAGAATGAAATGTGATGATCTAAAAATGTATAATTAAGGTATTTAATTGATATACCATAGAATAAGAGGTTATTTTAGGTGATTGGTAGTAATTTTCAATGGATTGGGATCCTAAATAGAATGTATATGTACAAGAATAATGAGTGAGATCTATTTGGAGATACACAATTCATGTAGGATAAGTGTAGGTCAATGTTGACATTGATAAGTGTCAAAGAATAGATTTTAGTGTCTATGAATTCCCCTTTTTATTATGGTATTAGTATGAAATAAAAACACTAGAGTAAAAGGATAAAGATATAATTATGTGTACAACACACTTTGCCTTTGGGAGAAACATCTAAATGTGTTAGATACTCCAAATAGAACATGAAATGGGAATGTAGTAGTCAATATCCACAAAATGAAAATTAAAATCTAAACTATATTTGAAACTTGAAATTTGAAAGAGTAAGGAAGGATTATTCCTATATGTCAATAAAATAATGTTGCCCTATAAATTTTTGGAGATGATGTTTCATTGTTGAAGCATTGGATATTTATGTCTCCTTATTGAAGCACATGGATAATATGGAAAAATTGAGGGTGACCAATTCCTAACTTTAAATTTGATTAAGGCAAGGGATATAGATTGGAATAAAAATTCCCCTAGTCTATATGTAACTAATTTAGAACTAAATTTATATCCCCAAGATGATAACTTGGAACCACACAATGGGTTTTATATGGGTAAATCCATGTATATTGAGAGTTACTAAACCTCAACATAAATTGCCTTAAAAACCATGAATCAACTATTATAGATTGACTTATAGATTCAAGTTTTCTTCATAACTAATTTTTTTTGATAATACTTGATAAATAATTGAAAAGGTGTAAATGTGCATGAACCAAAATGATTCCACACTAATTAAATGCCAACTAAAATCTATAATAATGTGTATGAACCAACATCACCAACTAAAATTTGAAATAATGTAAATGTGTGCATGAACCAACATCGTGTCTGACTAAAATATGGTATATGTGTGTATGAATGAAGATCTTACAAACTAAATATATCCTATAAAAATGAGTACATATGACTTGCACATGACTAAAAATGTATATAAAATTATCATGCATAAAGTGTAACATAGAGTTCATATTCCCTACATATGCCCTCAAAATTTATTTGAAGATGACAATAACTATCCCAATATGATATAAATCACATTTGACCTCTAAAATTTGTCTACTATATTCAAATATACAAATGAATGTCTTATACTATAGGACAAAGCCTATTAATAGTTAATTTATTAATGATAAATTTGTTGTGATATCTTCTACTTATCTATAGATTCAGGGATAATCACATAAACTTACTCTATAGTTTTATCATATCCAAGAGTTAATTATCCATTGGGGAAATACCCCTTGTACCATGAGTTGAGTACCTCTAGATCTATTTTTACAAGGTTATCCTCCATCAATTCCCAAACAATGTTGGAGCTACTCTCGAAGCCCATTTTCCACCCCTCCTCATCAATGGGGGTTTGGAGTGTACCATAATTAGAAAAACTTATATTTTATTATCTTGGTGGTCTTACCCAATGTAGGGTGGTGACAAAATGGGTGTGATAATGCCTCTACCTTCTAGGTGAGGCATTGTGGTTTCCTTAGCTCATTCGTAGAATGCTCAAGTGGGTGAGTTGTACAAATATGCCTTAAAGATAATCCTCTGATCAAGATAATATTCTTCCTAATAATGATATATTACCATTGCCTTTCATTATTACCTTTTCATCAATTTCACACTTGCCTTTGTGTCTTTATATGTTTTTTAATGGTGATATTGTATATTCATGTTTAGCTGATAAATTCTCTAAAATATATTAAGGCATGTATTTTGCTAACATGGATCATGAATATGAACAACACCTTTTTATTTTAACCATTTTTTTATTTTAGTTTGGGATTGATAATATAAATATTATTAATTTACAATAAAAAACATGGTTTTTCTAAACAATTATTTTAAATAGGTAAACTTGTTGAAAGAGATCACATTCTAACCATTAAAAGAGAATATATTTTTCTTTTTAAAAATGGTGATGGAAAGTAAAAAAGGACTAAGAGACATTGGAGAATACATCAACCACTAAAAAGTTGAAGAGCCTAGAAATTAGAGAAAAATTGGGGAGTGTGGTGACTAGGGAAAGTGAGGAGAGTTAATGTATGCCGATAATGGTGCACAATATTAGGATTGAGATAAAATGAAAAAAATAAGACTAATGATGAAATGGATTACTGGGACTCAAGGTTTTTGAAGGAACCTATCTGAAGAACAAATATGGGAAAAGGTTACCAGAGGCATGTGTTTGTTAGCTAAAAATGGAACACCAAATATCTAGTTGGATAAAGAGTTATCAAAATAAATTCTTCTCCTAGAATCAAAATCTATGGTTGGCAGATTCAATGGGATCCAGATAAAAGAGGAGGAAATATATAAATGGTCAAATAACACTTGAGAATATTAATCCCTTTCACTTTAATACCTTTCTTCAAATGGATTTTTTATTGTTTAATTTACTTTTGAAGAAGATAGTGATATGGTTTTGCATGGAAAGCTATTTTTCCTTAAGAATTATGGTCACTTTATATGACCAAATGGAGAAAAGGGTTTGTTTCCTCAAAGGAGGAGAGCCTCATAATTCATGTACATATTAATATATGGATCACCTATTATATTTATGAAATGAGTAATCCTTAAAGAGGATCAGATATGAGCTGGGAAATATCATAGACATAGCCTACAAAACCTTAAATAGATATCAAGGATCTAGTGTTATATTATGTGTGATCCAAAACATAAAATAACAATTACTATTTCAAAATATTTTCCTAGTCTTTGATCAAACATATTAAAATCATTATTAGACTATTTTCATAATCTCATATCACTACTTTTGTCTCTTGGATAGGGCCACACTCCTTCAAATAGTGTCATCATGGAAAACCTATCCCAATGGAAAACCTATCCATGCACCCTTTAATAGTCATTTTCATAATTTAAAATTATCCAATTAGGTTACTACATATGTTTTGTGTGTCTATTTGAAGGAAACTACCCAAAGAGTTAGGCATATACATATATAAAGTCTAAGCCTAAATGGAAATCACTCTACACATTGAAAGTATGATAATGTTTCTAAATATCACCTCCCTTCATTGATTAAAAATTGATATAGGTTTTCATACCCATTTAATGGAAAATAATAGTTTTTCAAGTGTTGAAATCCATACATAGGATTGAATTTCATGCTAGTATTACATAGGTTGCACACACTCAATTGAGTGGGATAACTATATGTGGTTTGAATTACCTCTTTAGATTATTGGATATGTAGCTATCAATTATTCATAGGAGATATATAAGGCTATCTTAACCGATCCATTTTACCATTTTTATCAATTCATAGTTATCTCATTGTATAGTACAAATAACTAGGGTTTGAATCCAAAAATAAGGTAAATAAAATTATTTGCACCTGATAAAAGGAACTTGAATATATAATAACTATTTATAAACATAAGTGTATATTATATAATTTATCTATAATTATCAAAATCAATGTAGATGGTAATTTGTTTTAAAATATGATTCTGCACTACATAAGTGTCAAGGAAAATGCAAACTTATCCCAATAGGTGATTTTTTTTTAAATGTATCTAAGCACTCTTAAGCCCATTATAATTAATTTCATATGAAGTATCACTACCACATGCCTAGATTCATTATAAATAAGATAATTAATTAACCATCTATTGTATTTCCAAATATATTAAGATATTATATTATTCTCAGTTGCACTTGTTTTTTCTTGTTCATTGTATATATTAAATAATCTAACTTTCCTATAATTTTATGTTATTAGGTTTGCATTAATCCAAAAATAGATAAAACACTTGTATAATAGTTTTACAATTCTCTTCTTTCTCAACCTTTTATAACTTCCCATTGTTTAGTATATTTTAATTGAATGAATCAAACTAATATATTTAAATTATTGAAAATGATATATATGATTATATAGTAAAATACATAATTTACAAAATGTGAAATTTGTTAAAAATAGTAAATAGGGCTATAGATATGAAAACCTACTTAAAACATATCCTATGTTGACTGTGAGTGAAAATTACTTGAAAGGACATGTGTATTGTGTCACAACCAAATGCATAGATTTAATGTGTTGGGATAAGTCTACAAGAGGAGGACATGGCCACACTATGACCTTGTCTATTGACTACAGTCACATCCTAGTTGACTTTGAGAGTTATTTCTTGATATGGGTTTGTGTGACACTTTGTGAGGGTTGAATATTTAATTATGTGTGATGACATGCCACACAGAAGACTTGAAAAATGCAAACCCTTGTTCTTGTACAACAAACACAAAAGAGTTAAAACGAGTTATTATCAAAATAACTTATTCACCTAAAGTGAAGATATACAATTGGTAGATTCAATTATATCTAGATAATGGTGTAACCATATAAATGGTCAACTCACATTTGAGCACATTAAGTCCTTTCACTTTAATAACCTTTCTTCAAATGGATTTTTTATTTTTTTATTTACTTATGAAGAAGACAATGATATGGTTTTGCATGGAGAGCCATGGTTCCTTAAGAATTATGGTCTCTTTATGAATAAATGGAGAAAAGGGTTTGATGCCTATAAGGAGTATAACCTCATAATCCATGTATAGATTAATATATAAGGGCCACCTCTTGGATTTATGGAATGACTACTCTTTAAAGATGATCAAAGTCAAACTAGGATATATTATAGATATTATTTCTAAAACCTTGAATAGATCCTGAGGATCTAGTGATAGATTATATGTGATACAAAACATAAATAACCTTTGATTTAAGAGATCAAGATGGTTATAGGGGATCATATTTAGGTTTAGTAGGTTGAATATGAGAGGATTCATTTAATATGTAATGGTTACCATGATTATTGAATTTATTAAAATATTAATTCATATTTAAGGGAAGGAAGATAGTGGTAAAAAATATAAACTGGAGAAAGGGTAATAAGATTTTAGGAGAGAAAATTAAGGCAATAAAATGCATCTAGCAAGAAAATAAGGTCACCCAAAAATATGACACAAAAATAGAAGTTAAAGAAGATTAAAATCAATTAGATATAAAGAACAAGACAAAAAATTAAATCTAATATCCTCTCCACTCATATTTTGTAAAGGTACAAGGAGCACAAACAGCTCCAAAATAGAAAGAAATGCCATTTCCCCATCCTAGGATTTGAAAGAAAACAAACTCATTTATAAGGATTATGCTGAAACTCACTAGATGAGCTCTCCTTAAGGGTAAAGAGACCTTGGAAGAAGTTTATCAAATGGATTTGGATGATAAACTAGTGGAAAATTTAAAGATATTCTCATAATCCGAAAAATATTCAAATTTAGTCTTAGATTTTGTTTTGAAAACTAAACAAATGTTAGATAAGGAGAACTGTGATCCAAAACTATAGAAAGGAGAATTATTTTTTCCTTGGATATTAGGAGGTTTAATCAAGTTTGATATATTTTGAAGAGATTTGATCTAATTATAAAATTTAATCAACTCAATTCCCTCTTATAAGTAAAAATCCATGTACAAGTAAAACAAGGGGTAGAGGAAGTCCTATAAAGAAGAACAATGAAGGCATCAATATTAAAAAAAGAGATTTTTAGTGAATCCTATAATGGGGAAGTTAGAAAATGATGTGGATGGGGGAGGACCCATTCCAAATTTTAATTAAAGTCTTCTCCTAAAATGTCATGGGATTTATATCCCATAACAAATAAAGGTTGTTGAAAAGACAACTCCAAAATTACAATTTTAACATTGTATTAATTGATGAAGCAAAGTTATCTTAGATAGATTGATAAGAAAAAGGCAATATGTTTTTCAAATAGTTTTAATGGGTGGTAGTGGATTCAGAAGGAGCCTCTAGGGAAATTTGTTTATTTTGATTAAGAAACATGAATTAGATCTGCACCAAATTCTAAGGCCTAAAGTTAAACATCTTTTTTCAATCTAATCAAGGCATATGCCCCAAATAATCCTAGCATGAAACAAAAAATATGGAGAGAAATATTACCTTTTCTTAACCAAAATTATGATGATTTATTCACCAATGTATGGTATTTTAATTATATCCTAAAGGACTTAGAAAAAATGGGAGGAGCTAAAAGACAAACTCAATTTTATAAGGTTTTCTTCCAAATTTTTAGCACCAATAATATTTGGCATTTAGAGCCTAAATCTAGTATATATAATTGGTCTAATA
This sequence comes from Torreya grandis, assembly GCA_037957365.1. Taxonomy (NCBI): domain Eukaryota; kingdom Viridiplantae; phylum Streptophyta; class Pinopsida; order Cupressales; family Taxaceae; genus Torreya; species Torreya grandis. The sequence continues at coordinate 623,681 of JARHVA010004492.1, forward strand.
TAAGAGAAGTCTTTGGATATATAGATGAAAAGAATTGATTGATTCTTAGCATCAAATCATTAGCTTAACCAAGCTTAGAGGCTATAATTAAATATTTTAAAATATCTATGTTTGTGTTTAGACCACAACCCTATAACTTTAAGTATCAATATATATTATTTGCCTCTAGGGACCTATTTTAGGTTTGAGATAATGTGGTTAAAATATATTAATATTAATGACCTCATACTAACTTGGTGGAACTAACCAATGCTAAGGAATAACTCCAAAATGTATATCCTAACTATAAGATAATTTTTTTTTAAGAATCATCTAAGAAATTGGAATAAGATGTCTTTCTAAAAAATCTTTCAAAAGAAGCTAGTTCTTGAAGAAAACATTTTTGACTTGCCTAATGTGATTCATCAAATTGGCCATTATAAGATCTCCCTACAATCTGAAAATGACCTTATGAAAAAATGTCATGTAGTCCTCGAGATATATATTTTTTTCTAAAGGAAACATTGGCTCAAAGACGGTGACATGAACACTAAATTATTTCATCAATATACTATGACAACAAGAAACTCTAAAAAAATCACATGTCTACAAAAAATAAACTATGAAATAAATCAAGACATGAAATTAGGGAAGATGATATCAACTTATTTTGAAATTTTTTCTCTAAACATCAAGGGAATAATGATTTGGAGTAGTGGGAATCTATTGATTTGATACCTCTTATCATTAATGAAAAACAAAATGAAAATATCATGGGGGTCATCTCAGAGAAGGAAATATAGTCACCCATTTGGTGTGTGGAAAAGAATAAAGTTTGGATGGGTTCCCACTTGGATTTTTTCAACACTTTTGGGAAATCATCAAAAAAGACATTTTTAGGTTCGTAAATGAGTCTAGATCCTTTAGAAATATGACCAAAGGTTTTGACTATAGTTTTTTTGGATTTAATTCCTAAGGTATCTAATGTGAATTTTATGGAATATTTTATGATAATAACATTGTGTAAACACACTTTATAAAATCATAATGAAATTTACAGTAAATAAGTTACAGGATTTGCTCCCTCTAGTTATTTTGCACTAGTAAAGGGGATTTTTTCAAGTTATAAAAATACTTGATTGTATATGGTAACGGTGCATGGAATGATCAATTCTATAAAGATGAAAGAAAACAAATTTTGGTATTAAATCTTAATATTATTAATGATTAATATAAAGTGAAATAGATATTTTTGATAAAAATCCTAAAAAAATGGGTTTTGAAAGGTTGATTAATTTGTTATTATCTTATATTTTCTTTGTGATGGTAAATATACTATCAAATAGTTTCTTTAATTATTCATGTGGAATTCTCCAAGGAGAATCTAAATATATTTACTTCTTCAAAATTTAGGGTATGATTGAGTGAGTTGATTGTTAATCATGGAGGCATGCCCCTATTCAGTCTAGTTAGTAGGGTTATAAAAGCTTACTTATAGAGATCTAATATGGTAGAGGATATGAAAACAAATTTTGAAAAAACAAAAGTAAAGGTTTATTGGGTATATGATGAGATAATATAAGGACATATGGATGGTTATAAATGCACCTCTTAGTTTGACACTTCATTAACAACACTTAATTTAGAGAGAGAACAAAAAACATGGGCTTATCATGCCCTCACCAATTAGTAAAAGCAACTACATAAATACTATGCATATTCTGTGGCTAAGATAAATATATATCAATAGAAATAAGACTTAATATTGAGGTATAGGGCTAAGGCAAACACTAAGAATTAAATTCCTCTATCTAAAACATCTATTGCCCCACATGTTAGAGTAGAGAGGCAAGGGAATCAATTCATTTCACAAGGAAAATGGTTTTTATGGGCTATGTGCCTCCTTTGTGTTGTGTACTTATGGATGTCTCATATATTTTATCTTTTGATTATTTATGTCTCTACATGTATGTTTGTGTTTACCTTATTTTTAGATTACCATGAATCACAATAGGATAAATTGGAATAATTAATTTAGATTGTAATATATGGAAATCAAGCATAAATTTTAATGTAGCTAATTGAGACTAATTTGATAATATAATTTACTATATTTGGAAAGTATGAAGGAGATCAAGATACTTAGATTTATTATCTGACTAGTTCATTGTGAATATGCCTTAACACCAAAAATAGATTATAAAAAGGCATGTGATTCATTCAAAGCTACAATTTATTTTATATGCACATTGGGTCACTAATGTCAAGCTTTTGGTGGTTTTTTAGATGCAAGTGACCTAAGGCTGACATTATTGTCTTGGAATATTTTTCTTCTGTATGACCATACAATGTAGTGAACCTACCTAATATGTATCTATATGTGTAATATTTGACCCTTGACTATATTTGAAGCTCAAAAAATCATGTTTATTCTCATTGAAACCTTAGGTTCACTTGTGAAGGATGAAAACTCATAAAAATTGAGTAAGAGTAATTGGGATGAGTTCACCACAATCACCACCATTGATGATTGACCACTGCCTATGTATCCAATACGCTAAAAAGGGAAGTCAATCCATACATATTTATTCACCTCCGTGTGAATGTGAAATTGTGCTATTTCTATATATATAAGCACTTAAATATATATTTTTTATGTAGATAATGTTGGAACTTGACCTAGATTGGTATGATTTAGACTTGGATGATGATGACTCTTAGTGATTGATTTATAATTAAGAATAATAGGGAATGTTTGATCAAAATGTGCAATAATATACTTGATAGGTACTTAAGAATTTTAGATAGTCAATATGATTGACCTTGATTTGTATTTATATGTACTAAATTGGGTAATTTTCACCACCATTGAAATGCTAGGGGAATGGGTTGACATATGAGAATGATATTATTTTGAAAAATAATAATTTTTAGTTGAAGGATGATAACATAAACCTCATGATAATAACATTGACATTACTATTTATAAGAAAATAATTAAATATGACGATCTAAATTTTTTTGAGTATGGTATTTATATAATATAAAATAGACTAATAGGTTCTTGTAGGTGACTAATAGTAATTTATAATGGATTTGGATCATAACTAGCATGTAGGTTTGTAAAAATGGTGAGTGAGAGTTGTTTGGAGATGCAAAATTAATGTAGGATAAGTGTAGGTCAATATTGACATTACCAATTATCAAATACTAGATTTTAGTGTCTATAAATGTTTCCCTTTTATTCTAGTATTACAATGCATTGAAAATACTAGAGTAAAATGATGAAGATATATCATGCGTGTACAACACACTTTGCCTTTGGAATAAGTCTCTAAATGTGTGAATTGATCCAAACAAAACCTGCAATGAGAATATAGTTGTCAATATCCATATAATTAAACTTGAAATTTGAACTATACTTGAAACTATTGGATTATTTTTTAATGATCTAATGTTATTTTTAATATTCTTAGTTTGATTTTTTATGTTAAATAAGATTTGGTTCATGGGTTCATTGAAAACTATAACCACTTTGTGAAGCTTTATAAGATTTCACATTCTTATAAATATTGATCTGATATAATTATTTTTTTGGTGTTATGTGAAATGTTGAGTTCATGATGTAAATCCTCCTAGTCTGAAGGTTATCAGTGGTATCAGAGCATTGGTTCATAATGGAGGATTTAAATCTAATTTATATGACACTTCAAAGAGGAAATTAACACTACAATACTTTTGTCATACCACACTCAAGGATGGTTAATGACATTAAGTATCATTTTGTTCCAAAAATTGGAAGATTATGAAATAAATAAATATCTAGCTAGTTCATTAAGGAAACTAAGAACATTGGTTATTTTGGTTCATTCCTTTGCTTGGATTTTGATTCCTTATTCCATTTCATATAAATGGTAGTAATATGCAATGAGAGGATTGTGCTTCTATAAACTCGTTGGTGATTAGGGAGTAATAATTTAATAGGTTCTATGCCATTGATAGTTTATGATGATCTACATATTCTATATTGTTATTTTATTATATGGAATGAAATAAATAATGTAAAATACTCATTAAAAAACAAAAGCATTTGATTCAAGTTCAAATGATTATTTAAATTGGGATTTCCATTAAATCATTGTTATTCTCTTACACTGTACTGTGTTTTACTAATAACCATTTTCTATGATAATTTTTGACATAGTTGATTTGAAATGGTGCCTAGGAATGAAGATGACACAACTTGTATGAGGAGGTTAAATCTAAACATTATTCACATAGTTCAAATTGTGATTCAGCTAGAATTTCACTATCTCTATAGGATTTGCACTAATTGAATCCTTCATCAATAATTTTACAATGATAGTGAATTACATCAAAATTCACTTAAATGAAAGATAGTTATGGGTGATGAGTTAAAAGGCACAAATTAGTAATGCAAGGAAACATATTGGTTATATGTGTGCTGGTACATGAGAATAAAATGACATGTATCTCTTCCTCTGATGGAAACTTCTAACGAACTCTATATGTGAAGAATATGCCTTTCAAATCCCAAAAAACATAATGGAATCCACCATTCAAAAGTGTCAATCAAAACATTTCATAAAATGGTTTTTATCATCTATGCTTATTTTTTAAAATTATCTTTCATTAAAAAATAATTGTTATATAGATTTATGGTCATTTTATTACTAGATTGATTAAAGGCAAGGTGGATAAAACATTTTTAGTAGTCACTTTAGAATAGGAGGTCAAGGGTTCAAAATTCAAAACTATATTTTGAAAAAAAAAACCTTTTATAAGGAATTTATTATTTTCAAATATGTTTTAAATAAAAATGGGAAATATAAGTCACATAATTTTAGAGACACTGGTTATAAATTTTATGACCTATCATTAGTTGTTGTGAAGGTGGTCATGTGATTAGCTGATTTATAAGTTTTTGGATATTTTAGACATAATGGAATGATTTATTTTATGTATTGAAGGTTACATGTATGTTTTTTTATGATAAATATATTTAATGATGTATAAAGTTGTATTATCGATAGAAACCAACACCTTCAAAATGATAATTTACACACTATCACTTCTTGATTATGCTATCGATGAACACACCATTCTTTATAGGTCCCTTAGGATCTTCATGATTGATAAACTATGAGTATCATACTAGAGGCTGGAGGATCCTTAGAGGTTGGAGGATAATTACCCTCTCTAGTTAGCTTTTCACTTAGAATATGGGTTCAATGCTTGAAGGGAAAATTTTGGTTTGTGTTCTTGCTTTCAATTCTATTTTTAGCTTTTATATCTAATGTTCATGACATGGAGTGAACATAATTAGTTGTTTTTATTTCTCTTAATTCATGACTTCTCACCTCTTACCTGATAGGGGGATAATATTTAGGCATTGGTTGGACTTCAATCAATCATCAATGGTAGTATGAGTTGATAAGGGTTGCTAACACCTTTAGTGTTGAGAAAAGGTTATCAACATTTGTTGGACATCAAGGAGATGTGCCATACACAGTATGGGTTTATCACTTGGATGGGTTCCTATGTGAGACTTTATGTGGGTCAATATAGTTGGACATGCCTGATTGTGTTCTATTATAAGATGATATAATGATAACTGGGGATGAGTAGGCCTTGATCATGTTCATCAACCATTTTTTTACCATAACTCATAGGGGCAGGATTCTTTATGGAGTGACATCAATTTTCAGTCAGTGCTAGAAGTATAGTGCACCATTTATAGTTGTGACAAAGTTCCTTTGATGAATTCAAAGTGATTAATCTAGTTCATTCATCTACATTACCCATTTGAATTAAGGGGTAGTTTATTGGATTATTTTTTAATGATCCAATGTTATTTTTAATATTCTTAGTTTTCTTTGTTAGTTAAATAAGAGTTGGTTCATGGGTTTGTTGAAAACTATAACCACTTCATGAAGATTTATAAGCTTTCACATTCTTGTAAATATTGATATGATATAATTATATTTCTAGTGCTATGTGAAACACTGAGTTCATGATGTAAATCCTCCTTATCTGAAGGCTATCATAAACTTGAAATTTGAAATAACAAGGAAGAAGTACATTGATATGTGAGTAAACTATGTTTCCCTATAATGTATTGAAGATGATACTTTGTTGTTGAAGCATTAGATAATTCTTATTCCTTGTTGAAGCATATAAAGAATGTGGTGAAATTAAGGGTGATTAATCCCCAATTTGAAATTTGACTAAGGCAAGGGCCTTGGATTGGAAGACATATGTACCTAACCCATATATAACTAATCTTCATTGATATTATAACACAAATATGATAAGGTGAGAACCATATAATGGGTTCACTATGGGTAATTACATGGTCATTGAGTGCCACTAAACCTCAATGTATATTACCTAAAAAATCATGAATCAATTGCTAAATATGGACTTATAGATTAAATTTTACTACACATTTGAATAATATTAAAAATCCTTGATAAATAATTGTAAAGTTACAAATGTGTAAATGTGCATAAACCAACATTATTACCCTATAAATTGATGAAAAATAAAATATATCATAATTTTCATGAACCAACATCATGTCCAACTAAAATCTTAAAAAATATAAATGTTTACATGATCCAACATCATACCCAACTAAAATTTAAAATAATGTATATGCATGCATAAACTAACATCGTGCCAAAATGAAATAGGAAATAGTGTACGTGTGCATGAACCAAAGTCTTTCCAAACAAAATATATCCTATAAAATGGATTACATGTGCCTTGCACATTCCCCCAAATGTATTTGAATTTTCACTCATGGAGTGTAATTTGGAGTTCATATGCCCCAAAAATATGTATGAATAATACAAATTATTATCCTAATATGATATTTAAAACACATCTAAACTCTAAAATATATATATATAATATACTCAAATATTCACATGGAGATTATAGTATTTATGATAAATACCATTAATATGCCCCCATTTTTAGGTGAGGGGTAGATCCTGCAAGTCACTCATCCCAAAAGAGAAGTGAACTATAACATGTCATGTATAAAGATAACATATGTAAAATCATGTTAACATGTGGAGAGTACGCCATCATAGTAATTTCTATAACATCAATTAATGTATGTAAAATTTAGAATGCAAGGGCATATGAGTGGTATGTCAAGATATATGTATTTATGAAGCACACAAATAAATTAAATGAGAAAAAAATAACATCAAGGTAACTTGGAAAAATATAAAGAATCAAAATAAGGAAAATGTATAAGACGAGAAATAAAAATTATAAAATAAGTAATACCACATATGAACATATTAGATAATAAAACTATAAATTAGATTGTAAAAACAATAATTAAGAGAAGTAATAAAACCAACAAAGAGATATTGAAAACATTTAAGACCAAAAGAAAATAAATTGGAATTAAACAAGTTGGAATAAGCAAATAGATAATGAAATTGAAAGATAAAAAATAATATAGATAATGTTATATAAAAACATAAGTAGTCAAATAAAAATTCTAACCAATAATCAAATGATGTATTGTATTCATCAAAAGAATTAAATCAAAATACAAGGTGTTGAGGTACCCAAAAATAAAAACATGAAAAATCATCCTTTTTAGTGCATCTTTTAGAAGGTAATTATGTTGGAATCCATCGTCTTCATTATAGTTCATGTAATTGTACCAATCCCACATTGATTTAATTGTCTAAAGGTTATAGGTTGTATTTTATACCTATTATATACTTTTTTTAATAGATTTGTGTACTAACACATTATAATATACTCTTTTAAGTATAAACCTTAGTTTCCTATTTAATAAATCTTATTGTAATACTTTTTTTTTTCTTATTTCTATAGAAACTATCTCTTTTAATTATAACACTTTTATCTCATGTTCAAAGTTTAGACATTGATGCATAGTGGAAGGGATTATTTTAATTTTTCTAAATAACATATTACACAACCCATTAGTAAACACTACATAGAATAAAAATTGAACCATTTTTTGGGCCAACTTGGATAGGAAATATAATAAAACCATGGGATTCTTTTCCTACACTATCATCATATATAAATTCATATGTGCATAAATTGAGACTTGAGCCATTGTATACCATTAATCTATGTGTTTCATGTCCAACTATAAAATATACTATAAATAAAGGACCACTATATTAATTATCACATTGAATTTAAATTTCATAAAATACAATCTAAAGGTAAGCTTTCCCTCTCTTTGTTAAGTCAATAACATTGCTAAAATCATCAAGTGGATAAGCTTCATAATTAAATGCAACTTTTTGTAATCTTGTTTCTTGACTATATGGATTTCATAATTAAATTCAACTTTTAAAATCTTGTTTCTTGACTATAAGGACATTTGATTAGTAATTTTTTATTTTTGTGGTTTCGAATAGGATTTTTAAAATATTTAAATTTTGATTTAAAGGAGATACTAATTATCTAAAGTTGTAATTAATTATTTCTCATTGAATTTGGTTGCTCTTAATAAGATATTGGATCATATGCTTCAAAACCATGAAAATATTTATTGAATGTCATTGGATTTTATTATAGTTGAATATATATTTGGATCATAATTTATAATAATATTTAAGGATAAAATTATTTTATTATGGATAAATTAATAATGTTAGATTCAATAAATATATTCAAAACTTATTGTGGACCTTCACTAAGCCCAAAAAATTATCTATGCTATCTTTTTTAAAGTTAAGATGAGATTATGTGAAAGCTATTATATGTAATTGAATAATTCTTAGAATCATTTTTAAGTGGAAAACTAATCTCATTAATTTTATTCTTAAAAAAGTCCTTGTTTGTAAATTTTTGAGTATCATGAACGAGAGCATTTGAGCTATATTTTGATAATATTGGCATTCAAATTTTTTTTATTTGAAAATTAATCTAACATGATGGAAAATTTCATAAAAAGAGTGATGAGTGTTGAATGTAACTTTTTATTTATGTATTAAAAGTAAACAATTGAAAAAGATGATTTGGAGTTAATTATATAATGGTTCATAGGTCATCTTGGTAATGATTATTTTAAACTTAATCACATATTCATTAATAGTCTCTTTAGGTCCTTTCTTCATTTAATTCAATTTTAAGAATACAAACTTCATATTAATGCTTATTTTACAGTGAGGTAAGCATTCATCATGTAGATTTGTAGAATAATTTATATATCCAAATGGTAAATCATATAACAAATTAAGAGTATAATCTATCAAAATCTTGAGGAATAACTTAGTCTATAATTTTTTATTATGATAAAAATATAATAAAAAGGCATTAACAGATCTAATGTGATATCAAATATCACTTTTTTTATTAAACATTTATAATTTTGAGGTTTAAATTTTTTTGGAAATGGGTATGCAATAAATTGATAAGCAAATAGGTTTAATATAATTTAATTAGAAGTAACCTTATTATTTAGCCTTTGTGATTTTTGGGAAATAATTTTAATCGCATTATGCATACCATGAAGGGTATGAATCATAGTGGTAATTTTAGGGTTTTGAAAATAATAAGTGGCAAAGTAACATAAGTAAAATAAGAATAATTTTGAGAACCTAGAGGGATGGGGACATTTGGAGTAGATGGTATATTTTTATAAGGGGATATTAAGAAATAAAAAGAATATTATAAATCATAAGATTTTGAGGAACTTGTGGAATATTATCATATCAAGAAAAAAGAAAGAATCTTAGGAACAAGAGAATGTTTGTAAATATGATGATTATTAAAATAAATGATACATTGAGAAATAAGAGGAATATTAAAAGTGATAACATGTTGAGAAATAGAAGGAACATTAGAAAAAATGTTGAGAAATAAAATGAACATTAAAAATATGTTGATAAATTAAAAAGATATTTTTTTATTAGTAAAAAAGGGTTGAAGGGTCCCTCAACCTTTTATTTATATAATAAATTTTATAAAAGTATCCCCTAACCACTTCCTTACATAAACCATGAATTCAGAGAGAATATCCAAAAATAAGTTCACTAAGACTTATAATTTTTTCTTTATAAAGACACTGTTTCAATAGAGAAAACTTATGAAATCTAAAAACAAACTTATAATAAGGCACAACCATTAATCATAAATAAATAAAAATCTAGGATACAACATCAACATAAAAAAGGAGGAGATAAACATCTTTAGAAGCATCAAAATTCAACAAATACATCTAATTTAACACCACCTAATATTCCAAATAAGAGGTTATCAAAATTTCATCACATATATTTTTGAAGCCACATGGAAAAGAGTATGAAACATATGATGGTGAAAATAAACCTTTGAATTCTAAAAAAGGTTTCCACTCCTACAATGAGGCATCACTCAAAGATGCCTCAAAGGATTTAAGACCTATCACTCCATAATAGGGTACTAGATAAGGGGGAAATAAAACCTTGACCTAATCCATTCAACCTTTATTTTCACCACTAATTTCACATCAAGTTAACCCTTGAAAATGCAATTAATAAATTTGGTGGAGAATATGGATCTTTAAACCTAAGTGGTGTAACCATATTATCCCACTTATCTTGACAAACCTTGAAAAGTAGATAAAATCAATCCCAAGGGATATTTACATACTTTTCAAGGGTAACCTTCATCTTCTCAAAAGCCTTTTCCTTGAGAAAATTATGCTTTACACATTTTTTTATTCTAATGATATCTTATGGATAAGGGTGATTACCCCTTATATAAAGAGGAGATTTTTTTATATTAAGAATAAAGGATCATTTATATCCTATTAAAATATTCATTATTTAAGTAAGATAATAAATTCTTAATCATAATTTCACCTATAATTTGATTAGGATTCCAATGAGAACAAGAAGGAAAGATAATATTATGAAGATAGGTGTCATACAAAACGTTATTAACATTAAAAAAAAAACCAATGGTAGAAATCATTTATAAAACTTAATTATATAGACAAGATATAACTCTTTTAAGTAAAACCCCAACCACTAGTCTTTCAAAGATAAAACATAAACTTTCCCTAATGGTCTACAAAACCTCATTTAATCTTCCAAGTTCCTATCCTTAGTTAATACATATAATAGATCAAGGATTGACTTATATTTATTCCTACCTTATTAAAAAACTTTATCCATGACATATTTCAATTGTTTTTTTAGCTCCAGAATCTAGTTTGTAGATCCATAATCTAATTTGAATCCTCAACTATTTTCTTTCATCTTTCGTAACCAAATCTTAGCCACCAAAATAAAATTATGTAAATTGGGTTATTTTTTCACCTAATAATTCCTTCATATTACTTGTAAATATACTAAAAGTCTTATTTTATATAATACTTAAACTTTATTTTAAAGTTATAATAAAACCCCCATCAAAGTATATCTCACCCTCTTCTTTCTCAATCTTCAAACCAAAACTTGTAGGCACATTGAAATTACCCTCCAAACTATGGATAATATCTCATTATAAAATATACAAATCATATCCCACACAAATATCATTACCCTCATTGAAAAAATCCTTTTAACACTAACTTTCTTCTTTTCCCTCTCTTACCACCCAATGATAAGTCATCTTATCAACAATATTTAAACATAAGCATAAAGATTCCCAAGAAATAAATAAACCCAAAGATGTTATAATATTTAGTAAAATAATTTTATGAGTTTGTGAAGCATTAAAAAGTTTATATTCCCACCCTAAATATCACCAACAATAAATTTTAACAACTTATACATAAATAAGGGCATATTAAGTTTCTACTTATGCCTTAAGTGAGAAAGGATCTTCAAATGAAATTAAAAAAATATTGACATTAATATGTGATGTATTTATAGATTAAATATGCCACTTCCAACCAAAATCAATTAAATAAGTATGAAAAATATTTTTCTCAGTATCTTGAACTTATTTTTTTAGATGTAAAAAAAACTATTGACAAACTTCCTTATTTTTGTAAATATTACCTACTCCTATTATAAGAAGAATTGTAACCATAAAAATAACCTCCTAATTGACATTGAATTCAATCTTCTTATATCCACCATTTCATATTTTAAATTAAAAGAAAAATCCATAGCTATTTTAGGATCAAAACCTATAAATTTATAGAGAAAATTCAACCAACATACATCTCTAAAAATATTTAGAACCCTTTTATTATCCATAATGAAAGAGAGATCCTATACTTCATATATATTAATTTACCCTCCCAATTTAAGAACATAATTTGAAAATGCATTGAGGAAGATATGGTAGAGTGAAAGAGGAATGTAGGGAAATAGAAAGATAAATAAAACTAGAATCAATACAGTTCTTTAGTCAATGTTTACATTTGATATATTAGTGAATATTACCATCATACCACATTATTATAAGAAATTACCCTTAAAATAAGGCATAATAGTACTATTAGTTCCTTTTCAAAATCACCCAAAAATAGAATTAATCTTAAAAGTAAGAGAATTTTTGGTGATTGTGGGTAAGAATAAACCTAGTAAACACTTGAATTGAAAAGAAAATATTAGATTTTTTTTGCATTAACTAATCTTTGAATATTTAATGGATGATATAAGTGGTATTGCATAAATTATATTTTAGGCTCATCACTTATCTTATTTTATATTAAGAAGTATTATTATCAACATTACTATTGGCTCTTTGATATATATATATATATATATATATATATATATATATATATATATATATATATCACATCACAACACAAGAAACATTTTGATTCCTTAAATTATCTAAACCATTCACATATCCATGAAAAAAATCTTATTTATTTTCATTCAAAAATCATCTTGAGTTTCACAAACATTAAAATATTTTGATTATTGAAATTCAAATAAGAAATATTGAAAATTTTCAAAGTCACATCATTTACTTTTACATAATTTTCTAAAGAAATTTTGATTATTAAAACATTAGACACATTTATAGATGATTTTTTTTCCAAGGTTGATCTAAGATTAATAAAAGGAATTTCAAAAAGATATATGGCTTCTTGATTAAGTATAAAACTTATTCTAAGTAGAATCTTAGATATAATAAATTTAAGTGTCATAAATTAGAATAAAAAAGGAATCACATGAAACACATAAAAAAATATACTAATGTTTGGGACTAAACATAATATAATATTTAAATTTATGACATGTAGATATATGAAAGACAAAAAGGAAATAAAACCTATGGAGAATAAGATTCACCTTAAATACAAAACCCTAATGACTATGAAAAAATCAGGTTCACCAAAATATAATAAAAATAAATGGATTACATTAATTATAGAAAAAAATACATGCAGTGAAATTATAATTATAATTAAAACTTTGATTTAAAAACCAAAAATTAAGAAAATATATCAAAAAATACATTAAAAACTTATTTTTTAAAGATATGCAAAGTCAAAAAAATAAAATAATAAATCTCAAATATTTTAATTTTATTGATTTAAAAATAATTAAATTCTAATGTAATCACATAGAAATTATAAATAAGTTTCCTTAAATATTTAAGACTATAAATCATTATTAATATTTCACACATGTAAAACCTAGTAAATATAAATAATAATATTTAACTATAATTTCCAAGTCAATTAAGAAGACACACATGAGGTTTATAGGCGTAATAATTATTAACTTGAAAATATATTCTTATAATTATCTAAAACTTTAATTAAAAATATAATTCTAATGGGAAGTAGTGTTGAAAGTGTCAGGGCTCTTTTTGTAAGATGATAGATTGTAAAAAATAGGCAAAATATTAATGGCAAATGTTTAACAACTAGAGATTCTTCAAACATATGACCTTAAAATTTGGTTATTTTAAATGTATTTTTTCATTAAATTCATTATGAATTTATTATGGTTTTATCATTCTTACATTAATTTTTTATGTCAAGATTAATTTTTTGTCAAAAACAAAATTTCACTATAATCGATATACATGATTGAGTAGTAGTAGTAGTAGTAGTAGTAGTAGTAGTAGTAGTAGTAGTAGTAGTAGTAGTAGTAGTTGTTGTTATTATTATTATTATTATTGTATTTTAATGCAAATGTTTCCTCACCATTCATTTACTGCACCTATTTCTTATTTATGTTCTAATCACCCTAAATTTACAACAATTAAAAAATTAATGGGATTTACCATTTATAATTTAAAAAAACAAATATGTTTGATAATAATTGTTTTCCACTCTCAAAAAATCAAATAACATTATTGGGTTTAAATATTATTTTTTACAATACAAGACTCTTATTAAGTAATACATATACTAATTTCTGAAAGTGGTTATAATGAAGTTTTTAATTTTTATGTTTTAACATTACAATCCACAATTAGGCTTATTTTAAATTTTGGAATTTGTAAGGCATGTGACATGTTTTATATTTTCATTAATATTACATGTTTTAGATTAAGGTAAAAACAAGTTTTGAAGGGACCCCGAAACCCTGATACAAGGATAAAAAGATGAAGCAATTATGACCACAGGTAAAACCTAAAATCTACTACAGAGAAGTAGCAAAAACATGTTTTATATGGACCTGAAACCACTTGAAAGACCACAATTCAAAACCCAGGTTTAACATAGACCTGGCTACACCATAGTCAAAAGATTACAAAAAACTAGGAAACATGACCAGATAACATAACCAACTAGAAGAACCAGACTATTCTTCCAGTTCCAAAATCATTTTCACTGCTTCCTTACCTTTAAAAATAGTATCCTGAATGGCAGTAGCCACCGACATGGCTCCCTCTTGCATAACTTTCTTTTTTGAGCTCTGTCTCATCCTTTTACTAGGCCCCTCAAAAGATTTGATCTCCTCATTAGCTCTTTTTCCAATATTAGCAGCTGCAACACATATGTTAGATGTAACTTCCTCCATTTTCATTCTACTCTCCTTGATGAGCTACCTTAGGTTATTCTCATAGTCTTTGAGCTTGATGGGGATATCTCTCATCTATTTTTCCATGTTATTAATTTTGTTCCAAACTGCCTTTTGGTTGTCTTCCATAATTTCCATTTTCCTTTTGAGATCCATTATCTCCTTAAACATCCATGAATCGAGTTGGAGGATAGCCTCTGCTTTGCAATTAACCCATCTCGTAGGTGTGTGCCTTCCATCATTCTGCCTTTTATCACTCCACTCTTCTGTGTTCTTATTAGGACTATTCCTGCCTTCTTCAAAGTGATCCTCCTTTCCCCTTTGATTCTATTCCTTCGTTTCAGCTTGAACTTCTAGGTCTGTTTCTTGGTTGTCAGCCTAAAGTATGTTTTCCCTCTCATTTATCAAAACAGGGTCCTCAACAGGGTCATCCAGGACTTTATCATCCTCAAACACTTGCTGGTTTTCCTTAGAGTCATCTTCACTATTTTCAGACTCCTCTATGTTGACTCCTTCTTTCTCATTCTTCTCTTGAACTTGTTCTTCCTCATTGGAACTTGTATTCCTGCTTTTTGTTCCTCCCTCTTCCTCCAAGCTTTCCTCCCCAGACTTATCAGTTCTCTCCCACTCTATGTCCTCGTCAACATTCTGCTTCTTGACACTAGGGGGCTTGATTTTGATTTTATCTTTCCCTAAAACAATTTCACTCTTGTTACTCCGTGAATCCTTGTTTTTCCCCTGATAAGGGTTCTTAACCATGGCCTTATTCTTGCAATAGCCTTTGATTATCAGAATTAATCCTTCATGCAAAATAAGACGTGTTTCCTTCTTCCTGTGAGCAAATAAACTTTGGACCAAAGAGAAACACAGATAAAAGGGAAAGGAAATTCTTACTTTGTGTCTGAAATGATTTAGGAATACAAAGTGGAATTTGTGGACTCTCTTACTTCTTCCATCAAGGATGGAGTACTCTCGAATACAGCATAAGACATCCCTCCATATACCCTTAATCTATTCTAGTTCATAGAAATCCCCATTCTTTACCAGCTTTTGCTCTTCAACGTCTGTCTTAGGGAATTTGCAAAAGGCCTCATTTGAAATGCTAGTCTACTTGGAGAATTTTAATCCTTCCATAGGCAGACCCGTAACCTCTGCTATAAATTCCTCTGTTAGATTCACTGTGATGCTATGCAGAGTGACCCTATCATCAATCCATTTTTTGAAAAAAGCCATTGTAATATGAGGTTTTGAACCATGGAGCCTTTCCATATAGTTACAACCTTCCCTCTCTACAGGATTCTCCAAACATCTTGTTTCGCTCTCCACTCTTCACAGTTTTTGGGTTCTTGCTTCCTTGGTTCTCCTATCCTTACGCGAGCCATGCATATTTCCTTTGATACCCAATCACTGTAAACTATACAATGATCCCACCTGCTACCAATCTGGTTCAAAACTCACCTTTTTTTAGGCACGTTCAGGATCCGCTTCTCATTCTCGAGGGCCTTCCTTTTTAATATTACATGTTTATAATGGGTATGTTTTGACATTGGTTAGTAGTCAGAGTTTTGATATCTATCTATTAAACTTTAGTATTTGAGAGATTATTATTGGAGGCCAATAAATATTTACGATCATGTCATGAGATATTGGTTATATTATAAGCTCCAATAAACACAATATATTAAGTTTAAATAACCTAATACTTTTTATAGGAATTAATTAAGCTATTTTATGTTTAGAAATTAGGTTCTAAAAAATTAGAAACCAATGTTTGATTTTTTTAAAGCAATTCATCATGATTTTTGAAATTGTATTTTTTGAAGTATATATTTATAAATTGTGAAATATTTATAACCTTGATCATAATATAAATAATAGTCACTCAATGTCATTAAAATATAGGTACATTTTTTCATATTATAAAAGTTTTAAAAATTAAGTAGAATATTTCAAGGAACACGCCCACCATTACTTCCTCATTCCAACATGATCAAGAGATCCATCTTCAAAAAGGTTATAATAAGGTGTATCATGAAGTTGTTTTTAACAATGAAGATGGCCTTTTTAATTTAGAGTAATTTCAAGGTAGTGGGATCAAGAATATCATTAATACATTTTTATAGGTTAATGAAAATCAACATAATGAATGAAATGTAAAAATAAAAGGTATTTTAGTGTGACATGTCAATAAATTTTAAAATTGAATTAGTTTTTAAGTACCTATCTATTAAACCAGACAAAAATGAGGAAAATAATAAACTTCCCAAAGAACTTAGATACAAGACATATAATTGAAAAATATGGGAGAAACTAAAATTATAACTTAAAGTAGACACTATAAATAAATATGTTTGAAAGGTATTTTATAATAAAATTTTAAATGGAAAAGATAAATCAAATATTTCATAGATTACAAAGGAGGACCATGTACATCCCAAATATTTTAATAAATAAATGCAAAATCAATGGAAAAATTACTATAAGCAAATGTATTTTTTATTTTTTTTATAAAGTTGATGGAAATAATCCATTTATAAAAAAATATTCAACTTTATTTTTTAAATTTTCACATTTTAAATAGATGGAATCCTATGATATATTACCAAAAATATAGATATAGAAATTGATGTCTTTCATTAGTAAGACAATTTTTTCAAAGAGTCACTAATATACAAATAATCATTTAGAATGGGAATATATAAAACATAAAACTCACTTTTATATTTCTCAGGTGGAAAATGGATATATACAAAACAAAAAAAATTTAAAGTATGTGACATTATCTTTTGATTAAGTTAAAACTGTAGATAATACTATTAAACATCATGTTCATTAGCCTCATATTTTTTTGTAGTTCATAAAATGATGTAAAATTTAACATCAAAATTTATTTTTAAACTTATTAGTTTTTTTTAAAAATATTAGAGGCATCAAGGATTATAATTTTTTTAATTAATTGGGTGTGTAATGATTTATTTGTATCTTAAATTTAAGAAACTCAACGTCTCTTTAACTCTTAATAATTAGGGGAACAAAATGAGAAGGATATGAATTTAAAGATGACAATTCACATGAATTATTTTTTTATAATACTATACACCATTTAATCTTAGGAATTATCATGTGCCATATTATCATTCACATGTGTCAAAATTCTAATTCAATGTTAGATAATTATTTAATATAACAAAAATTAAACTTTTAGTTTTCTATGATTCCTAATTCCTATATCTTAACTTATTTTCAAATATTTATGGTCGATCCTAAAATTACGCTTAAAGTTTATTTTAATTATAAAAAAAATTAATTCCTTTGAATTTTAAGGAGGTGAGTCATGAATTTATTTATTATAACATGTTTATTAATTTGTCAAATTGAATCAATATTATTGTGTGATCTATATAAGATGGCTCATGTAATTTAAATAACTCATATGTTTATTTTGGATATTTTACATTTTTCATGTAAAAAAATATTTTTTCTCATTTATTAATTGTTGATCAACTATGGAAATTACATTTTTTATTGTCATGCCCAAAAATCTATATGAAAAAGTAAAAAAAAATGTAAATATTTTGTTGAGAATGTAAAATGCACACTCCAATATGATATGAAATGTACTACACATCAATATAATTATGTGATGAAAAAATAGGTGCAATTTTTAATGCACAAGAGGTCACATGGTTATTGAAATTCCCATGATAATGTCACCTATACCAACAAACCCATTGCATTTAGAAAGGGTTAAAAAATCTAAATGAACATGGTGATCCTCATGGACTTGATGTATGGATTCAAACCTATAATTAATATGGGAAAGTTCTTAGTATTAAATAGGGTTTAACAACACCCTATAACACCTTAATGAGTTTAAATGGGACCTTAGACTATTCTGAATAATCACAAGGCTCGATTTGTAACTTATGTTAAAATATGGATTTTAATTTCAAGTTACTTTTTAAATAATACTTAATAAAATATTACAAAAGACTTATATGATGCTATATAAATCATATAAAATATCATAATCTAACCTCTTGAGGATAGAGCATCACATCTTCACCATCAGATTTAACTAGATCTAAAAAGCCTTAGAAATCCTTATAGAACAATATAAAATTTTATTAATCATTCAAAAGTTTAAAAAACAAGAAAGGGAGAAGGTATTGAATATTTAGATTGAGACTGCCTCACAAAATATTGATTGTTTATATTCCAAGTCTATGAGGTATTGACTATTTAGAGTGAGCCTACCTCACAAAATATTGATTGTTTATATTCCAAGTCTATGAAAGTGTATCAATGAAGCCTTAAATATTTTTATGTTTTCTTCAATTAGTTTTAGTTTTTTTTTATAATGAGTTAAAATTATGGTTGGGTATATTTTGGGTCCCCAAGGCTCTTAAAAAATATTTATTAAGACTTAAGTTCCCATATGAATGCAAAATTTTCTATGGAAAAATAATTTCAGCCATCCCATGTCTTTCATTTTCTTTGTTTTAATTCCTTATAATATTAAAGTGTTATTGGGTATTTTATAAGGTTCCCCAATCTTTCATAATGATTGTGATAGGATTTTAGGACTCATATGAATGAAAAAAGGTTACAACATGGATGAAAAAAGGTTATATGTAACAATACTTTTGACAATCATTAATGGGTATCTCATGGCTTTCAATCTATTATTTTTTAGTTTAATTTATTTAATTAATAGTCCCTAGTTTTGAATAGGGTTTCATAAGGAAACTTTCACTTCTCAATGTAAACGAACAAAGAAGACTTCAAAATAAAAATATATCCCTATGATTATTAATAGTTACCTTGTGGCCCTAAATCTATTTATTAAAAGTATCTAAATTGACCCAAAGTATACATAAAGACATATGGGTTCAAAACAACTATGAATTTCATATTATATTATAACTATTTGTTTATTTATTTATATTTATATTGTTATTTTAATTGCAATGCAACTTTTAGTGAGGTTATCAGTAGCCCTATAATAAATGTATTTTTACTTTAATTAAATTAAATATAAAAAATAATTAATTTAAAAAAAAATTATATTGAAATTAAAATATTATATTTAATTAAAATTAATTTTGAGATTTGTAATGTGTGGGTTTTAAGAATCAATTTAAGAAGTTTATACAATTTATAAAACCATGCTTGAAGAATTAGGGTTTGCACTTATAAAAATTCATCACCTAAACTATAGATATAAAAAATATGTCACAAATAAATATAGAATAATTAAAAATTAAAATTAAAATTAAAATTAAATTGGGATAAAATTAAATTAATAAAAACCTTATAAAAATATAGAAAACATATTTTTATTTTCTAAACTTATTTACATAATTTTTTTGACAATTTCTTAATGAAATTAAAGATTAATTATTTAATTAATTTTTTAAATAGTTATAAACTTACATAAATTTTTTTTAAAGTGTTTATAATTATAATTTATATTTTTCCTTACAAAAAGATATAATAATATGCATGGGTGTGAACACCTCATACCTATAAGCAACACTAATTGAATTTTATCAAATCCATTTATTATAATTTAATTACATAAATTTAATTTGAAAATTATTCCAATCAACTACCAAATCCACAAAAAGATCACCAACAAATACTATTGATAAGTAAGATACCAAATCAACCAAAGTAAGGAGGTGGTTGCTTCCAAACTTCTACCATCATAAGATACAAGACACTAAACATCCCCAAGCTAGGAAATACCATCCCAAAACACAAGTTATAAAAATTTAAGGGAAAACTCAAGGATAAAAGGTAAAACTATCAATAATGGAATAATATTTAGGAAAAATCATCTGGTTCTTGTACTTCACCCAAGAGTTTATATTACTCTTCTTCCTTTCAAGCCCAAACACATGCCACAGAATATAATTAAACATAACATTATTAAATAAGAATATTATATTATAGTAAATATGGGGTTGAAAATAAACTTATAATAAATATTTTAAATAAGTGAATTATCTTCTTTATCTAAATTAAATCACCAATAATAATGAAATCAACATGTATAAAGAATAGTGACTTAAAATTTTTGATGTTATCATTATAAATGAGTTACATTAGACAAAGGAGACAACTTATTTATTTAATATATTTATTATAATGCTTTAAATAGCCCCATAATTACCACAATTCAAATATGGAGGATGATTAAACCCTCATGATGAAATCAAACATGCCAAAGTTATCAATGAAATACAAAGATCACCAAGTCCTTATAGAAGAGAAAAATACCTAGTTTTGGTGATAAGTGTGGAGGAGTAATATTTTCAATCACGTTGTTGAAACAAACCATATTTCACACTTATTTGATAGAGTGGACATGACCCTTGGAAATTTATTAAATTTTTTCCTTTCTAGCCCTTAAAGCTTTTCAAAACAAGTAAAAATATACATGAGTCCAAGCCTCACTTCCATTTATATAAAAATATGTTGGCCCAAAGTGGAAAGTATGAATTTAATATTTTAAGAGACTCTTTTAATATTAAAAAAATAAAATAAGTAAGAGAATAAATCAATCATAAACACTCTTAATATTTTTCTAGTAAAAATTTACTTTGGTGTAAAACATACAAAATGAAAATAAAAAGGGATTGCAAAACATAAGTCCTAATCAATCCCTTTAAATTTTAATTTAAAATATAAAAATAAAAATATGAAATAAAATATAAAAAACACAAGATAATAAGGAATTAAATGTTATATCATTCCTTAGATCCACACTTGAATAAGATCACTACCCATCATAACTCCAAACTCCAAGTTTATCCTTTAAGTCTCCAAACTAGTCCTTAGCATGCTTAAGTCAAAATAGAAAAAATCTAATGAAAATAATCCATAAAAAAACTTACATTCTCAATATTTAAATAAAATTGATTCTAAATTTTACTAAACCAAGGTGACACTTATCCACTTCCTTCCCAAAGTTTTTCCTTTAAAGTCTTGCATCTAATAATTCCTCCTTAAAAATTCATTTATTTCATCTTACATCTTACATGGGAATCATGGTCTCTTACAAACTTATTTAATTATTATATTTTCAAATAATTAAAAAATTAATTAAGTAATCCCAAAGTATATAAAATATTTTA
Organism: Torreya grandis; assembly: GCA_037957365.1. Taxonomy (NCBI): domain Eukaryota; kingdom Viridiplantae; phylum Streptophyta; class Pinopsida; order Cupressales; family Taxaceae; genus Torreya; species Torreya grandis. Next base: position 645,765 of record JARHVA010004492.1, read on the forward strand.
AATAACTCATCCATTTAAATATAAATTTAATATACTTAATTTATATACCTGAAAAGTCAAAACTTGTACACTACACAATCATAAACGAGGGTTTATCCATCAATCCAAGTTTTAAAATGTTAAAGATATAAATTAAATAACCCACACACCAACAATATATGGGTAATATGGGAGGAGGTTGGAATAATGCTAATGTGTAAAACTAGAAAATTATACAATAATATTTATTAGATCATAAATACACAAATATAAAAGGTTAAGAGAAAAAAATAAAAAACCTATTTAACAATGGCTAGTTGATGTTTAGTGTAGTTAAATTTTTCCTCATTTGTCCATACCTATCACTTGTGTATCCATTAACACATCAAAATGTTTGATCCCACATCAAAAATTTTGATCCCAATATAGAAAAAAAAAAAAAGGTGTGATAAATGTTTACTTTAATTTTTTTAATACTAAATAATGAAAATTTTATTGTAAGAAATAAATCTAAAAATTTACCTTGCAAAGATAAAATAAAAAAATAGAAATTTAGATAAAAGTATAAAAAAGATAAAGTGATAAAATAACTAGGATATGAAAAGTAGGTATATAGGATAATAAATTATCACACCTTTTTTCTATAACAAAAATCTGAGAGTCTAGATCTAGAATATGACTATGTAAACTAACTGTGTTGTTCTTGAACTATGATTTGACCTCTAGATACTCTTAGATATAATTTAAATTTTTATGGGTTTAACCTAAATATAATTTGACTAGATATTTTCACACCATCAATTTTGTCTCTATTCTACCGAGTCCATCATATGTAGGGTTATGAAACTTAAGTTTTCTATCACTGGTTAACTTTTTTTATTCTAGTTTTACTATTCCTATGATTTATTGATTTTCCAAGTAGAATGTAATGAGTTTATGATTCAATGTATTTGAAATATATTGAAACTCAAAAACCTAATGGGTTAAGTATTATCAAAATCACTGAAGTGATGTTATAAACTATATATCTCATACATTGGAATCAAACATTCACATAGTTTTACATGAGTGTAAATGGAATACATTGAGCAAGGTATTTAAACCTCCTCTTATATAAAAGTGAGGATGTGGATACATGAAATCTAAAACATTCATTTGATACAAGGTCATGATGAGAGACCAAGATAAATGACTCCATTTCTAGTTTATAATATATGATTCAATGAAGCTCAACTTGAAGTAAGAGGAATGCATATATTTAATGTTTGGATTTACTCTATCTTATCCTTGGTTTTTGTATTATTTTTGATGAAATATTAATTTAGATATAAATTTATTATCACAAATTTTATATATAATTTACTCTAAGATAGGATGGGAATTATAGTTGAAAATTTAAATGATAAGGAGAAAAACTAAATGTGCAAGATCAAGAGTAATGGATAAAATGAATCACAAAGGTAAAAGGGAAAAAAACATGTAAGGCATGTATCTACCCAAGGTAGACTTATGCAAGGAAAAATTATGTACTTGAATGAACAAAGGATTAGATGTTGATAAGGATCATGATAACATATGAAATTTATTATAATAATACCTATTTATAGATTTTTATAAGTGTAACATATTATTTTAAGGACCATGGGATAAAGGGGCAGGGGGAGGTGATGTGGGGCCATAAAATTCTTATAAATACACACACACACACACACACACACACACACACACACACACACACACACACACACACACATGTATGTATGTCAAATATAATAAATTTTGAATAAGAAATTGTGTAAAAGGGTCTTGTACCAAATTTTGGTGTGTCTACATAATTCCCTCACTTTGCATGGGTATGTGAATGTAAGTGAATGTATGTGTGCATCAAAGTATAAATGTAAATAATTTTAAATTATAGCTTCACTTACCTATGGAAGAGTGAAGGGGTTTTTATGTATATTCAAGCTAATCTTCCATTCAAATGGTTTTTTGATGTGTGTGAAACAAATTAAAACCACTATAAGTAGTCAATATACATGATATATGTTTTGGATTTTGAATCTGGAAAGAGAGCATATGAACAAATACACCTAGTTATTATTTTCCCCAAATGTTACAACAAATGACTCATAAAGATATACTTTTTATAGGTTTTGAAACATATAAAAACTTATATAGGAGTCATTAGGACCTAATACACTTCTTGATAAAGGAGGAAGATAAAATATTTCAAGTCAAATTAGGTTCACTCAAATTCACTCAATTTTTTTAATATTACTTAATATATGTTCCCTTTTGAGGTTAGGGATGAAGATATATTCTTCAATAAATATCATAAAATGATAATATTTTTTATTAGATAAGGTAAAAAAATGGATTAAGGGGGCCCATACCTATTACAAAAAACTAAAATTTAGGCTAACACAACAAAAACAACCAAAAATCAAACAAAATCACAAGGTTTGACCAACCAACAACACCCAGTTACAATAGACAAACATCTACCAAAATCCTTTAAAAAAGATAACAAATATCAAGATCTATGCTTTAATAAATATCATAAAATGATAATTTTAAGTGCCTAATAAGGAAAATAATATAAATAAAGAATAAATATCTTAAAACATATGAAAATGAATTTGAAAATAGTCATTACCAGTTTCTTGATTTAGAAAAATGAATTGACATCTAGTCATGCCATATAGTATTATGTAGATGTGAAGATATAAATTAAAAAATATAGTATTATATCAATAAAAATTTAAAAGGGCATGATGCTTAAAAAGGCAAATAAATATGGGATTAATTAGTATACCTTATGTGATAATAATATGCCTACCAATTGGGATAAATATAAAAATAAGAAAAAAAACACATGTAGCATGCCCTATAGCTGCATAATAGAAACCCCGACAACATAGGAACTAATTAAAAATATTAATATACATGTTATACATCATGGATAAAATAAATGAATAAATAAATATACCACACAAGTTAATTACCACACCCAAGTTAGTGACTTGACAAGTTATTGAGATGATACATAAAAAGGGGAATCTTAAAAGATGACAAGAGGATCATCTATGGAAAATCACACACACAGACACACACACAAAAAAAAAAGAAAAAATAAAAAAAGAAAGAAAAAAGAAAAAAGAAAAAAGAAAAAAGAAAAGAAAAGAAAATAAAACAAAACATATGCACATACAAGAAAGTGTTCATGCACAAAAGTCATGTAATAATGTATCCATCACAATGAAGATATCCATGAAATATGTAAGATATGGTTACTAGTATAAGATGTAGTAACCATTGTAATATAGCTTAATATGATAAATGACAATCAAGGAAAGATATCACCATGAAAAATATGTTATATGGAAATTCCCCCAAGATATGACATGATTTATATGAAAATTCCCCCCTTAAGATGTGGAAAAATAGTCTGTAATATAGTATCATGTATCATGTAAATATGCATGAAACCCACTCATGAAATACTATGAAAATCACGTGTAAATCATGGATATGAAAGCCTTTATCAAAGGTGAATATGTAGCCATATATACAATGTTTTTGATGTTTTGAAATAATATATTTCTCCTTGATGATTAATTTTATGAATTATATATATATATATATATATATATATATATATATATATATATATATATATATATATATATATATATATATAATGTTTGATGGACATAATGTTCCAAGGTGTAAAATTTTATGTAGCACATAAGGACCCATAAATGTAGTAGTGATAACCACATCTATGACATGGTACCAATTTTAAGATAATATTAATGTGTCATGATCATAATGTAGAGACCCAAATTTTGTTTTTAGCACTTTCAAAACATCAAACTTGACATACTTGGACACACTTGGACAATGCACATATATTTAACTCTTGATAACACTTTCCCTCTATCTGTCCACCATCTACTCTATTAGATACTTATATTTTCCAAATATATTTATTTATAATTAATTGAGTTTGTAAAGTAACCCTTTATAATATTAGATATGCATTCTTTATATTTCATATCCCTATTTTCACTTCAAAGATAATACTATTAAACCTAGATAGTGCCAATTATTTGTAAATGTCTTCCTTTGTCGATAGTGTCTAGAGCCCTCAAAGGATATCTTTTAAATTTGTAAATCTCAATTAGGTTTTCATAGAAACATTTCATGGTTCAATTATAACTAAAAATAAATAGTGTCATCTATAAATACAAATCACCCTTAAGATAATTATTCACTTAGAAAGTCTTAGAAACATTGGGTAATTACATACCACTCTCTTGGAACATTATCAAAAGGCATTCAAACATCTAAAAAATTCAAGGAAAAGTCTTAGAGAAGTATATAAAGTGAAATATAAATTAAAAAAGTTAAAATTACATGGTACAAGTATCAAATATCAAAATCTAGTATTACATTCTAGATTGTTCATGATATTGCCTGCACACACACATAAGTTAGAGAACTATGTGTGGTTTGATTCGTATAATGATTATTATAATGTATTAACCACTCATTGATTTAATGGTGAATGTATAGGGTGATTCCAACCAAAAACAAAAAACATTTTGAGGGCATATTATGATATATCAATCATAATTAAGGTTTGGATGAAAGAGACATAAAATAAACACTTTAGTGTAGGATCAGAGAAGTCTATTTACATTGAATAAAATTATAGGTGTAGGTACATGGATCATATAATTTTCATACCCCCACTATGTATATGGAAACTATTGGTAAACCTTGATAGTGTTATATGTCATCGACATATGATGTTGATGACATCATCTAGATAGGTTTTTCATCATTATTTTTGATTTGAATAAATAACAAAGCACATATAAATATTTTATATATTCAGTGACATATTTTATGTGAAATAGGTATGTAGTATTATCTAAGTAAATCCTCCTTCTCTTACTTTATCATTTCCAAATAAATTAATTAAAATGGCAATTAGTTCATTTAAATCCAAATTATCATGTTTATTACCATATTTTATATAATATGAATTGTGTATAGTTTCTATTATTTTATATCTATTAGGTGTATATATTTTTTGGTGAACCCAATAATTTATTTGAATGAAAAAAACCTATTTTTTTACATAAGGTTTTAAAAATCTATTAGAGTTTATTCTTAGGTCATTTTCTATTAGGGTTTCATTTTTTTATATCTTATACAACCTTTTCAAACCCTAATATGGATACAACAAAAGATACCAATGATGTGAATACTTATTATTTTAATATAGATAACAATATAAGATAATAATTATTTTCATGACTACTTTGAAAACCCTAATATGGATATAAAAAAAGATACCAATGATGTTAATACTTATTATTTTAATATAGATAACAACATAAGATAATAATGATTTTTTTGACTACTTTGATGAGATAGATAAGGTTGAGCTAAATGATATACCTGTGGTTACATAAGTGATGCATAATATGTTTACTATAGGGAAACCACATTACTTATAATATATCATTGGGTATTATTATTATACATAATCTCTCTTAGGTGTCTCATAGTCTTACAACTAATGTGAGATCATCAATTCCTAATCTATGTAATCTGTCTACCAATCCTAGAAACTAACTAGTCAAGAAATATTTTTTCAATTTTAAATCCAAGGTCACTCAAATATCACAATACATACAATAAATTCTCAAGAATTATTACATAATATTTTGGCCTTATATATCTAAAACTATCCCTTATCTAATGGATTCATTGCATCTAATATTACATAATTTGATGGTAAATGTGATCCAAAATAACATATTAGTGCCTTCCATGCAACATGTTTAGAGTATTAAACTATTTATAAATTACTAATAAATATTTTTATTGGAATCTTTAAGGATTATTCCTTGAAATTGTTTTACAACCTTACTCTTCAACTAGTACAAACTTTCAAACCCTTGGCTGACTACTTCTTAACTCATTTCTCTATCAATAATAGTGAAAAGGTATCCTATGCTCAAATTTCATAACTAAAATAGGGTCATAATGATCCCATTAGTGACCATGTGATTCAATATAACTCTATGTTCTCAAAAATTAAAAATCTTATGGCTAACAAAAAATTGTAAAATATTTTTAAAAAATCCTACATATGGCCATCCATGAGTGTATTTCATTAAAACATTTTCAATGCATATTTTTATTAGAATAAATTCACATAAAATTAAAATAATATATGATTTATTTTAATAAATAATATCCAATACCTAATTGAGAGTAATATTATTAAGCTTAATGATAATAACACACCAATAATGATTCAGATTCAAAACCTAGTTCAGAGTTTAATATGTTTACCAATAACTTTAAAAATCACGAGGCTCAAGCAACCAAGTCTATTCCCAAGGTAAATATTAATTACAATTTGCATCCTCCTTTATATTCCTATGATTCAATAACTAAGGAGGCTCATCCTATAGATGGCCTTATTAGAATACTTATGCATACAAAAATATAATGACTAAAAATTTCATTTCGTAACCTTTAAATGATTGATAATGGTTCTCCAATTTCACCTTTATTCATAGTGGTTTTATTTAATCACATCATATAAAAATTATTATGGTGGATAATAGGTCAAGTGAAATAATATGCACTATGTCATTACTTACTAGTCTTGGAAATAGACATAGAGATTTGATTTATAGAATGACCATAGTACAAGGATTTGATGGAAAACATCAAAAACCTATTTTTTGTCATTGTGTTACCACTTATGGTAGGACCTAAAACTAATATTACTTGGATTATAGTTTTTACCAACCCTATCAAATTTGACATACTATTAGGATGACTATGGATACACAAGATAAATGAAATCCCATTTTTGTTAAATATATGCTTGAAGTATATCCATAATAATAAATTTATTAAACTTATATGTGTTCCATATGAGTACCCATCTAGGTTTAAACATTTAATATTGTCATTCCAAAACATCATATTGTATAACATGCACAAATTCTTCCCTTGAAAAAAATATATATTCCTTTATAATGACAAGTGATTGATTTCCCTAGAGTAATACTTCTCTAACATCCTCTACATTAATGAATTAATTGAGCTCAATATGCATTACCTAATTAATCAAATCATATGGTGGTCTCACACCATCCTTTTTATTATGTTACATTAAAAACATCAACGCATTCTCTATACATATAAAAAAATCCAAAGGTTAATTTTATTACCATAGTTACATAGTAAATACATGAATATGTCCAACATATTGATGATTATATATATTCTATGAATTATGACCATTTTTTTAGTTTCTAATAGTTAACATGATATAAATTACCATGTGAAATTTTTATCGATTGATATAAAACCTCCACTTGAGCATTGCATTGATGGGATCATATGTTAGCTTAGACATTGTTTATTTTACATAACTTCTCATTATTTTATTACTTGATCATCCCATGATATGAACAATTAATTTATTCATTTTTATAAATGGACATGTAAATATTCTTTTACTTTGATCATTATTATAACCCTTGAATTTGGTTTCATTATTTTTGTTTAATACCCTTACCTTTGTTTATTTTTCCTGATCTAGACATTCAAGCTAGCTATCTTATGATGACATATGCATATAAATTATTTAAACGAGTTTGATTTTAGTTTCCATCCTTTGACACATATTACACCTCGATGTGGCATACTACTTTACATCCTCTCCATATTTATTATCTATGTTTTCCTTTGTAATATCACACATTGAACTTATATATTCACATATATTCTATTCCTACACACCTTATAAAATCTACACATTGAATATTTCCCATTAGGGGCATGCACCTATTCTATGTCCTATTATATGTTCCTTTGTGACATGACTTTACTATATAATAAAAGAATACCATTTTCATTCCTCAAGCTACTTTAACAATACATTTATTGCACACTATGTGTTTACATATGATATTGAATGTTTAAATCCCTCCCATTCTTATACTTTCACAACCTTTGCCTCTTGGTTTTTCTTCATTTAATAAGTCCTTATTTATTTTAGCATTGAATTTTTTTAAAAACCATTCATATTCAAATATACGAAACCAAAACCTATACATAGCTTTCTTTGATGGTATAGATCATTTCTTAATATCATTTTTCATATACATGGTGAGTTGCATATCCATTTTTATACACACATGATTTTCATAGTTTACATGACTTAGATGCAAGACATAGATTTTATGTATGAGACATGGACATTTAGAAGCATCACATTTATAATACCCGTGGGTAACCTTTCCACATTAGGGGTATGACTATGCTAGGGGAATTTTAATACACTTTTCAAGCTATATCTATCTGTGCCATTCAATTAATCGTATTAATCGACATAGACTATATATATATATATATATATATATATATATATATATATATATATATATATATATATATATGACTTGCTCTTGTTCATAATTTTAGAGTGATATTTTTGATTGACATTGTTCTTTATTATAATAGATTATGACATTGATTGGTTATATAGATTAAAATTGGTTGTTGTGTTCTTGTTTTATGCCAATGATTATGACATTTATTTATAATTATTATATTATATATTTTGTGTAATTAATTATATTTTTCATCATCCATCAGTTGTGTGAGAGGATCCTCTAGTCCATGTAATGGCCATATCATGTCTATGTTGGGCTAGAGTTGAGTCATGTTATATGCACTTGATATTTTTTAATTTGTCACTTTATTGATGGTTTCTATTGTAAGGGATTGTTGATACATCAATATCAAGTGAAAATCTTAATAATCAAACTAGGAAAAGGGTAAGATTGGATTGTGGTATATTGTGAGAGATGTTTGAATACTATTATTTCATACCTTATTTATTATCATTTGACCTCATTTTATTATATTTATATACTACCTCTTTGTATAATTTTTTTTAGTCTTGTTATCCACCATATATTTTTAATGTATTGGATAGGATAGTACAATATATTTCATACTTATCTTTCGATATATTATATCAGCCTAGTTGATATAGTTCTAAGTCATGTCATTATCATTTGCACTATATCAACTGAGATGATACCATCAACTTATAATTCAAGGTTAGTTTTGGGTATATATAAGGGTCATATTATCATTCCTAAATATATAACACATTAATCTACTCTATTTACATTCACATTTTTACTCTTAAGTAGTAAAAGTGGCATTTATAGATTATATTCTTATCTTAGAGGTCCAATATTGCTTTAATGTATTTGAATCTCAATTGGAGGAGTCATGTTGAGGAGGTGTCCTAGTATTTGGAGTCATTAAATAAGGATATATAAGTATTATTTTTTCCATTTGGGGTCTTCAATATAAAATATCTCTTGAAAATTTCTAGTTAATCCAAGAGGGAGATTGATGTGCAGGTGATTCCACACAAAGGAAAGTATCTCTATCCATATTATATTTCATTTATTTTCATAGATAGAATTTATTTGTTTATTTATATAGTGGATTTATGTTTATTTATTTATTTTTATTATCCTCCTTATATTGAATAAGATGGTATAGGTATAGGGTGGCTTATAATTTCCATTATTAAATTAGGTTGCATAGACTGCCAAATGGTTGACCATTAAACCACTTACCTTATTATTATTTTATTATTTATATCTATATTGGATCTAGGTTACCCTTATTCATAAATTAATTTCATGTGGTATTCTTATCATATCCTTGATACATTCTTTTGTTACCATTAATATAATATTTTATCTATCTTGAGACTTAGTGAGAACCATGCCCCATATATTAGGCATATGATTTGGAATTATAACCTATTGAAATTTGAGTGTGTATTACCATTTTATAGGTATAAATTAATCTAGGTCCTTACTCACTCTTCTAATTATATACATGTTCTATTGTCATGACCTTGTTTGTATCCTAGTAAATTGGGAGAAAGATAATTGTTACAGGGCATCTTAGCATGTGCATATATTTTGGTGAATCCAATGTGAATTGTATAACATAATTAAATGGAATGTATTAAAATTTTAATTTTATTATTAATTTTATATTCACTTTTTATTCACCATCATAATACATTATGGTGAACTTGACATGAATCCTATTCCACCGATAGTTGGATTGTCTTCACATTTCCATTTCTTTTCATATATCTTTATTTATTCCATAATTTTTCAATCATATAATCACCTATAGTTAAAATACATGAATTATATATATATATATATATATATCATTATATCACTTAAATCATTATTTAGAAGGAAACCTTGAAATCCTTTTCCTAGATCTTGATGTTTTTATCATGGCTGAAGATCACATAGACAATATTTCCATTTAAAAAAACCCTCATATTAATTCAAGTAGTGATGATTATTTTTTCACCAATACTTAACCACATTATAACTACCCTTGGATGAGTAAAACTTAGTTTAAAATGCCTAGCATAAGATAAATCATGAGTGATCTTGTTCCAGGAGCTTATATGACTGATCAGCTTATCCTTCAAATCCAATTTCAATATCATTTCCTCACACCATAAATATATTAAAAAAACTACATCAAAGAAACTAATAAATTTCTACCTCAATTTTATATTATTACATACAACTACATTGAACTTTCTTATAAAGTTTTACCTTTTTTTCCTATTATATATAATTACATTGGCCACACGGATATATTTTTGTCTCTTTTTTCTTCTAAAGACAACTATATCAGACATAAAATTACATTTGTTAATGTATTTATAAATTTTCCTCCTGTTAAAAACATATACGTTGGATTTTAACAATAATTTGATGATATAGTTAGAAATATATTTACTTTTACATCTAATTACATTGGCCATGATTTAAACTATGCTGATATAGTTATGAAATTATATCTTGTTACATCTTACTACATTGGACATGATATAGAATATGATGATACAATTATAAACATACCTCATCTAAAAAATAACTATATAAACCATACACTAAAATGGTCCAATATAGTTATAAATTTGATTTATATCACAAATAACTACACCAACCAAGACATAAATTATGTTGATACAATTATTCTAACTTAAATAAATTTCACCAACCATGATAAAAAATGTGTCGAGACAATTATAAATCCTTTTTATTTACCCAACCAAATACATTATCCACTACATAGAAAGTGAAAATATAGTCATAGTACCTTTGCCTATCCATCAAAGTGTCATATATCTACCTAATTGTATCAAATTGGTTGATACAATTTTAATACAAAAATTAAACTATATTGATCTAAATATCTATGTTTTATCCAAATGTAATACCAAGCCAATATATTTCCAATTAGTTCACACCAGACTAAATATATCACAAATCCACTAAAGTTTATTCTAGTTATACTACACCAAATTATACTAGTTTGGCTGATACCATACAACAAAATTTCAAATCACCTTCCAAAGATCCCAAAATTACTTCCTAAAATTCTTGTTGTAAGATAGAAATACATAAAAATTGAAATAAAAGTTAATCTATATGATAATATTGAGTATTATATCAAGAATAATCATAAATCACCTCACTTTACATCATATTTTGAGGCATCTTGTGATGCCCATTCACATTTCACTTCAAATATTTGGGCATCTTGTGATGCCTACCCTTCTCTCAATTCAGACTTTGGGGTATTTTATAATTCCCATCCCTGTATCAAATTAACCTTTAGGGAATCCAAAAATTCCCACTCTTCCTCCACATTTCAAAATCATAAATAAATCCAACTTCAAGAAATTTTCAAAGAGTCAACCATGTGTTACACTTGATAGTTTCATTTTTTGCACATAGTTTATTTCTTGTACATAGATAGATTATATTGTATTATGCTAAGACTTTATTATGTTGTATAGATTTATATACACCTCCTAGTTTATTAGAATTATTCCTAGTAACCATTATTAGTCCTTAGGTATTTTTTCATTCTTACACCTCTTGGTTTTTTAGTTTATGAGTTGTATGGTAAGACATGGGGAATTAACTAAGCCCTCCTAAAAAATGCCCATCACAATAAATATCTATTTAATATAGTTGGACTAAGTTTTCCTCATGGATTTTGGTATCACCTTCAAGTTTTTATTTTTCAAATTTTTATTTCACCTACCACTAGCCTTAGTTTTTCACATGGATATTTGGTAGTACCTTCAATTTTTATTTTTGAGTATTAGCTCAAAATTTTGTTGAATATGTTCTTGATATTTATAGTTAGCCTTACTTTTCCTTGTGGATCATCAATGCACCTTCAAATTTTTCATGTTATATGACATGATTCTTATTGGCCATTATTTCCTTCATGGGTCCTTTGGTATCTTTTTGATGCACCTCTTTTGGTATTATTTCTATTATTATGATTGTGCTATACCTATTATAGGTCATTATGTATTATTTAATGACATGATCTCCTTATTTAATAACATTTCAATTATTTATGATTTGACTTAAATTTCAATGTACTCTAGGATCCCTCTTTTTTCCTAGTCACTTATAAAGCAAATTTTTCTCTTCTTGTGGTCAGTTGCAAGCATATATTCATTGTATCACCCTTTTTACATGGATAAATCTTCCATGATCCCCATATCTCCCTTTCCTTTCAATTAAGAAACACTTGGGTCAGTTTTGAGATTTAAATATTTTATAAAGTGAAACTATAAGAGTCTTCAAGTGTATTAACATTTAGGTTCTCTTCTTTAGTATCTATGTATAAACTCTCTTATGTTTGTCATATTTAGCACTCATTTTTTATTTTTCCAAATATGTTTGGAGGAAAATGAAAACCTCAAAAGATTTAAAAGTTGTATTTTAAGTAAATATAGTGTTAAAATGAAAATAATATCTTCAAATTTAGATTTAATTAAAAAACATGACCATTTTGGAACATTTTATTCTAGTGAAAGGTCAAATTTCATAGTTGGCCTCTTGATATAGTTGATAATTATTAGGGTGTAATATGTTAGTAGACTAGGGTAAGAGGTATAATTTATCATTATTTATTTATATCTTGTTACAATATAGTGCCAAATAATTTATTACATAATTACCCAATCCTCATAGTATATTGACAACTCTATAAGGGGTCTTGGGGAGTGGGGAACAAGTTTTTGGAAGGTAGGATCTTATTATTTTTCATGCATATAACCTTATTGGGATGATATTTATATTTCACATGTTAGGAAAATCCTATTATTAATAGGTGGGTTTTTATAGGTCCTTGATTTTGAAATCTCTTATCCTTTTCCACTTGATTAGAGTGTCTTATCTCTGTTAAGGATTTATACATCACCCTTATGGTGCCTTGCATCACTTTATTACCATCTTCTCTTTCCCAATATCCCATTTATGGATATTAATTTTAGTTTATCACATCCATATTATTTATATTAAATTTTTTTATTTACTTGATTTAAATTTGACTCTTTAATTTCATTCATGATGCATCTTGGATTTCTAGTTTGTGAGTTGCATTATAAGACCTTGAGGGGTACAACTATCCTCAAACTCCCATCATTTTTCATATCCACACTATCTTTGTCACTATGGTTATGTTTATAAATTATTTTAACTTCATAAAATATACTTTAACAAAATAATTTATTTCAAATATTAACTCCTTAGAGTATTTTCTTTCCTATGTTGCATGTCTTTATTAAATTTTGTTTTCAATCTATCTTATTCTGGATGTTTTTATAAGAATTTTACATATGATTTCACTCTCATTTATTTGATTTATATTTTCACCTATATTAGTATTTTTATATTCACTTTGTTTCCCTTTATTTGTTTTGGGTTTTGAACTATCTTACATTACATTTTTTTTTATAGTAATTTTATTATCTTTTCTCTTGTATATTTTGGTTCTAATTTAATCTTATTGATCTTGGATTGCCAATTTTACTAGGTTTTACAATATTCAGATGATATTTTTAAATTTAAATCCACTTATTGACTATACTACATATGTACCCATTGACTCTATCCATTTTTAGCCTTGTATCCCTAGGGGTTTTCAAATGTATTTTATGCACCTGTCATGATCAATACTATGGTATTTGCATGAATCATTCATTTTAAAAGGCAAGTCAATATATGTATATTATAATTTTATTTATTCAATTATCAATAGTTATTTTAGAATTTATTTTTATTTGTGATATTTTATGTTACCTATGTATATATCTAAAAGATCATCCATAATTACACTATTATGATACATGATAAGCTTTCTATGGGGAATATACATACACATGATATTTTCCAATTCTTAACTTTACTGATGGTTTATCTTATTGTTGCATCAATCTCCATGAATGCACTTCCTAAGGAGTTAATTCATAATGGGGTGGGATAGACTCATGATAATTTGTCAGATATGTTTGAGTACTATTATGTCATACCTTCATTTCTATTGATCTGACCTTCTTTGAGTTTCATTCCATCTTGCCTCTCTTTCTGATTTCTATTTTGTCTTGTTATCCACCCTATATTAATATTATTTTCCAAGCTGATATATTATCCTTCATACCTATATTTCCCCATACTATAATGACATAATTTATATAATTATAAGTCATGTCTCTATCAGTTATACTATATCAGCTTGGCTAATAAAATTTGGTGTCAACATGCACCCTTCCAATTTGTATCAACTTGGGTGATACCATAAACTTAGAGTTTAGGGTTAGCTTTGAGTATTTAAACCATATATATATATATATATATATATATATATATAGGGGTAATTTTTTCATTCCCAAACATAGATAACATTATTATACTTTACTTATGCTTGCATTTCTATCTTAAGTAGTAAAATTAAGAGTTATAAACTATAGAGTCCTATCTTGGAGGTCTAATTTTGCATAAAGGTCTTTAAATATCAATAGGAGGAGTCATGCCGAGGAGGTATCACAACATTTCAAGTCCTAAATTAAGGATATATAGGTCTTATTCTTTCCATTTTAAGTCTTCAACCTAAAACTCATGCAAAGTTCCACTTGATCCAAGCAGAGATTGATGCACCAACAAGTCCACCCAAAAGTAAGTATCATTATCCCTATTATTTTTCATTAATTTACTTAGTGGTTAGACTTGATTTTTTTCATTTATATAATGGATATATTCTATTTATCCTTTATTTTGATCCTTATATATTATAAGATGGTATAAATATAAGGTTGTTTAGGCTTGCCATTATCATATTAGGCTACATAGACAACCCATTACCTTCTTATATGTTTAGTATTTGTATCTATATTAGATCTATGTTACCCTTATTTATCAGTTATTTTCATGTATTATCCTTATTATATCCTTGATATACCCATTGTTATAATTATTACTCTATTCTATCTATCTTGAGACCTAGTGAGATCCATACCCCATATATTATGCATAGGCTTTGGAACCCTATCCTCTTGAAATTTGAATGTGGATTACACTCTGTTAGGCATAATATTATTCTAGTTCATTACCCACTCTTCTAAGTATATGAAATCTCTATTATTATGGTCTTGTTTGCATCCTAGTCTATTAAGAGAAAGAGGATTATTACAAGCCATACTAGCATTTGCATACACATGTCATATATGCTTGTGTGCTTATTGACAATGATGCTTGTGCTTAAAACATTTTCACTATGATATTGTGTACATGTGTATGATTACACATTTTATTTGTAACTAATTAACTGTTACCATGTGCTTGATGTTTTGATTTCTATCATACTAATTTATATTTAATGTTATCTATTTCTACTTGAACCATGATTTATACCATGCATATAATATGAATATTATTACTATTTGACTCAATGACATATCTATTTGAGTATATTTTTTTCAAATTAATTATCGTGACCATATATTCTATGTTAATAAAAAATGACTACCCTTTCCTTGGATTACATGTTTCATATGTGCTTGCAAAGATTAATTTTTTTCTATGATGATATATCTTATCATGTTTGTTATTTATTTTACATCACACACACACACACACACACACACACACACACACACACACACACACACACACACACACACACACACACACACACACACACACACACACACACACACACACACACACACACACACACACACACACACACACACACACACACACACAAATGACACACATAACTTTTTATTTTGAGATGAGTGACTCAAATGCTCAATTCCTCATATCAAAAGTGGGGTATACAATGGGATTATTTTAAAGATTTAGGCCATGTTAAATATATTTTTTCACATTATAAGGAAAAATATATGGTTGAGATAGGTTAGATTAATTATATTGAAACATATTAACATGAATTTGAGTAACAATTGAAAGATTCTATGATATTTTGGGACATACTTTGAAATATACATCACATTGAGGGATAAATGGATCATATGGGGCATAAAATCTATTCAAGAAAACACTTTTATCTTTTATTTTTTAAATATCGATGGGGAAAAATGATAATATGTAAGAACTTAAGGTTTATATTCATATATAACAATCAATCATTTTACATAAGAACTTAATTTTAGGGTTCCATAAAAGGGTGTTTTGATACGTGGGGTAATGTGGTTAGAATTACTACATTGTTCAACTTGTGACACTAAATTCTCAATGGGAGAAATTCACACTACTCAAATCATATTTTAGTAGTTATATATCCTTGGGACATGTTCATCTCATGGTATTCTCCACTAAAGTATACTTTTATCTTTTATTTTTTAAATATCGATGGGGAAAATGATAATATGTAAGAACTTAAGGTTTATATTCATATATAACAATCAATAATTTTACATAAGAACTTAATTTTAGGGTCCACAAAAGGGTGTTTTGATATGTGGGGTAATGTGGTTGGAATTAATACATTGTTCAACTTGTGACACTAAATTTTCAATGGGAGAAATTCACACTACTCAAATCATATTTTAGTAGTTACATATCCTTGGGACATGTTCATCCCATGGTATTCTCCACTAAAGTACAGTTTTATCTTTTATTTTTTAAATATTGATGGGGAAAAATGATAATATGTAAGAACTTAAGGTTTGTATTCATATATAACAATCAATCATTTTACATAAGAACTTAATTTTAGGGTTCCACAAAAGGGTGTTTTGATACGTGGGGTAATGTGGTTGGAATTACTACATTGTTCAACTTCTGACAATAAATTCTCAATGGGAGAAATTCACACTACTAAAATCATATTTTAGTAGTTATATATCCTTGGGACATGTTCATCCCATGGTATTCTCCACTAAAGTTTCACAAATGATAGCTTAGTTTGCATTCCATTAGGTTTATTTGTTCCTTAACTTTTCAATTTCATGTTTTCAGATGATTTAGATTATTTCATATTTATTATTTTGAGAAGACATTGATCTATACATTTTCCTTGTAGGTTTTACATGGACCAAATAAAATATTTTGGATATAACTATAAAAACCAAGCATGGTTATCAAAGGTATGCACATTACTTCTTTTATCCTATTAATTTAGCATTTATAACACTTGACTAAAAGGGTAGCATTTATATACACATAAATTTTGTCTTTATAATTATAAACTTTGAGATCCTTTAACACACTTAGACAACATGCATATATTTAAATCTTGAGCACATTTTCCTCTATTTGTATATCTATATACTATATTAGTTACCTCTATTTTTTAAATATATTTATTTGGGATCATTTGAATCTATACATGAACCCTTAAAAATATTACATAAACATCATACATATTTTAGATCCCTATTTTTAGTTTTAGGATAATACTAGTAAACACAAATAATTATAGTTACCATAGGTGTCTCCCTCTATTGACAATGTCCAAGTTCCCTCAATGACTATTTTTAAAATTTAGAAGTTTCCATTAGGTTGCCTTAGACACATTTCATGGGTTAATCATAGTGGGAAATTAATGAAGAGTCATATATAAATATAGATAAAGCCCATGTTTATTATTCATTGGAAAGTATTAGCAAGTCTGAGTAATCACCTAGTACTCTCTTGGAACATTATCAAAAGGCATGCACACATATTAAATTTTTTAAAAATAATATTATAGTAGTTCATAGATTAATTGAATTATATATGGTTTGAAATTTTGTGTGCACACATAAAAATAGGATAAATAAATTTGGATTGAGCCTTATTAGGATTATTCAAACATAGAAAACACTTAATAATTTATGAGGGAAAGGTTGGGGTCAATATACTAACCCATTTCAAGGGAATATTATGGATGATTAAGTTTAATTAGGGTTTGGATGAAAGAAAAAGAAATTATATACTTTAATATAATATTTGATAATTTTATAAAGAAATAAACAAATTACAAACACATGTATAAGAATTCCAGGAGTTTCAGATCCCCCACTATGAATAAGGACACTACCAATAAAACCTATAAATTTTAGGTACCATAAACATTTTATATTTTTGATAGTGTCTATACAAGGTTTGAATTTGTTATAATATTAACAAGTGATAAACCACATACAAAGCATTTCTAGATTAAGTGACATCTTTAGTGAGAAGAATGCCAAATGAATTGGCTAAGTAGATCATACCTCTATTGCTTTATCATTTCTAAATCAAATAATTACAATGTAATTTAGTCATTTAAATTTATATTATCATGTTTATTTCAATATTTTATATAATATAAATTAGTGCATAGTTTTCATTATTTTATATCTCTTAAGTATAAAATAAATAGAATGCCTATAATATAGATTGTAAGGCCCAATTTCTATATTTCCTATTTATTTTAATTTGATATATTATTACTATGATATCATGTTATTCAAGAATATGAGTAAGTTGACATTTATAATTAATTCATATGATATCATTAGATAAAATGAATGTTGTGATACTTCTATGTGTGTATTATGTGTTCATACATTTTTTTAAGATTATGGGTAAACACCAGATGAATCAAGACACTTTTGAATAGAGCTATGAACTAGTTTGGGACACAAGTAAGAGGGATAGATATCCCTTGTAACCATTACCAATGGCCACCATTGACCTCACTAACATCACTTATGGAACAACATCACCAAATGACTTAAACCATCTAAACAACTCCAATGACCACAAATGGTCTAACATGCCATATGATATTTGAAATTGGGTGGGGATAGACATAAATAAACCACTTTAACCAATTCACCCACATCTTATTGACATATATTTATACATGTTACTTGAAATTATTTCAATTTTATTTGCTTTAGATATCTTAGGATAGATAAATTTTGTATATGCATTGATGTTTAGGAGTGAAGGTGTCTAAGTGATATATATTGGACTACATTGGTCATGGATTTTACCATTCATTAGTTGTGTAGTGTCCCTAGTTGACACCTAAATTAAGTTTTATTCATAAAATGTATTCTAGTTGCTAGTTTTCATTTTTTAAAATTTATGCCAACTAACATTATTCACACCCTCTTTACCCATGCCTTATAAGTTTATAAAACTATATAGGAAGTCAGAAGGATTAAAATATATTCAAAATGATGTTATCACTTGAAATTTTTTGAATGGAATTGAAAATCCAACTTTGGAGAGTCATATAATATGAATAATAGATACTTTGAGTCGAAATTGGAGAATTTTGACCAAAATAGAAGTATAGTTTTAAATTTGGGTGTCATAATAGAATTTAGAATATAAAATGACATCATTAATGACATTGGAATGGGGGGAAGCATTTAATAATTTTTGGAGATCCATACTTGAGTTCATGCCGTGTAATAAAGAGCATGGGCCTTGAAAGAAGAGTAAAAGTTATAGAAGAGTTTTTGAGTGTGAAAAAGGAATGGGAAGGGACAAGTGTCACCTTTAAATATGAAAAAGATTGATGGATTTAAATATAATTAAATAGGAACCAATTATTTTACACAATGTTTTCTAATTTTAAAATGGAGTTGGATCTCATGCTTGGAGAGACTAGGTGGTAATTTTGGGAGATGGATGCTAGTTGGAAGCTAAGCCTGAGAGGAAGGATTATACTTATCAATGGATATTTTAAGTATAAATTATATATACACCTTCATGTTTGATGTATTTATTTTAAATTTTTTTTACCTCCTTTAAATACTATAAATTTATTATGGATTAGAAATGCCTTTGGATTGTAATCTTCTACTTTCTTTATACGTGTTTTGAGGCTAAGGCCACTTATAACTGTAGATACTTGTTAGCTATCTATATTGCACCCTAGATGAAAGGAGGAATTTTCAAGTCCTAATTTCAAACCTAGACTAACATGGGAATTTTTTAAGGCTACGGGTTAATTATATCTAGACCAAACCTCTAGGATTTTTTTATGAGGCTAGCTCCTTAGATTTTATGATTTGGACCTTTACTTCTAAAACCTAAAAAATAGTTGGGATGAAAAGGGGGAAAGATATTTACACAAATTAAAACCTATTATAAATTGTGGTGATTAATCATGAAGATTATCCATCCACTCATACTTGATCCTCTAAAACACTAGTGAGACATAAATAAATAATGAGATCTATGATTCTAAATGCCTACCATGCATCAAAATTTCATGTAGAGGTTCATAAAGTGAGAAAAACCTAAGGGAGGTGATGAATAGGCCTAGTTCAAGGCACTAATCTAGTCAATATATCCACTATTGTATTTAGTTAAATAATATTAAACACTTATCATGACCTACATAACTAGACAATCTACCATCTAGGTGAGATAAGGACTTGGTAAGGGAGAAGGTTATACCACTTATACAAATCAAACTAACATAAACACACTAGGATAATATCATTAAATCTAAAAATATCCATCTTATTTATATCAAGAAGTTACAAGGCTCAATCTTGGCAGAGTCTAGTCATGGCTAAGAGAGGGATGCAAAACAATAGCTTGAAGGCTATGTGTATAAAAGGTAAGAAGAAAGAGAGAGGTAATTTTGGTGCTTAAAAAATATAAAATACTTTTGAAATATGTTACAATAGCCTCTAAAAATCAAGATCACTCAAACCCTTCTTGATTGGTCAAGTTCACTCCAGTCCATTGCATCATTACAATATCCTCTCAGTGATGCTCCATGGTGGTTAAAATAATGGGATCAAGTTGGTTTCCAATTGGGTCTAGGTTATAGTGTAGTTACAAAACTTATATCCATCATTTATAATCATGCCTTGTTGCCTACTGCTCATGACTGGTTATTGTGGCATGCATAATGGAAAGAAAGGTCCCTTTCAAGAAGCTAATCCATATGATGAAATGTTGGGGTCCACTTGTTTACCTTCATAACAACCTTTGAAATATTATCTCCTTCCATCCAAAAATGGTGAAAAAAGTTAGAGTAAGATCCCTGAATGATGCAAACCCATAAGCTAGAGGTCCATATTTAACCACATGATTAGTCCCTTTATGTTCTTTATACTTTATTGCATCACTATGGCTTATTAATGGTGTTTTCTAAATCTCCAAAGGTGGAAAGATGACCCTAAAAAACCATACTATCCATGGTTGAAAATAGTTTCTCAACCTCTATCAATAATCCTGGGATTGCCTTTGCTCTAATTGGTTATCAAAAACTGACTCGGCTCATTAACACATTGACTCATTTCACTCCATCGATTTCAATAAATGTGAATGATCAAGAAAAATTGATCCTCTACCAGTTGAATGCATCCTTGACACTTTTCATGCACACATTTACCCTTGAGATTCATTAACCCTTTAACCTCTACTCACCATTATATCTAAGATTACAATCAAATGCAGACCATTAGATCAATTGGGACCCATTGTTTGAAAGCCAATGACTAGTTTATAATCTTAAATTTAATGTCCTCACTCTCATCAAATGACATTCACATGACCATCATTAATAATTTCACGATCATCAAATTTAAGCTCAATAGGATTTGTCTTGATCTATCTTAAATTTGACATCCTAGTGACCATCAATTGACATCCTATAGAATGTAATTAATGTCCCATAGACCATAAAATTAAATCATAAATAGATTTTTTCTTGAGCTTTATTTTGAAGTTATCATGAATGTCATATTCTTTTGACCAACTTTAAATTCTTGGATATTGAAGCATGAATGTCATGGAGGCACCAAACTTTTAGGAGATGTTCTTGATGCTAAGAAGAGAAAACCCATTTGATCTACTAGTTTTAGGAGCTTTCTAGGTGAAGCTATTAAATGTTCAAGATGGTTGGATCATATCTTCTCTTGTGTGAAATCTTGGCAATGATCGAGCTCATTTGGCTAAGTATGGAAAACTTAGCAAAATTTGACTGAAGAACTAACTTTGCACATGCATAAATCCATTTACGCTTCAACGAAGGACCTAAGACTTAACATGTAACAACTAAGGACAAAGATGAACAAACCCATGTGATCACTTTCCAATACAACTGTCACACATATGAGATATATCCTTGTTAATATGATTACTTGGCTCTATTGGGAACTCTTAAAAATGGATAAGTATGGGAAAACATGCATAAAGTGACTAAGGATCCAACTTTAGACCTACATATCTTTTTTTGTGCTTCATTAGAGGACCTAAAACTTAGTGCATATGTTCTAGGATCAAAATTGAATAAACCCATTTGATCAATTCCTACAAAATATACCACAAGTTTAAAATGTAGCATCTTCAATCTATCCACTTGGATTTATTTGAGCTCCTTACAAACTGGATAAATATGGGAAAACATGCAAAATGTGGTTGAGAGGCAAACTTTGGATCTCCGTAACTTTTTATGCACTTTGGTGAAGGACTTGAAACTTGGCACATATAAACTTGGAATAAATGTAAACAAACCGATATGACCAATTTTTCTTGACTCATCCATGCATAGTAATGGTGATGTCAACAATGTGCCTACTTAGAATTTATATTACTAGGCCCAAGTGTCTCAAAGAGGACAATGAAGAACCAAATGGATTTCATGCACTTTTAAGCCATTCTAAGCATTCTTGGAATCTCATGGGGGCTATGTATATCTGGTCATATCCTTAGAAGATAGTAATTTACACTTAAAGTGAAACCAAAGTGTCTTAAAAGACTTGTGAGAAAATTGAGATCCTAGACTACTTCCATTCAGAACCTTGTCTATCTGCTCATACATTAACAACCTAGTCTATCTAAACATAATCTTGCTATGTGGGCCAAAACGGTCAATAACACTCTTAAAGGTGTTTTTTAAGGTTTTCATTCCACTTAATTTTTTTATTTACTATAACATTTTATTATTTAAAATGTAAAGTCATGCTTCCCACATGGGATTTTATTATTATGGTAGGATAGGAAAAGGGTGAGTGATTTTCCTCAAGACATCTTCCTTTAATTCCTTAAAAGTTATTATTAAAATTTCATCCATGTGGATCTCATTTTATTCCTAAATTTTATTAGAGTATATTTTATTAAATATGCTTAATTTCTTTTGTTGGGATGGGTGTTTTGGGGTATAAGTGTAGGAAGTGATTCTTATCTCATAGGATGAGGTACTATACCAGAGGTGTTACTTATTTTAACTTTACCATTAAAATGAACCAAAACCCCCTTCATACTTATAAAAATTGTATGATAATATATAGACCAATGGTGGGATTATTTTGTTATGAGGTCTCTAAGGAATTCACATGAAGATGGAAATAGACTGGGAGGAAAGACCCTCCTTTCTTTGGTCTTATGGATGTATATATGAGCTAGCATATTATTTTATAACTTGCACTTTCTTGGAAAAATATTGTAATTTTTTATTTTGGGATATTTTGGAATCCCTTTAAACACTCAAAAAAATTATTTGGAAGCCTTGTAATTATTGGATTATGTGAATAATTAAAGTAAATTTGCAACAAGTTTTTTTTAAGTATGAAAATTCTCCCTCTCTCTCACAACCTTAATGAATGAATTAATCAATTAAAAATATTTTATTTATGTAAATGAAAGAGTAATTATAATCTAAACATCTCAAAATATATATTCTATATTTTGAAATACAAGACTAATTGGTGTTTTGATTTAAAATTTAATGAAACCCATTGTAGATATTAAGACCTTAAAGAGGCTATTTAAATTTTTTAAACTTTATGCATGTAAAATAATACCTACATCCCCATAATATAGTTCACTAGGAATTTAGACTCAAAAAATATATAGAAATTTATGGAATATTTTTAGGAGATACAAAACAAAAGATATGATTTTAGAAGTTTAACTTATAGTATGGTCATAATTCTTTAAGGAAATTAGCCTATTTTTAAGAAATCCATTTTCATATTTTTGAAGAAAAAAGGGGCCCAAAATATTTTTAAGACAAAATATACAATTTTATAATCTTGTATGAACTTGTTTCAGTTTTTTTTGAGTAATGAGGTAATTGTTTGTGAATTTTTGAAGAAAAGTACCTTCTAGGGTTATTTTTACCATAAGACATTTATTTGAAGGGAATATGGACCCTTTGTATAGTAGGTCCAAGTGGATAGTGTTTGGTCTTTCCTATGACCATACCTAACCACTTTGAAAATATAAAATTAGGCATCTTGGAAGACCATGTGATTAGTTTATAAACCATTAATGGTCTATATTAATGATAGTATACTCTCTCCCATCCACACTTAATGAATGTGATTGACTTCATCATATTATAATCATTGTTGTTTTCCTTTTTTTGGGTAGTGGCATTGGTATAGGAGAGTATGAATAGTCTAGGTACATCATAGGGGAAGTGGTGTTGGAGGTGGATGATGACCACTATGCATCATTAATACTTCAAGGTCATTACATAGGGAACATAGATAAGAAACTAAAATCTTACCATTGGTGGTGAGAGAGTTATAAGCTGGCTAGGGGATAAGGTGTCCATAGAGGCACATTAACAAGCATACCCATGATAGTGGTGGTAAGACCATAACATGCCCCTTATTTTCATATTCAATGGAATATTTCAATGGGTTATGATATAAAATTTATGGTGGTGAGGCTAGGTATAAATTAGGTGGTAGTGACATGACTATGGTTTTAAATTGTAATTAAGATGTGGTAGTTGGTGGTGGAAAAGACTTAAGATGGATACTAGGTATGGGTGGTTGGATTAACCACTCATGATAATGTTTTGGTATTTTTAGTACTTCATTTCCCTTTGAATTATAGGCAATAGTTCATAGTAAAACTTGTGAGTTATTTTAGTCTATTCTAAGTTTAAAGTTGGGGGCCTAATATTTTGTGATAAGTGATTAAGTAGTTAATTAAGGCATAAATAATTAATAAATTTTGGCTAGGATTTTTAGGGGCTTAAGAGGCTAGAGGATTGGATGAACTGAAAGGGACTTTCCATTGATTTTTCATCTTCATTTGCATGGAATATGTTTTGAAATGTGAAACAAAAATTTAAATATTTTTTGCCCTTTTCCTTAAAAGGATGCCATTTAGGCCTTATGGACTTTGTGTGATATTATAAACATTAAGGGTGGGTTGAACCTCAACACCATTTAATTTTTAAACCCTTCACATTAAAAAATAATATAAAAGAAAAAACTAAAATGTTTTAAATTTTTTGAGAATGAAGCTTTGAGCAACCATTAATGATTACCATAGGTTTCAAAGACTGAAATGATTTTCAGCCAGATGGATCAAAAATTTAGAGGAAGGTCCTAGGGTGACCCCATAATTCCTCAATCACTAATATCACTCCAAAATTTATTTTATAGTTGAGGACATCGACGCAACCATTAATAATTGTCAAATAAGTTTTAAACCTAAATGCCTTTTTCCTACGTGGAAGCCCATAATGTCATTAAGACATTGCCATGATCACCATTAGACTTATTATTCACCTAACATTATTTTTTACAATAATTAGTGTTGATTTTAATACCTTCTCATAATGGAGGTTTCTACATGTGGTCCCACCAAGGGTGGTTGACTAGGGTCCCAAGGTATGAACAAAAAGGACTAGAAATTTGTTCTTCCCTCTCAAACATCATTTCTATTTTTACTAGATATTGTTTCTCATTCTAAATTGAATGAGAGAGCCTTTGTATATATCCATAAGGATAATTATATTTTTAGTGATCTAGAGCAATCCAATGGTTAGAAGAGGCCATATCTAATAATGAATACTGAAAGCTTCATCTTTTAAGGGATAGCCTAGGATATTTTATGCCACTTTTTAAGTCATAAGAGACTTTGGTGACTTTATTAATAACACTTTTGAAACATTAACTATACTTGGAACTATATTTCCATTTGTAACTTAGGGGATGGATTTGGGATCTTTGATTGGCTGGAGATGCTTGGGGTCCTTTTCAAACCTTGTTAAGTTTAGGAATGGGTCATTTAACCCTATAAATTAGGATACCTTCACATATTAAGTGTCATCCTGGACTAAGTTCATAAGGGTCATGGGCCTTGATAGGATTATAGAGGTTATGTATGCCATTTGGGTTGAAGTGGGTTAATTAGTGCATGCATATTCAATAAAAGATTTGTAATGAACATGTGATAACCTGTACATGGTGTACCACACATGATAGTCAATGCAAATTAATTTAATGAATTATTATAGCATTTTAGGTCACCATGTGTGTAATATACATTTATATGTGTTGATTTATTCATGCCAAATTTTGGGCATGACATTTGGTATCAAAGCATGTATAAAAATTAGGATATATAAAGATTGATGTTTGGCTCTACTTTCATGACATCTAGTATTAGATCATGGTATAAACATTGGGATATATGGGGATTGTTGTTTGGTACCACTTTTTTTGAAAAAAATAGATTATTGCATTGATTTATGTAATATGTTGATTGAGGAGGTAGGAATGGTACATAATAACATTTTCTTAGGACCCAAATAGACATGAGACCATGAAATATTTGGTCAAGTAGAAAATTCTTGGTGACCACTTAATGATGTTTCCAATGATCATAGAGATATATATGAGAAATTTCTCAACTTCCACTTGAGAGTATGAGATAATAGAATGGTTTGTGAGAAGCTCCTATGTATAAGGATGGTTTGTAAGATGCTTAATAATTAGGGCTTAGATAGAATATTTTCACTCCAAATGTATGAATAATTTATCCTTTGAATTCTTAGTATTATTTTTGGCCTTAGTATAGGGGTTCATCATTTCCTTAGCTTATAGTTTTGGTTTCCACACCTAAGACACCCATGCCATGAATAATTGTAAATTCATCCACATATGAGATAAACTAAGTTTTGGTGAATGCTTGTATTAGAGGCTCCATTCAAGTGTGGGGTGGTTAGTTTGGAATAATGGTCAAGTAGTTATTGGCTCATGAGTGGATTATTGTGTGCTAAGCTTGTGTGACTTTAACATCACCTTTGGAATACATGTCATACCCTTAAAGACATCAAATATAGTTCTTGAGATAGAATATAATTTGTTTATTGTGACCAAGTTAGATTCTGATAACTATGTTATAAAGTGTTAGGTTGACCTTGGTTCAAGATGAACCTTTCTAGGTTCAATGATCCATTTATTTTCAAAAAAATTGAATCTCTTGTTAAGTGGAGTATGAAAGAGGTAATTATTGATGATATTATCACCTTAAGGGATATATCTATGGATGGTCCCATCATTGATAATTGTCAAATCTTATGTTGCAAGTAGTTTTAGGTATATTTTGGGATTAGTCCCTCCTTAGGTTGGGAGGCTTATAGTGGTATACTGTATAGGGTTAAAAAGACCTTGGGGGACCACTTACTCCATGAAAGGGACCAAGAGCCTTATTAAATTACTCATGGATTCTTCTTGAAACTAACCACATATATAAGAGTGTTACATGATATTTTATTCATATTTTGTGATGGATCAATGATACCACAAAGAATGTCTAATTAATAAACCTCATTTGGATCATATTAGTTTCATCTATACTTGTAGAAAGTGATATTTTATCCATTTTGTAGTGAGATATGCCTTACTGGTAACTTTGAAAAGGATTGATTTCTATGGCTTATAGTTCACTAATGGTTAGATAAGAACATGTGAGTCTTGAGTGAAATTTTTCATAAATAAGTGTGATAATTAAACTCATTAAGTCATGAATATGTTATAAATATGAAAATTTACCCTTACAACATGTTTTATCAATACCCAATGCATACATATCTAGTTTGGATGTTGATATTTAAATTTTTTGGTCATCAACACCTTGATGTTTTGATCCCTTTCTTGGAATATTTTATATTTTGAATGCCCTTATGTTTAACCAATGGCGATTCAAAGGAAACCTTGTTGGTAGGGTTGCTCATGAGTAACATGTTTTTCCTTATTACTCATACTGTTTGATCTTACCATCCTACTTATGGAGCATCATGATTTGATTGATGTGTCTAAGATATAAGAATTTATTATGAGTGTAGTGAGTCTCATATTCATATCCTAGTACAAGATAATTATGTCATGGTGGTAAAAAAAATAGATTAGGTTTTCTATTAGAGGATATGAAATTGATGGTATGAAAGTTTCTTATGGATATAGTAGTATCCTTTAACATCTGAGTGGGTGTGCATTCATTTCTAGTTAAAAATGATTGTGTTGAATAATGCTATTACCTTTTTATTGTGTATGTTTTCTTCCCTAAAGTGTGTGATTTATATTGTATTGTTAATCTTAAGTTATTTTGGTCATTGAAAATTTTAGAGTAAAACCATTTTATTTCATGTTGAAAAATTATTCATATATATAATATATGTGCACTAATGCATGAAATTATTGTGGTATGTGGTACCTTAATAAAAATTTATTAACATTCATTAGGTATTATTGGGCCTCATTTTAGAAGCATACCACATAATTATATGTGTTATGATGTTGGAGCCATCCTTGTGTATGGTTGATGAGGAGTGCATATGTTTCATAGTAATGATTCATGGAATTTTATTTTCTAAATATATGCATTCTCTAATGGTGTTAATTTTAGAATTATCTATGAGTATAAATTTTACCTTTCCTCATTTATCTAATGTATTTCAACTTTGTTTGTGAGGTTATCATTAATTGATGTATGAGTTGCCTAAAATACTTGAGAAAATTTTATTGGAGGTTGGACTTGGTGTTTTTGGAAGGGATGAATTACAAGGAACCATATTAGATATGACATGAGTATTATGAGTTTAATATTATTTTTAGGATAATTTTGAGAGAGGTATTGATGGTAAAAATGTGGGTCCTTATGGAACCCTTATTTACTTCAGAGATTTAGTAGTAAAATTCTAATGATTGAGCATTGTGAATGCACAATGTGTATCTTATTGGGTAAACTAACACCCTACTATAGTTCATGAGTTCATGAATGGATATTTTTGAATCTTCTCAATCAATTTATATAAATAATCCTTGGTGATGGTTGGATATTTTTTCATTTTAAGGAAAATTATAGGGGAAACTTGCACAAGGTTTGCTTATTTTGTGTTAGTATATATTACTCATGTAGGCAAGTGTGTGCCCATTTGATAAATATATTATGCCTTAGGCACATTAATATTAAGGGAGTGGATCCCAATATATCCTTCAGACATTGGTACTACCATCAATTGGTTTGCATACTCCTCTTCATGGAGGAGTATAGTATGTGATGTTAGTGAATTATAACATGTTAAGCTTAATTATGTAAAGATTAATATTTCACCTATCCCCTAAACATAAGGGAAGATATTTTATTAGAGGTAGTAATATAAAAAATTTAAAGGATTATATAATCTATTGTGATTGAGTGACAAAAATATAAGCCATTTGATTATATTTATATTTTATATGATGATAAATAAAAAGTTCTCATTGATTGGATCCATGTATATTTTTTGAACTGATTTATCTACATTTATCAACTTTGGTGGGACAGTCCTTTAATTTATGTTGTTTGGAGAGGTTTTTTAGTTAGAGTGGTATGATGCCTCCATTCTTAACCTTTTATTTGTTATGGGAAATGTGTTGTGAGCTTTGACACTTACATGTTGGTAAATGTGTGGTGGTATTAAAAAATTGAACTTGATATGTGTGCATCAGATTGTGCAAAGGCATTTAAGAGTTTTTTTAATATATTGTTGATACTTTAGTTCCTTACTCCCCTTTAGTGGCCTTTTAAAGCTACATTGTTCAATAATATTATATTTATAATTTTTGTTTTTCCACTTGATGTGGAGTACTTGAAAATATTTTAGTTGTTGATTTGAACTTATAAGTTGATTTGAAATCATCTTTTCATGGATTTACTTGTTATTGGATTTGAGGTTGTTTAAACATTTATTATATTAATATTATATTAAATTTTTGAGCTCATGATTTTATTTTCTTGTCTTCATTTTTGATTAGATTGGGTAGTTTAACTAGTCTTCATCTACTATTATTTTGGTTTTAATTAGATTTTTATCCCTTTTCATTGTTCTCATTTTTGGATTGAGATAAGATGTTTAGTCAATTCAAAATTTTCACTTTTATTAGGTTTATATATTTTTTAACTTGAAAAAGCATGCAATTTTAATAAGCTAATATTTGATATATTTTACATTGTGTGAGTGTGGGAGTAGTAGGTAGAAGTGTATTGATAGTCTTAGCTTGTGTAAAATAATAAATTGTTCAAAAAGTTGAGAGACATATTATATCATTTATTTTCATCTTGAAAGGCTATAATAATGATGTGAGCCTTAGTTTTGTATTTATTTTGTTAATATCACATTTTTACTTAATATATGGAGTGATGGATGTGGGTCAAGTTATAATATTGTGTAATCATTAGTTTGGATTATTTTATTAAGGTTGGGAATCATGAATAATGTCTAGAGTCCTCCTAATGGATTGAGTGATTAGTGTTTGGGCACATGACCTAACATTAAAATCCCTCCTAATGGAATCTTTGATTAGGGTTCAACATCAAAAATAACACCCACATCCATCTTAATGTTTTATTTGAATATGTTTTTTTTTTGAGTTTTACACACACTAAAAAACACATACGAGGTAACCTCTAATGTTTTGGGATCTCATTAAAGATCAATTTCACTCTAGGTTAAGAGTTATAGGTATTGAGTCTTTTAGTCACTAGTGATGGAATAGCTATGAGTAATGCAACTAATGAATCGATCAATTTGGATATGGATATGGATCCTATATTTACTTGAGATGAATGGGGTGATTATGGATCTACTCTAAAGTGCATAGGAATAAAAAAAATACAAATAAAGGGCAAGGTAAGGTAGAAAAGAGGGTCTAAAATTATAGAGCATGGGTTCCTATGGATTAGATTTAGGATAAGGACAAACACCATGGGCTAATGCTTATAGCTTATTGTTTTGGCACAAAGAGGTAATAAATATGGAAAAGGGACTTGAGGGGTTAATATGCAATTAAAATGAAGGTAATGAGTTAAAGGTTACTATTATTAAGATTGCCTTGGCACTTCTTAATACAAAGATTATAACTAATGAACTAAGAGAACCTTCAACTAGATATAACTTAGTCCAAAAATTTGCATTGAAATAGAGCTTATACATAAATCCTAAATATTAACCTATCAAATTTGTCACATGAAAGCAAGATTTATCAACATAAAATTGCCATTGCATATTATTAATTGACATGATCCTACCAACTAATGACCAACTAATTGAAATTATTTTATCATATATCAAATAACTAGCCATTAGTCAAAAACACATAATAAATATAACACATAAATGAAAGAGAAAACCATAAAACATAGACTTACAAAACAACCTGAAGGATTTCTTATCTGTATTGAAATGTCAAAATTTTTCCCTCCTTTTAGAATGTAGAAGATACATACATATAGGCTTGGGATGGGGAAACCTCATCACTCAAATCATTCTCAAAGTTTACATCTATTTTAGAAAATATCTCCTAAAGGATTATACATGGGACACTTGGTAAAGGATTCCACCAATAGATAAAACTTGTTACAACAAAAAATTGATACCACTAACTAACATCATTATGGAGGGGATTTACTATGATGAGGTAGTTGCAGTAGTGGACACCTGTACTCTAATGGTATTTTTTATTATAAATTAAGTTACAACTGAGGTTAGCTATGTCATTTTTTAAGTAGTTGTAATTAAAGAGGCTTGTGGAGACCACTTGTTCACCTGAATCTATAAGTAGAGGGTATGGCTCACTTTAAAATCATTCTCCATGGTTTTAAAATCTAATAGAGTCCTTTTAAAAAGTTGGGGGAGATTATCCATTATTTTTATATGCACTTTGAGTGAAACCCCAATCTCTACATATAGAGTCTATATTTGAATGATCTTACTTCTAGAAAAATTCACTAACTATTGTAGCTCATCAAGTGTCTTGTATACTATGACCTCAACTTTTGCTTTGAAACTATTCATCACTATTTGAAGAAGGTCTTTGAATATGGACTTAAGGACCAATTCCCTACTCTGATTAATTAATCTAGTGATCCTCATATCCTTTAAAATTATAGTGTCCTACCTCTCATTGATAATAAGCTATTGTACTACATTTCACATCTCTTGATGCCACTCAATTAAACTATCCTTCCTAGTAGATACATAATTTTGGGACCACATAGAATATGAAGCACTTATCAAATTTAGGTGAATATAATCTTTGTATCTAGTTTCTCAATTCAAAAATAATAGTTTGGACTCCATCTTAATCATATCCTCCACAAGGAAGGAGACATACCCCCATTTGGGTTGGGAATCCTTCTTGGCATTTCTTATTAATTGGAAGATATCATATAAACTTTTTGTTACTCCCTGTACACTATCCATGAGGTCTTTTGGAGGTTGAATTATATTTGCTCCATATAGGGCCTCTAATTATTGATCATAGCCCTTAAACATTTCTTTTATCACTCCTTTTATAGAGTCCACAAAGGTATATGGGTCCTCTCTATGATCACAAAAGTCAAAAGGGTCAGTTTTATGCCTCTTAGTCAATTGTAACACATCTTCTCTCTATTCTAACTCCATTTGCTATCCTTTAACCATGATAGTTATTATTTTAATCTTCCTCATATTCTTAGTTTACTTATCAAAATAAAACTTGACTATGGGGTAATTGATAATGACCAAGTCATTCTTACCCTCCTATGTCTATTGAATTTTTTAGATTGATTAAGGGACATTCAAGGTAGTTGGTTGTTGTGAAGTATTTGCCTATTGTGTAAGAGTGGAAGATGGGGATTCTCCTAGGGGGATCATGGGCTTAGGAGAATATGTTTCTAGTTGAGAGAAAGGAGGAATGGATCTTTTCCATCTAGTGACCCTTTTGGGAGCCATTATATCAACTATTAGCTTCCTTTTGTCTAACCACTTTTGTGTTGTAACCATGGATAACTTTTTTTGAGTCGTATTACCAATTAGTAAGCCTAATTAATTGGAGGGTTGAAGAGGATTAATTTTGGAAACAAATACACTGGTGGAAACTAGGCTTTCAAAATTCACCTATTTATTTAACCCAAAAGGATGAGGGATTGAGGCTACAAAGAATGAATGAATAAAAGGGGTATTAAGCAAGTTTTTAAAATAGTATATTATAAATGTATGAGTAACCTTAGTAGGAACTTTTGAAACTTAGCTGGGGGATGACATTTCTTGAATTATAGGGTTTATGGCTAGGGTTTGTAAAACTACCATTATAGCCACATGATCCTTATTTGATTGGGTAGAAGAATTTAAAATAGGAGTAATAGATACCATATAAATAATTAGGATATAAGTAGTTGTATTTTAGGAGAGGAATAGTAAGTTGGTGCACTCACCCTTTATGTAGTAGAAACCTAAGAAACTATTATTGTAGATGGTATTTATGTGAGAGGAAGTGTTCAGGATAGAGGTACATTTTCTTATTATCCCTATGTTGAATATGTAGATTTTGACTTTAATTCATCTCCATTATCTCCACCTTGGTCTTAAAGTAATTTAGTTGAACCTGAATTAGTCATCAAAATTATAGTGTCCATGGACTAAGCTTCTTCTAGAAACCATTAATCCTCTAGGTCATTCTTTGTGGTCTCACTAATGGTATCAAACAATGAGGTTTATATCTTGTCTTCCCATTATTATTACATGAACCTTTCTCCATAAATAAGATTGTCTTTATCATCTTTACCATTATTGGAGATTTTTAGGGGTTTTACTTCTTGTTGACCAAATTTGATCCTATAGGTCAAATTGGGACCCTTATAGGTAAAAAATTGATTTTAAAGTGTTTTAGGAGTATCATATTATGTCATAAGGTGAATTATAGGTCATTTTATGTTATTTCATGTCACATTAGCCTTGGTATTAGTAATTTTAATCAATATGTCACTTTGAGTCATTTAGAAGGCTTTTAGGGGTCATATATACAAGTGACATAGTTTTCAAGGTGTCCAAGAAACCTATTTTCCTTAAAAACATCTAAAAAGTTATATTCATTGTCAAGAATGTTAGTTCATCTAAAAATTATAGGTTATCTAACTAAAAATAAAGAAATCAATTGAAAAAGGAAGAGTTTGGCACTTGTATGGCCCATGGGGGAGTGTGACACATGGGAAAAGGTTTTGAGATGAATATTAAACTTTATTAGACTCATTTACATGCTTGAAATACTATATAAGTTCCGTTTTCAAGCTAAAACCATTATGTTCCTTCTTTTCCCTTCTAGACACACAAAACTAGTCAACAGGTTTGTGCTTAGTATAGATAATTTGAGAAGTTTCAAACCAAAATCCTTTAAGAGGTGAAATTAAACTCATATAGATTAATTTAAATAATAAGAGTTTTAATATTTGTTAACTTTGATTTATGAACCATCTCTAACAATTTGACTATGTTTCCTACACCCTATAGGTTTTTCTCTATTTTAGATTGGTCTATATGATCTAAGTAGTCATGTTAAATATAAAGGATGTTTGATATCTTCTAAAATTTTATCCATTATTGGTTTAGTGTTTCAAGGTGTTTTGATATGCAAATCATCTCATGTTACAAGAAGGTGCCATCATGTGTAGTCTTTGTCAATATTCCTTATTTGCATAATGCTTGGTTCTATACAAAGGTCTCATGTGAAGAGGATATGAGGTTTCCCATGTCTCATTTCCATAGTGATAACATTCCCTTAATTTTTAGTCTCATAACACCATTTTTTTATCATCAAATATTCAATCTTGCCTTTCTCATAGTCAACTCTCCACTCACTTTCACTTGTAGTCACATGTATAAAGCTTGTTTAGTGTGTTCATGGAGTTGTAGTGAGGAGATATAAACTTATTCAAGGCATAAATAAATAAAGAGAGTATATTTTAAGGTTTGAAGAGGATTTATGTTGGTTTAAAGTTTATTCACCATAATAACCAACCACTCAACACCATTACTTGCTCTATAACAAGTGTTTGTAAGAGGTTTTCATGATTGGAATAGATGTTTTGAAAGCTTGTTTCAAGATTTACATGAGGAAAAAAATGTATTTGAAGGATTGAAATTGAGTTTAAGCTATTTATGAATCCATTCATTAGCACATTTTTCTCCATTCCATGCTCACTGCTTGCATACAACTCATTCACACCTACAGGAGTCTCCCTAATGATGTCATGTTGAGATGAAGAATTTGGAAGATATCTCAATCTTTTAAGATTGATAGGAATCTATTTAAGCACTTGGTGATGGTTTTAAATTGATCACCAACATGTTTTTCTGCTCATTGTCTAAATTTTATACCCACTACCTGTATATGCCAATGCCCACCTATAGGTGGTACCACAGAGCTTTGAAGGTCCTTATATGGAGAATTTCAAACATGGAAAAACCTTGTTTTGGATTGTAAAAATCAAGGTAGGCCTATTTGAAGCATAAAATGGGTAGGATAAGGTGTAAACTACCTTTAAGCACAAGATGAATGAACTTAGGGACTTCTTCCCTAAAAAGTAAAAATAAAGATCCCAACACTTTTATATATACCATATAACAAGGTTGCAAAGAGTTATGAAGCATATAGATAGGTAAAACTTGTAGACTCTATCATGGATAAGAGATATGAAAAAATTTAAGGGTAGATGACTAGTGGAGGATAGTTTTTGAAAGGCTCAAAGTTTCCCTTTGGACACTAAATTTAGGCAATAGTCACCTACAAGATTTTGAGCTTTAATGAAGGCCCTTACACCCAAGGTTGCAGGTGAGATATATCTTCATGATTAAATGACCTTACCAATTTAAAAGGAATTTAAATGAGTATAATTTACACCTAAAGAGGATGTTTTACTATGTTTTATCTCTCATTAGCACCTATAGGTGTCCTAATTCTAAAAATGATCACCTACAATAGATTATCAACCTATACACTATCCATAATAGGAGTGTGACCATGGAAATGTGAATTTTGGTTGATGAAATTTGAATTTAGATGATCAAAAATATTTTTAAAGGAAGTGTATCATAATTTACAAGAGGTAATGCTTTCTTACTAGCCTTTTGCTTTAAGGAGGTCAACCACTGTTGACTGTTACAGGCAGTGAGCATGAAGTAGTACTTTCAATGTTGATAGTGCATAACCAAGGTGAAAAAATGGGTCCAAAAATTATAAATTAACCTAAGGGAATCTAGGGAGGTTTTATAATTTACCTCAAGCTTAAAACATGTAGGACTACCTACAATTTCCCTCCAAAATAAGGAATATAGTCAGGGATTGTATATATTCTTGACTAAGCAAGGTCTGGGGAGGAGTATGTAGAAGTTTTAAGTGATAAAAATACCTAAGGCATATTAATTATGACCATTATATCCTATATGGGCTCTTTTAAATTGAAAACAAGAAGATAAAGGGCTATGTAACATAATCAATCAATTCATGTAGTGAACCCTTGCACATAGTCCCTTTTCTAGGAGTCTGCCTTGGAATTTGAAGGAGATTTGGGGTTTAGAGACTTGATAAAGGAATAAAATATTACATAAATCATACTAAAAAAATTTAAAATCTTCTCCAACATTCAATTTGTCTAGAAAAATAGGTAAAGTTCTCTTTGTTTTGTCTCAGACAGAGGGCACTCCCCTTGAGTGTAAACTAGTAGGTTTTGGATGTAGAGATAAAAATGAATCTTAAAAAGGTTTATGAGACCCTAAAATAAGGTTTTTAAAGTTTAAAAACATCAAAGGAAACATGAAAAAAACCTCACATAAGGAGGAATCTAAACAAGGTGCTCTAAACCCTCAAGGTTACAGTCAACCTTATTAGGTAGGGTTTAGGCCTAATGTCTAAATGGGAAGTCATTCAAACTTATAGCCTTAAATATGAATTATAACATATTATATCATGATAATAAGGTAATTATAGGTTTTTTACATCTTTCGTATTGTAGAAAAAGCATTAATAATCCATTTTTGGGTTCAGAGATAACATCAGGCCTATGGGAATGAGGAATCAAGCTCAACAAGGCAACTTTAGAGGCTCACATAATCTCTAAGGTTATGAATGGAGTTTAAAGGAGTTAATGGATGTTGATGTAGGCCTTGAAATTTTATATAGTGGGATTTTTTGGTAGTTCCAACATCCAATTGTCATGAACAATCCTTAAGAGCAAAAGTGACTTAAAACCCTTGGATAAGGACCCGATGAAGGACATGAACATGGGAAGCTGATATAATGGCCTAGTTTGACCATGAAATTTATTTGAGGTTGTATAATACTTAGTAAATATCCATACCATTAGGATTAATTGTATATAATTTTATGGATGGGGTACACAATAGGGTATTTATAACTATTTTATGCATTATGCAGGTTCTAGGAGGGTTCAAAAGATGAAATAATTTTTGGGAGGAAGATAAAGACTTTTAATAAATCAATATGTTCATTTCATGCCTTGTAAAAACTCATAATTTACTTAATAATGGCTCTCATTTTAGCCAATCAAAATTGGCATAGTGAGCAAGATGGTGAAAAGTGTGAAAACTCCAAGTGAGAACCTTTTTAAGGTGTGCCTAATGCCTATAAGGCCATGGAGGCTATTATCACATGTAATACACTAAATTTTATTTATTTTAATGGAAAAATAAATCCAAATTTTAATCCAATTGTGTAAGGTGTGTGAAAGAGGAGTTTCAT
Source organism: Torreya grandis (assembly GCA_037957365.1). NCBI lineage: Eukaryota > Viridiplantae > Streptophyta > Pinopsida > Cupressales > Taxaceae > Torreya > Torreya grandis. The sequence goes on from JARHVA010004492.1 coordinate 683,998, forward strand.
TGAGTGTAGGTAGTGATGGCTCACTTTTAGAGGAATCCAGGTGATCAAGACTACAACCAATGAATGGAGAGGCATGTCTAAAAGCCTTCCATCTTAATAAAATAATTATACATATCCATAATTAGTTTTTGGATGTTCAAATAGGGCTAAATCATGAAGGTAATTTGTTGAGCCAACAAAGGGAATTTTATGCCACATTTCAAGAGTTTCATGATTTGGGAAGCCACTTGTCTCTTATAACCTTGCATGGTCCATTTAACACATTCTTATCATGCACATGTAACTCATTTTATCAGATTGATAAGTGTTCTTGTGACCTTTGGAATTCATTCTTCTCCTCTCTTTCTCAAGTTCTATAAGAACTAGCCATTTTAGCCTTTATAAAGGATGATCCACCTAAGTATGGCAAAGCTCTAATCATTTGTATACCATGGATCAATAAAGACTACTTATTTTTACCTTTTCCATGAATATTAATAGTGTGTTCAATTGGATTAATTATTTTTTGAGTGATGACTTGTTTCCTTAGCATTGTTGTTTCATTCTCTCACCTATTTGTATTTAGAAAACTTCTTGCAAGTCAAGTGAAGTGTTTTATTGATGTGTCAAGGTTGAGTGAGTTAGTATATTAAAAAAGTGACATTTTAGGCCTCTTTTTATTCCTCCTAGCCTAAACATTCATCACAACCTCATAATGAAATATTGATGTGAGAAGATGTAGATTGGAGAAGTGTATGTTTGTTTAGTCCCTTATTCTCATGTGTAACATGCAGCTGGTTGGTAATCATCAACTAATTTGGTGTATCACCTCCCTTAGGATAGTTTAATTTCAATTTTCTCTCCCTTTTCCCTCATAATTTTAGGTGTAGTAGTGATTTACAAGTGGTACATCAAGGGATCTAGCCTTATCTAGAGATTCACCTCATTCTTAGGCTACCCACAACCTAGAGGTGTTTCAATTGTGCCACTTGAATGAGGAGATATGGGACATATCCTCAAAGGGTGAAAATAAAAGTGACAAATCTTATTATAGCCTTTATATTTTATCATTTTTCCCCTTAACTTTTCCTTGAAGGCTCCCTTTGTTGGAGTACCTTGAGGAGAAATAAAAAGGGTCTTCACCTTTCTTTGGTACATAAGAGGTGGTATAGTGGGATTAGTATTTGATGTTGATGGAGGGGAAGAAAAAACAAGTGAATCTAAAGGTATATTTGGTGGTGATAAGGTAATGGTAGTATTAGTTGATAGACGGTAAATTGGGGGGAGGAAATATGGGAGGCTTACCTATTGGGCTACCATGAGTGGAGGGAAATGTAGCATAGAAAATGGGCCACTAGGTTAAGCCATACTTATAGTACCTAGTGTTAACAAGTGGATATTATCATGGTTAATACTATGGTGACCATTGAGATGGAATGCTAAGGGGACCCTTGAGTGATTATTTGTTCACTTGCCATAGAAGCATACCCAGATGGTCTAACATGTTCTTACCCTATAATTTCAATTTATGAGAAAGGTCTAGGAGGGGGATTCAAAGTCCAATGCTATTTTTCAATCCTTTGAGCATCCTTTTTGGTGGTATTTATATTATACTAAGTATGTATGGGCACCACCATTGACATACTTACCTTTTTCATCCTAGTATGAACTTGTGTATCATTTAGGGCATCTAGGAACACCTCATCATATGGATATGACACATGGAAATAATCAATTTTCACCTTGGATCTAACTCTATCTAGTTAGTTCCTAACCCTTTTCATTAGGTTCCATTACGTATAGGTTACTCATCTGAAATCATAAGATGTTTTAGTCCTAAATACTAGGTGGAAATGTTCCCATCTAGTATATTGAATCTTGATAATGATGATAGTCTTTTGGTGGATAACTCCATATTTATGATTTCTTAGGATAAAATCCACCAAAAATACTAATTAATCCACAATTTCATACTTCACTACCTTATCTAAAACCAACCAAAGGAGACACATGGGGAGGGATTTGATTCCCTCCACTCTGATAATTATGCAATTTGGGTATAACCAATAATTATAAATATTTCCAATAACCCTTATGATATGATCAGATGACTTGGGCATGCCCTTGAAATAAATAGCCTCATAAACCATTAGGTAATATGTCTCTATTAACCTATTCATGTTCTTCCTAAATTTGTGTATGTAGAGGATAATGAAATCATCACAAATTTTATTCCTAGGATATTCATGGGAAAGTTCTCAAGGTTCTTCTAAAGTCAAGTGGATTAACCTAGTTATGTCATCCACTAGATAATACATCATATAAAAGTTTCCATTTGGATGGTTGTTTGAGCTACTAACTTGGTGGACCAAGTTAGAACTAATGATCTACCCTATGAAAATGACCTTGGTGGAGGTGAGGATGGGGTCTAACATGGGAATCCAAAACTCATTGACATGATTTATGCTCTAGAAACCATATGTTTTATTCAATATGACCATGGCAATCTTGATTATTTGTTTGAAAGTAGAAATTAGGATGATAGAGATGAGTCTTTTAATCTTAAATGTGGTTGGATCATGTGCCCACTCTTAAAACTTACTGATAACATTTTTGGCTAACATCCTTTAGTTAATTAAGACCTAGTTATAAGTTTCTTCAAGAGGAGGGATTCGGTAGTATTTATAAAGGGCACACCCATTAACATAGTATATTGGTGTGTTGTGGTGACAAAAATGTAGAATTTTGCTAAAAATCTTATCATTTACAAACAAATCATTGAGTAGATCGATGTAAGGCATTACTTCTAGTTTTTCCACTATGTCATGTAGGCTAATTGATTATATTACCACCAAGTCCTACCTATACCTTCATGTCAAATTTGAGAGTTATTCATTAGGGTGACAAGGCTCTACTACCTCAACTTCCTCCCAAATAATTGAGTAGTGTTTGAATTCATGATTAAGATCCACTTCATCAAACTTTATATCTATATATTGATTAGACCCTATAATGGAATACATAGAGGGGGGAAGTGGAAAATTTGAACTGGAAGCCATTACTATACACTCAAGTTATAAATCTATAGAATTATGTGGATAATTTATTGTAAAATTTATTTCAAATTCATGTGTATAGTCACTAATTTGATGGAAATGTGATTTACCTTGACTTGGTCGATTGGATGTAGTGCCTCTTAGATTAACTTTGTTAAATTAAATGTAATTGGATAATTCATGTGGATTAATGGATCCAATGGCTTTGAATCCCTTTTTAATTTTACTTATTTTAATATTTTTAATTTGTTTTGTGATGTGTCATCCTTTTATTTGACAATTGTCAACTTCTCACTTCTCCCAGAAGTGTTGCCTTGTCATTTATAGACCCTTATATCATTTTGGAGACACATGGTGAAATTTTGCCTCCCACTACCTCATGGTTATATCTTTGCCTTGTTATATGATTATTACTACCTTGGCCCCAAGGGATGGTGACACTTGGTGAAATCCCATGATCTTGCTTTCCTTGGGGGTATCATACTATCTTTCATATTTTCATAGGGTTTAGGTGAGTGGGACGATGACATATAACATCATCATAGTGCATAAATTACACAAAAGTGTCATATTCATCCTTTTGATATGAAAAATTTGGGTGAGCAAGATGATGACACATGTCATCATCCCAATGCTCTTCTTACCTAAAAGACTTAGAAAATTTCAAAATGATTTGATGACTATGGGCCTATGGGATTGGGACATGTGGATGGATGTCACTAATCTAATTGTTTGAGAGTTCCATATTTTGAAACTTTGATCCTATTAGTCATTGGGTGAGTCTAATTGTGACACTTGGAAGAATCCTTACACTTTTCCTGCCTAAAAGTTATTTTCAAAAATTTTAAGTACTCGAATGGCCACATGTTAGTGTGTTGTCACTGTGTGACAATAATTTACTTTAAAAACAAAGTATATAATAAATCACTAAGGAAAAATTATGCAAAGAGGTAAGAGGTAATAAAATCTCAAGAGATCTGATTTGGCATAGAATAGCTAATGGATAAAAGTTTTGAGGAACTTGTGTGTTAAATAGAAATGTTGAACAAAAGTGTCAAACATAGGAATGTTAGGCATAACCTCACAAAACCTACACACTTAGGAAACTTAAAAAAACCATTAATAGGTTAGTCTTAGTATAATAAATAATGAAAACATGGATATTAAGGGTAATGTCAAATATTATTATCATTAAGGCAACTATTATTAACCAAAAACCTAGGAATAGAATGCTTGGGAAATCCTATCATTTTAAAGCACATGATAAACATCGATAAATGATTCACCCATCATAGCTAGTTCCTTTCAAGCTAAAATGGGCCCCTATTCAAAAAATTTAGGAATGGGGTATGTTGGGCACAATAAATGGAAAATTATAGGGGGAATACTCTAGAGTATTCAAGAACCCATAATATTTGGTTATAAATTATAGAGCAAAAATAGACCATACCATAGAAAAATAATCAAACCATAAATATGAAAGAGACTCCCAAAACATCACGTAACACACTAGCCTTTCCCATACCTTGGATTCATGTGTGTGATGGAGTGGTTTTATTTTATCTTTGTTTTGAGAACTTTAGCAAAGACTTGGAATAAATTTTAGGTTTCAAAATGGTTTCCTTGAAGAATAAACAAAAATATCAGGGAGATCAGGCATTGCTCTATTGTCAGGTAGATGTTTATAGCCCTAAAAAAGATACATTTGGTTCCTCCTTTTTCCCTTTCTAAACTTACATGATCTATGATACATTGATCTTATTTCATCATGTGAGTCTTGATCACTTTTAGATTTATTTTTAGGTTTATTTGATCACTCTTTGGGATGCATTGATCTCTTTCCTTTTTTTTAGAACACAGAAGGAAGAGAGGGTGGGGAACCATAGTGAGAAAGTGTTGGTATAAAAAAATAAAATTCAATTTACTAGAATGTCCCTATCAAAAACATTTATATTAATGATTATTATCTCAAAACAAGTATTAGAGTGGGAGGTGTTTTTGACCCAAGAGATGGGAAACCTTTTTAAATTTTCATACAACACTAAGAATAATTGTTACATACCTAATGAAATTATCTAACTATGATATAACCATGGTTCATTTCTTATTGCATACATAAATTTTGGAAATCTAAAAAATAAGGCTGTTAAATTTGTAAATCAACTAGTTTGTGCATTCCATTCTAGGCCTACTGGCCTCACTTACCCTTCCTTTTAAGACATGATCTTCTGATTTAAGTAGTCATGTTCAATCAAGTACAAGAAGTAAGAATTATTAGATATCATTTTGATCATTCAAAATGTAGATAATTAGGCTATTCTAAAATAAAGGATAAATATTCAATAAAATAGGGAACTAAACTAAGGAAATATAATGCGAAAAATAAGAAAGGCTAAGCTAGAAATCAAAAACACTACCTAAAACAATAAAAAAATAGAAAATAGGAAAAATATCTATGAAATCAGTAAAACCTAATCTAAATTTTACCTTTACTATGGCCCCTTTATTTAGAAACATCCTTAGTGGGGGCATCCTTAAAGCAATGATTTAAATATTGTCTATTGACTAAGAAGGGTAGATTCTTATTTTCAAGGTCTCTTAGATGGAAATAATTATCACCTAAGATTTTAGACACTTGATATGGTCCAATATATAAGGGTTTAAACTTGTCATGCTATCCCTTCTTATCATGGGCTTTATCCCATACAATAACTAGGTCTAAAATTATAGAGGCTTTTATCTTGGAACTTTTATCAAACCATATTTTGATAATGTTTTTATGTTAGTTGAAGCTTTACAATGCTTTAGTCCTTGCATCTTCTGGTTGGGCTATATTTAACAGCCTAGACTAGACCCTAGGATCTTATGCCATATAATATTTCATAAACTAATACATTAGGAGCTTAAGGGAAATGGGAAAGACCATCTATTATCCATATACTAATAAGAATGAAAAATTCTTGAGGGACTATTTTTATCTTATCTTATTTGCCCATAATGCATACTTCAACAAAAGGTGCCACTCTCTTGGTATGTCCTGGGCTAACTTTTTTATGGCATCTATCAAGTTCTTATTTTTAGATCCACCTGCCCTATTCCATTAAGGATAATAGTTTAAGGAGGAATTGATTGTTATCTAATTATTAAAATCACACTTAGTGAATTTAGTTGATTGGAAAGATGCTCCATTATCATTGACTATGTATATAGGGATATCAAACATGGTCAATATATTTTATTCAAGGAATTTTATGACATCCTAATATATACATTTCTTAGTGGCCACAACTTTAATCCACCTAGTGTAATAATATGTGGTAATGAGGATGAAATTGTGCTCCGTTGATGAATTGGGACTGATTACCCTAATGAAATCAAAATCCCTTAATGCAAAAGGGTGACCTTCAATGATTAGGTGTAGGGGAATAGTATCATTTACCCCCTTTTTCTAAAGATGACACTCATCATAGGTCCTAACATGGGCATAAGCATCTCTAAAAATAGTGGGCCATTAGTACCCCATTATTAAGATTTTGTGGGCCATGGCTATCTTAGAAAGGTTTCCATTGCCCAAATTTTGGTTTAAGTTTTCTAATATATCCATATATTCTTATCTTGAGACACATCTTAGTTATATTCCCTCATAGTTTTTGTGGTATACGACTCCTCCTTTTATCATGTAATGGGCATATTTGAGCCTTAAAGCTCACCTTTGTTATTTGTTTAAATCAAGGAGGCATGCCCCTATGAGTAAATAATAAATGATATGATCATAACACTCTCCTCCATCCATTTGGAATTCATTGACATTCTCAACTCAAATGTGTGGGTCTATCTTAGTCATTAGTTTTATTATCCCTTGGCCTCTTATTATCTTGGCCATTTTGATTTCTAGGTCAAATTTTTACAACTTGACCATCTATTAACCTCTTCTTTCACCTACATCAGTTTGGATGAGAGTGAGCTTGACTATAGGGTCTATAACCACAACATAAGTTTTATTTCTCAAGATATAATTCTTGAACTTATTCATAGCTTTAATTAATGCATAGATTTGATTAACTATCATTTGATATTTCAGCTCTACCTCTTTTAATTTAGTACTCATAAAGGTGATTGGGCATTTGTTGTCATAATAAGTCCTAGTGAAGTTGTGACTAATCAACATTGGGGACTGAGCAATGGTCATATTGATGTCCTAGAAGGACCCTTTGCCTCTATTTTCCATTCTATTTTTATGTCCTCATTCAACATATCATTCAATGGCTTGATAATCTTAGCAAACTTGGATATGAATTTGAGCACAAAGTTGATCTTACTGAAGAATGATTTGAATTCTTTTCTACTATTAGGAGGTGTCAACTATGAAATGGCTTGGACCCATTATAAATCAACATAAATTAAATATTTGGTGATGATGTGGCCTATAAAATTTCCATTTATAACCCCAAAGATGATTTTATTTGGGATGAGGGATACTCCATAGCTTATGCATCTATTAAACACCTTTTGAAAGTGATTTGCATGATCAATTCTATTCTTGGAAAACACAATGAGGTCATCCATATAAATAATGATACACTTACCAATAATTGCATGGAACACTTGGTTCATGGATCATTATAATGTTTCACTAGCATTGATGAGGTTGAAAGGCATCCTCTTATAAGTATATGTTACCCACTTCATGGTGAAATTAGTCTGCATATGGTCCTATGCTTCTATAAGTACCTGGTTGTATCCATATAAACTATCCAAGAAGGACACCATTTTAAACCACTAAAAACTTGGATTACCTCATCCAAAGAAGGTATAGGTTATTTATCCCTATTTGAAGACTGGTTTAGGTTCCTAAAGTTTACATATATCCTTATTTTCCATTCTTCTTCTTAACATGTACCAATTTTTCCACCTTGGTAGAGTGCCTGATAAGAAATATGATTTTGGCATATAATAAATTCTAAAATTTAATCTAAATGAGAGGCTCCAAGATGGGATTCATGGGCCTCTAACATTGTTTGAAGGGTCTATTACTTGGACTTAAGGTAATAGTATGGGTGATCACTATGGAATTAAAAGTCCTTAATTCTTCATAGGTCCAAGTGATCACATATTTTTAATTCATTAATATTTCCTTCAGCTTCTACTTTTTATCATTAATATAGGTCAAATTGATTTTAACTTATTGAGGGTATTCTTGAGTTTCTAAATTATCTTTGTCAAAGTTAGACCGATCTATCTTTGGTTGCCTATGCCTATTAGTTTATGGTTCTATATGGAAGATCCTTTCTAAAGATATCATCCCTATAGGGATTTTATTTTCTTTTAAGTATATGATATCATCCCAATAGGGATTCTATTTTATTTGAAATATATGATATCATCCTCATTAATTTCCTCTATGTATATAATGTAAAATTTAGCTAACCTATTAATTAATCTTAGCTCGGATAAGATAAATACTACTTACACTTCTATTTGTTAATACATTAGATGTTCAAGGTCATGACCAAGATGGATTTTTTAGATTTAACCAATGGATGTCTTACCACAACAACATCACTAGAGAGGGTTTTAAAGCCTATAGTCAAGCAATACTATGTAATAAATCTAGATAGGTCCTATGTTTTAATATTCACTGAGTAAATGACAAATAAAGTAAAATCTAATCTAGTGCTCACCAAAGTTTATGGCATAAAGTGGGGGTAATAAACATAAAAAGTAAAAATGCATAGAAGATATATACTCATGTTAATGTATAATAAATAGTAATGCATATGAAAGAAGTTAAAATTCTAATATATCTACTTTAATAAAGGAGTAAAAAAGTTAGGAATACTTACCTTTGAAGATGAACCCATCAAACCTCAATCTCTCCCTTGGCCAAGGTGATTCATATGAGGTTATTATGGTATGTAAAAATAACAAGTATAAGTCAGCTCTAGGCTACATAACTTATCTATTCATCTAAGATACTTCCCCATAAGACAATATCCATATCTCCAAAAAAGTATTGAAACCCTAAGTAATGCTCCTCAAGTGGAATGGTGGTTAAGCAGATGTATAATATAATATTCTTCTTCTTCTTTTTTTTAATAAATGATGGAAATGGATGTCTATATATAGCTATATATAACCCTAAACCTTTCCAAAAGTTTAGTTTAATTTGACTCTATATCATTATTTTATAAAAAAAGTTAGGTCCCATTCTAAATTGGCCAAAGCTGACCTAGATCCATAACACACAAATATCAATTAGAATACAGAGTTGACCCAGGTCAACATTGTTTGATAAATGTTGAAAAGGATTTTAGACTGAGGTAGGGGATAAACTCAATTATCTTGAATTTAGTTCCACTAGAGATGGATGTCAGAAAATTATTAACAAACAATGGCTTAAGGTGCCTAAGATTGACTTCACTAGATTGTCAAAGACATTGGCAAGGATTGACTTCAAAGATGAAGTTGGGGATATAATCATATTATTGCATAATATTAATGGTAGTCTTAATGCTAAGAGATTCTAGAAGTGGATGTACCAGTATATTTGGGTCATCTATCAAAATGACCAATACATCCACTAAGCTCAACTTATTAATGAATCCCTCCATAAGTAATTGATGGAGGTGAAAACAACTAGAAATTTCTTCATGACTTCCTACCTTGTATACATTTTGACCAAAGGGAAATCTTTCCCATGCCTCAATACAGTACTTGGTGAGATAAGTAGAGTATACAAAAACTATTCTAACCTCACATTAGAGGCTAATAGATAATATTTTAGGAGAGTCAATGATGCATTCATCTATTACATCATCATTATATTTGATAATTAACTTGGGAGAATGATATTCTCACAAACAAAAACTAAAAAGATTACCAAATGGGGCTCCTACTTCATTTAGTTCCCCACCTACTCATATATTAGGGCAAGAAGATTTAGTGGCTACCCATATACACTCCCAAGATATGTTAGTGACAAGTGGGCACTAATGGAGCTAGTAATCCAACTTTTAGAGACCCACAAGCTTATTTCTAATAGGCACAAGTCAAGAATTCATTTCCCCATCAGTATTAGTAGATACACATGCCCCTTTTTTCTCAAAGCAAAGTGTGTTGATGTATACATTTGACAAATGACCCTAAGAACATTGGATTCTAGGTTATTCTTTGATGTTTATGGAAACATCACCAGTACACTGGGAGTTTCCACATACTTCCATGTCCCATATTTTGAAGATTATTGGGAGGACTTATAGGATGAAGAGATGGTTAGAATGAAGGACCATTATAGAATGACCTTGCAACAAGTTAAGGATTATGATTTAACACTAGTTCTAGATGACTTAGTGGATGATGAGTCTTTAGTGGACCCAAATTACTATAAGTATATCATCACTCAACCCATTCCACTAGTAAATTGGTCAATTATCAAGTCTTTTTATTTGATTGATAGAACAACCCATGTGATCAATAAAATAATTAATTAGCTTAGAAGTAATGGGGTTCAAGTAACAAAGGATACATTGGGTATCAAAGAGAAGCTATTAAATATTAAAGGACTTTCTCCATCAACAGAGGGTCCCAATGGAATAATAGGTGAAAAATTAGAAGGGCCAGTGATCCATCATAAGAAAAATAAGAAAACTAAGGCCAAGAAGGGGCAATCTAGTAAAGAGGGGTCAACAATAGATCAACTGATTAACATCTTGTTAGAGGACATAATTATAGTAGGAGCTTCCATAGCTTCTACCTTAATATCTATCATAGTGACAACCCCTATTTATATTTTTCACCCTCCACCTATGTATGTAGTTCCTAAATCTCCAATGCCTCCACCTTAGGTCTCCACTCCCCCTACATCTTAGGTTTCCATTCCACCTCTCATTCCCACCATATTACCTACCATAATAAGTCCACTACAACAAGTGTAATCAATTCAAGTGGACACTTAAGATCCTCCATCAGTGGATACTCAAGTTTCCACTTCACTCTTCCTTCTTCCAATTTCTCTCTCCTTCCCTTTCACTCCATATTTCCATTCCATTCATAATTCCTTCCATTCTATACCCATTTATTTCCAACACCACTCAGTAGTACATATCCATAGACTCAATTATCTTGAATTTAGTTCCACTAGTCATCCCAACTCCTAGGATAAATACTACATCATTTTTGTCTCCTTTCATCTTTCTTACCCTACCAACCTTGAGTGGCCTAACACATTTAATTGATTCATTTATTTTTTTGGATTCCTCCTTCCACCCATTCCCAAATTTAGAGTCCTTGTGTCTATTCCCTTAATAGTATCAATTCCATCTTCCACACTCCTAATAGACATAGCTATTTCCATTGTCCCCACCTCTTCTACTTCTATAGTTTCCATAATACCTTTATTAGATATAATAAAAACACATTTTATTGAAGCAAATGTGGATTTTCAACCTATTGATGGATATGGAATTCCACAATCATCTCCTAAGTAATCAATGACAACATCCACGTATGACTCCACACTTGTCATAGTGCCTACTAGTGAATCAACCTTAGCTACTGATTATTAGGTGATAATATCTAAATAATAATGTACTACCCCTAGTTTTCTAGCACAAATAATGGGAAAGAAGGAAAAATAGATGATTTCCCCAAGTACACTATACTTTAGCCTTTTAGATGTGTAGAAGAAGTCCAAGTCTACTCCTTAGACCTTCTCTAGAATTTTGGGTGATGATAAAGGGGAAAAATATTTTGAGATTGTAGTCCCCCCATTAGATAAACCAAAGGAAGATCTTGTGTTGAGGGAGTGATAAAATTTCAAAGATTCACCTTGGATGACCAACAAGGGAGGGTTTAAAACATGATGTACAATCTAGCATCAACTCCCTCTTTGATATAATAGATAGTGATAAATCCGCTAAGGATGAATTACAAAACAAGGTGGATCAATTCATAGTTACACTTAAAAAATTCATATATCCTATGAGATCATCAGTATAACCTGAGTTAGCATAGCTAATTAATCAAATCCTAGATTAGTCAATAATAGATGTAGTGATTGAAATTGCATGCATGGGAAGGGATACCAAAGAATGGCCAAAGGAACTCATTTCCAAGGGTAATAGGATTATTTCTATGATAATGGACCATTATACAATTATCAAAGCAAGAAGGACCTATTTGAGAGGATAAGTCAGTAAATATGAAGGAGGAATACAAAGCTTGAATCTATATTATCCCAAGTTGATTGTTGTAGACTCTATCGATATGGACATCCTCCTTATCAAAGGGATACTGAATAATGATGGAGAGAAAGAGGAATTACATATGGAAGCTCAATTAAGAATAAAATTACTTATAGAGACTACTCATAAGGCCAAGGTTGCACATGACAAGGCTATTGATATGTTGTATGACATCAAAAAAATGTTAACCAAATTATCATGTAAACTAATAGATGATGAGGATAATCTCCTCCCATTAGAATAGGTTCAAATCAAGTTGAAGGAAGTAGTTTAAAACGAATATAAAAAAACTATAGTCTTTACCTTAAGTTCTATCCACCACTACATTAGGTATCAGAATGCACTAGATCAAATAGGTAAAGAAATGTAGGAAATCAAAAAAATGTTAACCAAATTATCATGTAAACTAATAGATGAAGAGGAGAATCTCCTCCCATTAGAATAGGTTCAAATCAAGTTGAAGGAAGTAGTTGAAAAGGAATCTAAAAAAACTATAGTCTTTACCTTAAGTTCTATCCACCACTACATCAGGTATTAGAATGCACTAGATCAAATAGGTAAAGAAATGTAGGAAATCAAGGCCTTGAGATGGGAACTTTTTGATACATTAGAAAATTGTGCAGTAACCAACCTATGCTCCTTTGGACTATATGAAGATAGAATATAGGATATATTCAAGGATTTTGACACATATATTAAAAATCTACATTATGAGAAAGACCAGAAGGTAGAAGTTTTGTAAACTGATTAGTTCTTTCTATTGAAACATTTTCATGAATTATAATTTATTATTATAAAAACATTATAAAGTTATATGTTGTAAAAAAGTAACTATATTTTATAGATATTTTTGAGAAAGAGACACATGTATTGTACACTTTATTTTTTTGACAAGTTAGAAGTTGTAAAAAACACAATTGTAAATTACATTTTCATTTTGACAAAGTTATAATTGCTTATAGTTATAAAAATATATATTGAAAATTGTAAATTCCATTTTGACAAAGTGATATGACTTAAATTTTTTAAAATTATCACTTTTAATTTTTAATTTAGGGTTTTTCAAAAAGTGACTTGATTTACTTCCAAGTTATCTTTTGTTTAAACATTGAGTTTCATTTTGGGCACCGCCCATTTGGATGAAGAGTTTTATAGCTGCATGGAGAAGACTCAAGGCATTGCATGAGGATTTTTTAAGTCTATCCATGCCACACAAAGCTCAAGATCATGCTCAAATATTTCATGCTACTTTATAAACCATTTTACAAAGTCCAAAGACACCACCAATAGGAGATCACATCTCTTTTGCATGAAGTTGAAGATTTGCATGATTTCTTTTACTGAGCATTAAAGTTTTGATAACTGCATCTCATCTATGGGATATTTTTGTATAAATATGGATAGACCCTATATCCTAATATATATATTTTTTTATTAATATATTTATACATTTTTAATGTATTTTCTATAAGCTATAACCTAGAGAATAAAATAAATTGAAGATTTTGCCTTTCTTGTCTGAGGAATCCCTGTGTATGCAAGTTATTTGAATATTTGTGGATATTAAAGTTAATTTTTTCACAATAAATTCATTTGTGGTATTTTATACCCTTTTGGATGATTGTTTGATAAAAATAAATGAATCTTATCCCTTCTATGAAAAATAGGAAATATTTCCTTTGATTTCCCATTTGTATGAGTCTGTATTCAAACAAATCTCAATATATTTTCTATTATATTGTGTTCATTAAAGCAAGAATTAAAATCCAATAAATAATATTTGGTGTAATAACCATTTTTATTTTTTTAAATTTTTATTCTCAAACTCTTTTCCCAATCAAACCCTAGCTAGGAGTAAAAAACACTAAAGGAGTGGAAATTCTATAAAATTGATATTTTATCAGATATACATATTTAGTGAAAGGAAGCCAACCTTGTCTAAATATTAACCTCAATTCACCACGGTTCCAAAACATTAGAGGTTTTTCTATTGTATCATTAGTTTTTGCACAAAAATCTACTATATAAAGGAATTGGTGTAAAATCTATGTGATAATAGTTATTACTTTAGAGGATGTCCATAAATTGCTTAGACTTATGTTAGGTAGGATAATAGTGATTAATGATACAATAGAGTCAGATGATGAGAAATGAGCCTAATTCAGTGGTCTACATGATAAAATAGGATCTACCTGGGTTTGCACATGATTTTGTTTGATGTTTATCTTACTTCCATTCTGGAAATCTATAAGTTTGTGATAGGAATTATGACATCATGAGTGTTGTGTCAAAAGTCACATGGTAAGGTACCAATATAAATGATAGCCTTATGCCACTTGAGTTTAGATGAAGGAGCGATATATGATTTTGGTTCTATCATTTGGGTCCAGCTCATGCATAATATATATGGGTTGCTATCCTAGGGATAAAAGATAATGGCACCTATTATACTTCTAAGTGCATAGATATATAAGAAGTTCTCTATGTATTAGTTAGTTAGTTTTCCCCATATCATCGATGATAGGTTACCTCAATTCATTTGATGGAGATAAGATCATGTAATATGGGATGTGACCCATGTTTTAGCATTACAGACTATCACATGAGGCTAGATAATGTGGTAGTCATACACTCACATAACTACCATATGGCCTAGTTGGGCTACCATTGCTATAGATTTTGCACATCTGTAGATCATGGGTTGATACACTTCATGGGTGAAGCCTCATCTAGTTGCTCACATATCTAGATAGCTGGGACTTACCCATATAATGGATCCTATATTAATGTCTTCTTATTGGGCATGCCATACAAGAGATATGAGAGGGAGAGGAGGTAAAAGAGTACCTATTGAGATACCAATGATCAGGCCTTAAAAAGTTAGGCCATAAGCTGATCAAGCATGATAGTAGGAGGTAGTGGAGCTAGGAAGAGATGATGATATGGATGTGTATGTAGGGGAGAAGGGAGCACACCATGCACCACAATAGAGGTGATAACAACCACCATGAGATCATTAGAGATAAAGACACCATTGATGTGTGGAGACAAGTACTAGTTGTCATATAGGGGTATCCTATAGTGGTTTTAGGACATAGTTGGTGCATATAAAAACCAATAAAAATAGGACCAAGGTGGGCTTAGGTGGTGACTCTTAGGTTTGTATTGATGTGGAGATAGCCAACAGAGGAGATGTTCAACGAGAGAGAAGATAGTGAGACTGTGGTTGATAATACTAACACTAGTGATAATGTTTTAATTTTTTTTAGGTTTTGGATATAGAATAATAGTTGCATCATTAATTATGATAGATATATGATTTGATCTAATGCATATTTAGTTTTTGGTTTTATAGATCCTATAATAGAGGAGGTTAGATGGGGTGATAGGCTGTCATTATACCTCTCATTTAACCAATCAATGGATTAGTGTCATTTTAAACTAGGGTAATGTCTAATGGCTATTTTTAATGAGACCATTTGATATTAGAGTTGTACAATTCACTTTTTGGGGGGTTTTAATTTTACTGTGCTTTCTAAATCCTGAAAATAGTAAATAAAACTTTAACTCTTGTTTACAAGAAAGTAAATCTAAATTATCTTTAATTAAAGATATCCTATTAGAATTCACACCATCAACATATATAACTTAAAAATATAGAATAAGACATATAATGTCCTCATTCAACTTGCTTGTCTGGGTAGGACAATGTGATGTTCAAAATCT